>JANZLQ010000027.1:5066869-5092251 GCA_026212715.1 Elanus axillaris | reverse complement strand
TTTTTTTTTTTTCTTCTTTTGTTTTGTGTCTAGATGACTGGCTCTTTGGTTTCTGTGACTCTGGGATTTGTACACCCCAGCTGTCCTGGAAAATAAAAGCTGATCTGTAGAGTAGTCATGTGTATCAACTGCTTGAGGTGTCTACTTGGGAATGAGGTGAATCACCTCGATATGCCGGTTCATCTGCAGACTATAACAGAAATCTGGGTGACTCGTTCAAGATGTTGATGTCTGCATTAAAGAAGCCTAAAGCTAGCTAAGAGATGACCCGCCCTTTCTTTTTTTCATATATGGGAAACATCTAGCAGATTGAGATGCATTATTATTAAGAATAACTTCTACACACGTAAGGCCTAGATAGTAAATGTATCCTTTCACTGTAAAAAAGATACTGTAATATCTGTAACATTAAATCATGATACTTTCTGTGATCTTCAGAAGTACCCACGCTTTGGCAATTGAATTAATGGAAATAGTAAGTTTTCCTTCAGCTAAAACATAAAGAATATGACTTTAAGAAAGTTTTATAACCAAACTCTTTATTGCAATGTGAAATATCCTCAAGCAATTCTTTTATATAATATCTGCGGTCTAGAAGTGTATATTCCAAAAGTATAGTATTTGAGAAAATAAATGCCTCTTGGATGACTACATTCAGAAACTGTTGCCACAGAAACCATGGGGGAGGACAGCATCAGGGGAATGAGAAAGAATAGAAACAAAAGAAGTGGATTGGCCATTTATCTGCAGAAAAGCAAGAACGGGTATTTGGCTGGCTAGAAGCGTCAAACCTTCAGCTGTCCAACAGTTCATCTACTGAAATGCAAAGCTGCAAGATACATCCGCAATATGATTCCTTACAGTATCAATCAGACATGCTATGAGAGGTACCCCTCTATAATCCAGAGCGGACAGTGCTCAAAAAATGACACAAGGAAAATATGGCAGGGTGCTGTCTCCCCAAAGCAAAAAAACACAAAAGGCAATTGCACTATTGCTAAAGCTTATAAGGTTATCTAGGAGATAATTCAGTTTGGAACCAGTTATGTGGCATCAAGTAAAACGTACAGACCATAGAAAACTGCAGGAATCTTGAGAGGCACTCAAATGGGAAGTCAGAGATTGCCTTGAAGTTTCTTCCTACCCATAAATTAGAGAAAGAAGACAAAATATACTCGGTGTGAAGTGCCCTTTCTGTCTGTAGTTTCAAGGGAAAATTTAGATACTGTGGAATATTGGACCACGTTTCAGAAAGAGTGGGGGATGTATGGCTATGCTGGCCTGCATCTGACAGGTGTGGGCTAATCGTGGCTGGAGACTAAGCAGAGGAGCTGGGAAGATGCTAAATTAGTAACATACAGAGAGACTGATTTTTTTCTAAAATGCTGTGTAAACTGAGGTGCTGTGGTATGAGCAAACTGAACTCATGCCACACAGAATGAGGGGAAACACAGAAACACTTTATATGCTATTGACCATTAAAATGAGGTAAAATATGAGGAAACAAGTAAGAGAATTGGAAATTATCACAGTTAAGCCCCTTGAGGTGATTGGAATTATTCAAAAATTAAGTATGCCAGATATTTGACCAGCTAAAGAAAAACAGAGTGGGCAGACCAGGATTGTGCGTGTGATTGTGTACGCTTGAGGAGACAGAGCTTTGAAAGCAGTTAGAGTCACTGCAATGCATATAGATCAGCATGGTAACTAACCCTGCCTGAGAAAAGATACCAGTCATATCTTGTATCACTGGGTAGAGACAAGATCCACCTGACAAAATGCCACAAGAGCATCTTTGCCAACTGGCCAGCCAACCTGCTGAAGAGAACTTTAACTAGGAACAAGGAAGTCTCTTGATCACAGACCCTGGGTTTCGGGGGAATTTCAGCCTGCCTGACATCTGCTACAAGCACAACACCTCAGAACGCAAGCAGTTGAGGAGAGTTCTGCAAGACATCAAGGATAACTTCTTGATACTGGCTGGGCCAACCAGGGGTGATTTACAGGTGGATCTGCTATTTGCTAACAGGGAAGAACTGGGGGATGTGGTAATCAGTGGCTTGGTTATCAAAGCCTGGGCTGTAGTGACTGAGTGGAGTTCGTGATCCTGTGGGACCTGAGGAAGGAGAGCAGCAGACTACAGCCCCTGGCTTTAGGGGAACAGACCATTTTATTCAGGAAACTGGTAGGTGGGATCCACTGAACAGCAGCTCCGAAGGGTAAAATTGCTCGGGAAAGCTGGCAGGAGAGCACAAGGATCCTACTATGGAGAAAAATGAATAGATGTATTAGTATTTTCAGTAGTGAGAAAGCAAAACTGATGTGCTGTGAAAACAAAAAGAGTGGTTAAATGGGAAATTAAATTCAGGCTGGAGTTATCATAAGATCTGTATTGTTTGCTAAATTCATCCCATTCAGATACATTGTGTTTCAGTATAGGCACAAGTAGAGTTACTTAAAAATACAGTGAGCAGGTCACGTCTGCAGAGATGAGGGAATGTGTTGTGGAGAGCAGTGACTGAAAACAAATTAAGAACTGACAGTAGCCAGGACAGCAAAAATTAATTTCCAGTCTGATGCTATGGTATAAGCAAATAATGGAATCCTTGACTATATAATCAGGGATGTGGCAAGTAGGAAAAGACGTTCTTTTCCTTCCACAGATGGCATTGGGGAGGTTCTTGTGGTAATACTGCATTAGCTTCTGGTGTCCTTGTTGTCAAAAGAATGCTGAGAAATTATTTGAGGCTGGAGGAAATTCTTTGCATGGAGAGACTTAAAGAGCACGATCTGTTTGGCTTATCAAAAAAAAGACTGGAAGGTGGCTACAGTGATCTTTAATCTTGCACAGTCAGAGGCGTAGCAAGAAAAATACCTAGAAACTGAAATCAAACAAATTCAAATTAGAAATTATGCACATTTTTTAACAGTGGAGGACATTAATGGTTGGAATATGCTGCCAAGAGAAATTGCACATCCAGTATCTCCTAAGGGCTTCGGTTAAAGAATAGATGCTTTTCTTACAGAAGTACAGTTGTTGAACAGATAGAATTAATTCCCTGCCCTGAAAGTCCCTCAGAGCATGTAGTTGTTATTACATAGTATGTGAATTACCATAAAACCTAGAAACACAAGTCAGGGGCCAGAGCACTTTGCCTCCTTAGTCACTATGTAAGACATTGAGAGAAAACCCCATTCTATCTTCTGAAGAACTTACACTCCAAATGTGCAGAGGCACCACGAGACACAGAGGAGCAAAGAGAAAATATAACAAGTGTAAACTGCTGCTGCTCATCCTGTGCCTCTCCTTGTTTCATAATCTTGTGGTTTGGCAGGTGCCCGGCTTACTCTGGGGTGTGTGGGTAGGTTGGCTTTAGAAGTGGAAGGGTAGGCATTGTAGAGGTGTGTTTGTGCCTGTATCATCTATCTGTGACTACAGATGGTTCTGCTGAGTCTGGGGCATGTTGGGTTTTTATTAATGTTGCTTGACGACAGAACTGGTCCCATGAATCTATTTACCCCTCCGCTAACCAGTCAAACCACCAACTGGTCAGACTATTGCTGCAGTATCTGAATGCAGACATACCACATCTGTTGTTGGACTAGTATACAGTACGGCTGCAAGATCATAGCATAATAGGACCATAGGATAATTCAGGTTGGACGGGACCTCTGGAGATCTCTAGTCCAACCTTCTGCTCATAGCAGAGTCAGATCTGAGGTCAAAACAGGTTGCTTTGTGTATATATACCTCTTTGCTTGTTCTGGAAACTTAAATTTTGATCCAGACATAATAGCAGGGGGTGGGGTTGTTCCTTGCAAGAAAACCATCTGAATTCACCATCTGTATTTTTATTGACAGATAGCCCAGTGAAGGTCATCCACCATTCTCATGATATATTAACCAGCCTTGCTACGGAAAATGCACCTGTGTGGGCAGTGGGTGTTGCAGGATTCATGCTATGAGGTAATAGAGAGTAAGACATAAAATAAATTTTCCCAAACTTGTATTTCGTAATTCCAGGAAAACCTGAAGCTGCATCAAATTATACGGAAGTGGAATCTTAACGCATTACGTGAGTGAAATTGGATCCTTCTTGGGAACAGAAGAGACAAACAGGAAATATGTTTGGAAAGTCATGTTATATCAAACCATCTTGTACTGACTGACAAGTAGTTAAACATCTATATTAGTAGATTAATCTTTGTAAATTATGTTGAGCATACATTTCCAGAAAATACAACTATTTTCATAACAGTTGTACAGGCTCTCTGGGAGCCATGTTGGGGGGTGGTGGTAGACTAACTGGATATGGGAGGATCTGAGCAAGTTGTTAAACAAGTGATACATTCTATTCATGGGTTCCAAAGAAAAAAAATCCGTTTTAGTTGTAATCATAAGCAAGACATTAATAAATTATTATCACAGAAAACTATACAAACTATAAAAATCATGATACTACAATCATACAATAGATAAATATTATTTTATTCCTTAGCACTTTTCATCAGTAAATCTCAGAATATTTTACAAAGAGGTGTGAGAAATAATATTATTAGGCCAAATGTGTAAACAGAATAAATTAGGTGAGAGTTCTCTGAGGGTAAAATTTGCTCATTGTGATTTCTCCCGTGCACTCATTTCAGAAGACCAAAGCTTTCCTTAGTAAGGGTGTTGGTTTTTGTTGGTTTGTGGTTTTGGGTTTTGTTTTGTTTTGTCTTTTAAGCAGATGGTAATAATTGTTTCTTGCAGTGTTCACACATGGGGATATTTTGATACTTCCATTTTCACAGCTCAGCTGATACCCGGCGTCTTGCCATATATATATAGCTGGCAAACAATTAACCTGTTATTACACAAAGGATTACCAGCATCTGAAAAGTTAAAAGAGAAAATAAAAAATGTTATGCTACTAAACTGAATACAAATTTCTACCAGCAGCACTTAAGATATATATCAGTTAAAAGAAAGGTCCAATAAGACTGTAAAATATAAGAATTTAGTTGTGTTGAAAATAAAAGGACATTTCTAAACTGTTACCACTGTTTAAGTCTTTAGGCTCCTAAAACCAGGTGGAATTCTAACTGAAAACACAGTTACAGTTCTTAGAAAAGGACTCCATTTATAAAATGGTAACTCTTTTGAAAGATGTCATTGTATTCTGCAAGAAAAATGTGTATAGTTTGGGTCTCGGTGATCTCGATATGAAAGGATGTGAACCAGGCACAAAACCAGTAACTGTGCGCTTTTTGACGTTGTTCTGAACAGAATCTTTTGGAGAAATAGGGCCATAAGTATATTTAGAAATAAGGGGGTTTAATATTGTAATGAAATCCTTTCAATAATAGAAACTTTTCTTAAAAATTAATGGCTTTCATCCTTGACACAGGCACTAGGGAAACCAGTGTCTCAGTAAGTCCAGTTTCTCCTTAGATGAAAACCTCAGGAGCCAGTGACAGTGCTCTAACACTAACTTGGAAAATCCATTAGTAGAGGTGAGAAGTGCAAGACACTTCTTCATTCTCAGTGCTCTCTACCAGAATACCAAGCAAAGCTTCCTGCTGCAGTCAGCAAGATAGTATTTTTGTGATCTTCACAGCATTTCTCGAAAATCAGGATTAGCTGTCATGTAATAACAAGTGATGCACAATATGACAACAGGCAATCTCCAGGTGAAGAGTCTTTGTATCATTACAGTCTCCCCCACTAATCAGTTCTCTACAGTACCAAGATATAAAGGAGTCTGAGGAGGAATATGTAAATTGCCATGCAGATAGCTACGCAGTGGAAAAAAATTATCAATAAGAGGTAGAAGAAATACTGGAAACAGCTTTGTGGAGATAATAAAATTGCTAAAGAGCACTTACTCTTAATAGCCTGTGTTTTTCATGACACTAATGGGTGGTTAATTATTTTTGTTTTAATAGAAACATATGTCACTGTTAGCAATATTTTGTGCTTCCGCTGATCTAAAGCTATTGTTCAAATGCATGTTGCAATCAGTTCTCAAACAATGTTCTCTTTGTCAGCAATACAGAAGTAGAATGATTTTTTATTTCTTCTCTTGGAAGATTTATAGTCTGGAAAACCCGCAGTTCACCTCTGTACTTGCAGATGGTCAGTTAAATGCTCCCATCTGGTTATACTTGTTTTTCTCTGGTTATACTTAGTTTTTTCTAAATAAATAAAAAAAAACGAAAACAAGCAAACAAACATAAAACCCCAAACCCAACAACCCAAAACACCCAACCAACCACAATTTATTGCATGAGCAGCAGAACTAATCAAGCTCCATTTCATACGCATTTGTGCCCTGTGTCTTTATACTGCAGTAACCCAGGCATCACCTCTTTGTCCCGTACAGCCTCATTTCCTCCTTTCATTTCCACTGTGATTTAATTCCTCTTCTCCTCCTGCAGCACTTCTTCTTGCCATTTGCCCTGTGTTTGTTTTTCCCTGTTTTGCACCTTCACCTGCACTGCCTCTCTCCCTTGGATAAGCTGCGGCTGCCTTGGAGCAGCCCATATGCTAATTACCTCACATTACTATTTTGCATATTCCATGAAGGACTCCACAGCATTTCACAAATATTAATGAATTGATCCTTAACAATGACCCTGCTCCATAAATATGCACTGTTATTCCTACTATACGTATGGAAATTTGGTCTAGTTTATCCTCGGTTGGTCGTAGCTTGGTCAGGTTTATCTTTTATTAATTCTCCATTTTACTTCTCCTCGACTGACCATTAATTTGTTCTTTTCTGGATGTGGTGTTTGTTCAGAGCAGCTGTTGTTGTCTCATTGACAGGGGTTGTCAGAGCATAGCCAACTTTCATTATTTTATCACAAGTCTTGTGATATATGATAGTTCCCTTGCAACCACAGTTCCTGGGTTCAAGTGATAAGGATTACTTCAGAAATTCACCTTTTGTTTATTATAACAAGTTTACAGCTCAATAGGCTAGAAGACTGAAAAATGTGATGGCAGGACTGAAAATGTTCAAAATGGTGAAAATAAAAGCACATGTATTTTTTAAAAAAATAAAACTATTTTAAAGCATCTGTACCTTGTGATGTCATGGGATCTGTCTCAGGTTCATCATTTAAGATACTGGTATGTGTAAGATGGCAGAAGCTACAGACCATTACCATTTTGGAAGGGCGGCTGGCCTGCAAAAAGCAAATCCCTTGGCGAAGGCTGACGTTTTCTGACCACAAATTCAAACTCTGCTAAAGCACCTAGGAGAGAATATTTAATTGGAATTATAATCACATGTGAAGTGCTTTAATGCAGAGAACAGTGTGCTTTTTACTCCTGTAGTTTCTGTATTTGAATCTGCCTGTCTTTTTCTTCAAGAGGAGGCTATGAAGGCAGGACAGGATTTTCTTTTAGCATCCAGAAGGTATGTAGAACTACAGTAAGACAATAATGTTCCCTGAAAGATTGTTACAGTCTGCTCAGTGCTTGAGGTTGCAATAACTCTGGTTACTTCATGCATTATTAAAAAGAGCATTTTGTAGCACTGTTAAAATCATAAACATTCTACTTTGTCTTTATGTATTTGTACAGAAAAACAAATTTAATTTGTCATAGTTTGAAGATAAATTTAAATTTGTGCTTACTGGAATTCAGCTAACACTAAGCAGAAAACATTCCTATACTTGAAATAAAACTAGCAATATTTTATATAGCCCTTTCCTTCCAGCAAGGTTCTTTGCCATTTCATAAGCAATTAAAAACAATTATGTTAATGGCTCCGATTAGAACAATTAATGAGAAATGCAAATGGCTACCTCAGATGCCAATATGCTAATACAATGCCATAGAGTATTTATAGAATAGGGAATGATTCCACCCACATTTTTACTTTAAGCTGTTATATCCATCAGGCATGCTGTCTTTTTAAACTACAGCACCTGATGTTGGGAAGTTTGACTCACCATAGACTCAAAACAATCTCTGGCACCTATGGAGGCCTTTGGTCCAATCCCCTGCTCGAAGCAGGTCCAGCTAGGTCAGGTTGCTCAGTGCCGTGTTGAGTTCTAAATAGCTCCAAGTATGTGAACTCCACCATCTCTCTGAGCAACCTGGTTGAGTTTTTGACCACCTTTACATTAAAAATGTTTTCATTACCCTGAGTCAGAAATTTCCCATGTTCTAACTTCTGTCCATTGCCTTTTGTCCTTGTACTGTGCACCCTTTAGAGGAGTCTGTCTCCATCTTCTCTGCACACTCCCATGAGAGAGCAGAAGAGAGATGTAAGATTTCCTTCTCCTCTGCCAGTTGAGCAAACCCAGCTCTTTCAGCTTCTTCTCCTATGTCCCTGTGCTTCAGCCCCATGACCATCCTGGTGGCCCTCCACTGGGCTTGCTCTAGTATGTCCATGTCTTTTGTGTCCTAGGGAGGCCAGAACAGGATGCATACTCTAGATGTGGTCTCGCAAGTGCCAAATGGAGAGGAAGAATCCCTTGTCCTGCTGGCTAACCTCTTCCTAATACAGCCCTGGATGTAGCTGTCTCTGTAGCAAGGGCATATTGATGTCATCCACTGGGACCCTCAGGTCCTTTTCAGCAAAGCCCTTTCATTATAGCCAGCCCTCAGCCTGTCCTGTTGCATGGAGTTATTCCAACCCAAGTGCAGGACTTTGTGTTTGCCTGTCCTGAACTTCAAGGTTCCCGTCAGCCCATTTCTCCAGCCTGTCTCAGTCCCTCTCAATAGCAGCCCTGCCCTCCAGTGATTTGACCGCTCCCAACAATTAGGCTCAAACTGACCTGAGAATTAGCACCAAAAAAATTGTCTTGTATCATAGTTTCAGTGAGATTTCATCAGTTCAATCAGTGTGCCATTACAATAAACTGTTCTTATATATGATACTTTACATCAGGTATTACATTTCAGCAGCAAAGCTTGTATTCAGTTCTACTTAAAGCTAAATCTCTTTGCCCTCCAAAGTTAAGCCTGTCTTGAAAAACCCATAGGCACAGGTTAAGCTTCTGTTAAAATTATACTTTACAGTGAATAAAATAGTCACATGCTAGAAATCAGATAAGGAAAAGGTCAACTAAGTCTGTCCCTCACCCGTCTGCAGTTTTTCCTACAGTATATTTGTTTTGTTTTGGCCAGTCTATTTTAAAGCGATTGAAGGCCAATTCTGTCCTGTTTATTCCTTATAGACAAAGGTTCTTTGAAGACCCTGAAAGTTTTGCCTGAGCAAAATCATCAGTATATAAGAACTGATTTTGTGCCACTGAAATCACCGAGAGGCCTTTGCGTGTTAGATTAAAAAATTGTCTCCTAGTTCCCAGCTAGCGGGTTAAGGACAAGCACTGAAACATTTAGAGCCAGCAAAAAATTCAGCCTCGTGTTTTGTGGACTGTGATCGTCTTCAGTAATAACAGAAGTTTCTCAGAAATAATTGCTGCATGGTAAGTAAGATAACTGGGACTGTTGTGTACAAATCTGATCACTGATACTCAAGAGAGATGTGTGGGAATGGGAGCAAACACACAGAGCCTGCTATGTGCCTGGAGGCTCCAAAAGCCTGGATTATTTATCTTAGAAAAATGAAGGTGTAGAGGGGATATTCTTCTGTGTAAATAATTACAGGAAAAGGGCAAGCATTGTTGTTCTTCCAGCTAAAAGTACACATAAGATCAGACGTAAACAAACAAAGAGAAAATAGTATGTTCCTAATCATTAAGCCAGTTCTTTCTTAAACTGTAGTTAATAGCTCCCAAGAGGGTTAGCAAAGGGCTTAAGGGAGATTGTGAAAGATCAGATTTTTTAAAATGCATTTTAATATTAATTCTATACTTATATTCAATACATTATCAAAAGAAAAGCCCCACAAAAATCTCCACATTATGCAGATTCACTGCTGGCAGCAGCTCAGTTCCCCCATGACAGAGGAGAAAAAAGTATCTGTAATTACCAGCTGTGTCAGCCAATGAGTGGCTAATCACCTTTAGTCAAAACAACTAAATATACAGTGAGGCTGATGATGACAATATGAGGAGTTGCTTGTTCTGGCTAGATGGGTTGGACTCAGGGGAGGTATGTACAGACAGGTGACCTCAAAAAAGTAGTAACACAAGGAGTTTGAGAAAATGCTGCATTAATGAAACCATTTTCCTGAGAAGCCACTCCATTAGTAAAGGAGGAAAGGGACATTAATTGCTTTTGAAATTAAGTTTGATAAATGGATTATATTATTTGGTACTGGTGAGAAGCTGGTCACAGTTACACAACAGCTTCCTTGGAAGTTCCTGATGATTTCTGTATGGTCAGTAATGCAGTATTCACTGGCGCGCATATACAAGTAGAATGCCATGTTATTCAAATAAGCAGCTGAATGACAGAACTTGTTCAGTATTTCAGGTTTTGTGTGGCAGTCAAGATAATGATGGTAAAAAAGCTATTTGTTTAGCTTCAACTATCAGTCTACCTGCATCTAGTAACATTCTGAATTAGCAATTACTGTATAAGTAACATTAGCGTAATAAAAACTTTCACCCATGTGTGTGACATGCTGAGCCTCATCACAGTTCTTGGTCTGTACAGTTTTTGCCTTTTCATTTCTCTCAGGGGCATGCTGTCATTATTTTCCACTCCTCCCTCCATGGAACACCTCACTGGCAATGCAGCTCCGTACAGCCACCTGTACTGGCACTTCTGTGATTCCACATTGAGCCCATTCAAGGAGTTTGTCTGTACAGTCATTTCTGGAAGGTGATTAGTTGCTTAGACCCAAATTTTATTGATTTTAACTCCCATGAAACTAGGCTCAGGCTTATATTTACAGCATGAGTTTTGTGGATGAGGAGTTGAACTAACTACCAGAAATAAAAAGGTTGTTAGAGCTAGAATCATTGGGGAGCTAAAGAGACCATGACAGGGGACAGAAGCATTTCTCTGAGGTGCCACATAACATGATCCTTTTGGAAAGAGTGAACAATGGAACAACAGGGTCAACTTAAGAGGTGACACAGATGACTGGTCAGTAACTTTTTGATCAGAAGCGCAGGGTAGATGCTGCGTTTCTATGAATGGGAGCCTGCCATAGGGTAACCAATTAACTTCACCATCTTAATTTTCAATTTAGACTCTTGGTTTTGCAGCATTATTACAAGAGGAACTGCAGGTTTCAGTCCTCTTTATCTAACACCTATTCTCAGTTATTTCTGTTAAAATCTTGCTCCAGTCATAATCAGCTATCTTTTTTTTCATGTAATGAATGCATTATGTGAGACACAGGAGACCTAGACCCTATTGAAGGGGAATATTTTTCATTTTTCACCTCAAAGCCCTTTACAGACTCTCATTAATTTGAATTCCTTCCACAGCCCTGCTGAATAATCTAACACAAATGGAATGTCACACTCGAGATCTCTGTGTGCATCACTTGGTCTTCTGAGCATAGGAGTGAGCCATATCCCACTGTGCCTTAAAATTTCAGTGAAGGATTCCTGACAACCCCATGTGCAGAATCATCATAGCATATTTATTCTTTAGAGAGCACTCTTATCCAGACAGGTGCTGCAGAGAAGTGTCAGAAACAAAATGGGGCTTTCCCAGAGAAGATATCAGAATCCTGACGATGTAGCTTGGGGACTGGAAATCGGGATTTTTTGGCATGGTATATTCCACTCTGGAAAACCAAGTGATGTTTATCTAGTCCCCGCTCCTCTGACTTCTAATGAGTCCTCCTTTTCAAGCTCCTTTCCCAGCAACTTTTGAGTTGGCTCCCATTGAGAAGCTGCTTTCCCTGTCTTGCTCTACCTCCAAGCTAGGGAGAGTAGGAGGGAAACACAGTCTACCATGGTGTAGTGAGATTTCCAGAGTATGTTAATGGGTGGAGCACCAGCCTGGGACCTTCATCCCTGGTTTTAGATATTCACATTAAGCTGGGTGTTGCCGCTCGCATTCACCCCAGTCTTGGGGAGGTCCAGTTTCTGAAGCAGAACCATATGTGGTGTTTGCTGTATAGCCTAGGAGAAGTTGGAATCTGGATCCTACAACTGCAGTTTGATCGAGGAAGAGCAGTTTAGCCTGGGTTTCTGAGGGCAGGAGGCAGGGCAGTAAGGGGAGCACCTGCAGTCTGAAATATAAGGCTGCAGGTATCCCCCACATCTGCTTGGCTGCTAGCTCCAGTCTCCAGACCAGAACTAACCCCACAACCCGTGCACCTTTATCTGCTGGAGACAGCTATTATTAAGAAATCCTTCTGTGAGCAACATACAAAGGCTCTGCAGTCTTGGAAGTGCTCAGTAGGCTACAACTTTGGGAAACCGTGTATCAAATGTTGGTAGACAGGATGGACTGATGGACTTCTGGATCAGACCCAGACAGCATGCCCATTGAATGATTCAATGAAGACAAGCTGTGAAACATGATTGTTTCTTTGAAATGTGGAGCTAACAAAGGATCCTGAGAATGTGCTAATCAAGGTAAATTTTATTAATAAAAACATTACTGAAATTTTGAATAAACCTCTCATGCAATTTATTCAGGAAAAAAAATGTAGCAAATCCTGATGTCTTACTTGGCTCCAAATAAAGCACAGTTCAATTAAGTTCACAGTTACTGTTCCCTTATGGATTACACTTACATGCTCTGTATGTGGACATGAGTTTCAACATGTGGAGTTTCTTCCCCATTCCTTCCTGCTCGATGTGGAGATTTGCCCGGTATGTAAATCACTGGCAAGAGTAACGTGTTCAGCTCACTGAAAATGCCTGTCTTCCTTTATTCAATAATGCCTTTTTGGATCTGGCTTCCCATCTTTACTTTGCTTGATACCCTCCCTGAAATCTATCTGTTGCCAATATGCTTCCCCACCTAAGAGCTGTTCACACTCATAACTATCTTTACGCTTGGAAAAGTTTCATAGTAGCTAGGCTGAATGCATATTAAATTATACAGATTTTCTCTGTGTAGGTATTTGGTGCTCTAAAGTCTACACCTTTCATGGTGCAGAGCTGGAATACAGACACGTTTTTTCTAAAGATAACGCTTTAAGAGATTTCGTGTGGAGACAGGGCCTCTGTCAGTCATAACATGCCCTGCCAGCTAGCTTTGCAGGCAGAACCTGATAGCGTATTTAATCCTCCATATCCATTTTTGCAATCCATAAATATTAAACTAGCTTTAAAATTATGATAGAAAGGGCTTAAGTTTTGCAAGGTGACATTAGAATAACTGTGAAGTTAGTCAGAGGATCAAATATGGTTTTATATGCCGCTTTAAGTAATCATGCCTCCCCTAAATTAAGTAAGTGCTTCTTTCATTCCAAACAAAAATTCCTGCAGTAGGGCAACTTCTTGCTGAGACAAGTTTTGAACTGTCCCTGCATGTTTAGCTCAGGGGAAGGAGGCCCTCTCTTGACTCACTCCTGCCTGCAATCAGCTTCCCATGATGATTCCCGTCTGCTCTAATACTGACGATGCACAAACGCAATGAGTCATGCCGTCAGCTCTGGAAGGGGCTCACCAGCCCCCTTCATTTTCAGGCACCACACAGTTGATGCAACCTGTGGCCATATAAAGGCTCTTTGTTGAGAATCCATACGTTATTTATCTTTGTGGAAACATCTGCCACAGAAATTGGAAACTGTGGCATTTTAATAAGAAGAAACCCCATTACAATACTAAGAAACCCCAACCCTGAGCAGCCTCTTTGCACCTGCTGTTGGTTTGCTTCTCCCACCATGCTTTCCTACTCAGGACTACCTGGATCTCCAGTCAGGCAGCTGTAACTGACACACTGTATCGGAAGGCTCACAGTACTGCAAATTTAAACTTCGGTGTACTTCTTTAATGTCGTAAAACAACTTCTTGGCTGCTTATATTTTACATCAGCAAACATCATTCCTTATGGACAGCGGGCCAGCCGCTCCACCCCAGAACTCCCTCCTCAGGATCCCCGACGGACACCCGGCTCCTTTTCCCGCTTCCCCGCCACCCCCGCTGTCAAACGTCTCCTAATCACCCCCTCACGGCACTGCCATGAAAAAAACAGCATTTCTCCCTCCTGCAGCGAAAGGCTCAAACTTCTGCCGGGTCAGCTCCGTGGTTGTTTATCAGAATCAGCGTACAAGGGCTTCCTTCCGGAGATTTACCTCACGCAGGCAGGCGGGCGGACGGGCAGGCGCCTCCCCGGGACTTTCTGTCAGGCGCGGCGCGGGCAGCCCCGCCAAGGCCCCGCTGTTAAGTGCCGCCGCGGCACCGCCTCTCCCTTTTCGTCCCCGGCCGCCATTTTGTAGGCACGCACGGGGAGGTTCGCCCAGCCCCGCTCGCCGGCCTCAGGTGCTTCCGCGGCTCCGGGTGGCGGCGGGAAGGCGGGCGGGCCGGGCCGAGGGGGAGGCGGGTGGCTGCCGGCTCCGGCTGGGGGCGGCACGGCCTCGCTGGGGCGGGAGACTGAGGGAGCGAGGAGGCCGCGGTGTGTGGCGCCGGGCCGGGCCGGGAGGCTGCTGAGGGAAGGAGGGGGGACTGGGCCGAGTTGGCGGCACATGGCGGTGGGCCCGGTCAGACCCGCGGCTGCTGCCGGCGGGATGTCGGGGTCTGGGGAGCGGCCCTGCGCAGGCCGGGCGGCTGGGGCAGCTCCCCGCGGTTAGGCCCGGGAGCGGAGACCGGCCGGGTACGGCGGGGCTCCGGCTTCGCTAACGGGCCCGGTGGCTGGCGTCCCCCATGGGCCTGCGGGTGGTGTGCGCCTTGTGCGGGGTGCGATAGTGGGCGATAAATCTGGTAGGGGAGATCCTGCCTTTTGGGTGACCCGTGAGGAGAAGCTGAGGGAACTGGACTTAGTCGACCTGGAGCAGAGGTGGTTTTGGGGGGCACCTAACAGCGCCATGGTCAAGAAGATGGATCCTGATGCTGGACAGGGGCACGTGGCAGGATCAGGAGACAGCTGGGTTAAGTCAAAATGAGAAGCTCAGACTGCATGTAAGGGGAAAGTTTTTTGTCCTGGGAACCAGCTGGGCCTCCAAACAGACTGCCCAGGGAGGCTGTGCAGTAGTCTTTCTCCGTCCTTGAAGGGTTTCAAGACCTGACTGGAGAAAGCTCTGAGCAACCTGGTCTGATCTCACAGTAGACCTTGTTTTAAGCGGGAGTTTGAGCTAGGTGGCTTGATAGCATCCATTCTCATCTTGGTTACCCTGTGGTCCTATAAATACTGTTTTCTATGAATGTCTAAGCTGATAACGTGCTTGAACTGACCCAGCAATTTGGAAGCCGTGTCATTCTAAACAGGCTCAAAGACTTGATTTTTCTGAAATGTCTGAAAATGCCATCAGTCAAATTTCTAGTGAATGAACTAGTAGCTCTGAATAATTTGCATTCATTTTTACAGTAATTCGCCAAAATGACAAACACAAAGGGAAAGAGGAGGGGGACACGTTATATGTTCTCAAGGCCCTTCCGCAAGCATGGTGAGTATACCTTATAGTAGGAACACCTTGTTAACTTACTGAGCTGTTGGATGTCAACAGTCCCTAAGTATCATTTGTAAAACAATTTACGTCAAAGGTTTTCTGACAACTTGGGCTAAAAACTGTAGAATGATGTACAGGTAAACTGTCAGTTCTTATTTTTTATGCATTGGTATTCTGATTGCTTGACAGTAGTAGCAATGCTAATTCTGTCAGTAATTGAAGATTAATTTGAAGGTGAAGAGAATATTTCAGCAGGTACACTCAAAGTGTAGGTTTTTGCCTCTTAGCAACAAGCAGTGGTAACAGCTGTGTTCACGATGTTGTAGTAAATAGTTTAATGCCTTTTCACCTTCTGCATTAGGAATGAGATTAAAGCTGTAATTTTTCCCGAGTTAGCTGGATTTTCTTTAAACTGGGATTGCGTGAAGAGGTAATTGCTGCTTTAAGAAAATGGTGGTTTGATTCTCAGTTTTATGTTTTTGAAACTGAATTTAAATTTGAGGTATTAAAAAAAACTTTTATCAAATACATAATCTGTGTCCCCACCCCATTTTGTATGTGAAAATATGGGCTTCATAAATATCCAAATTTGTATTTCTTAACAGGAGTTGTCCCTCTGGCTACCTATATGCGCATCTACAAGAAGGGTGATATAGTTGATATCAAGGTACTTTCTATGATACTATGTCATTAAAAGCTGAAGCAGTGTAATCCTTTTCGGTCTCCAGTTTCTTGAGGTAGTCTTTTTTGTTACTTGGGTCATGTGTGTCAACACAAGTGACCCACTGCTCACTTTTGAAGCAATACTGGAATGGCAGTGCTACTGAGCCAATAGTAATGCTTCAGTGTCACATGCTAGTTTATGTGGGTTTTTATGTATATGTACAGAAATAATTGACTGTGCTTCGCTACTGTGTGTTCAGCTGAAAAAAGTTGAGTGAAAGATGGCATGTCTGATACTCAGGTTGCTATATGGTGCCTACTAGCACTACTTTTGTAGGAATCCCAGCTGTCATTTTAGTAGATGTTCTGTTTTGCCTGACTTGCACCTGCTACTCAGAAGAGCCATAGTTGATGGTGGTGTAGCTGATAGTTACATCTGTGTCTCTGTATCATGGTAGGACTATACTTAAATGTGTACAGGGATGGTGATTGCGAAGGCACATTAAACTAGAAACCAAGAAATAAATGTAAGGATACATTATATATATTGTACAGGGGAAAAAAGTGAAGCAGCATTTCTCATCACTTCGTATTTTCTAGAACTTGCCCTTTAAAATCAACTGCTTTCAAAATTAAGTTCCTACTTCATTGAATCCTTTAGTTTAATTTGAAATGCAGGGTTTTCATAACAATCACATGGAAGATGGTGTGTAATTTGCTTGTTTGTTGTTTGACTCTTTGAGAACTGCACCGTTCAAAATTAACACTTGTTGACATGCTGGAGCTTGATGATGATTGTCTCCTGTGATTGCTTGCTGAAAGCAAAGTGATCTCGATCATTTCACTGACACTGAAAGCAACCAGAATTGTCATAGCAAAGTTTGGTAGTCTCCAGATACAAAATGCATGGTTCTAAATTCTAATGTATGAATAAAATAGGTGTATTTTTAAATCAGTCTCAAGTAATTTGAAATGTGTACTTTAAACAGCTTCTGAGAGAGAAGTCCTTGATGTTGCTTCCCTTTCCCCCAGGTTAAAGTTTACACTTTATTCTTGTTTTACCTCTTAACACAGGGTATGGGTACTGTTCAAAAAGGTATGCCCCACAAGTGTTACCATGGCAAGACTGGAAGGGTATATAATGTTACTCAGCACGCCGTGGGCATTATTGTTAACAAGCAGGTTAAGTAAGTAATGAAATTCCATTTTTTGAAACTTTGTATTTGGGAAAGTTGATCTGTAATGGCACCCTCCTTTCACTTTGCCAGTTAGACAGCTATTGTCTTGATTGGTCATTCAAGGTGGGTAAAGTGTATATCCTTTTTATAACCCAAGCAAATGATGGTCATTTGACTTGGATCCTGTCAGAGGAAACAGTTTTTATTTTCTTGAGCAGCACTTAAAGTGGCATTACCTAATGGGGATTTTCAGCCAACTTTCACATTGGCACTGAAGCCCTTTTTAAATATTAATTTGTAGCTGTATCCAGCTGGTTTTTGTGCAGTTTAGTCAGAAAAGGACGAGTTGGGCTTTCTTCCAGAAACTGGACTGGAGTACAGTGGTAATACAATTCTTTGCTTGTATGTTACAAGGTTAAAATTATGTGTTCTCCACAATCTTAATCTGAAATTGTCAGCACGTTGTTATATATTAATAAGATTTCAGTTATATAAGTTATATCTGATTTGCATCTGCAGCAGTGTATTTTGAGTGACTGCCCTTTAAAGAAAACTTACCTGGAATTGAGCTTATGGAGTTACTCATGTAAGGGCCGTAAAACTAGCTTTGAAGTAGCCTTTTTTTCAAGGGCAGTAGATTAAAAACTGATTTTCTTTCTTAGGGGCAAGATTCTTGCCAAGAGAATTAATGTGCGTATTGAGCATATTAAGCATTCCAAAAGCAGAGACAGCTTTCTGCAGCGTGTGAAGGAGAATGAAAAGAAGAAAAAGGAAGCAAAAGAAAAAGGCATTTGGGTTCAACTGAAACGTCAGGTAATATTTTTATTGTAGTTGACACATTGTTGATTCAGTTCACCAAAAAAACCCAGCTAGAACCAAACCAGTTCAGTAAAACATTGTTTTCTTCCAAAACAGCAGTGTTATGCTGTAAACTGAGCTCTGTCTGTCTTTGAAAAACAAAACCAAAACATCCCACCCCACATGAATGAAGCTGTTTACAGCATTCTGAAAAATCCAGGTCTTTGGCAGATTGTGTTGGAGGTGTCTGATGCCACCACCCTCACTTGGGTTCACAATCCTTTTGGGGCAGGTTGCTGCTTTTTTTTTTTTTTTTGAGTATAGTGGCAGCACCTGAGCTGTCTGATATCTTTGGTGTCTGAAGAGAGCTGCACTGTTCCCGAATGGAAGTTGTAGCCTTCGCTGTGAACAAGGGGACAGATGCTTCCTGTTCTGGTGCTGGTCTGCAGCAGAAGCGGTGGCTGATTTCTTAGGATCAGTGTTGTCTTCAGTTTAGTTGAATTTAGCCGTGACAATCTCTGTTGTAACCCTTTAAGAAAAGGATTGATAAATAGACTTTAGAGAGGAGATAATGGCTGCTGCTTCTGGAACCCTAGGGTCTGTCACTTTATGATAATTTGGATTAGTAAATTGCAGAGGGTAAAGTGTTCAGTTTTTCATTTGGCAATGAAAGTCAAGCACACTATCTAGCAGATCATTTTCTTACTGGTATTCTTCGAATCAAATTTTGAAGAGACTAGGAATGGTAAAATTACTGTAATGTTTATATAATAATGTGTTAAATGGTTGCCAAAATGAATTTTCTGTAAGGTTGCTTTTGAGTTTTAGTGCCATGAGTTTTCTTTTTTTTTTTTTTTTTTTTCCTCCCTGTTTACAGCCTGCTCCACCCAGAGAAGCACACTTTGTGAGAACTAATGGAAAGGATCCAGAGCTGCTGGAGCCAATTCCCTATGAATTCATGGCATAATGCATGTTTAAAAAAAATAAATTAAAGATATGGTTTTGGACAAGTGTATGTGACTGTGGCCGATTCCTTTGGGGTTTTGGGACAGATTCTTTAGAATACTTTTATTTTATTGAAATTTGTTTATTTAACTTGCCTTGCATGGTGTTTGGTCATTTAAATAATCTGCAGCTTTTGTTGATCAGTTTAGTCATTTTATATAGACCATAAATCCTGGGGACACTGAAATTCGCTAATGCTTAGTGATGAACATGAGGTAATATGAGAGGATGTGGAATATTTCACCAGCCAAACTAAGAGCATATACCAGGAATTGTACAGTGTCACTTGTAGGTTTAATTTTTATGTGGGAAAAGATATAATGGGGTTCAGATCTCATTGATACAAGCTTTTAGCTAAGGGGGCTCAGATTAATACCAAAGAATTGTGGAAACGGTTTTTGAAGGCAACCTCTTCAGAAATAGCTATGGGCAGATTTTGGTGTTTCATCATTGTAACCTGCAAAAGGATTTTTGGAACATCCCCAGGCCAATAACCATTTTTAGGAAGGAGTAGTAGTTTAGAAACAAAGTTTTAATTCCTAAACTGCCAGCCTTTGTAATTTGATTGTTATCATTTGAATTGGCTGGCATAGCTGAACACTTGCATTTTGTATGTTTGTTATGTGTCTGTTGAATCTAAGCATCTGCCTGGACATTGTAATGCATTCCTCTCATCCCATTGATTTTATTGATACTTCACAAAAGTTCAGTGCTACTTGCCCAGGGTTTCTTGAGCGGAAGAACATCTTTAGCTGACTACTTACTAGCCGGTGCTGGTTTTGTGAGCTTTGTTTGAAATGGTATGAATCTTGCAAAAGAAACTGCTGAAGGTAACCTGCTTAGTTGGCTTTGAACATGCATAAACTCAAGCTTAACTGTGTTAAACGTACGGATAAATAAACTGCCTTTCTAAGTGTGATGTAAGGCATTGCTTAGCTACCTCAAGTAAGTGATGTAAAACTAATGTCTGTGTGTAGAGAGAGTAAAATACTAGGGAAGGCAGTGATCTCAAGCAATTTGTGGGTATTGACTGTTGAAAATTATTGTATAGTCAGTTGTAGGACAGATAGTAGTCGTGGGAGTAAGAAAAGAGAGATGATGGGGTTTGCTTTTTCTCTTAATTCTGAAGTGCCTTAAGTAGAAGTGTCGAAACTGTAAGGATTGCTTATAAATTAAAGGATAAATGGGTATTTGTCTTGTGAGATAAGCATTGTTTTCCATTGGGCTTGGCATCTGAAGGAGTTACATGGGAGGTTTTACTGGGTATAACCTTTGGTGATGGCGTTTTAAATTTTCTTATGCATGCTTGTGTAAGTTATTTTGGTTCTATGTCTTGTACTTATCTGCAAAGATTCAAGTGGATTAGCTGTAGCATCATGATGGAATCGTTAATGGTAACTAAGTGGTGGGTAATTCTAAACTTTTGAATTTATTTTCAACAATTTGGAATAGTAAGACTAGACAGCATGCAGCGGGTCTCATTTAAGAGCTGTGCTTCGAGAGGTGCTGTGCATTACAACAGTTTTCAGTTTATTTAGCCTTGATGTTTTTAAGGTCACTGTGCTGACAGTAGATGGTTATAAATGCATATTTGGAAGCTGTGTGTGGGCTGGGAGGAGAAGGAGGGAATGCTTTTCTTGGTTGGGATTCCCAGAAATGACTGAACTGGGTTTGTACAGGAAGAGAATAGCCTTTTGGGTTTTGGGGTTTTTTTTGTTTTTTTTGAAAACAGAACAAATTAACTAAGGTTTAACCTGTCTTGTGTTTATAGACACTACCTATTAGTTGCTGCCAGTGCAGTGGTGGTTTTCCTGGTAATCTCAGGTGTGCAGAAGCACAGCCCAGATATTTGCAGATCTCTGCATCATTTGCTTCCCATTTGTTCAGCTGCCCTGTTTTTGCACAGTCCTGACAAAAGAGGGAGATCTGTGAATTGAGAAAAGTTGCTGAAGAAACCACCTGTCAGGACATCTTCAGTCATGAAAGTACTGTCTAAATTGAAATGCATCCTTCTTGATAGAAGAGAATAGTTTTAGGTGTATGCAGAACTTGCAGAAGATTTGGGAGGGGAGTGATTTTTGGCAGTTCAGCCTTTCTGCCCCTGTAGGCGGGGGAAGCATGTTTTCTACGGTGTTTGGAGTTGCAAGTTCCTCTCCCCTTCAGCTCGCCCTGGAAGGGGTTTTACACACTAGACCCATAAGCTGTAACCAGTTCTCTGAGCTCCTGTTCTGAGGCCGTGCCTAGCAAGCAAAAGCTTGCAGTGCACGAGCCAGCTGCAGGTTAGGTGTGTCCTCTCCGTGCCATGGCAGTTGAGTTTTGTTTCATTCCGTGATAGTTTGAATTGTGGAGAACCCTTGTGAAATCTGCAAAGCTGTAGGTTTGCCATATAATTGGACATACCTTGAGCTAGCAGAATTCAGGAATCGCGTGTTTAAAAGCCAGTTTCACAGAAGTTCAGTATTGTGTTGCCTGTCTTTCAGTCGCCTTCTAGCATAGAGACTTTGTTATCCCAGAGCTGGTGGACAGGCTGTCCCTGTACAATGTGCAGAGAGTGAAGTGCTTATGGATTATTAGCACAAGCCGTTACACTTCAGTGTAATGCTTTGTGTCTGTTCCAATAGGCCTAATTAGGAGGCGGGGGCTGAGCTGTCTCCTCTGTTCCAGGTTTTACTGCCTCAAACCACTGCAGCTGGTTCCCTGCCAAAGGCCTTACCAAAATCTCCCGTCTTCTCTTGGAGAAGAAGCAAGGAAGCCTTCTCCTGAGCCGTCAGCTTTGTCTTTTTTAGCGTATCGGTGGCACCAAGGCCTGAGGCTTCCCCAGGGCTGTGTAGGCAAGTGTTAGTGCTAATACTGTGCGTGGCCAGGCAGGTCAGTGAAAGGGCAGGGGAGGAGGAACCGTGCCTCTGCAAAGGGGCTGCAGACTAAGGACCGCAGGATGGAGAAGGTGAAGCATGCGTGCCTGGGGCGGGGTAAGGGATGTGCAGGCACCTCCAGCCCCATTCCTGGGGGGGGGGGAGGCAGGTGAGCAGCTGCCATGAGGACGTAGAAACAATATATGCTTTTGTAGTCTTCCTGTTGTACATATCAGGTGGGGGAAACAGTCCTGATGTTCACTCCCTTGTCCTCAGTACAATCCTGGACTCAGCATGTTCATGGCCCTCGTGACCAAAAGGATGGCTGGCATCCCAGATGCCAGTGCTGTGCTGGGGTGTCCTGACTGGTCCAGAGGATGCCAAGAGCTGTGCATACACCTGCCAGAGAAAGTGATCCTCCCTATTGCAGCTCAGGCAGACAGGCTCCCTCTGTCCTGAGCTGCAGTGGCTTCCATAATTCAGGGTGTGTGGTGAAAAGACATGGTTAAACTGGGCTTATCATTGTCTGGGTAGCACCTCATGACTCAGGGGTCTGGGTAGAGTCTCCCACAGTGCAGAGGGCATCCTGGTGCTGCAAACGGCCTCCTTGCATGGGATCAAGGTACCAGCAACCCCTGTGGTTCTGAGGGGGGTGGTATGGAAGACACAGATTACGAGCATTTCATGTCCATGCACCTTCATTGGTGGATGGTGGATGTGCTACCAAGGTCTGCATAAGAATCAAGTTGTAGCTGCTGGGATTTACGTAGTTGTAACCATCCTTGCTCAAGTGTTGGGCAGGGACATTGCTCCCATCAGCAGCACCCGTATAGCTCAGGAGCCCAAAAAATTGCAAAGCTCTGGTTGAGGTTGCCGATTTCATTTTCCACTATTTGGAGGAAGAGGCTTTGGGTGATGGCCCCTGGGCTCTCAATCACCTTTTTGTCCATGCCCACTCCAAACTGTTTAGCCATGAATCAGCAGGAATTTTGGAGTCTAAGGAGTAGCTGCAGTCTTGAACTTGGGCTTGTGCTCCTGAAAGTTCATAGGAGAGTGGTGAAGCCATGCCAGCTCACAGCAAAGGTTCTCACCAGTGCTTCTCCACATGGAAAAGCTTCGTGCCTGCTGCTTCACATGGTCTTGCCAGTCTTAAGCCTGGAACTTCTAGGTGACTCCACAACATCCACAAAAACTCCCAGGAAAACACTGGGCATTTTGTTTCTTTGAGAAGGTTGCTCCAGAGACTCTCAGGATGTCCTCCTTGGTGCAGCCACAGGATTAAGCCACCTCCCCCAAGAGTACCTGCCGTTGAATGTTACCAGAGCTTGGAATCGGGAGGTGGGTCAGGCAGCCCTGTGGTGTCCCTGGGACTCCATGTGAGTGGGACTGAGTGGTGGTGCTGTGGGAAAGGGGATAGTGATAGACCACAGGGATGGTGGCATGGTCCATTTGCACAGGATGGGTGAAAGTACAGCCTGGTGCTTCCAAGTAGGACCTCCAGCCGAGAAAGGAAAGGCTCCTTGGAATAGCTTTGAGGCCTGTACATCTCAGGGATCATTTAGTCTGCAGAATGGTGCCAGCTAATCTTGAGGCCCCACGTGTGAAGAATTTGAGCCCCAGCTGCTTCAACCTACTGAGCTGCTCCTGTTGCACCAGAGGAGGTGTTGATAGAGAGACAACCTGTCGCTCCCTGGAAATTTAATTCCTTCACAGGGTTTCCTGCCTGGGTTTGTGCACTGTCATCTCTGTGCTTGACCATCACCGTTTGCCCTTTGGGGATGCTCTCAGCAGCAGGTGAGGCAGTGTGAGCTCCACAGCTGCCCAGAAATGGGGAGCTCCTGCTTTCACAGCTCAGCACCTGGGAATCGGTCTGCCTGGAATGGACTCATTTTGGTAGCCTTCTTCCAAGGGCCCACTGAATGTACTCTGATAGCTCTTTTGTAAAGAAATGCATAAAAATAGCCTGTGTTGGCACTGTGAGCAAGGCCAAAAACAAGTGGTGCTGCATGACAATGGGAGCAGATGACAATAGCATGAACCTCTGGAAACCAAAAGCTTTTAGTGGTACAAGAGAAATCTTGCTACAAAAAGAAAAGGGCTCACTGGCATGATGGGAAGTGAACTAGAAATTTTAGAGACAATCAGTTTTTGAGGTTAAAAGTGGCCTTGATGTTACCGTAACGGTTCTTAGGCACTAGAGAAACACAAATGATCAACAGCACTTCCTCCACTGTGCTTTTCTGCAGGCACTACTTTAGCTGATATTAATTAGCGTGTTCTTTACTGGGAAGTGTGTGTAACCCTTCAGCAAAGAGCAGTGTGTAATTGTTATTAGGTAGGACATTTCTGGGGCACCAGGGGAGAATCTTTCAACAGGGCAGAACATTGCTCTGGGGGGTGGCTGGTCCTCTGGCCCCTGGTGGGGTGCAGAGCCTGAGCAGTGCCTCCGTTCCCTGCATGAACTCTGCATCCATGGGAAGGGGGGAGCAGTTCCTCCCCATCCTTGTCCCCATGATGCCAAGGGTTCGCTTTCTTCAGGAACACCTTGGCTCTGGTAGAGCAGAGCTGGCGACGTTATACTGGTGCCCTTGTTCTGAGTTTCCATCACTGGAGGGAGTGGGGCTGAGGAGGTCCGAAGAAATGCATAGCAGATCAGGTACCTGGACTGTTGCATGGATGTAGGGTGAAAGTAAGGGGGAGGACAAGAGGAAAGCAAGGAAAAACATGACCTGTTGTCATTGCGTGCATCTTCCGAGAGCTGTATGGAAGGGGAAGGTGACTGAGCGTAGCACCAGTGCACAGCCCGGCTGCTGCCAAGGTTCAGCTCGGCTGCCTGCCTGGGGGTGTCCGGGGCTGCCTGGCTGCCCTCGGGCATCAGCCCCTCAGCCGGGGCCCAGTGGCTTCCGTGGTGGCTCCGTCTTCCCGTGGCACAGGGCTGCGAGACCACAGACCCATCCCACTCCTTTCCTTTCGAGTACCAACCTGCTGGCCGCTTCCATGTTGCTTCCTGCTGGCTTGTGTTATCTCCCCTATGAAAATAAAGCAGCCCCTGAATGGTTTATTTATCTCGTAAACACTTCCATGCTTGCAAAGCTGCGCGCTGCTGTGGAAGCGGTTTCGGAAGCGGTTTCGCAGGAGCCAGGGCGATGGTTTGCAGAGAGACTGGAACATCCACGCAGCTGTTTGCAGGTTTGAGGCTCATTTAACAGCAGCCGTTCTTTGAAACTTTCCTCCGCTTTAAAAACCCAAAGGGCCTAATCCAGACCTCAAGGCCCCGTGGACCGCTTTGGTTTCAGGGCTGGCCGTTGCTTGATCCACAAGCTGGGATTTCAGAACTGACTGTGGAGGGGTGTGGGGAACAAAACACTCAGAGGTAAAAGAATAAATCATTTCCTTGCGTTCCTGATTCGAGTGGTACAGCAGGAGCCCGCTGCAGTGGTTGGGGGAGCTGCACC
>JANZLQ010000027.1:5006749-5048457 GCA_026212715.1 Elanus axillaris | reverse complement strand
CTGTCTCCCGTGGGAGGGACCCCACGCTGGAGCAGGGGAAGAGTGTGATGAGTCCTGCCCCTGAGGAGGATGAAGCATCTGTCCCATCTCCTGCTTGACCCTATTCAACCGTGCCCCTTCTCTGTAGACTATACTTGAGAAGGAAAGGATAGATGGATGGATGGATGGATGGATGGATGGATGGATGGATGGACGGACAGATGACAGACAATCTGTTTGATGTATTAATTGCCTGAACTCCTCTGTTTCCTAGGTTGCTTTCTGTCCTTCTTAGCAAGTCTTTAGAACAGAGCAGCAGAAAAACTGAGCTAGGGCTGTCAGAAACATGGCAGAAAATGGGAAAGGCTAAGATAATGTCAAGTCATGGTCATGTTGGTCACTGTTGCCTTTGAGGTTGAAAGGGATACCACCAAATAAATGGCATGAGTACAGTCATGCCTGGATCTAGTCTCCAGGACTTTCTGTCTTGTGGGCAAAACCCGCCAAAGTCCATTTGACTCAATAAAATTAATAATTGCTGTCCAAGACACTATTGCATACAGCCAGGGCAGCATCTCATGCTTCCACTGTTTGGCTGCCAGTACTTCCGCAGGTATTTCCCTGTAATACCCCTGCGCTGCACACTTGCCCCCTCTCTTTTCCTGACACCCTCTCTCCCTAAGCAAGGCATGAGGGCTGTACCTTTGCTAAAACAATACCTGCTTCGTTCTGGGGACATCTGTGGGATGAACATCAGGACCCTGGGTATCACCTCACCTCTGCTCAAGGACTGTATTTAAGTTCAGGCTCTTGCCTGCGGTCCCTGCCCGAGCCCCGCTGCAGGCATGCCTGTGCCTGGCCGCGTTCCCTGCGGAGCCTTTTCTCTTGCTGCTCCCTGGCAGCAAATGCACACACTAGGGACACAAAAATAAGAAGAGGCCAGGATCTTTTGACCTGTTTGCTGATGTGAAGTATTTGCAAATCTGTGGAACAGAGAGTCATCCTACGCTTTGTCCCCTTCAATTAACTGCACTGGATCCTGTGACAGCTTAGCTTATAGCTCTATAGGTATATAAGGCTGCAGGCTACCAAGCTGCTGCTCCTCTGCCACAGTCATGGAATCCTGTTTTTGTTGGACCGCTGTGTGATAAAGGCTTCATTCGCTCTGTAGTGCTGTTGTTCCCTTCCAAGTGGCTCTTATGTTTTCTCTCCCTTATTGCATTGCTGCAAGATCTTTATTATGAGGAGCTAAAATAGAACTAATTCATTGTTTGCTAACAACTCCAGTGTTTGCGAGGCAGCTGCACACTTGCTCTCCATAAAATAAAGAATTCCCATCATTGTGGGCCTGGCTTGGCCCTCTCTGGAGCCAGCAGGATTTTGTTTTGATATGAATTAAGCCTCAGATGCTGAGACTGATATCAATAAGTACAAAAAGAACAAGCCCAGCTTTCAGAAGTATTGTATAGGATAGACAGAAGCACGGTTGCTTCAGACCTGGATATTGGGCATTCTGGTCAGCGGGGCTGATCTTGATGTTCACAGCCACGGGCTGCCCTCCCAGAAATGATGCTGTTAATTAGTACATGTTTTGCCTGCCAGAAGCCAGTCTCTGCTGTAGAAGAGCCATAAAGGAGTTCACGGGCAAGCAATTGTACCTGACGTTTTATGAAACTGGTAAATTTTTCATCACAGCTTTGCTGAAAGGAGTATTGGGCAGGCAATGACAAAGCCAGAGGAATTGTCTGGTCTAATTCCGCAACCTGAAGTGCATGGCACAACTTTAACTGCAACTGATGGTTTTGGGGTGGGTTCCCTCTTCTGACAGCGTCACCAGCTGTAATGTTCCTGTGCCAAGCTATCAATCCCTGTCGATTCGGATGGTTGGCCACTGCTTTGTGCAATGATCTCCTAAGTTTCCAGGCTGGCTTCCCAGGCTCCTCAGTGTCCATAAATTCCAGATGAATGGCCTTTGCGGATATATAGTGGATCTGCTGCTTCTTTGACATTGGAGAGCAATTGTGCCTGTGTTGGTATAGTGAATGATCTGAGAGCAGATCCTGGCTGTCTTGACTGTAATTGTTTTGAATAATTCAGTAAAGCTGACAAAGTTTTGGGAAGGATATCTAGATTTCCATGAAGTTTGCAATTATTTCATCAGACTTAAGTCTACTTTACTGATTGCAAAGCAAGCCTGTTCATTGTTTTGACTGATTTGATCTGGTTCATGAACAGCATGGGGTTTTGGGGAGGCCTCTACTTTTTAAGGAATGCTCTGTGTTTCATAGCTTCTCCGCCTGAGCTGCGTCCTCCGGCCACTGTTACTAGACCCGCACCAGTTCACACGCAGCACCTAAGGAAATGACCCAGAGACTTTTGGACAAGGAATCTGGCAAGGTTTTGCTCTCAGCTTCCCTACTGCATCTCTGCCCACATGATTTTTTTTTTTTTTTTTGCTGTAACTAAGTGTAATTGCAGTAAATATCTGCTCAGGTATAAAGCAATCACTTACCTCATAAAAGGTCTCTGGTTAAATTGCCCATGTTTGTGTGGGAGTGTTTTCTTTTCCGCTGGCAAAGAGTCCATATAAGGAGTAATAACACTGAAGAATCTGTTAAAGAAAAATGTTTATTGAAGGTTTACTATTTCATAGGTTTTACTGTAGAATCATTTACGCAAAGCTGTGAGTCACAAGCTGAAGTTCAGTGTCTGAAATTGCTGGCAGGGTGAATGAAGTTTGTGCATGGCAAAGAGATCAGTAGTCTGCATGTATTACAGTCAATTCATAATTGCTTTAAAATCACATGACAAGTGATTATTATTAGGCCAGGAGCTGTTAAAATCAAGAACAAAAGAAAGCCAGAACCTGAAGCTATTTACTGCTACATTTCTCTTCCTTGAAGTTTTATGAAAGACGCCCTAACTCCGAACTGGAAAGCACAATAAAAGTCATCAGTGCCCCTTCCAACTGCTGCGATGTCAGTAAATTTGGCAGAAATGTCTGCGAAGTGCTACATTTACCTGTGGTACATGTCACAGGGACCTAGGCATAAAGACCCAAAACAGACAGGTCTTGACAGCAATAACTTCATTGTCCTGCCTGGATGGCTGAGCCTACCTAGCGAATTGACACGACCTCTGTCTGTGGCTGTTCTGTCTCCTCCGCATCCGGGGTGTGCAATATCTATTAATACAGAGCTTTGTCTAAGGGGTTCTTTCTCTAAAAATAAGAAGGAGAGTTGTCTGCGTGTAAAGGGAGTATCTCCAAAGGTGAAAGATGCCTCAGGAAAGTACATGTCACTCTTGAAAGAGGTGACTATCCGTCAGCCCCACGGACTGGAGGAGGACTGAGACTGCAGCTAAGTGACTCGAAAAAAACAGAACAGAATGAAATCTTGAAAAGAGACATTTTGGCGCTAGAGGCTAAAACCAACCAACCCCCCTGCCCCCAACCTGATAGTGCAGAGAGCGATCGATTACAAGTCAATGGGTTAATGCGGTGGTGCTACAAGGATCAACTCAGCCTACACAAGCCCCAGCCGCCCGGCTGTGAGCTCTTGCCATGGCCCCGTCTCACTGGTGGTACAGAGACACGGTCCCTTCCCGCAAGGTGCTCCATGCCGCAGGACACGGTGGGTGATGGCAGATCTCTTAGCAAGGTGAGGAGCTGCGGGAGACAGCGAGACAACTTTGAACACAAGCGAGGTGGTGATGCAGGGCACCAGCAGCTGAAATATTGCCCAGAGTTTTGAAGCCATCAGAGCAAAGACAAGGTTTTAAGGGGCACTTCATGGCAAGCTCTGGCTGTTGACTCTGGGTATTTGTGCTTTATCCACGTGAACGGTGGGCAAGCTCCCCCGGCCCCACGGGAGTGAGAAACTTTCTGAAGATAGCTCTGCGCAGGAGAAGGATGCTGATTCCGAAGTGCGTAGGTATAACTGGGAAAAGTGAACTCACCCAGTTTACAGCAGCTGGTACAGATCATTATTTAACTGAATCAGAGCAGAGCAAATGTTTCCTACCCCATAAATCCAGATGAACCTGATTAATTCTTGGGAGATTTTATTATCAGGAGATTATATTTACCCTTCATTTGAGGATTTGTTTGAGGGTCTTTTTTTGGCAAGGCCAGCTGTTGTGCGGAGCCTGCTTTCTCCCCTGTCTCCCCAACACTGTGCGCTTTGTCACGGAGACGTGTCACGGAGCTGACGTTTTGGTGATGTCAGCCCAGAGAGTGAGGCCACGGGCTAAGCTCTGCCCGAGAAGGGGACATCGCCCACCCCACTGCTGGTGTGTGCAGCAGTGGAAGACCCATTGCTCTGCAGCCAAGAGATGCCAAGACTCTGGCATCCCAACTTTGGTTCTGTTCTTAACCACAACTTCCATCACAAACACGTGCCCAAGAGAGGGCTGGTATTTTCTCTTCACAGATAAGACAGAAGTCACATTAGCAGGCAGTTGCTGCTGCCAGGAAAATATGGGTCTGGGAGGCTGCTGAAGTTCCTCAAACAAGGATGTTCTCTCTCTTCCAATGACTCCTGGATGACACAGCAAACCCTATTACTTGCTAGCCTGCAGTTTATATCATAATCACTTCAGGGCCTCTCTAATGTGTGCTAAGACGAGATTAATCTAAGGAAGGATCCTTGCTTCTCTTTCCGAGGCTCTGACCATGAGGACTTTCTCCAGGTGACATACTCTGGATCACACCATCTTTTTGGTCTCAGCAAGCCAAGGCAGGCAATTCTCCTGCCAGGTTTCTCCTTCCTTCTGCCATGCCCTCTGTAGTAAGGGAACAGGAATGGCTAATTCTTGCCTGCATGAGGCTGACCCCCTTCTTTTCCTAGAATTAAGAATACTCCTCACGTGTCGTGGTGAGAATTTAATAACCTTCCTGCATAGCACAAGGTGCTCCAGGGCCCGGAGGCATCATATTTAATACTAACAATCAAGCATGCTGTCATGCCCAGATTTAGCCTCCCCGTCAGCCACACAAGAACTAGAGAAAAGAAACTTCAGTAGGATCAGTGCATTTTCATTGATAACAAATCCAGACGACGCAGGACCCAGACGGATGCTCTTTCAAGAGGCATGTGCAAGTCACTGCAGCTGTTCCCAGGATATGAAGTGTTTGGACTGATGCCCAGAAAATCAAGGTGCCTACGCTCTGACACAGCTCAGCAGCAGTGAGGCCGTGCAATGTGCACCATCTTGGCAGATACAGCTGGTATGATGGCTATGGAGACAATGCTAGTTAGGAAGAAATATATGTGCTGTCAATCACCAGTGTAAAACCAGATGTTATGAGCTTACATTGGTGGCTAGCTGGCTGATCAAGTGACAAATCCTTCATCTGCAGGAATAAGAGAGTTTGGCATACAGCTCTTTCTTTTGACATGGCAAGGAAGAAGTCTGATGTGTCTCAATTAATTGGTTAAGTGCAGGATAAGGCCAAGGCAGCAACGGACTTGAGATCAAAACCACTAAGTACAAAGAGACAGGTTAGACTCCAAGTGCTATGAATTTCTGCACTTGTAAATAGTTAAGATGATCCTTAAGGGGTTGTTAAAGTGTTTTTTATTTCCCCAGCTAAATATAAAACAATCTGGCTATCAGTTTAGCCTTTGCACACATATCATGCTCTGCACCTTCAAGCGCAAAGCTGGAAGAGTCCCTATGCAAAAAGCCGTGGAAAGTAAGTCCTCTGGGACAACTCACAAGCTGAGTAGTGGGCACAGATGCGAGCAGCTGGGTACCAACTTGCCTTTCTGCCATGAAGATGATCTGTGGGCTCTGAAGGTACCTTAAAGTCACGCGTCCTAAAACATCGCTGCTGGGGTGTTGTTCCTGGCCGGGATGACATGGTTACCATTTAAGACCAGAAAGGCTTTTTCCATCACGGTCTTATCAAAGTCCTTATGTTTCTCAAACCTCTCTTGCAAGCCAGACTTGATGCATCATCTTATGTTACAGCACTTGTGCTAGCTTCTTCTCTACTTTTCCCCAGGTGTAGAACAAGATTAGTCTCTGTTGAGGTGTGGTAGTTCTGTAGGAGGGAAATAGTAGTCTAGGACAGCTTTAATCCAAACCTCACAAGTTTATATGCTCTCTGTTCATCTGTTGGAGGGGCCAAAAATCAGCAAAACAGACACAGGCATTGAATTTTATCAGGCTGTCTGTAACAGGTGGGTACTTGTGAATTCTAGCCATGTTCCCAGCGTGCACATGGAGCCACTGGACTTCTGTTTCCTTCTAGAAAAGAACAGTAATAGGCACTACAAATGAATGGGATAGGATATCTACATCCTGCATGACAGCAGCTTAGCAAAGGTTCAAAGGGGCTTTTTACAATCTCAGCTGCATCCTTCAAGTCAGTTCAGAGTGGCTCGAGCAACCTGAGGCAGGGTATCCCACTACTCAGAGGGACATCAAGGCTGTGATGGGCTGAGGAACAGGGAAGGAAGGAAGCAGTGATAAATGCTATGGAGCACTCTTCAGGAGCACTCTTCAACAGCTGAACCTTGAAGACTGAATCTGGCTTTAGTCCTTGACTTCCTTTCAAGTGGGGAGAAGATGGCTATGGAAATGAAAGCCAAAAAGAAGCCAGACTGGAGGAGGTCTAACACTTTGTCCAGGTTTCAGCTGGGATAGAGTTAAGTGTCTTCCTAGTAGCTGGTGCGGTGCTGTGTTTTGAGTTCAGTATGAGAAGAATGTTGATAACACTCTGATGTTTTCAGTTGTTGCTAAGTCATGTTTAGTCTAAAGTCAAGGTTTTTTCAGCTCCCCATGCCCAGCCAGCGAGAAGGCTGGAGGGGCACAAGAAGTTGGAACAGGACACAGCTGGGACAGCTGGCCCAAAGTGGCCAAAGGGGTATTCCAGACCACGGGACGTCACATCCAGTACATGAACTGGGGGGACTGGGGGCAATCACTGGTCAGGGACTAACTGAGTGTCAGTCTGCGCGTGGTCAGCAACTGCATTGTGCATCACTTGTATATTCCAATCCTTGTATTATTACTATTGTCATTTCATTAGTGTTATCATTATCATTATTAGTTTCTTCTTTTCTGTTCTATTAAACCGTTCTTATCTCAACCCACGAGTTTCACTTCTTTTCCCGATTCTCCCCCCATCCCACTGGGTGGGGGGGAAGTGAGTGAGCGGCTGCCTGGTGCTCAGCTGCTGGCTGGGGCTAAACCACGACACACTGTCCGTCGGACCACTGGATGTCAGAGTGCAGTCGGACTCATTGCCAGAGAGGGGATGAGACATCAAACGCCATGGAGATATTTGACAGGGATCACATCTCATGGAAGTTAACCTGCAGATGTTCCTAGCGCCTCTTCACACTTGGCATGTAGAAGATTCCCCAAGGATATCAATGATTAACCAGCCAGTGGGACAGACACTCAAAAGGAAATTCCCATCCAGAGCATCTTCAGTTGTGGAGGGAGATGTGAGTCCAGTTGTTTATTCAACACCCATGTCATTAGAAAAAGCAAACTGCTGAAATAGCTGGGTTGCTTTATGCAACATCATGCATTATTAGTCTGAGTTGTACAGACTTACAGTCAACTTCTCTGTCTCCTGCCAGCAAGCTCTTCAGTCTTACATACTAACACAGTTCATGTGCAGGGTAAATTTACTGAATTTCTCTCAGCTATCGGCTACCCAGCCTCATTTGTTTTAGTCCTAGGTTTTCCTTGAGTGGTAAAGGCAGAGATTTCTACATTTTTGAAGAATGTTTAAGCAATTTCCAGGAAATAGATTCATATCTGGACATGCTCTAGCATTACCTAAATGGTCCTTAAGAAATAGGCAGCAGATGTTTTAAGACAGAAAACCCCACTATTTCACAAACAGTCTTAAGTTCTGTTTATTTAAAAAAATGTACTTAGTATGTCCATTGTAAGCATAATCATAAATAAACTGGATGCATTTGCTATGACAATTTTAGCTGGAACTCTTCTGGATTTTGTTTTCGTTGGAATTCAGTGAGAGCTGAAGACCCAAAAGGTGACCTTCATAATTCATTAATCATCACAAAACACTTCCTTGAGGGAAAGAAACATGAAAGGTATGTGCAGTGCTGAAAGAGGGTGGCTTGCTTCACAGCAGATTTGAGAGCCTTGGCTCTGAGCCAGAGGATGATTTTTCTTCAAGAAATGGTCCATCCAGCCCTCCTGTGCATGGTGGGTCCATCCAGCCTGGTGTGCACGGTCGTTGCCCCTCTGCCCTGCCTCCTCCTTCCACCCTGACACCTGCTGCTGGCTCTGCAAGGGGCCGGAATCACCTCTCTTGGCAGCTCAACCGACACGGATGGGACGGTGTCTTGGCTTGTCGCTCCAGCTACGGCTTAGCTCTAATGCTGTCACCTCTGCCCGAGACTGTCCTTGCCCTGCTCTTCATCAGCCACTTTCTAGCACAGCCCGTCTTCTCCTGGGCCTCCTTTTGATCTCTGGCTACACTTACACAAGCCAACTAGAAAGGGAGAGGACATGGGCTTTCACCGCTGGCCTGCAGCTGGCCTGGTGCCATACTTAGCAGCAAACCCCCTGGGTTTGGGCCCTGGCAGCTGCCCCCCTATGCAGCAAATGCCTGGACATAGCTCAGCTCCCAATAGACCCGATGTACAGGTCGACCCAATGGACTGTATGGATCTACACCTTAGCTGTAGGTGAAGTCAGGTTAGCCCAGAAAATGCAAGCTGTGCTGTGCCACTTGCCATCGCAGGCTGGAGAAGAGGCTGTGGACATGTTCACTTCACGCGTACAGCTGCAGTCAATGGAGTCCGTCCTTCTGCGCTCCCCTCACACTTGGTTGCTCTTAAGACAAGCAGAGACAATCTGTTCTGGTACAGAAGAGCCAAAAGGAGCAAACAGGCATCCAAGGAGAAAACTTCTTTGGCCCCTTGGGCTCAGTAACACAAGACTTGTGAAATCTGAACTCATGGTAAAATAAGCCTGACAGATGGAAGAGCCCAGATCTACCATCACCTCGGAGGTGAGGCTGCCCTTGTGCTGTCTATGCGTGTTCCAAGGATCCCAGGAAATTCCTCCACCAGTGCTGCCAGCGGCAAGCCTGGGTCTCCTCACCATGAGTCGAGCCATGGCTGCCCTGGTTCAGTGAGTCCACGTGCCATCTGCAGCTGGGGCAGGACGGCAGCTCCGTCGGCACTCACCATTTTTCACCATGGGACCGCTGGCTGTCCTTCGCTCTTCCCCCATGCATCTTCCTGCTCTCTGAGCTGTGCTTGTGGCCACTTCACTATCTGACTAGTGCAAGTGAAGCCTCTGGCAAGCGTTGCAGCTGCTCGCGTGGTCTCCTGGAGTTCAAACATACTGATATTACTTTTCCCTCACACCACAGATGTTACGTCTTCAAGCTTGTGCTATTTGAAGCAGTCACCAACATCTGTCTGCCTTACCAGTGCTGTACAACCTGACGTGAAGAGCCGCAGCTCTTTGTTGTAGGCCACGTGTCATCAGAAAGCACGGCCCAAGCTACAGATCTGTAGAACTAGTGTTACACTCCTCAGTCCATACTTGGGCATCTAAATAAAGTAGATCAGTCTTTAAAGGCACCCAGTGTTGCAGATCTCCCTGATTTTGTCAGTTGTTCACTTAAAAGGAATGAGAATGTGATTAGCACAGTACAACTCCTCATAACTCATCTGGGATAACTCCTCGTTTCCTCAAGCAAGTCTCCTTTTAGCCTAGTTTGCTAGTAAAGCTCTTGCCATACCACGGTTTAGGCAGAAGAGCATGTCTGCAGGTGTTCCTCTTTATTACTGCACTGTCAAACTGTGATTGACATGAGCCAATGTGTCCCAGAGCTCAGTTTTTACAAGTTTCACAAAAATAAATGGCTAAGTACAGGAGAAAAAGACACCCTGTGAATGTCTCTGGGGGGAAGCAGAAGAGAAGGACCAATGTCTTTGCAGATACCAGGGAAGCCCTATGGGAGATGTACATTAGGGCTACCTCAGCCACCTGAAAAAGTCTTGAAGTTGGCACAAAATAATCCAGTGACCCAGCAGAAACCCCCAGGAAACCAGTCCTCACTGCCTGCAAGCCACTTCACCTACGTTCCCACTGTAAGTCATATTTTCTCAGAGTAAGTGCTCTTTTTAAGCTGGACAGGAGATAAGAAGAATGTGACTTGGCTTGGAGGAACATGAGTTTGTTCTGGAAAGTTACAAAAGCCCCAAATGTTTGTAGGGAGGAGAGGCGCAGACACAAGAGCCCGTCTGGAGACACTGAAGTGACAGTGGGCAGCAAATCAGACAAATCCTTGCAAGAGAACACACCCTGAACTCTATTCACACACATGCATTTTGTCATGGAAAAATGGGCAAAAAGTCCTTTTTTTAATGGGCTTGATGCAGAATAAACAGAACCCTCTGGTCGGCTCCAGCACGGCAGCTGAGCAAGGTTTTATTTTAAGGGCATGTGTAATCTCAGTAAAGCAAGTAGAATTACTCGTGTGCTTAAAGTTAAGCACAGGTTGAAAACCACTTCTCTGGCTGTGGGCCAGGGTGCTTACCAGGCAGGTCATCCTTGCTGCCTTCAGATGACGGAGTCCGGAGTAAAGCCATAGTCTCAGGAGAAGAGCAGGGTGATCAACTTATAAGGAAAAAATCATAAAGCTAAATAGGGTTTGTCTAAAGCATAACATTGTGTGTGGGCAGATGTGAAAATAGTCTGTAGATATCTGAGGAGAGTAAACACTGTTGATAGAGAAAAATTGCTTAGGCAAACACACTGGCAGCGTAATTAGGGTAAACGAGAGGAAATTAAGAAGAGGAAAACTCAGATTAAACACTATGAACATATTACTGATGAGAGAGTTTGTACTGCTGTCTGCAGTTTTGCTAACTTCTGCAGTTCTGCTTCTCATAAAGTCATCAGGCTGGAATTGAACAAATTAACATTAATACTGTGGATTTTTCAGTTGGTTTAGTTTTAATTGAAATGTCCTTGCATGGTTCAATGTATTTCTGTTACACATCAGACCACTCGCTGCCACCTTTACAAGAAGGGAGATAGTGAGCCAACTTATGCTGTGAATGATACCAGTATCATTCTTCTTCACCTTCCCTGGTTTTGGGCAAGTGATGTTAGAGCAACGGAGATCAGATGCTGTTCCAAGCTGTTCAGTTTTAGGTGATGTAACACATTTTGGATGTCTACTTTTTTTTTTTTTTTAAATCTTTCAGTGTCAAAGAGCTCGTTGTATCTTCACATAATACTTCTATCATCTAAAAATAGTCAAATTTTACAAAACTATTCACACAGCTGTTTCGCATGGTGGTTTGCTTCTCCACGATTTTAACGTCGGCCGCCTGCCTATATCTTATGTGTCATCAAAGGAGAACCAAAACCTAGTCCTGATGCCACAGCCTGCAGTGAAGGCACGCCTGCCATTGCCTGTGGCTTTGTCTTTCAGATAGCTGACGGCTTTGCTTTCACAGAGGACGTGTTGCTGGTTGCTAGGTCCCTGGATCCAGATCCATGGGACAATTTGGTCCCGGTGGGATGACTCCAAATGCCCATGTTGAGCTAGACGATGATGTCTAAGCGTTTGTGATGAAGCCTCGGCAGTGTTGCATCCCAGCTTTAGGCAGGACATACCCTGCTTCTGCTCCCTGCCTTGTCCTTTAATTCTGCTTTTGTTTCTGCACATAAGTAGCCCGTGCTGTAGGATCACGGCGAGCCCAAATAAACATCATCCAGGGCCCAGACCCGTGGGCATACACGGCCGAGAGAGCTGTCTCCCGCAGAATCTGCAGAGGAATGGTTCCCACTGGCACCATCAGCTCCTTTTTGCCTACAGCCCACCCCATCTCTTAGGGATGTTGCACCAGAGTTGGGCGAGAGGGACTGCCGCAGACACTCCTCTTCCCCCGGTGGGAGTCAAAACATTACGAGCACAAAGTGTGGTTTATGGCTTGATTCACTGCTGCAAGTACCTTTCCCTGCTATTTGCCTCCTGGGGTTGCTAGAAGAAGCTGCGGCGAGAGCAAGGTTTGAGGCTTTGTTTTTCTTCCATGGTAATCCTCTTCTTGGCAAAAGGACCTCCTGTCTACATAAGCAGCTGGTGGCTGAGCAAATAATTTCAGGGGAGCTCAGTCTCCGAGGAAGCATTGCATGTGCCCCTTACTGTAACACTCCATAAACACTGGTGTCACTGCGAGATCGGACGGCAGTTATCGCTGCGTTTCATGATAAACACAGATGGTGTTTATGTTTAAATATGCCAAATGTGGTAACGAGAGCAAACTTTGAAAGGATTTATTTTTATGTTGTTTCCATTCTGGCCTCTGATAATTAAGGCTGCGGTGACCTGCCTTTTGGAGGAGGAAAATATATTTATGCAGTGCTATTCAGGTTTCTAAAATAAGTCAGGGAGGTTTTGTTTGGTTTTTTGATGCAGGACGCTGAGCTCCTGTTTTCCAGGAGGTTTTATTGCCCTGTATTGAAAACTGTAGACCAAGGTTTACAGAGATAATCTGGCCATTCGTTTATGCATATCTTAACTGCTTCTAAAGCACCCTTTTAAAAATTCTTCTTCTTTTTTTCTCCAGAAAAATGAGGTTAATGTAAGAGCTGGAAAAGTTTTACTCTGTTGTTCTATGTAGGTTCTTACTCCATGCTCACGCAGTAGCGTTGGCCACCAGCAAGGAGTGAGTTCAGCCGTGTATCTGCCTTCTGGGGCACGTCTCTTCTCTCATCTCCTCTGGAGGTGAGTGTGTCGGGAAGCCCTTTTTCAGCTAAACACCGACACACGCAAGGATGCACACAAGCGTTTATGCTAGAGGCAAGATCTAAGAAACAAGTCCTACACGCTGTGAAGAAGGTGATGGTATTTTCCAGAGCTCCCTTCCCAGCTACAAGCGTCCCGGCTCTCCTTGTCCCTAAGGAAAGGCACTCCTTCTGCAGGGATGAGCCCGGGCTGCTTCACACACACGGTGCTACCAGCCATCTCGGAGGAGACCCCGCTTCTCTGTAACACAAGGACAAAACCGCCGGATTACGGTGTTGAAAATCTGGACTAAATCCACATGAGGCTGCTCTGAAAGGGCAATCTGACTGCCTGGGCTGGAGCTGGGAGCAACCCTATTTGTTTTGTTCCTTCAGGCCAATGCATGGGAAATCTTTCAGAGCTAACGCAACCCGGTGCCACTAGCACTGGCACTGGGTGCTTGGACTGAAAGGAACTGGCTGTGACATTTCAGCGGGGTCAGCATGGAAAAGATGCTAATGTGGCATATCAAGCAAGCTGTGACAGACAGCTCCAGAGATGCCTTTCCCCCAAGGGCCTGGCACCAGCCATGCTGGTTGTGGGTCCTCAGGATTTAAATTTTGATCCTTGTTATCCCACTGTCTTATTGCACTAAAGGTCACAGACTCCCAGGCACCTCTCCTGTTATCAAATATAACCTGTAGCAGAGCCTCATACACTGAGTTCTTAAATAGCTGTGCCTAAATGTCACTGTTCTGGGAGGAGGCTGCGTGCTCAGAGACTGCATGATCTGTTAGTACAGAGCTACTGCAGGGACAGCAAACTAAGCAGAATAAAAGAAAAAAAGTATAATTTCTTTATATGATTTTAAAATTTTGAAATCATCTTGAGGTGACTGTATAATGCAAACAGCTTTTTAACCATTCGAACTTCCAAGAGTCCTGGCTTCTTAAAGGAAAACAAAAGTCTCACTGCATATTTTGTGTCTTTGAGATAAAAATAATATTTAAAATCTTTATTCTCCCTTCCTGTGGCTTGCAGATAACAGTGAGGAAGATGCTAGGGTGGTTATTTGCTTCTATAATTGTTACCCTTTAAGTCGTGGCTGACAAGACCTGTGTGTAATGGTACTTTCAGGAGTCTGTGAGACAGCAGCTACGTTAGAGACACCTGTATCTCTTTTCTTCTTTATTTCAGCTTGGCATCTATAGCGGTTTTTATAGACTTGCACAAGAGGCCTGATTTCCTGCACCGCCAAGCATCTTCAGCTCCCATCTTTGAAAATGAGTGTGGATTAGGGGGCTGACCGCTGGAAGCAGGAAATATTGACTTCCATGGCAGCCTCAGCATCACAGCATCAACCAGCAAGACACCCAAATGCAAACCACAGAGCAGGAGCTGCTGATCACACCCGTTTCTTTTTCAGTCCTACACAAAAGTCCCTAGGATGCTACTGGTCTGTGGAGTCTGTTCCTGTAAAAGCTGACCCAGGACGTTAACTTATTCTTCTAGGGTCAATGCAAAAGTTACTGTTGAAATGATGACTGGATCACTGGAAAGAAGATGGTGTAGATATGAGGGTGTTACATGCATTGAGCGAATAACCTATGATGAAAGCGTGGGTAAAGGTTAACTTCTGCGTGTGTGGAAACCAACAAAAAAGGCTGGCAAACTGGCCACTCACAGGGGCAAGCTTAAAACCAAGTCCAAGTTAGTTGTTAGCGTAGCTAACGCTCGAGAAACTTCGGCTTTCAGTCCTGGTTTTCCAGACCGCCCTATGACCTTCAGCAATTCACCTCATACTAGTTTCATACCACCTAACCTCATGTACTTAGGCTCCCTCTGTAGTCAGCGGAGGGAGAAAGGCACTTCGGAGACAATTCATCTGCCTCACCTCCAGGAATACATCCATCTTGGTGGGCTCTGCTGAAGTCACGCTCTCCGGCCGATGTCTTTCCTGTGCTGGGGAATCCAAAACTGGATGCAGTATGTAGATGTGGTCTAGCAAGTGCTGATTAGAGGGGATAATGCCTTCCCTTGATCCACTGCAATGCCTCTGTTATTTCAGCCCCTCTGAGCAAAGGCTGAGGAACGGTCTGGGTACCTCATCCTTTTGCCCAGCTGGTATGAAGTGATGGGGCTATAGGATATTTCCCTGGCCCCGTTTCCACTCCATGGCAAGAGCAACACCACAGCTCTGCCCTGCGTGGACCTCCAGGCTTCCCCGCAAAAGCGCAGATGAGTTTTAATGTTTAAGTTCAGGCAGGGCTTAATTTTACATCCAGTCTCAAAGATGGGAAATATCTGGACAGCAGTTTACTAGGATGTGGGCAATACGTGCTCAGCCGAAAGATTCTGGCCCACCTTGTCATCAGGGTCCCAACATTTTCCCTCGAGAAGCCCATCGTGATAACGCAGAACTTAGAATAAGTGATTTCTTAAAAGGAACAGTGGAATGCGGTTTGATTTTGCAATGGCTACGTGACAAAAATAGTCACAGCCAAACATTAAGCCAAAAGAAAGGAGACATGAAGGATCAAGGCATAGAGATCACTAGATTTTCCATGTCACTTGATTTTAAACAGTTGTTAGGAACAAGGGGAAACAACAGAAGCGCTCGTCTTTCTATAAAAACAAAATTTTTGAGGGGATGCCAACTGCCCTACAGCATCCTGAGCTGGAACCTAAAATAGGCTACTGAAGTGCAGCGCAGAAACATGAAAAATATTTTAAGAGCCATTGGAAGAGATGGGAACTGAAGTTCTTGACTAGAAACAGAGAGAAGAGGTCCCGGGAGCCGTGTTTAACTGACCCTGACAACCTCAAATCAGGCCGATTTCCCTGGGTCCGTCCTGCCCGTGTTTCCCCTGCCTGCTGGCACCATCTCGTGGCACCCAAAATAATACTATTTATTGAGAAGTGGGGAGGGCTGCAGGCAGAGCAGAGGGTGGCCAGCAATTCCTTCCTCTGCAGGAATGGAAAATGCTTCAAGGGAATGGGTAAATCAAAAGCAGAGCAAACTCTATTCTGGCTCTCAGAGCACGATTATTAGGAACTGTCAATCAAAGCAACTCGCTCTAATCTCTTTCTTATCCAAAACAGTCACGTTGCACTTAGATCCAAATTCCTGGCAATATCATAGCTGGGCGGATTTCCAAAAGTTTCACGTAAGTGATATTTTACAGAATACCACTGACATTTATGCAGCTCTAAATTCCAAAAGACTTTAAAAGCAATAATTATAAGGCACCATTGAATTCTCTCTGGGCTGGAAGATGTCAGCTGGGGGTAGATGAGCAGAAAATCTAATGGGAAAAGTGAGAATTTTGCCAAAAGACATCTGAACTAAATCGTGTTGTAAAAAAAACCCCAAAACACCCCCACCCCAAACCAAAAAAAACCCCAAACCAATACAGGACCTTAAAATGCAGGAGCTTTCCTTATAGGAGCTTTTTTTATAGGATCTTATCCAAAAGAGCACCACAAAACAAGCTGCATTAAATTTCAGCCAGTCTAGCATTGGAAATCAGACATTAAAGCCGCTAAACACTCTTCTTCCACATGGCTGACAATGTGAACAAACAATTTTCTGCATGATTTCCATTCTTATCTCTCCAGAAGGAGTTTATTTTATAATTCTGAAGAGGAAGCATAACATTACTCATTTGTATCGCATGTAAAATATACTGAGCTTGCTTATAGTGTCCTGATTTTTAGCACTGACTGTTAACTATGCGGGAGTAGTGATTAACAGATGAACTAACACTCTGTTTTGGAGCATAGGGAAGCTTTCTTGGAGATCTGATGGAAGTAATCCGGAGATATTTAGATTAGAAAAAATATAAAAGAAGTAATAAAGGCAGTTTAACTGGGCTTAGCAACAGTAGTTGAGACTTATAAATCTGCAGAAGGTATAATGAAGGAGGATTGAGCTGAGGATACTCAGAAGGAGTATGGTGGACTGGAGAAACTTACGGGCCCATTAGGTTGCACTCACCAGCACGCAAAACCACAGCAGAAATTATGACAGGGTGAATAATGAAAGCCAAGGAAGTGGATGCAAGGCAAGAATAAAAGAGCACATGGATCTACAAAAGATAGGTCACACCAGATCAACCTGCCATCTCTTTTGGTAGAGGAAAAGCAGTATGTGATCTCTGTAGGTACCTGACAGCTGTATCGAATGGAAAGTCACACTCTTGGGAAGAGATGCTAAGAAATGGAGAGTAATTGATGAGTGCTCATCTTTCAGGAATGGCCAACAGTGAAAAAGAGGTGGCATCACAGAATCTGTCTACACCCATGTTTAGGACTGCTCTCAAAGCTGCCTGCCCCCAGCCTGGACCAGCTCGCCCATCCTCAGCTCATTTTTTAACCTGTATCACAGCTTGGCGCTTTACTCTTGCTGGTCCTCCAGTAGAACTCCTCCCATCCCCATTTTATACTTCAGGAGCTGAAAATAAGTGTGAAGAGGTAACATAGGAAAAGAGGATGAGCTGGATTAACATTAATGGCACTGCAGATTTTGCAGTGGCTGCGAGTGGTATTATACTGTGTGAACGCCAAAGTACTGCTTGTACAGTCTCTACAGCAGCCTCACCTTGCCTAAACACAAATTATATGCCAGCTGCCAAAATAATAAAGGACTTAAAAATCACAATATTGGAACGAACAAGTGTTGTTTACTTTCTATCCACCTTTGGATTTGAGCCTTTAAGTACTGTATTTACAATTTTTTTCTTTGCAGCTGCGTGGGTTAAGGACTTGTAAGTAAGCAAAGCAAGCTTCAGAGTCTCATGCAGGAACCAAGACACGAAGCAATCCTGCTCCAGCCACAGCCTTCTGGCCGGTCTACGCCTACAGCCAGGCACTTGGCGAGCTGTGCCCAGCCAGGGCAATTTTTGGGGGATGGATCCAAGAGTTATTACCTGAAGCTTGACTATAATATTGCATCACACCAGAAGTCACCACCTTGGAACTACTTTTTTAAAAAGGACCCTGGTATTTCCTTTTTGCAACTATCTGTTGGATTAATTATTATTATGGTTTTTGGAGGCAGTTAGGCATTTGCTTTTTGTTAATATTACCTTTACTCTTCAAAAGGTAAAAAACATTAGAGAAATAACCATTAGTTTGGCATTTTTAAATAAATCCTAGGACCCGTGGCAGAGTTTTTCTGTAAAGAAAACTTCACTGGTTTTTACTGCCCATGTTTAGTTTTGCTCTGGACTGGTTGTGAATTTTCAAGAAAAGAAAGAAATTAAAGATCCAAAAATCTAATCTTAATTACAGGGGAGTAAACCTCAGGGGAATAAATCACAATAAACCTCAGGGGAATAAATTACAGGGGTATAACCTCCTTTCCTGCTTAAAGATTTCCCACAGCTTTGCGCTGCCCCACTTGAAAAACCAAGTCTTTGGTCAAAACCTAGAGAAGGTCCCTGATGTGGGGCACACAGCCTTCATGCAGTTATAAAGATAATTTATTGGCTTTTACCTTGGGACAGGTAAACGAGCAGTTACCACAGCACACAACCTCAAGGATCACTTTATTGGCACGGTTTTATTTAGAGTCGTAAAAGCATAAAATGAAACTGAAGAGATGGTCGGTAGATGTCACCCATGCATCAAGCACCAACCACGCAAACCTCAGCCCACAGCCATCCAAAATGCCACTTTCCTGCTGCAGGCAGGAGCCAAGGCCAGGCAGAGAGGCTTGAGGGGAAGGTTTATTTCAAAAACCAGCCCATGGAGGGTGCGGGGACATTCAGTGGGCAACCAGCCACGGTGGGCAACCAGCCACGGTGGCCCTGGCCGCCCCTGTGCATCCTCTGACTGGGCGAGCCGTGGGCATCCTGAGAAGGGAAAACTCCCATGGCCCATGTTGGGCGTGGGAAGAGCACCCAAACTTCTGCACCCACGGCTGGGACCTGTGCAAGGGGGGAGCCCCAAAGGGAGGAGATGTTGCCGTCAGCTCCGCTGAGCACAGGGAGAGCAGCCCCCAGGCAGGGTGCCGGCACCCAGGGGGGCTGGTCTCCACCATCACCCCATCTTCTGTCCCTGCCGCCGGTGGGGCTGGGGATGAAAATTCCACCTTGTTTTTTCCCCTTTAAAAATCGATCGAAAGCCAGCTTGGTGCTGTCCAGCTTAATTATTAATAAGCGCTGAGCTGGCTAATGGTGTTTGTTCAGCGTTTCCGTAAAACATTTGAAACCAAAACCCCGCAATCCCCCCCCAAAGCCTGTCCCCAAGACTATCATTAATCCCAGACATAAACACATTGCTCAGCCCCTGCATTTTTACTGCAAGAGATTTAGAAATCGCCAAGCTTACATCATGCTCTGCTTACCACGAGGTCCTTTGGGCTTGGCCCAAGGTTTTGCTGCTGTTCTGGTCTGGCAGAAGGCAGCTGCTTTGGCTGAGCACCTCCTGCCTCTCACCGGTGCTAGAGATGAACTTTGCCACCTAATCAACCCTCACGTTTTACAGACCAATGGTGATTCCTGAGCAAAATGTTGGGAACTTCCAGCCTAAAGAAATGGAAACAATGTCAGTTGGATATACTGGTGGCTTTGGCTGTTGCCTTGGGTTTGCTACCGAGAGCTCTTGAGTGTTGAGCAGGAGCCTGGGCAGCAGGAGCTCCCCGCAGTCCCTGTGGAGCTCTGTGCTCTGGCGTGCAAAATCAGGGGCTTTTTGAGCTGCCTCTGTGGTTTACAGGAATTTAGGCATTGAAACATAGGACGGACAAATCTGAATTTAAAAAAACAAATTAGCCAAGCAGTGTGAGATGTGATCATCCCTGACTATATCAAATGGATCAAAGAACAGCACTGATGTTTCTAGGGTTTTTTTGCATATCAACCAAATGGAAAGAAGATTTTCTACCATGTTGACTCCAGCTAAATAATGCCTCCAGGATCCCTGATCACATATGTCGAGGGCAGCAGCCACAGTTACATGTTGGCTGCAGGAGATTGCTAAATATAATTTTTTCTAGACAGAGTAACAGGATTTGGAAAAAATGAAGCACTGCTTTTCTGACCCATACAGCAGACCCAGACTTCATTTCCCAAATCAGAAGCTCTGGAAGGGGACGAGTTCACTTTGTTTTCCTGACAGGAACAAGAAACTGTCAACAGAAATCAAACGAACCCGACAGAGCAGATTCAGTCTTGCAGCTCCTTGCACGGGCACAGGGCTCCTGGCTGGTGGTTTTTTTCAGTGGGAGCCACTGGATAATGATTTCAAAGCTGCCTACCCTTCTGCCCAGGTGCTGCCTGGCTTGGTTCGGTGCCAAGCGGTGCCACAGGACCTTCCCTGGGAGTTTCCAGGAGGAGGAGGAGGAGGAGGAGGAGAGCAGTCCGTTGTTGCCGTCCTGCTTTACGTTTGAACTAAGTGAGGCGAAACCATCTTCCCTCAATACCCGTGGGGAAAAGAGGAGGTGGCCATTTCTATATACAGAAACCCAGCAAATACCTGGGTTCAAAGAGCTGCTGACTTGCAGCCTCTCCTGGGCCATATCCTTCTTGCCGGCTGAGCAGGTCCCCCCAGGCAGCTCCCAGCTGTGTGGGGGAGTCCCTTGGTCCTCAGGTCTGCTCTGGCTGATGCCTTCCCATCGCCTCCCGGTCTGATCCCATAAAAGGCCATTCAATTCCTCTTTGCTTCAGTGAAAGATGCTTGGCCTAGCCCTCAACCAGCTCCCCGACTGCAAATCAGAAGCCTGCTGTAACCCTTTTTTTCTTTTCACTAGCGACACGAATATTACTACCATTCACATGTGCTGCACAGATTATCTCGGAGCCGTGGGAGAGGAAGACCCCGGCACCCCCCTCCCACGCCTGTGCTGGTTGTGCTGGGACTGACACCGAGATAAAACCTTTTATTAGACTAATTGGTGTGGCAGCAGGTCCCATGTGGGACCTAAGACTGTGCTGGGGGTCACAAGCCCACTCGCCCACAAAGGCGTCTGGCGAGCAGGGCCTGAGGTCTCTTCCACGAGGTGGGGCTCTGTCCCCAAATTTTGCAGTTCTTCCTGCTCCCCTGAAGGCATCTCCAGCTTCTCCCTCTTGGGCGCTGAGCGGGGTGGATGGCAGTGGTGCTGGAGGTGGGAAGGGACAAACATGGGATGAAGCTTGGACAGGTCGGTGATTCGGGATGCGCAGTGTGAGGATGCTGAGTTTCAGCCTCCTGAAAGGCGCTGATTCCCCGCAAGTGCTCAGCACCCCCCGCCGCTGCAGCGCAGCCCTGGGGGCAGCTCAAATCGGCACCCAAAGTCCAAAGCACTTTTGGCAAATAAAAGCACTGAGCTGGTGCTTGCACTGGGCTCGTGGAGCCAAATCCTGCCATGTGCTGAGCACTTTTCCATCCCGAGTACCGAGGATGTTCGGTCAGGGCGAGATGCTTCACGCAAAGGGGTTTTCTTAGCGGGAATGATTTGCTTCGGGCAGCAGGCTCACGGATGCGGGTATTTTCTCCGTTTCCCTGCACTTGATACAACTCGTGTTAACATCCCAGTAAACGTGTTTTCTTTTCAGCTACACCGCTTGTGACAGTATTTGCCTGAATTAGAGTGAGTTTGCTCTGCAAACTGCATTTACCTTTCCCAGATACAGAGCAGCTGTTCGCTGTACGTTCTCGCAAGGTGCTTGTTTGCACAGACTTTTGTCAGCAAATACACCCCCCTGAACAAGCCACTCACTTTGACTTTCCAGCACTGATAGGGGAGTTGTGAGCCCTGCAAGACACCTTCATCCTTGTCTTTTTGTTTCATTAATAGGCACCTGCCTTCAAGACGGCGCCAACAAGGCTTTGCTCATGCCATCAATCACGACGCTAGGGTTGATCGAGTCTTGCAGAAGTGAGAAAGGAAGAAGCAGACGTTATTCATTCTGCCTTCGGTGAAAGCTCTTCCATCACACCGTGCTGACGCTCGCTACGTAGCCCCACCAGCACAAACACAAAGGTCACCAGCTACCAAGTCCGTACCCAACAGAAAATGTCTCCCCCACACCTCCCCACATGGATGACAGCATTTACTGCCTCCCAGGTGCAATCCCGGTCTGTGGAAAACGCCAAGGCCGTGGTGCCTGCTGTGATGGTGGAGGCAGAGGGAGCTGTGCTGGGGGCTGCCCTGATCCCCAGCGAGCCGGGCTGTGGGCAGAGCCAGGGCTGGCTGGGAATTAACCTTGCAATGACAGAGCTTTCCAGGCTTGAAGGTCAATCTGCAGGAGTCAGAATATTCTGAAAAATACACTCATTTCAATGATGTGTGGGCATGCGTCTATCAGATGTGAGGGTGAGGTGTTGCTGCTTGTCTTGCAGGCAGTGAGGCAGCCTGGACTCCTGGGCTCTGCTGAGCCAGGGCTGGCTGCGGCAGACTGGGGACTTGGTGGCTCCTGGGACTTGTAGACACCAGGGCTCGGTGGCTCCCAGGGCTTGGTGGCTCCCAGGGCTTGTAGACGCCTGTTGCAGAGCTGCCAGATGGAGCCCAGGCTTTGGGGGACTCAGAGCTCTGGTGTCCAGGAGAAACCACCTTGAGCAAGGATCCTCCATGTGGAGGCATCAGTGTTGCCGTGGGAGGTATGGAAATGCTGACATGTTGATGTGTGCTGGGGTCCTCATTGCCCCCACGCTTCTTGCTGCGCACTCAGGAGCCTGCACTCCTGGCTCCAAAACTCTGGCTTTCCAGTCTTGTTCATGTCTGCCAGGACTTCAGCCCGAGATTCAACTTTTGAGGAACAGATTGATCACTTGGATCTGGTGGCAAGAGAAGAAATGAGCTGCCAAAGGGTGTCACTGGCTCCAAAGAAGCGTTGTCTTCATACAGACCCTGAAAAGAAGAACATTTCATGGATATACGTGTGTGGGAAGGAAGATACAGGAGTCAAGAGAACAAAGATAACCATCAGGGGCTTTTCACCTCCATCTTTTACCACCTGACATACATCCCTGAAGATACAAGATGGGGCTCTAGAGAAGGCCTTCTCCTTCCTCCAACCTCAAGTTCAAGAACTGCTCTTCTAGAGACCTGTGGGAAGAACCACTCTGAGTTTGGAGACAAGTAAAGACTCCAGCCACTGGTTTCCTCCATTTCTCAATCTGCCTGTCACTACTGCCACAGAATCTTTTGGGTTTCAGGTGAACAAAGAGGCAACACCAAATGGGGCTTCATGCCATCTACTATGGGCAGCCTGTTAAGCTGAAGTTCAGAGGATCTGTTGGAAGCTCTTTCCTACAAAGCCTGGGGAATAGGTGGCTTTCAGAGGGGTCAGTCAGAGCACTGATCACCTTCCATGGAAAGAAGTTAAGGTTTCTTCAGACTGCTTACTAAAGATGCCATTACATCTTGCTCATTGCACGCCTTGAAGCTCTGCAGAGTGGGTGGTCTGGCTCACCTACCACTCTTGTGCAGTCGCACATGAGAGTAAGTGGCAAACGCAGCTGCAAAGGACCTGCCCAAAGTGCCAGAGAGAATCGGGAGTAGAGCCAGCGACGGCACTTCGATCTCTTAAGTCCCCACTCCACGCCTTGACCTGAGGACCGTCATTCCTCACAAATAGTTGTGCCTGATGACATAGTGATGGGAATGGAACCACCTGAGAGGAGGAGGAGAGACGCTGACTGACAGGAGACGAACCCAGTCCCGTTGCACAGATTCCCTGCCGTGCTGCGCTGGGGACGCGGGTGCCTGAGGTGTGTTCTGGGACTGACTGCCTGAGCAGCACAAGGCACGGTTTAACTGGAGGCCCCATCACAGCGTGCTGCTCACGAAGGACCCTGGTTTGACAGATGCCCCACTGCTGGGGATCTGGCTCTCATCCTCCTAGTCCTGAGGAGGTCCACACTTACAGCTTCTTCTGCTCTGAGGGGCAGGTACACCTACAAACACACACACCTGTGCTCTTCTGATCCCAGCCAGAGCTGCCAGATGCTCAGGCCAGCTCGCAATGTTTCTTTGAAATGTATTTAAAAACTTACCCTTCATCAAAGTCAAGTTGTTGCCTAAAATAAGAATGCAGTTTATTACAACATCCACGGTTTCATGCCTGTTGCAACTAACTCAGCTGGCCCCAGGTTCCTCAGAGGCAAAAGCAGATGTCCTGGCAGATGAGTGCTCTGGGGAGATCTTCAAGGGCAGGTCCAGCTTCCAGGGAGATGTAGGACGTCCATCATCCTGTGCTGTCAGCACCCAGTGAATCTTCCCAGAAGATGTTGTTTTCCTCACTCTGAGCTCCCTGTCACAGGAGATCTCCATCCACTGCCTTTTAGCTGGAGAGGAATGGCCACAGCTGCCTTTAAACTTTAGAAGGGATGAAGGCAAGATATGGGTCTCTTCCCGGAAAGCGCCTGTAGCAACCCCACCCTGTGAGCTGGCTTGATACTATCTGAAGTCATTTAAGCAGATATTGCATGAGTAAAGAATGCTATACACCAACCACGCACCAAAAGACCGTGCAGTAGTGGTATTTGACTTCCTCTCCAAGGGCTTGAGCTGTTGTCCCTGGCCTATCCTGGTCAGAGGACACATTCCCATCTCCTTGATAGCAGTCAGGCGTAAAATGGTTACGTTAGTGATTCATACCCTCAGCTAACTTCAGAGTCATTTCCAGGTCCAAGATCATTTATTAATCCGGACTGTTTTGAACCGGCCAAGGTTATCTCAGAGTCCTCCTCTGACCATGATCCACTGAGAGATGAGGATGTGGCATTTATTACAGACCTGGATGCAGGTGGTTCTCAGGTAAGGGCTGTGGGCTGTGGTGCCATGTTAAGAATCAGGCTGAGCCCAAGAATATGAGTGCTGAGGGCAGAAAGGTAAAGGCTTTTTTATGCACTGACCACCCAATGCCAGGAAGAAAGCATGGCGATTTTGCCCCTGTTAAATGGAGTGGTTGAGCTAGGTGGGTCAGATGGAGCTGGAGCTGGAATCCAGAGCCATTTCTCACTGGATGCTCACAGTTCAAAGCAACTGGGGTCAACAGAGAGGGATAACTTTTGCTATCTGATGAAAGCTGAGTAACTTCAATCCAGTTCCCTTTGGGCAAGTGTCTACCACCACAGCTAACATCTGCAGGTGATCCAGCTGGCTCTCAGCACAGGTCGATTACTTGTAGAGGCATGCAGCTTGTAGCTCAAGCTTACCTGGGACCCCCTCAGGGCTGGAGCTTTTTACCAAGGACTTATTCTGGTTCACATATCTAAATCTGTCAACAAAGGGTGTTTTAGAAGCAGCACAGTGAGATTGCATAAAGGTCATGTGGCATTTCTTGCTCTGCTGAAAGGTTATCTCAGCTGGAAAGCTCTGCCTTGGTGCATTCCAATGGATATACTTCTGTGCAATGGATATACTGCTGTGCAATGGATATTACAGTCCACTAGACATAGGCTTATTTTCAACACACGTTGGTGCCTTTTTAAGGAAGTTTGAGTATGGTGCTAGGAGAGATGGCTGTCCGTCTTTGTTATCACTGCCTTCTGACTATTCAGGCCTATTAAACTGAGAGAGCGCCTAAGAGACACAATACCCAAATGACCATGCCAGGGAAACTAAGCCAATGATCATTTAAGGCTGTATCAGCTGAATCAAGCAATTTATGAAAGAGGCAGAAAACCTGCTCAGCACATTATCGCTTCTTATCAGACTGGGATTTGGAACAACTAAGTTCATCACAATAGTCAATGGTGAAGAAAGGTGAGGGAACGTGGGGACAGTCACATCAGCCTAGAAAGGGGTTAAAATGAACCAATGAATCCAGAAAAGGAGAATGAAGAACTAGGGAAGAGCAGCGTGGAATATGAACTGTTTGCATAGTCTTTAGGAGAATTATATTTACTGAGTAATCTTGGTTATCTAATGTACATGAGCAGGGCACGTCTCATTATGTATCTGAGCAGCAGCTGGCAAAATGACACATAAATATCATTGGTGATAATTTTATATTAATAACCACAAGCATAAAAGCAGTGGAAGATGATGTCTTCGTGCCTTCACAACAGCAACCGGCAAAGTTTTAAGCTTGTCCACAAAGATGTAGACAGTGTTCAAAAGAATATATGGAAACTGTACAACATTGGTGTTAACTCACAGCGTAACTGCAAAAAACTTAAAACGTACCACAGGCTTTCAGTTTAAAAAATAGTAGGACCCACCTCTAAAAAGGGAAAGCAATCTTTTTCACTGATTTTTGAAAAAGAACAAAATATTTCTTCTTTTCTAATAAATGGAAGTTTGGTGGTTCTGGATTGTGAAAGTTAACACAGAATAATTTAAGCCCAGTAAAGCACTTTGATAACTACAGAAATGCCAGCTAATCTTTATCACACTAGTGTAAAGACAGAGAGTATCAGAAATGTTACTATTTTTGATTACTTTTCAGATTCGTACAAGTAATGTCATTTAAAGACAATGGCTATCAAAGGATGTTTCAGAAACATCACAAGGACAATACATAAGCTCATCTGTCGATCTGTAGCAGTGAACAAGGGTGGTTACATTTTGATTATGTAGCTTTCTGAAATGGGGAAAAGCTTTCCTGGGTTTTCAGTAGGTGAAGAATTGTAGTTGCTATGGATAGATTTGTCCAATCTCACTGTTTGTGACTGAGTTTTCAAGCATCCTCACCTAAAAACTTACGGTTGGTACCAAAACGAGGCAAAGACACAACCGAGGGCTTTGAGTCTTTAGGACTAACTAAGGTTAAAAATCAAGAAACTTAATATTTAACACCCCCCTCCTTCCAAAATCTGATGTATCTGCATAACAAACCGCATCGCATCATTCTCAGATCTGCTGCTCTAAAGAGAAAACCCACCAATCTGAACGCAAGAAGAGGCGTAAAAGCACTTCTAAATACAGGAGTGCCTCTTTCTGTTTTCCTGAGTAACAGAAGAAACAAAGCAGTGCTTGGGTGATCCTCTGAAGACGGTCTAGGAAGATGCCTCGTAAGAGAGTGAGTTAGATGATGCAAGACCAGGCTATTTGTGTATGGTTGCTACGAAGCAGATACAGATATGCTGTTTACAGCTGGGAAGAGCCTGCTTTCTCTCTTCTATACAACAGCGTAAAAAATGTAGGCGCTGGGTATTGCCATCTGGACAGTGAATGAGATGGTGGCAGCCTGCAGTGATTGATCGGTGCTGAGAGGCAGTGAAAAAACAGACCGGTGCTCCCGTATTAATGGCATTGATTTCCCTCCACGGAGATCCATTAGACACCCTGGAATCAAACACAGCACCTTCCTCTACCATTTAAAGATCCAGCTCAGACGATACGCCAGGCATTTAGCAGTGTCCGTGTGCCTGTGCCCAGGGGTGTGCTGGGAACCCACTTTTGGTCCTGACCGTCGGGACGTTCCCCCGTGTAAAACCAAGCCCACCACATGGGAAAGGGGGGCTTTGACACGTGGCGGGATGAAGGAGCCCACGGTGCCAAGGACTGACGTTGAACATTACAGCATGGGCACCTCAGCTCACCCGGGCTGCCTTGACAGTCCATAAGTGACATGGAGAGAATGGGGCACTTCAGTAGGTCTCCATCACATGGATGAAAGGTAACTCAGATGCTTCTTCCACCATCTGCAGAAAGCATAGGTGTAGGTCTCCACACAGCTGATGTCTCAGGTATGGCATCCTTCCATAGATCCATGCCTTAGTCGCCACGAACAGTTCCAGGGCTATTGTCTTCTCCCTGGTATAGGTAGAGATGACAACCAGGGGCAATGCAGAGAAAGGACTACGCTGCGCGGGAGGTGCTGGAGAGAACAACACTCCTCTCCTGGCCTGAGGACTGTTACGGTCTCATTTGCACACTGTATAATGACACGTACAGATCACTGGGGGCTGAAAAGATAGGAGAGATTCCTTTTCCTTCATGGTGCCTTTTCTTGTGATTCGAAACACTTCAAATATCTCTTTAGTCTTCTCATCTCTTATTCTAGTTTTTCTTCTTTTTACTTGAGCCCTGGAAGTGACGCACTCAGTTTTTTCAAATCTTTCCCAGCTAGTTCAGTACATGTCAGCCCATGGATTTACATTTACGTTTGAAATTAGGCTCTTAATTCTAGATACTGCAGAAATGGGACCTCCAGACATGGTCTGAGTGTCTTTCACAGAGCATCAAACATCTTCCCTGGGAAGTGAAGGCAGGTGGCAGCCCAAGCAGCTGGGTCATAGTGAACTTTGCCTCTGAAATGTGATGTCTTTCTTCCCAGTTCACTGTGTCAGATGCTTGATCCATTGGAGGATGATAACAGAGGTAAGTCACTCGCCCAAAGCACATTAGGGTCTGAAATGTAGCAAGACTTTCATGCAATTAATTTTATTTCAGACAACTAATAAACATTGGTAAATATTGGCTCAAAGAGAGCAATAAACTAAATATCATTAATTGAACTTTAAATGTTCCACCACTGTAAGACTGCAGGAAGATCGCAGTCTGAATCGTTCACCAGCTAATGTGCCACGGACAATTTGGGAAGTGCCATATGATTCAGTGTGGAACGGTCTCTTGAAGTGTATTGATCCTTCCTTTTTCTTCCTCTCAAATGCATTGCTGTAGCAACTCCAAAAGCAGCTCATCATGTATCATGCGAAGAAGAAAATAAGCACAGCCTGCCTGGTTCACTGCTCCTTTTCACTGCAGTTTTGCTTTCTCTGAGTAATGCCAGCGTCACTCTGGGGTAATGTAGCGAGTGAATCAAACCCAGGGGGATAATATAGATACGCTTCATCTGAAGGCCGCAGCGGTACGTTACATGAGCTCTGCTCTTTTGTGCATGCTGAGTCTCCCGGTTGAAGATAACACAGCAAACAGCTTTATGGTTTGGTCTGTCGCTCCTGCGCACCCACTCCAGGCTGCAAGCGGAGGCTCTACCCCTGCAGGAACCTGGCTCCCAGCCCGCAGCCCTGGGAGTTAGTTCCCCAAAGTTTCCTGGGCTGCAGCAATACAGGGTGAAGCCTTAATATTGCAAGGCAGTTGCGCTCAGGGGCCTGGAGGTTAGAGACATTTACTGTGCCCTGTCCTCTCCCACTGCCTGCAGCAGATGACGAGTCAAGGCTGTTATCTGTGCTGGGATACAGCTGGGCACCTCCGATGTCTCACGGGGTCCAACCCGCCAACCCGCTGGCCCAGCCGAACTGCCCTAGCTCTCACCGGTCTTGGCTTTAAAGCTATTTCCTTGCAGTACAGTAACTGAAACAATTTAGCAGTAAATTCAGCAAACTTCTGCAATGTCAGACTTCTGGAGACCTCAGCAGAGCCCAGGAGAGCTCTTACTGAATCCAGCTCATCGCAGGCCGATGCCACCACCCTCTCTAGCCGTGGAGCAGACCGTGCAGACACATGTCATTATCCTAGAACAGGTTACAGCAGCACAGGAGTAAATACAGTTGCCTCAAAGAAGCACCCAGCCCTTCTCAGTTTGTTTTCGTATTAGTCCCAAACCTCTCAGAGCTGTTCAAGTCAAAAGGCCAACAGCAGTGCTTCAGACCAGAATGGGACACTTGGAGTTTATTGTGGGACACTTGGCGTACACTAATCTGCCCAGTAAGGCAGGATAAAGTGGAGACTTGTTGAAGTTGGTCCATGTGGCAGCATGAGCACCAGCTGCTCGGGCCCGAAGTGGCAGCCTGTTTCAGGCTGCATTTGGTGTGCTCACCTGAGAGGTCCTGGACCAGCTAACCGTATGCTCAGGGACATCACGTCACTAGGGAACATCAAGCTTTTGAGCCAACCTATGATACAGTGTACCTTGGTTTGATATGTTCATGAAATAATACCCAATCATTTATATTTCCACTCATACTGATCTGTTTGGGTTCCCATATCAGCCAGACCATCACCCTTACTGGTCCCCCCTCCCTCCAGTAAAGATGCTCCTGTACTTTTCAGTATCAAGGCTCCGAAGATACTCAAGGGCTGGAGGTTGCTGTGGAGTACGTCAAGTCAACTTGGCCCCACCAAGCCACTTTTTAAGCTGCTCTGGCTTTCCTTGGGATAAGTCATAACTACCATTCGCAGACTTTCCCACCCAGGGCTACACCTTAGAAAAGAGGTTTCCTCTGATGCAGGCTGCTATAGAAAATACAGTCATTACTGTACGTAAAAAGAGACATCCATAAACCACATAGAACTAGCATGAAGGAAAGACCCCTATACATCCAGCTTCTTCAGATGAATTTAATTCTTTGCAGAGGAGAAAGTCAGCCAGATGAGCTTGCCCAGAGCAACCAGCAAGCAAACAGCCCTTGAGTGGCTCCGGCAGACCTCGTTGTTCAGCAGCTTTGCTGTCAGCCCTGCCAGCCTACCCGTGGCAGCCGTGCGCTGCCTGAGTGCCTGTGCCGATTAAGACCTGGAGAGTAAACAGTTGTCCACAGCTCCTGGAAATGGAGTCCTTGCTTAATGATGCTTGAAGCTACCATCACCTAAAGTGGCCAAACCATGAGTTTTGGAGGTTGGTTTTTGGTTTATTTTTTATACTTGGTGTTTGTCAATCTACAGGTTTATGTTGTTCTGGCATGTTCATCTGTTTGCAAGGGGATTGAGGTCATTGTCTGTGACCTGTAGGGTACTCTGTGGGTTCTTCCCCCTTCCCCGCTCCCCACTGCCTCCTCTGAGCACAGCATGGCTGGGGTTATGATCCCACACACCCTGGGGACGGGCAGGCAAAGGAGTCATACCGGGAACTGGGCATCGCCGTGCTGAGCAGGGTGCTGCCTGAAGGTTAAATGTGCCCCTTCCTTTGCAGAGGGAAATCGTGCACCACCACCTCACCCCTGTGGTTGGGTTTAGGCCGCTCTGCAGAAGAAAAAGTGACATTTCAGGAGGACAAGCAGAGTGCCTGTGTAGGAGCCTGACGTTGTAGCCCAGAGGTGTAGTTATTTCCCCAAGAGAAGTGGAAGGCTTCTGGTATGAGTTGTGTGGATCCGTAATCCTCTGAACATGGTCTGTAGGACTGGGGAACAAGGAAGGGGGACTGGGCCTGCAAGCAGTTACTTTAATATAACCTTTGTGTACCCTGTCTATGGTTAAAAAATGGAGAGGATACCGCATGTCCCCAAGAGGAGGTCACTCATTCCGAGTAGCCTTTACAAAGCTGGAGGCAGTCTTGACGGAGGTCTTGACAAACACTGAGAAGACTCCTGTTCCACTTTCAGACTCTTGTGCACTTGTGCAAAACCATGGCACTGAAGCTGAAACTAAGGTTAGAGGCTCTGGGCTGTACAGTGTGAGTCAGGCTGGGTGGTCTGCATCATTTGTCTGGCCTTCGAACTCTGTGAGTGTGTCTAAGGCGAAAGGTGGAATTAGGGTTTGTCCAATTCATTGCATAAAATCAGTGAAAGTAATAACTGTAATAACACCCCAGTTTGCACTCAGTGAGTAATGTTGAGAGCCGCTCAGCATTGCTCATTATCAGAACCCGCCTCAGGAGCCAGGTAATGCCGAACCGATGCTCGGCCGGCTTATGTGATGACAGGGAGACTGCGCATGGCCTCGTGCCCTTGGTTTCTTCATGACATCTTTCCTTATATCCGCTGGATCAATTTTATCTGAACTGTTTGCTGCCCCTGAGCAGTGGTGAGGAGGCAGGAATGCTAAAGATAACTCTGTAAACAGAGAAGACATGAAAGGGTCAGAGACCCGGGGAAGGATCAATATGTTGGCTTAGCCAAGAAGATGAATGAATAGAATCTGAGGCCCACATAGACATCCTCAAGAGGAAAATCAAGGTGTTTTCTGTCTCTAAGAGAAATCACAGATAAATTTTTTCCTGTATGAGACCAAGGTCCAGATTCCTGGGAAAATCAGGAAATAATAATATTAGTAGCAGTACTACTACTACAACTAGCAATAATGGTGGTAATAATAATACTAATGATGGGAATAATAGTAATCCAGACTGTCCACCTAGAGAAGAGGCGAGCGAGGCAAAGACTCGGGCTGCCTGTTGCCTCTGGAGTTGAAATGCAGCGTGCGTACACTGGGGATGTCCCCTGCAGCCTGCAAAGGGCTTGCACGGACATAAATGCTGATTTTCTGCAGTACCCAATTTCCTCATTCCTTCATCTGTTTCCTTCTCACCAGAGGCATCATCGGTGAGAAAAGAGGCTCCCCATCAACTGTTTCTGGCTTTTCTTTCTCCTCCTTTCCGGCCCCCCCTTGCCCTCTTCCCCAGCATCTGTAGCTCCCTCCCTTTTATCCCCTTTCATTCCCCTTGGTGCTCCCAGCTCCTTGCCCTGGGTGGGTCCCAGGCCTTCCCCCAACAGCCACGAAAACCATCCGTGATTAAATGGTCAATGCCAGTATCATCTGAGGTGGGAGAGGCTGCGGAGGGCAGGTAAGGTACCCCTGATGCCACCCAGTTTGGAGTGGAGGGTTTTCCCTCCAGGGAGGGAAGCGAGTAGAAGGAAGAGTGGAGCAGCAGGGTTGGAGCATCCTGGTCTCACTGATCAACTCCTGGGACTGGGAAACAAAACATCCATCACTTGGGAGAGCACGACATGAATTTCAGGTTCTGCTCTCAGTTAGCTGGCCACCAAGCAGCTCTGCTCTCCGGTGCTGGGAAACGTTCCTTCTACCTGGGCTACTCATCGTCGCAGGGGTCTCTGCCTAGCACAGGGTCTGCTCCCCAGGCAGTGTCCTCAGCCCAACGGCTTTTCCCAAACATCACTGAAAGCATCCCTAGAGCTTTTTCTTCATAGCCTGTCCTCTTCCTGAAGCCTGCCCGGTGCTGCCGCCCATCCTGGAAAGCCCCAGTCCTGACGGCAAAGGAAGCACGAGTGCCCCGGCACACTGACAACGGACACTTCCCAGCTCATTTAGCTACCACCAATCCATACCAAAATCATCGCTTTAATGCCAAGAGGGTTGGGGGTTTGTATTTTGTAGTTAGAACTTGATGAAATGTCAAGGCAACAAATGGCTGATCCCCTCCCCATCTGGCTGGGCACGGACTCTGAGCTATGAAGCCGTCACCGCTGCCCTTGCTCCCAGATTTCCAGCTGCTACTTCATTTTCTGCCCCTCCTGGCCCTGCCACTGCATGTGACAAGAAGTGAGATTTTCCGTCAGGGATTTCTCCTGCCCATCCATCAGGTCCTCCCTCCCCTGCCCCGTTTGATTAATTGGCGAGGCACTGGCACATGCAACAGCAGACACCCCAGCTACTGACGCAAGTGCTTTGTTTTTCCATCCTCAGCACTGTAGCATGATACTGATTAAACACTCATGGGTATAAAACGGGGTTAAGGCTCCTTTCAGATAACAAGACGCTGTTTTCCCTTCCAACATTAAACCCTGTGGGAGGGGACCCACTAACACAGCTCTGGAGGTTCATGGCGATGGGTGGTGGGAGGAGGGACCGCCTTGCTCTGAAGGCGCTGGAGAAATACTCGGAAATGCCGTGTCCATCATCTCTCCAGTGCTGGCTTGGAGCGTCAGCCCTGGGCACACAGTGCTGTCTCTCCAGGCTCTCGTTCCCCAAAGGGGAAAGATTTTCCCCAAACGCACATCTTGCCTAGTTGAACTGGAAGCCCACTGGTTTGGGTACTGCTTGCTCCAGGCTCCCGGCTGGCTGGAGAACCTCAGCACCCTGCACGCAGAACTGCGGGTGTGGGTTAGTGCACGTACCGGTGCCCACGCTTCAGCAAGTGTCTGGTGAGGAGCCCCTCTCCTCCTGCACCCCATTCCCTTGCCCCATCTCCACCAAATGTGGGAGGAGGGAGTGGGCAGAGGGAACCTCAGCCCTGGGACAACACCTCTGCAGCATGGCTCGCAGCGTGGCAAGGTTGTGCGCCCTGACTATGGGATAAGACCCTCCTGTGGGGACTGTCAGAGGCCACGTAGCGACTGCTTGGCTAATCCTTAGCTCCCAACTTGGGGGTGCTTTGGGACTCCCCGAGAAAGAGAAGCGTGCTGCGGGCACGGCTGGGATCTGCGCATCGTCCTTGTGCAGCCAGAGAGTGAAAGAGTTCATTCAGGGAGGAGGTGCCTCCCCACATCTGACATTGCCTCCCCAGGGGAGAATCACGAAACACGGGGATATTTTCGATCAGGCGCTTGTTTCATCTGTTAAAAATTGTGGGTCTTTCTCTGCTGGAAAAGGATTACATGCAGGGGATTAAAAACAGTCCTACTGCTTTTAAAGTCATCCGGAGGCAAGCAAACCTCTACGTCAGGAAGGATTCGAGGTTGCCTGTGCAGAAACCAAGAGAACAGCAAAGGCAAAGAGCCGTAGGAAAAACCAGCCCTCAGTAAACACAAGGGAGATGCGGAGCTGTTTGCTTCCACGGCGGCAGCGACCGTGCTGCTCAGAGAGCATCCAGGTGATTCCAGCCCTGGGAAAGTGGGGACGTTATAAGCTTCTGTGTAAAAGTAGCGTCTATCTTTGCTTCCCTTTTAACAAGATTAGTCTTGCTTTTCTCTCCCTCTTTCTTTTGCTGTCTGCCGGCCACCTCCGTGCTCTCCCACTAATGTGATTAGTGGTGCATGGGGACCATACTGGCAGCAACTGTCACAAAGATCTCTGCTTACTTGAGTGCACCTCTTTCCTCAATGAAACATCTTGTGTTTATGGTCACAGGGGGTATTGTTAACTCCTGGATTCAAATAGAAAGGGATATTTACGACCCTCCCATAAAAGTTGATTCAGGGAGACATTTAGGAAAGAAAGGGACAGAAGACAGATGTGTTTCCTACCACAGATGCTGAGGAGGTTCAATTGTTCTGCATATGTAATGACTTTTTATGGTTCCTTACAAACGCTTTCCACACTGCTAGAAAGGTGCCAAAGTCAAATACGCATAGTTGCTTGCAGAAGACAATTTAGTGACCATACAGGACACTACAACTTTATATCTTGTAAAATATGTCGGAGATGGACATCGCTACATGTACAACACGAAGCGGAATCTCTGCCTGCACCGAGTCATGGCTGCCCTGCCGCCTTCCCCGCTCCAGCTCTGTGTTCATTTAACATTTCAGAGCATGTTTACCGTCGTGCCCGTGTTGTTAACACTTAAAGCACCTATGGATTTTTTTCCAAGTGAGGCACATTATCAGTGTTACGTCACCAGCTAAAGTGCCTGCCGTTTGTGTCTTCCCAAAAGAGCAGAAAAAGATGTTTAAATCTTCCTAAGCGTGCGAACAAATAAGGACTTGCAGGTGACAGGACCGGAAAGGTTGCTGGATTATAGGTCTGAAGAAAACAGATGACCAGTGACTAAAGCATAATTACAGGTGAGAGAAGAGAAGGGAGATGGCAAATTGCTATGTTATCCTAACAGCAGCCAGAGGATGTTTGGCTACATGATGCTTCTGCCCGGGGCTGGCTGGTTTTACTCTCTGATGTGAGCTCCCACAGTGCGATGAGAGGTTTAAGGTGAGTGTACAGAAGGAAATATGTATCTCAGGTGGCGAAATGAGCTTGTGACTATTTACAGCAGTGGAAGATCTGGCTGAAGCCACCGACTGCGGTTCCTCCATGCTCCTGTGACAGAAGCAAAGCCTTGTCCCAAGAGTTCTTATGCCAAAAAATGTTGTGCAAAAAGTGGCTGTGCGCTGAGATGCCTGCAGAGAAATGCAGCTCGTCCCAGCTGCACCCACCATCCTCCCACCGTCATCCAAGGGATCAAAACTAACACTGACCCAGGACAAAGTCCTCCTGTCTTGACGCACACAGAAGAAAGGGGAAAGATGGGCAGCATGAGATCATCAAGGAGCTTGTGCACGTCCCTTTGTGCTCAAACACAAATATTTCCAGCTTGGCCTGGGGTTTTGCAGTGTAACAGAGCTAAGGAGGGTCTCATGGGGACTGGCTCATGCTTTTACCAGGTTATCTGTGAACTTAAAACCCAGGCATCGCAGGCTCAAGTTGGGAGCGGAAGGATAATTTTCAAATGTCCAAACTGAGCCAAGGTTGTTATAATTAAGAGCTGAACTGCCATTTCTTGGGCAGTGCCATCAGGGTGGCTGTAGCTGCCAGGCTGTCTTCCTGCAGTGTGCGATTCTTCACGGGAACATCACAAAAAGGCTTGTGACCGGGTTCCCTGCACGGACAAGTGATTTTTAATTATTTTATATCAAGGGATGCATCTTTGCCTAACCATCAGGGATACCAGTGTCACTCCTGCATTCTTGGGTCATGAGTGGCCATTCATTACCCTATCACCTCCTGTCCACAAAGAAAATAAAATGTTCCCAGATGGGGAAGTTTTCTTTCTCTGGTAAATAATTAATAATGAAAGTACAAGCTGCTGCTTGTCTCATACAACAAATGGTACTTTCTTTGCCTGTGAATGAGCAAGGTAAAAACCTCATGGGATAGACAGCATGTCTGCAAAAGCCAAACCTCACTCGCTAGAAAAATCTGGGCTAAAATGACTGGGGAACAGCTTAGTTTAGTAAAGGCTGGAGTCAAAAAAATGTTACGACTCACAGAAATCCCTTCTTAGGGCGAAGCTGAGCTCAGCCACAGCAATATCTCCTCTCTCAGGAGAGCTCAGGTGTGCTCCATCCAGATTTCTTCTGGCATGGATGGTGGGCATCCATGCTGGCCTGGGATTTACCTAACCATCCCGAGGAGTGAGGGCAAGGGCAGAGGTTTGCAGCCCACCTGCCATGTCAAGCTGAAGTGAGACACCAGTGAAGCCTGGAAGAAGGGGAAGGACCACTGCAGCAAGCGTCAGACCGCCCCTGCCAGCGACACAGCGTTGCCACTGCTGTAGGCTTTGTTAATGTTCAACTGCCTTGGGAGAAAATAAGCTCTGACATGTGTTTCTGTTTTCTGAGGTTCTTGCATTATTTCCAGAACCGTAGAGCCTTACTTTATCCTCCAAAATGCTGCATTTTCATTCCCAATCGCTCTCACCACATGCTTTGCAGGCCAGATCCTGCCATTAGGTCTTGTACCAATCTCACTGACCTTTTAAGAACAAATGCCTTTCTCTGAGAATGTATTCATATATTTCCTTCCTTTTGATGTGAGCAGGAGTGTTACATTATAAATTACCTGCTGATAAGGAAAAACCCATGGCTCCCAGCCCAGGAAACCTCACATTGGTGACATCAGTGACAGCAGCTTCTCGTGCGTCTGCAGACTGTGATTTTTGCAACAGCCCCAAGGAGACGACCACACAGGGCAGTGCTGGGCAGACATAACCAAGCTGGTCCGGAGCACGTCAGCTCAAGGTCTGGAAGCCCCAAGACCGTGGTATTTCTCTGTGTTTGTCCATGGTCCCAGCCCCACACTGATGGAGCACTTCCCACCACCCAAAGTCACTGGTGCCCTGCCCAGGCAGTGGGGATGGGCCTCAACAACGCTGGCTGTAAGAGCAAGCTAGCAGTTGTTACCTAGCCCATCTTATCCTTGTTTTAATTTGTGTATGTTTTCCAATTTCATCTCTCCACTGGCCAAGTCATTCGCTTCGCCACCTCTGAGCCCACGATGCCGCCCTGCACGTCGGGGAGGGGGGGGGGGCACAGCCCTGCCATAAAGGAGGGCTGCTGCGAGCGGTGAGGAAATGAAGCCAGGAACGCTGTGAGTTCTTGGCCATAAAAAACATGCTGCAGGCTGTGTCTTGCTGGGCAATGTTAGTTCCCAAAGTTGTTTTCCCTAGTTGTTGTCATAAAACTTCAGTGAAACCACCTACAAGCTTCCGAAGTTGCGTGGGGGAGGGGGTATACGTCGAGAGTCCATTGTTAGAGCCTATAGAGCCTCTTCTGCTTAAACTGGCTTGTACTGGTACGACTTTGCTGGGCTCAGTGGGACAGTCAGCGGGTCAGATCCCGGGAATCAATTAATCATCATTTTCTTCCTTGAAAACAGATGACTCAACTAAGAGAATTTTGAATAAAAGTGTTTGTGCTGAGCTCTGAAACCTTGCTCTTTCATCCCTCTAATTAGGGACCAGGCATCTATTTAGCAGGACTGTTTCCAATGCGAGGTAGGGCTGCAAGCTGCTGGCCAGCCAACATACCGAAATACAGAAAAAAAATAATACAGGAACTCAACTGACAGGCAGTTTTACAAGGGTGACTGCAAACAGTTGCAACACATCTCTGTGCACACGTACAGCGGCATGGCTCTTCCAGAGTACGGCAAATACGTAAACGTGCCTCTAAATGAATGCTTGATGATTCACCTGGCCCCCCTGCATATCATTAGCTAACTGATGCAATCTCTCCTTCTGCCTGCAAACCACCCCCAAGCCGATTGCAGCTCCCCACGCTAGCATCCCTGTCCGGATGCCATCCCTCCCGGCTGCTCCCGGGCAGCACTTGCCTTGACGGGTGTTTGACATTTTACATCGGAGCTGCAGAGAGCCTTGGTCCTTTCTGATGGGCACCCAAGTGGCCCAGAGATGTGCGGTTTTGGATGGCACAAGCAATGGCAGCAGGCAGGACCGAGGGGCAGCACGGCCAAAAGAAGAGATGCAAGAGAGAAAGGATGTGGTCCCGATGCGCTAATTACAATTAAAAGCTATGAAGAGAGTTCTTTCTCTTAAGGAGGAAAGGAGACTTCTCCTAAGAGCCTGAGTTGAATGACTCAGCCCTATAGGCCCCCAAAATCTCTTACAGCAGGGAAAAGCCATGTCCCGCTGAGGCAGACGGGGTGTATTTAAGAGCGCGTTGGCACAACACCCATCGGAGGGGTGGCAGCTGCTCCCCGCAGGGCAGAGCAACAGCTTGCAGTGGGCAGGGAAGATGGAGCAGAGAGGAGAGAGCCAGAGAGCCCGATGAGTAAATCTGGTTGATGACTGTAGTCACGGACTTATTAATAGATATGAGGTAGAATTGCGAAAAACAGTTGGTTTTGTTGGCTTGATGCAGAGCTGAGGAAGGGCTTCATTTTTTCTCTTTACTGTGCTGGAGAGATGGAAACTTTTCAAATAAAATGGAAAACTGTTTTGCTTGGCATCCTTTGCAGAAAGCACAGTGTATGTTTGTCCAGCTTCCAGCACTTGGAGGGTCTGGTGGAATAGGTCTTCACAGAAAGCCTTCTGTTTAAATACATTCAGAATCAGGCCTTTAAATTAAAGGTTGACCCTCAGTATGTGTCACAGCCGCCACTGTGAGCCAGCTACAGGCTTTGGACTCGACTGTAAAGTGATTAAAGTGACTTGAGCAAACTAACTCATCGCTCCCAGATTCATACTTGATTAACCATGACCAGACTAACACCTTCCGATGAGAGGGTAAGGGAGAACCACGTGCCATTAAGGCACTTGCCCTGTATTTATAACAGCCCAGTGAAAGACTGGAAACCATACTGTGACAAGTGCTGGACGAGCATGTAGCAGAGCCTCTTGCCCCAGATTTTAGTATGCAGATTTATGAATAGGCACAAAATGTGGATGAATTTTTCACCCACAAACGGCCAAGGGGGGCTGAGAGGATCTGGGAAGAGGAATGCATAACAAAATGAACAAAGCTAAGTGTGGTAGAGATCGACCGTAATCAGGTAATACTTGCAGGGAATACTTGTTTTAAATTATAAGCCCAGACAAAAGCAGTCTTGTTCCTTTAATGACTGCATTGTCCTTGTTCTCCTTCCATGCCCTTCACTGTGGTAGCTCCTTACATCCACTCTTTTCACCTTGGCTTACTTAGGGATGTGCAGAACAACCAGGATGGTAGCACTGGGTTCCTGGCTGGGACATCAGGTATGAACAAATCATTAAGTAGAAAACGTCTAAAGACCTGTGTCATCCGATAGAAAGAAAACCTTTCTGTGGGAATAATAGAAGGAAAATTTTGGCCTCTTATTTTCAAAAGAAAAGCAGAAATTGGAGGCTAATCCAAACATGTAAGTTGACCTCAAACAAATTGTTTTGCTTTGGGGTGTTTTGTGGTGCAGACAGTGCTGGGTTTGTTTCCATTCTGAGCCAAACCAAACTCTGCAGCTGGAATTTCTCTGCAAAACTGGAATTCAAGTCCTTCCCCTTCCCAGCAGAGCTTGGTATGGTGCAGTCTGCCTCCGCCTGCCCCAAGCCAGGGTGATGCTGGCAGCGATCAGCCGGCTCATTGCAGAGCTGACGTGGTGGTCCCAGCCCCGCACCTTCAGACAGCCTCATGCCACGCAGGTATCGCCACCCTCGTGCTATGAAGGCACCGCTCCGATGAGCTGCCGGGCTGCCCACACCCATTCCGGGTGCTTTGAAGTGGTTCCTGCTCCTGGCACACGGTGAAAATCCTGTCTTTTGGCCATGGGGGGACCTCACAGGGTGAGAAGACCTAGGCTTGAGGGCTCTGTGGTTGGGACACAACCACTTTTTCCTGGAGGTCCATCCCTGAGCTGCGTGGATACAGCCTAAGGCACCCAAATGGTCTGCCTCTGGGTTTTGCTTGAAGCACAGGTAGGGCCAGAGCTGGCTTTGGTCTCTCTCTAACCTGGGGCAAATGGTCTCACCTCTGGGCCTCCATCAGGAGAATCCCTTCCTTCCCAGAAGTGCTAGGAGACCTGGACAATGCTTGGGAAGGCTAACTTAAAAGCTAGGGTGGCTACCTTATCTCCCACTTCATAAACTAAGTGTATGAAAATTACCCGAGGAACAAAACCTGCTAAGTAACCTCATTGTCCCTTTCTTTGGGGAGTTTACTGTAAAACGGCAGGCTTTGGGTCTTAATTTGCTGGCAAGTGCAGTAATGTATTTAGCTACACTGATAAGGAGCTGGGCTGTGTGAATTCTTCAGAGGAGAGGAGGAATGTGCTAGACAAAGAGAGAAGGGAAAGGAAGAAGAAAAAAAATGCTTTCCCCTGCCAAGAAATCAATTTTTTTTCAAAATGTTAGTGATATAAAATTAAGGAAGAGTTTTGTTTTGGTCAGAGGCAATGCTATGCTCAGATATTTCCCTGTTTAAAAAGGACACACTTTCTAGAATCCTTTAATTATATTTTTTTAAATACAAATAATGCATATTGTGAAACAAAGTATTTGGATTTTTTTTTTTTTCTTTTCTAAGAAGCATATCTCCTGTCCTGATTTTGTCTTTGTTTGGCTAAAGCAGCTCAAAAACAGCTTGGGGAAACTCCTTTTCCCAGCAAACACGAGAGCACCATCTGCCCACTGTGCAGATGGGGCCAAGCTCTGCCTGTGCCCGGCCTCCCCCCCGCCACCGTCTGCAAGTCACCACAGGCTCTTCCCAACCCCAAACTTTGTCCATGACCCCAGCAGCCTTTTCGCTTGGCACTGCCATCCCTGCTCCCAAAAGCTTTGCTGAGGACCACGTGAAGCTCCGGCGGTGTGAACCTCATGAGGCTCAGCCACGCACACCCCTGCGAGAGGGGCTGCCCATGCCTCGCAGACCCACCTGTGCTGGTGGCCAACACTGGATTTTGGGGTCTTTCGCAGCATAACATGAAGAATGCATTTCTCTTGTCACTAGATGGCTCTATCTGCTTTCACTAAACGCACACGGATTTCTTTTCATGTCCCCAAATGAGCAGCAGCCCTACAGCTGTGTGCTTGTAGGGTCACCAGACACAGCCAGAAAGGTAAATCTCCAGGAGGTGGAAAAATCCACCTGGGTTTTGATGATGTTTTTCCTTATATTCTTGCTAACATCCCTGAATAAACACTGTTGTGAGAACCCTCATGACTTGTGATTTGGATGAATTGGTCCCCTCTGGTACAATTTCTGGGTTTTGCTCGTCTCAGACTCCTCCAGAAGCCATCGCGCTCCAGCCTCTATGCAGATTGGAACCAAAAAGTTGGAACCAAAAAGGGAGAAATGCTGGAAGTTTAACTCAGGTGCAGGCTGGTGGAGAGCCAGGAACTTCCTTTTCTCTGTCCTTCATTAGGTGGGAGGCAAAGAGGGGCTGGCTCCCAGCACCCCCCTGAGATGACTCAAATTGGGGGGTGCCCCACCAGCCACCCCTGGGGTCACCTGGCCCCTGCTCAAGGGACACTGCACCCATGCCAGCAGTTGCCACCCTGTCCTACGCTCGCCCCGTGGGACCTCCTTCTGTGCTGCATCTTCTCAGGGGCTA
>JANZLQ010000027.1:4974279-4998895 GCA_026212715.1 Elanus axillaris | reverse complement strand
CCGGAGGGAACAGCGACGCGGGAGTCCCGTGCGGGCCTCCCCGTCAGGGGCGGGGGGCTGGGGGGCGGGTTCGTGTGACTGAGGTGAGGGGCCCCGGGGTACCCCCGGGCCTGCTGGAGCCCAGCCGAGCCCCCCGAGGTCGGGTTTGTCGCCTCGGAAGGGCCCTCTCTCTCTTCCAGAGGCCGTACGTTTGCCGCTACGAAGGCTGCGGTAAAGGTTTCACGAGGGATTTCCACCGCGCTCGTCACCTCCTCACGCACACTGGGGAAAAGCCCTTCGAGTAAGGCCGAATTTCTTTTACTTCTTCCCACGGATTACGCTCGTCCTTGGGGCGCCGCAGCGGGTGCGGGTGCCGCGGAGCACGCGTGGCCGCCTTTGGTGTCCTAAACCCTCCTGTCCGGCAGTGATCCATCATAGACACTTGAAGGAGTGCGCGGATCTCTCCCCAGAATACAGAATTAAAAGAAGGAAGGGCAGTTAGCTCTTGTTACTAAGCCCCTAATAGCTGGGTGTCTTGGATTAGGAGCTAGGAATTCCTATGTGTTTTATTAGAAATATCTTCGCTGTGTTTTGCTGTGGCTGTCAACTATAACTTAGCCTCTGGCTTTTTGTGTCTTTAAAGGGAATTTTTATGTTTGGGTCGTGAGTTTTGGTTACTCTTCGTGTATTCCTCTTGTCCGATGATTTCTGTATCTGCCTAGGAAACAAATTGCTCCTTGAGAATGATAATTAAAAAATGCAGTTCGTTTGCAGGTGCACAGCTGATGGATGCAATCAGAAATTTGGAACAAAATCAAACTTAAAGAAGCACATTGAGCGCAAGCATCAGAATCAGCAAAAGCAGTATGTGGTGAGTATTTACCTTTGGTACTGTAAAGCGGAGGCTAAACAAGCTCCTTTTTGTGTATCTGGTGAAATACTTCAACTTGTTATTATGCAGTACTTGTATGAGTTCAAATACTGGGATTGGGATTTCAGCAAAAACACGTGGGCTGGGCTGTCACTATTTTGGCCTCTAATGATAACTTAATTTCCTAAATAGTGCGACTTTGAAGGCTGTAACAAGTCTTTCAGGAAACATCAACAACTCAAAGTTCATCAATGTCACCACACCAATGAACCTCCCTTCAAGTAGGTGGATAATTTTAACAATGAACTTTTAACTCCATTTAAACACTGTAGATGAAAGCGGGTGCCTTTTTTCAACCTTTTCATTGACATGGCATTTAAAAAAAAAAAAAAAAAGAATGAATTTGTAGTCCTGGCTGCAAGTACGTTTCTTGTACTAGCCCTTTGCTCTGTAGTCTGTTTTGAGCAACAGTCTTGGTGCTCTGTAACTTCAGCATTCCAAAATACAAGCATAAAAGCTTGCATAGTAACAAAAAATGCTGGTACCTCTGTTTTCCAGTAAAAAGCAGTGACTTGGCTGGCCAGCATTGAAGTGAGTAGTAGCTTAAAAATGGTGAAAGGCTTGGACATTGATCTGAGAAGATGTGCATCGCAACTCCACTATTTATATGACACATCATTTTAGATCTGATGAAAGCCAAGTTTATTTCTTTCTTGTATTTCTTAAAGATGGAACACACTTAATAGGAGTGTTCCACTTAAGTGAAGTGCGCTAGTATGGCTGGGTGACAGGCACAAAAATACTGTCAGTGCTCTGCAGCTGCTCTGACTGCTAGATGTGTACAAGCCACTTAAATCCTCCACTCTCTGTCTCTCTTTTATGGTTGAAGAGCCTACTGCGTAGGGTTGATATGAGGCTTGATTCTTTAGCTAAAGCTTAACTTGTGTCTATGTGGAAATCATACTATAGTTTTAACTCCCGAGGGGATCAGAGTCCTCTATTAGAAACGTATTATGGAATTTACTTTTACAAGGCCGGGGGGAGGAGCACAGATCTCTAGGCGAGGGGAAACCTGGAGTATTTTGTCCACTTTAATTGCTCTTGACTTAAAAGAACAAAAAACATGCGGATGCAGTGAAAGAAATTAAACCAGTGTTATTTTATACCTAGATGTAATAATGAAGGATGTGGAAAGTACTTTGCTACTCCAAGTCGACTAAAGCGGCATGAGAAGACACATGAAGGTAATGCAGTTTTTCTTCTTGCTTCAGTTACGTTTTAGCAAAGGAAAAAGGACTTCTTCCAATACAGAGAGTATGCAGGGATGTGTGACAGACATGAAAGCATCCTGGGCCTAGTGATTCCCCATGAACAAAACACCTGTTTTGAATAGTCAAACGGGATACAATTGCAAGACATTGTAGCATTCAGTTACAATGTACTTGTGGTAGGCCGAACAGAGCTCAGGATTCCTTCAGCCATTTCTTCTCCTAATGTGCTTCCTTGTCAATAGTCCATCTTCTGGAGATGGGCTAACGGTTAAGGCACTAGCCTAACACTCCAGAGGTTAGGATCAGTTGCCTGGTCTGCCACAAATTCCTGATGGAGCTGTAGGCTTGCACTTTTTAAGTTGTTAATGTACCTATGTGAAAGGTATTTAAGTGGAATTGTCAGGGGGTGGTTATGTATGTTTGAGCTAATCCTGCTATGCTCCTGTCCGTTCTTTCAGTACTACTGACAGCTAACTCACTATCCGGTGCTAGGAAAAAACCCAACAACCCAAGAGACTAGGAAGAGTATCCCGAAAGCTGTGATTCGTACTCTGTCCCTTTCTTAAGACAGGGACCTGTTCATAGTCGGTTGACCTTTCCAGTCCTGGGATTTAAGTAGTGTTGACCTTCTGTGGTTCATTTAAAAACCAGCCTGTCTGCTTGACAGAATGATATAGTCCCCTTAGACTCTGGAATATTACTGTATGTAATGTATGGTCAAGACCTTCTTTTTTAAAATACATAATACAAATATTTATATAGAAATAATATGTATTACTACAGTTATTTTCATTTATTTGAGTGAAAGTGTATGGGTGGTGAGGAAGTAGCTTTGCTGAAGCAAGGAGAAAGAGAGTTTCATAAAATCATTTAGGTTGGAAAGGACCTCTGGAGGTCATGTGGTCCAACTCCCTGCTCAAGACAGTGTCATTTAGACCAGGTAGCTGAGGGCTGCGTCCAGTAAAGTTTTGGAACGTTTCCAGGGGTAGGGATTCCACAGCCTCTCTGGGCAGCTCCTGTCAGTGATACAAGGTTTCTTCCTTAAACCTGTTAGGATTTTCTCATGTTCTAATCTGCGTGTGTTGCCTCTTGTCCCATCACTGTGCAGTACGGGAGGAGAGGAGGAATACTGGCCTTTAATTTTCAAGTGCTAGAAGTGGAACTTCCCGTTGTGAAACTGGACTGTTTGTCAGAGCCTTTGTGATTGTAAACATCTGTCCTGTCCAACAGGCTATGCATGCAAGAAAGAAAACTGTTCGTATACTGGAAAAACTTGGACAGAGCTTCTGAAACATAATAAAGACAGTCACACAGGTAAACTCCAAACGCTTTAGTAAACAGAACTTAACTTTTGATACAGATGGGAAGCAAACTGCTAATTTGACGAGGAGTCCTTGCTGAATTCATTTCATCAACTTTTCATTGTGTCTAGACAATCTTGTTTACTAACACTTTATCGGTAAAATGATTGCCATTCTGGCTAGAGCTTAAACCGATGAAGTATACTAACTTTGCTTTGTGATCCAGTTAACGAGAAATTGTATAATGTACAATTTCAGATCTGGATAATTCATACTGTATTATTCTCTTCCAGTCTCCGAGTTCCTTGTGTTTCTTGTGGATTTTAGCATTGTTAGAGGACTGCTAGGGTTTGATTCTGAGCTCCTGTAAGAACCTGTTAATTTATACTCTGCCTGTCTCTCTCCCACTCAGAGCCGATAGTTTGCAGTGAGTGTTACAAAACTTTTAAACGGAAAGACTACCTCAAGCAGCATCAAAAAACACATGCTGTGGAGAGGGAAGTCTGCCGATGCCCGAGAGAAGGATGTGGGAGAACTTACACAACCATATTTAACCTTCAAAGCCATATCCTCTCTTTTCATGAGGAGAAAAAACCATTCTCCTGCGATTATCCAGGCTGTGGAAGAGTGTTTGCAATGAAGGTATGTATTTTTTACATTGTTCTAATCTGAATCACATCATCTGAAATGATAAACCTAAATCCTTCTGTTGTTTTGTTTGGTTTTTTCCCCCTGCCCTTTGTAACTGTAGCAGAGCCTAGCAAGGCATGCGGTTGTACATGATCCTGAAAAGAGGAAGCTGAACTTGAAAGTAAGTTATACTCTTGAAAAAGTCCTCTCAGCCATACCCTGTCACTTCAGAGGAGGGTAAACATTACGTGTTTTAGAATGTGACTGCAAGCAGGAAAACAGGCCAGCTATCTCCTTAATTTGAGAGATTCTTAATTTCTGAGGCTCTTTTAAGTAATGCAGTGATGGCCTATTCATTGATTTCTTGTTTCCCCACTGCATTAGTAGTGTTTACTCCATGGATACATTAAGTTGCTAATTGTGGATTTATTTCTGCCAGGCAAGGCGTTCTCGTCCTAAGAGGAGCTTAGCCTCTCGTCTGAGCGGCTACATTCCTCCTAAAACGCAGCCAGGAAAGGATGTGGTTCTGACAGAAAGCAAGGCAACGGATAAGCCCATGGAAAATGAAATACCAACTGTTGAAATTCTGACTCTGCAGTAAAGGTTAACTGAGACAACATTCTTTATGGAATGAACCGTGCAAAGCTCAACAAAAACTTAATAAAGTTTACAGTTTGTGGGTTTTTTTTAAATAAGAAATTGATATTGTTTACATGCCTTCATAAAGTCACTGATGCAACTCATTTGACTTCAGATCTTCATCTTTCTTTACTGTACTGTTTTTCTGGTTTTCCATCTTCTGGTATGCTTTCAACTCTTTGTCAGACATGTGTCTCAAAATACAGGTACTCACTCCTTCTCTAGTAACTTTTGGCTTGGAAAGATAAGTGGCTTTCTCGGACACAATCTCCAAAATCTGATCAAAAAGTATGAACTGAAAAGGAGAAAAATAGGACTAAATACACAAACACAGGTAGAAGAATATTTCAGGCTGTTGTGTAATGACATGATCTACTGCTTGTGGTTTAGCTATTAGCTGAAACGAGCTAGTTGCTAGTCCTGGTTTTGAGCATTTCAGCTGCTTCTTTCCTAACCACTTGTTCTTTACTCACAAGCAAGTTTAGGAAAGTCACCAGAGGGATTAAGCCATTTCCTAACACTTGGGCTGAATTCCTGATTCATCCTGTTTTGCTGTTTAAAGGTGTCCATGAAAGTGGACTGCACCTGACTCTTCCCCACCCTCCTCTTCCACTAGATTCAGGCATCATATGGGGCTTTCCTCTTAAGGGACAGCATTGTTCTAAGGTTAGCAGAACATGGTGGTAGTGAACTGAGCGATAGAGTGGCATTCATATAACAAGCTGAACTCTTAAGCTCATACCTAAGCTTTTAAATTTAAGGACAACCTAAATCTGGACTGTGTCATGAAATGTTCTGCTCCCTCCCGCTACCCTTTTGCTGTGAATTCAACTTCCTGTAAAGAGTTTTGTTCCTTTTGGATGAAGCGATACCACATTTTTTTCCCAGCAATTTAGTAGACAGAATCATGAAGGAAATCTAACTCACTATACACATTAAAAGGAAAAAGAAAAAAAATCTTACATGGAATCTTTATAAAAAAGCTATGTGTGCAAATGACAATGAAGACAAGTCTCAAGGCCCTGCAATTATACTAGTGAGTTGCCACCAGCTCCCTAACATCTTTATAGATGTTTACTTTGCCAGTCTTGGAACACCATTCCAGTAGTTTTTCACAACAGCAGTGGACAGTTAACCTTAGCCACAGTTGCATCTTCAGAAGAACAGTTATTGAAATAATTCAGCTGAATAAGCAGATTTTTTTTGTTGGTTTGTTTGTTTTTAATTTACTGTTAAACTTCTCAGTGAGTGAGCTGGATTGAGGCATAGACAGGAAAATTTCACGAGCCCAGTTAATAAGGTGGTGCTGCAAAGGAGTAGGAACTGCTTAGAGCCTGCTGTTAAAGCCAGTATTATAACTGCATTCTTAGGAAAGAGACAATTCAAATACCATGCTATGGGACTACTTTTCTAGAACTGCAGTGTTTGAGGAGATGCAGCTTAAGGTGGGGCAACCGTTACTATCACGGGACCTAGACTTAGACCTTCACTAATGTTAGCAGTACATGATATATTAGAAAAACATGGCAGTACTGAATAGGGGACGTTAATACAAGTACAGCTATTTAATGAAATTGATTGGTCCAACTTTCAGTAGTCTACTTACCATATCTGTATTGCTATCTTTTGCTTGCCGGATGGTAACTTTAACATGGTATTTCTTTTCAATCCACTGTGCTATCTGCTTAGTCTTGGTCTCCAAGTCGTTCTTGGCAATAGCTGAAGAAAAGGATAACTCCTTCTGAATCACCCCTGTTTAAAACAGAACTAAAACTGCGTTGGCTTAACATCTGACAAACCTGTGTTACTTGGTGTCTTTTAACAGCTTATGGTGCTATGTCTGCTTAACTCCCCCCCCCCCCCGCCCCCCCATGCTGCTTTCTCATACAGAGAGCCTCTCGGTCTCATTGTCTCAGCATGCACCACTCTCACCTTAGAAGGTGGCTATTTGGTATCTCGCACTCACTGCCATAATTGGGAAACTGAGTGTGTGTTTGGCCTGCACAGGGAAGTCTCTTCAGGGTCAGAAGGCTTTGATTATTTTTATTTTAATTAGTTTTGTTCATACTACCCACAAGGCAGGTCTAACAAAGATAAACAGGTAACCATTGGATCTGGAATTAAAGACTTGCTGTGTAAATTTCTACATCCTGCACGTAGTATAGCTAATGTAAAAGCTTTGAAGTTGGATAGCTCTTCATCTCAAGCCCATTTTCTTGAATACTGAAGTATAATATTCAACTGGAAGTATGATGCCTTGTAATGTATTTGAACAATTTGTGGTCTCTTCCTCCTTAAAGATTCTGTAAAGTAGTTGCCATTTGAATAATCTTTTTTTTGTAGTTTCTTGAACAGAAAACCTCACTACCACGATAGTGCTCTCTAAAATCAGAACTCTACCCCAAGCACAGGTACCTTCATTAGCCTGAGGGTAAGAAAAGAGGATACAAGGTCAGACACCTTTTCTAAAACCTCTTTGCCAAACTCAGTTTGTTAAACCGCTGGAGCAGGCTGACTTAAAAAACACTGAAAAGTGTTCGATATTGATCAAGTTGTTCTCTTACTCTGTACAAGAAAAGGCTCCAGACTTTGTCTTCCTAGCAGCAAGCTAGGAAGAGAATGTTTCATGAGTACTGGTGACAAAATCATGCAATGATCCATCTGGTGCTCAGTTTGTAAAAACTGCCTGTCAACTTACGCCTTGGTAAAAGAACAGAAATTCAGTGAGTCTCGTGGAACCAGTCGAGTTATATTCACTTAAATAAAAATAGATTTTTTTAAAAAGCCAGCAGATGCCAAAGTAGTAAATCCTGAGAAGGCAATAGAAGGCGTCTCTGTGGAAGACTAATCCAAAATTTTATTTTCACCACTGCAAATCCTTAATAGCACGGGCTGCAGTGACATTGCTTTGGATTTACACAGATGCAAGAGGATTTCATCTGCTGAAGCCACTTTTAATGCAGCATTTTTCGAAGTGCTCAGTGTTGCAGTGTCAACAATGTACATACCTGGTTTTGGACTTGCTTTTTTCTTCTCTGCACGTTTAAGCTGTTCTTCGTGAATCTGCTGCCCAGTCATTAGTCTGTATACAGGAGGTTCTGCATTCTCATGAAGGAGAACTAGTTTCAGGTTGTGTTGATCCATAAGTTTGAGTACTTCTGCTCGGTGCATGTTTCCTAAGCTCTCTCCATCCTGGCTGATTACGTGCAAAATCCGATACGGAATTCTTCGCCCAACGCTTCCAAATGCTGCTTTCCTTTTTGGTTCTGTGTGAGATTTTTCAGCTGTACAAAATGGTTGAGTAAGTCCAAACACAGTTGACTTTCTAGGGTCAGGTACCACCACCCGTAATGGAGAAAAGACCCTCTTCTGTGGTGTTTGTGTCAGAAGAGCACCAAAGAATCTTTTTGTACATCTATTCTCATTTCTGGTTGCTTGACACACAAGTTTCATCACACAAAAGGCAGTCATTCTGAGGAAGCAGGGAAGAAGAAAAAAACAAGTTACCCCATCAGTCAGACTCTTCTAGTTATATTAGAAAGACTTGACTCCAGTTCAGCAAACCCTAGTCCTTAAAACTACTCTTTGAAATAGACGCATGGTATTGCTACACAGAATGAGCAATCAACAGTAATTCTACAGTAACAGAGGGCTTTAACCCAGAGAGAAAACCTGACAAAGGAACAAATTTATAAAGAGTTATCTTCAGTATTTTAAAATTTGAGCATCAACTCCTTTCAAGAATCCAATACTTCTAGTTCATTTTTCCTCACAAGCGTATCTACTTTTACACAGCTTTTTTGTGTATACAGCGATGAGCCAATGGTTAAGAGGGAGAATTTGCTGTCCACTAAACAGGCGTGTCACACTTTTAATATTTTCAGTCCACATTTGTTTCATGAAATATCTAACACTAGGACTTTCTTCCTGGTTCTGATACTTTTCTTTGGGAAGTGTTTCATTTAAGCCACATTAATTCAGAACCATCCTAGTCACATGGAGAATGAAGCAGCGATTTATGCAACATCCATCAGCAGCCATCCCAACATCGACAGCCTGACTCTTCTATGTTTCGTAAAGTTTGGGAATTTCAAAGCCTTGACCATACAGAGTAAGACTGCCATGCAAAATCTTCACCTTGGCGTTAAAACGTGATGAAGTAACTGCTACTCTACTTGAAAATACGGTTTGTCACAGGGTTGAAAACTCTTCCATAGCTAGCACGCAGCTCGATTCTCATAGCACTGACCCCAAATTGTGTATTTTTCTGAGTTTGCCAAGTGCCGTTTTGTGGAAGAAATCCAGCTAGTTACTTGGTCTTATATGGATTAAGCACCAATATTATTTCAGTAACCTTAAAAAAAAAAAAGTCTCCACTGTCTTTTAAGTGCAAGTTCTACTGATTCAGCCATGCTTCAAAGTGAAAACAGTACCTTAATTTTAAACCTATTTATCAGGCATTTAAAGTATCGACTGACTTGCGCAGTTTTTCGCAAACACTAAATTTAGGGTGGCACATTCCCATTCATAGCAAGCTGATTTTTTCCAGTTATCAAAACTATTTAAATTTCTTACATACAGGAAGGCATGTGCCTAAGTACCATTTCACCACAACCATCTAATAAAAACACCGATAGTGGTATTTTTCTTCTTTTTCAATGATGAAAAAAAGAGAAAAACAGAGACACAGAAAAGACTTGCCTGCTATACCTCAACTGGAAAATAAGCAACAGATTCTTATACCCAAGATCCCCACTTGTGAACTGTGATTTAAATAAATTGTTACAGGCCTCTACCCTGGCATTTCAACACAAGCCTCAAAATACACCAGTGCTTGAAATTTGAAGACTAGTGAAACTGATCTTTGAGACGTTTATTCCATTATATTTTTTCCCTGTTTCTCCGTGGTTGATGGAATCCCCCTGGCAGTTTTGGTGCACCAGACCACTACTTGCATCTTGCTCAAAGCTTCAGAAATCAGCATTTTTTAGCAGCTGCAAAAACTTTGGAAATAAAGAGCAAAGTGTGGAGTATTATCTGCAGTTTTGGTATTCCACGTTTAAAAGGCAGCAAGTGCAGGAAAAGCCAAAGATGATACAGGAAACCAAAACCGCGTCGGGTCATACCAGAGGTGTTGGCCAGAGCGTGACCTTTTTTGCCTAGGAAGGTATGTGACCCCACTCTGTAATTATATACAGGCATACGTGACACGCATACACGTATGACATTGCGGAGGCATGTTTCCATGTGCGCACATATACACGGAGAAGGTGCAGGCAATCGGCAAGGATACGGAACTAGTTATAACTCTAAGCAGCGCTGGCCCAGGAGCAAGTACGACGACCTGCCGGTGAATAAACAGTCTGAAAACAGGGACAGTTTGGAGCCTGGGACGGACTTCAAGCCTTCGCAGCAGGGACAAAGCTGATACTACACGGCTGGAAGACGGCACTGGATCAGCTCATAAACAGGGCGGCCTGACGCGGCTGTGTGCTACAGCGGGACCCTGAACTCTGCTACCCACGGGGCTCAGAAGGGGAAAAATACCTGGCTACTGACAGCAGAGTCTAAAAAGCAGCTGGTAGACCTACTGTCCCTGCCTGGCCCCGGCTCTGCCTCCACGGCCCCTGGAAAACACGGCTTTTCCTTGGCTGTGGCGACGGCCGTACCATTAAACACCCACCGCCCACACACAAGGATCTTCGTGGGTCATTCCCACGGCCACGCAAAAGCCGAGAAATCCTTCTTTTTAGAAGGGTTTCATGGACCAGCTGGGGATCGATCGCGTACTCCGGACTGACAGACGTACCCTGGGTACGGCTTGGGTGCGTTCTAAAACGCGGTAATTCAATTTATCTTGCATTCAGAGGACCTTGGCTTGCCTTTGTCAGTTACTGACTCCCAAAACTAACGGTATCGCAGCCACGGAGCAACAGTTTCTTTTAAAGAAAGGTGAAGCTTGCTGAGCAAAGTACGTGCCTTGGCCTTTACCCGCCTTCCTCCTCTGTTGCTATTTAAGCCTCATAAACCGCCCCCTTAACGGTCCGAGTAGGAAAACAGCCCCTGGCTGGGTAGACCCAAGTGTAATTTGTCCGTCCGTCCCTCTGTCCGTGTGTCCCCGGCACCGCGTCCGTCTGCGCGGCCCCCCCCGGGGCTCCCCCCCCCCCTCCCCGGTACCGGGCGGCTCTTACCTGCCGGGCCGGGCCGGGCCGGGCCTGCCTGCAGCAGCCGAGGGAGCTGGGGGTGGAGACTGACCTGCCTCTTCCTCTTCCTCCTCCTCCTCTTCCTCTTCCTCCCTGCCCGCCTGCACTTGGGGGGTGTGTGGTGGTGGTGTGTGGGGGTGGTGGTGGATGGGGGTCCCCCCCCCGGGTGTGTGGCGGTGGGGGTGCGGGTCGTCCCCCCCCCCCCCGGGTCCAGCTTCCCCGTTGGGCGGTGGAGGACGCTGCCCTCGGAAGGGAAGCGGAACGCACGGCCGGAGCCTTCGGTCCCAGCTGCAGGTGGGAGCAGCCCTGAAGGAGCGAACCACCGGAGCGGGCCTTGGAGGGTCCTGGCGGGCCTTGGAGGGCCCTGGCGGGCCTTGGGGGGCCCTGGCGGGCCTTGGAGGGTCCTGGCGGGCCTTGGGGGGTCCTGGCGAGCCTGCCCTGGCGGGCCGCGTCCTCCCCGGGGCCGCCGCGCTCGGCCGCTCGCTGTGGGGACGCCGCTGGCCCCGCCGGGCCGGAGCCGGGAGCAGCCATCGGGCCGAAGGCGTGAGTCTCCGGTTCGGTCGGGTGCAAAGTGAGGCCGTGGGGAGCAGCTGGGAGGGAGAGGCCTCGTCTGGGCCCCTTCCCACTTAAGGAAAAGCCGGACTTTGCAGTTTATTTGCTTTGGGCCACAGCTAAGCGACCCTTCTTTCCTCTTCTCCCCGTCCTGCCCAGGAAGAAGAAATACAATGAGAGTCTGAGCTTCGTTTTTCTGGTTTGAAAGCTTTTTCTGTTCCTAGCTGTGGTCTTAGGATAGTTTAATTCCACGTGCTGTTGTTTTGGTACAGGCATTTCGGTACACGCGCGCGACACGAGTCTCATGGCTTCACAGAAGACATCGGAAGGCGGTTGTGTGCAGAACCAGAAAACTTTAGTAAAAAAGTTCACCATCTGGAATTCATCCATATCACCATCTTCTCATTAAAACTCCTTGCCCGCAGTAACGAATATGGAAAAATGCCGTTAACAGAAGTAGCGCAGTAGAGGGCGAGTTGTCTTAGCAGCCTGGCTGACAACTGTAGCTGTGCCAATAGCGCCTGTTTTTTCCGTCCTGCTCTTTTGTTCACCTCTTGATTTTGCTCAGGCTTTATGCCTTTGCAGTTGTAAGTTCTTTAGGAACGGGGCTTGCCATCGCTTATATCAGTAGAGTGCCTAAGAAAACTGGATCTCACTTTGATGCTCTTGAAACATAAGTTACTGAAATTCCACAGTATCTACTTGCGGAGAGTGAAATACTCCGCAATGAGAAGAGGCGAGACAAAAATGGGTTTTGCCGCTCTTTTCACGGTCTGGAAATTAAGTGTGGAATTTGAATAACTGTGAGGGGAAGTTTTGGCAGAGCTGAAGCCCAGAGAGAGATTTTTTTTGTTTTGTTTTTCATCCTCAGCTCTGCAATGTGGATTAGAGGAGAGCTGTCAATGGCCCAGCTTGCATTTAGCTACTGTTGCCTCTCTCAGAACCATCCCCACAAGACAGATAATTTTCAGCAATGTTAGCAGGAACAATAAAGCTAATAATCCTCTTTGCTGTGATAAAAACTACCTGCATGAAAACAAGGTACTCTGGAGCATACAACTTGCATTCCATCTCTCTTCCCTTTATTTAATTCCATTAAGTTTAAACCTGATGCCTGTTTTACTTCATGCCTTTCTAATTAAATTTAGTGTGCCAAGAAATGGCGCAGCCTTCTCATGCTGTTTGTCCTCAATTAACTTGATCTTTCTGGGGCTTCGTTGTACTCTTTCTCCTTGTCCTTTGTCTCATGTCTGTTTGCGCTGTAATTGTCCAGGGGCTGTGTTTTTGTATGTGCCTGTCGCAGTGGGACTGCAGTCTTAATTATTTGAAGGACGCTGTCGTAATAAATGCAGTTAATAATAACTTTATGCCTTCTTTTTTGCCTGATGCACATCATCCTCTGCCCACGCCTGACAATACTGTCAGTCATTTATGTGTTTTTTAATTCCTAAATCTGCATCTGTCTTTTTTTTCCCATTTGACATTTAGTTTCCCAAGCTGGTTAGCAAAGTTGTTGTTTTCACTTTATTCTTTTTTGTGCCAAATCAAGGCCTGTTCTGCTAGACCTCGTGCCAAACCGTAGATAATTCAGGCCTCAGATAATTTAAAATGCAAATACCTGAGAAGGAGAAAGGATGGTGGCTGGAGAGATTTCCTGCCCTCATACATGAACAGTGTAGTGATCTGCCAGTGTGGATGTTAGTAATGTTCCAGTCCTGTGGTTTGGGGTCGAGCTCTCCCTGAAGCTATTTGTTCTGGGTACGGTAAGCTGCTTGTAATGCCCAGCAGAGAGCGAGAGTGTCCTTAGCTGGAAGACAAAGCGCTCACCTGGAGACCCAAGGCTAAATGTAGTTTATTTGCATTCGGACTCCATCGTTCATTTTGTGGGAGGAAAAAGCAAGTGCTGAAGGGCCCTACGCCTGCGAGGAGCTTGTACCTGCTGGCTCTGGGTGGAGGACAGGTCCTACGTGGGTCCATGGCGAACATCTTGCCGCTTTCTAAACAGGAGCTGTAGTTCTCCATACCTGATCCAGAAAATCTGAGTGCCAGACGAGATCATCAGGAATTTATTACTGACGTTGCTGGGTTTATGCAATGCCTGGGGCTCCTGGTCATGAACCAGCCACAGCGGGTGGGAGAGAAGTTGTTTTCAGCCTTACTGCTAAAGCTGCCATTAGTCTCCCGCATGCTTGTGCTTGCAAAAGTACTGAGCATCTGGAGGCTGCTTACCCTGCACACCTCTCTTTTCCTGTTTTTCTGTATAATTCCCTCCTTCATGGGGCATTGAGGTGGGGAAGCTTTGGGGAAGAGCTGGAGAGATTCTCTCTCTCCTCCCACCCCGGCTTTTTAGCAGCAGCTGGCACGGCTCATCTCCACCGTCCTGCTCCTTACAGACATGGCTGGGAGGTTCTGCAGTCCCTGGTTCAGAGAGGGGCCGTGACCTCCCCGACGTACTCCTTAGCGTTCCTTTTCCCCTTCATGTTTATAAAAGACTTTTGCACATAACTCAGGTGAAAAACTCCCTTGGGCTGAGCTGAGCATTGCCATATGGCAGAGAACACGTCAGAGTAAACACGTATTTAAAGGACAGAGGAATTCTGGCGATGTAGTAGGTCCAGACTCTGGGATTCTGCAGTAGCTCATTTATTCCTTTTCTGTTGCCAGCTTTTGAAAGTTGCTTCCTACACACACTTCTCTATTTTTATTCTAGCAAGAGACAGCAGAAATTTAAGGCAAACCCAAAAATTCTGTGGAGTGGTAAACAGTCAGTGCTCGGTGATGCCCTGCACAGAATATACGAATACAGTTGAAACAGCTGAAGTTTTGTTTGGTTTCTGAGATCTGCCCCTGTTATAGGAATTCAAACAAATCTTTTGAAGATGCATGCTCTGCCGTTAAATTGCCTGTGCTGATTTACCGAATCCAGGCAAAGAACTGATTTTGCTCCCTGAAAAGCAAGGCTGACTGAATTTATTAAATAGTTACTCATAAAAGCAAGCCCGTGGGTCCCTGGGGCGAGACACAATTAAAGCTAAAACTTCCCAGTGTAGAAAGTTTTTTAACTGCCTAGTTTTACATCTTGACTGTAGGGAGAGGAGTTTCCACTGTACATCTAAGACATTGTTCTGCCGCCTTTGCAAGTTGCTGGGTTCAGCTGCGAAGATTGTAAAAGCTGCTTTTGTTGGCAGCCTAGGACACATCCGTGACCTTATTAAAGTGGAAGTGAAAGCTCTCCCTTTTTTTTTTTTTTTTTTGCAACAGTAAATCTACTAATTTTACAGTCAGTTGAACAGCAATAGATTAATTTGTTTAAAGTCTGCATTCACAAAGAAAACGTGAACTTCGCCGCCTTGAATACCCGAAACTACAGTGCGATATTTAAAGGGTAGAAACTATTACAACTTGCCCTAGAATGGTCCAAGCAGTTCCCTGTCACCTGCTTCTCAGCACAGGTGCTGACCTCCCCGTCTATTCTCTCCCTCCTGACAGACTAGCAGCGAGCCTGGGGCTTTGTGTGCAACAGAGAGCGTTTTTCCAATGCCTGGGCCAGTTTTCTTCAGCAACCACAGGAAGCAGAATAAAGAAAAGGTTAAGGGCCACTGCAAGGGTCAGAATGGGTTAAATTTAGTTAACATCAGAGGTTATAGCTTTTAACAAGAGCATGAAGGAAACTTATTCGAAGATGCAATTTGTTTCTTCTTTGTCAACCATTATTTTTTTTTACTCTATTGATAGTGACAGCTTAACAAAGTTTTTATATGCCAGGGTTTTCATCCTTTAGAGGATAAAGAACTGTGATGCAAAAAAGAGATGCAGGTGGAAGACTTTATAAAGCCTCCATGATTTTCGAATTGAGGGTTGAAAGTAGGCTCCCTGCGTGGCTAAGTCAAAAATAATTTGTAAATGTTAAAAAAAAATACACATTACGGGCGGAGAAGCAGCTTTCCCCCTGCCCCCACAACGTAACTTGCCAAGAGGAGCGTTTTATCGGAGGCTTTACAATCTGACTGGTTTTGTATGTATTTTTTCCCAAGGTAATCTTATTTTCTTTTTTATCTCCCTTTAAAGATGATCAAAGTCAAATGCCCTTAACAACAGTCTTCTTCATCCCCCTTCAAGATTTTTTAGTGTGTGATGCATGATGCTAGTTTTTTTGAGGGTTTTTTCTCACAATTCAGCAAAGCAAAAACTAGACAACGCACTCAGTGGGTAGCTCCACTGTGAAGTTCTCATTCAGCTTCTTGGAATGCAAAGATGAGGAAAGTTTAAATCCTTCTGAAAATTATTGAAGAAAAAGAATTTTTAAAAAAAGTTCAGTAAACACAACAGCTCATCTTCTGCCAATCGATCTTTTCGTCAAAGTTAATTCATAAAATTACTGCTTTTTGCGTTGGTTTATCCTGGTACAAAATAAAGAACGGAAATCAGAAATTAATTAAGTCTGATAAGAATTCATCAGTACAAACTATGCATTTTGATAGTTTGGTTTTTTTTCTTTTTAACATGCTTTCCTAAGAGGAAAAAAGAAAAAAGAACAAACTAATGTGATCATCCTGTCTTCCTATCCATATGTTTTTCTGCAAGTCCTCTCGGCACGGTTTTAATCTCTTGGACACTTTAGCCCAGTTTGGCAAAGAGGTATGTCCCTCAAAGACATCATACATTTATAATGACTGTAAATATGTATATATTTGTAATGAGTTTTGTGAAAATCAGGACATAAACAGTGGAGAGACCCTCAATTCAGCGGCTTGTTCGGGCAAAAGAGTTCATCCAGTTGACCGGACGGCGTCTGCCCGTGGGCTGCCCCGTTAACACCTGGGTATTACCAGGTCGACTACAGTCCGGGCTGTCCTTTGCCTCGCCGGCGGCGGCGAAGCGATGGGCAAGGCTGAGGGAGTGCTGGGGGGTGGGATTTAGAGATGGGAGAGGGAGCCAGGACATTTTGAGGCCAGTGGAGAGGCATAGAGGTCACGCTGGGGGGATATTGATATCTTTAATTTTGGTATTTGATATGGTAGGTCTGTTGTAGATTGATTGAATGATTACAGTGGGAACTGAGAGGCAACAGAAACCTCGACAATTTAAGTGTCAGTTATTTCGGTGCTCGTGGGACAACTTTTGTTGGCTTACAGGAGAAATTTCATCTGATTTGTGGTGTCATTGCAGTCTGCGTGACCGAGGCTTGAAACTTCAAGTTCATTTGCCCTTGTGTTAACTCAGACTGGCGCTGGGTTCCCGGCTGAATGGCTGAGACCTGATTTTGCTCTCCAGAGGGCTGGGTTGGCCCTTTGGGATGCACGTCATGACTTTGACGCTTCTGGGAGGCTTCCGTTTGAAATGAGTTAGTATGAACTTTTTTGTTGGTGTGGAATAAGTTCTCCTCTAAGGGACAGCTAGAGAAAGTCTGCTGAGCTCACAGATAGAAGTATTTGTACTGGCATGATGTACAGACATACATATAGACACTTGATGAGCAAAGGACTAGAGAAGGGGAGTACGGAGCTGGAAAAATACGGGGCCTTCTCTGTTCCCAAAGATGGGGAAGATGGCACAATCCAGCTCGAATACCTGAGCACTGTGCGTCCTCTCTCTGCACGGGGCAGCCTGTGCTGAGGAGGTGACTTCCCATGGCCTAACTGCAGCGAAAAACAAATGAGAAAAGGTATGGCTCGCCACAGCCCAGACCAACTGGCCTGGAAAAACACAACAAAAACTGCCACTTGCTATTCTGCTCACAAGCTGCTGCCAAAACTCAGCTGTGAGGAGAATAAGAGCATCTTTTAAAAATGTAAAACTGACTTTTTTTTTTTTTTTTCCTTCTGAGCTGCTCTTACGGGCTTTAAAGCATTAATTTCAAAAGCTTCACAAAGGCAGCAGGCATCAAACGGTCCAGGCTGAGTGGAAGCTTGGGGAGGAGAATTGCAAAGTAAGTTGTGTGAGTGATGGCTGCAGACACACCAAAGCAAGGTTATTTGTTCGTTACAATTCAGTGATCGTGGCTTGCTTTTAATGATGGAGCAGCAGAGGAGAAGAGTTAGAGCGGCCCAGAGAGCCCTGCATTCATACAGCCTAAATTTCAGCTACATCTTTTGCCTCGCGCGTGTGTTGGCTGGGTGGTTCTTGGCTTGGGAATCGGGAGATGCCGGTTTTGACTGCAGCGCTGCCATGATGTGCCCTGTGACCTTGGATAAGTCACTTCATCTCCGTGCTTCTCCTCTCCTCTTTCTGCCCACTTAGACAGAATCTCTCTCCCTTTTCCCTTGCCGGGTCTTTCCCTAATTATACATCTGGACCGTGCCTAGCACTACGGAGCTGTGCTCTCAGGTTAGGTACCGCTATAATCCGAACGAACGATAAAGAAATACTGTACTGAGCGCTTCACTAGGACTCTCCTGTTATCTCAGGGCTTCACTGATAACCTTAATTATAAAAAAAGTCCTTCGAAAGGCAGCATGCCTGCCTACTGCCCAATTGCTTGTTTTTTTTGTGTAGCATTTTGAACGTGGAAAAACATCAGTTATGATCCCTGGGTTGCCAGAAAATAATCATTTATAGTATTTCATCCTTCCTGAATTATTGGTAACATACTTTTTTTCCCTGAAATCTCAGCGGTAGCCACAGTACTTCACTGTGCCTAATTTTTGTCAAAGTGATTTATAAAACAACTTGCTGCTATACAGCTTATTCATTTTGATAGCATTTCCTTAACTTTGCTCTTTTGTGTAGGTGCAGGTTCACGTGTCTAAGACTGGGGACAAAGCCTTCTCCAGAATTCATTACATGGTACCTTTGAAATCTGCTCTATTCTATCCCCATAAAGATGGGGACGACTGTCAGGATTATTGGCTCTGCAGTATGAGCTCAGCAAAATTGGGTATGTTCTCTAAGATCAGCTTTCCCTGTATGTGCTCCTCTACCTGCTCCAAGATGTCAACATCTTAAAAAAAAATTACTATAACCTCAGAAAAAAAATCTGCATCCTTCAGCAATGAAGCATTCACACCAATCCGTACCTGCCCTTGCAGCTCCTTCCTCTCCAACCAGAATTCGGACTGGATTCTTCCAGGAGATACATACAGAAAACTCATCATCTGGAGTTTTTGCGGTTCACCCTTTCCTACAATGTTCTGTCTTTTTTCTGTATATCAGATGTGCTCTGAGAGAGCATCTACAACAAACCTCGCGCAGCTAGGCCAGCTTTCAGCGTCCCGTGTAAATTGTCTGATCCCAGACTTTGTACGTTGGTGACTTCCAGACCCTGCAGTGCGTCATCTACCTCATGTTTAATTCCAATACTCTCCCTCCTCTTTCTCTTCTGCCCTCCCTCCGCATGCTATAGGGTTATAGGAACAAGTTTTGGGCTCCAGGAGGAATGGCTGTCAAAGACAATTTATGACTTTGTGATAAAAGTGCAGAACTGAAGAATAATTCAGGTTGGAAGGGACCTCAGGGGGGTCATCCACCCCAATGGCATACCAAAAAATGTTGGACTAAGACCTCAGCTTGGGTGAAAATAACCCTTATTTATCTGTAAGTCACTTCGGGAATCAGCAGGACCTAAGTGATTTTCAGGTTCTGCCCTTATATATTCTAGTGAAGGATTGGGACCCTTACGTATACATTTCCTTAGAAGCAATTATGGTCCTACAAGTTCAATCCATTTGAAATATAAGGAACTAACCTGTATTTGAGTAGAAGGTTGAGAATTTATTTGTTAATAATTTTAAAGCACTTTAATTGTGCTGAGACATCTTTATATTCAAAGCAATTTATGTATTTATTTGGATTCATACACCAGTGATACTTACACGGTAAGTTATTTACATAAATAATATTTACCATAAGTAATTTGCATAAATTAAACATACATGATGGACCCACAGGGAATGAGTCATGTTTTTTTCTAGAAAGAGCTGTGGGAGGTAATTGTTTCAATAAGAAATTCAGAAACAAGTTCTGCATTAACACATAGAATCGTACTCAAAAATCAAATTAATCGTTCCCATATTCACCGAAGATCAAGTAACTCACAAGCATGGATGGTGTTACAAGGACCGGGCAGAATTCATTCATGCTGTAAAGGCCCCCATGCATGCATTCTATTTAAGTTTGTCAAAGGAAAATCATTCTGCAAAATGTACTAATGAGAAGTCCTGTAAGTATTATTGGCCCTAACCAGATCTTAAAAAAATCTTAATTTACCAATCTGCAGCTTTATAGCGTTTCCCTGTGTTGAAGGTAGTTTAAAATTTGTGCCTGGTCCTAACAAGTAAGGGAATTAGCATACACAGAGAAACTGAAGTTTCTTGTTTGTCTGCTTGTTTACAAGGAAATAGAGCAACAGAGCTGGAATTATTTTTTTTAATGCCCAAATCTCATACTTACTCATCTAAACCAACATGTTTCAACATGCCACTGAAAAAGATAAGAGTTATTGTTAGCTATTTCATGTCTGGGTAAAAATAAAGTGGGAAAATTCACGGTATCTTTTCTTAAATGGCCAAAAAAAAGGAAAAAGCTAAAAGCAAGCCTAGAAACCAAGCCAGTTGGTTCTTTTTCCATTAGCTCACCCTGCCTTTGTAAACTTTGGAGTGGAATGCCATGTTATAACAGTAACATTTGCTTTGCTTTTACAGTTACATATGCGGGTAATGGAAAACAACTGTACTCTGTGAGCTTGAAATATAATTAACTGATGCTCTAAAAGGTAAATGGTTTCTTCTAATTATATCTAAAAACCATTCATGAGCCAAGCAAAGTGATTTATATAGAGTAACTCTAACAAATGTCTGAGTAAATATATAAAGGCTATCCCACTGTTTCCTTCTGTTATTTTAAAATGTATTAGTTGTAGATCCTTTGGAATGTTTTCAATAAAATTACATTTTGGAAAAAATGTAGCATTTCATTGAAGCCAAAGGCTTTGCTCTGGGATCCTGGCTCAAGAGGAGGGAAAGGCAGGTTCAAGTTTTCCCTGCATCAGCTTCATAGCAAAATTTATCATCTCCCATCGCTCCAGGCTGGATATGTGAACCTAATTTTCAACATTCCACTCAGTCCTCCCCAGCCATTTACAAACTGACTGCAGGTCAAACAGAAAAAGCATACGAAATTTCCAAACTTGGATATTTTCACTGAAATTCAATTATTAGCTTTTGGTTGGCAATCAAAATACTATTGCACACTGAACAAAGCTACTGATTTTTTCCTTGGCTTTTAAAAAAGATTTTGTCAAATTATAAACCCGAATGCTTTGATATGGAAATGCTGTGCCTTCATTGCCCTCTCCAGGCTGGGTTTTCTAGCTGGACTAAATTTCACAAAGTACTAATTTTATTAAATTGTGCCTCAGCAGTTAAGCTGAGCCCTGAATAGAATAGAATAGAATAGAATAGAATAGAATAGAATAGAATAGAATAGCATAATTTCAGTTGGAAGGGACCTACAACGGTCTTCTAGTCCAACTGTCTGACCTCTTCAAGGCTGACCAAAGGTTAAAGCATGTTATTAAGGGTATTGTCCAAATACCTCTTAAACACTGACAGGTTTGGGGCATCGACTACCACTCTAGGAAGCCTGTTCCAATGCTTCAGCACCCTGTGGTGGGTCAACTCACCCAACCCAAAGGATCCCCACTTTGAGTTCCTCTGAGTGTTCAGAATGGCATGTCCCCACCAAGATGTGCTTTGTTTGGGACGCAGCTCACTGGGACAGAAGGGGCAGAATATTCCACAGACAGAAGACATCCTTTCAGTAAAAATGAAAAGCCGTTCAGTTTTAAATTGAAGTTTTCCATAAAAACAGTTTCAGTGGAAAATTTTTGCACAAGCCATAAATAATAACCACTCCCAAAGTTTGCCAGCAAAAAGGGCAGAACAACATTGTTTATCGACCATGTAAGCACTTACCATTGTTGAAGGCTATATGGGTTGGAAATGTCTACTGTAGACCAAACAAATGTAGAGACAGGGCGGTGTTAGTTCAGTCGCTAGAATTGCAAAATGTCATTTGCATAATCCCTCCCGTAGCAGTAACTAGTCAATACCTCTGCAGTTACGGAGGTAGTTCTGTTGAATGCATAAAAAAGGAATTACAGAACCTGCTTCTGTTCCCTTCTCAATTCCCTGTCGACAGGGATAGGGCCCATTATCTGGGCAGGCACGCAGGGACGCACACTTCAACAAAGGGTTTTGGTCTGTGTTCATTATATGCAAATTTGCTAGAGCATTAATCTGCTAGGCATTAACATAATATCAATTGGTGCATCAGGGTAATTCTCATCTGATCCAAAACATCCCTCATGTAAGCAAAACAGTTTAGCTACACAGAGAAATGATGAACTAATTAATTTTGGATCTAACCATATCAAAACCAGCAAAAACGAACCAGAGTTGGATGTGACCTGATTATATGTGCAAAAAACCACTGCCATACAGGCAGTTTATTCATGTAAATAATCAAATTAAACAAGATAGTCCTAAATGCATCTTGCTTAACTTGATTACTTAAATAAGCAGCCATCTGGCATGAATGACACAGATGAAGTTCTTCCTTAAATTTTTCTTCTTTTCATTTTTCAACACCAGAACTGTTTTGCACCTTGTGCTTATTTCATGTTACTTCCCCACTAGAGTGTCTTTACATAGAGATTGGGGGCAGAAGTTAATAGAAATTATAATACAAGTACAAGCTGAACTCACTGTCTCTACAACTTGATACTAATCAGCTGAAAGGAGTACATTAGCATCCCTATTTATACAATTATTGTAGCCACAGGAGAATCCATTTGTTGCTAGAGGAATACAGCTGAAATCTATCAGGATTAGAAGGCAAGGAAGGAGATCGTAAAAAGGCTGAGTAAAAACCCTATCAAATGGAAATAATTCAGTTTTCTGTTTGGGGTCAAGGTTCTAATTTCATTAGAAGTATTTTTGTCTTTTTGGAAAAAAACCACTTTTTGCTATTCTTTATTCAACAGAAAATGTGTTTGGGGTAACAAAGCATTACTTAAGGTCTGATTCTGAAGAGCTATGTGTAAGAGCTGCTTTACCCATAGGGACTCTTCTACTGACTTTGAAGGGATAAAAGGTTTGAGAAAAGTTACGTAGGCAGGAGAGTGCTTTAGAACTGGAACTGCTGATGGGCTCGTTGGTAAGTACCTCTCCGTGTCTTTGCTTAGAGCTTTAGTTAATTATAGTTACAAGAATTGTACTACAGTAAAATCATGTTTAGTTGGGCTGGAATGTTTTTTTTGTGATGACCTTATGTAGAGTCTCTCGCTTACAAAGGTGTCCTGTACTCTGGAGTATCTCAAGAAGGGAAGACGCTCAATTTTGATACTTAATATAATCCACGTAGGAGCAGTATGACCAGCAGCAGTTGATTCCCCTACCTTGACGATGCCGGCCTGTGGAGCTTGACCTAGTTTTCAGCACACACCTCAATCCTGACGGTTAGGTGTCTAAGACGTTCCCAATATTTGCTTTCCCCGTGTGTCTTCAGATCCCACCCTCTTCGTTCTGCGACTCTGGCAAGCCCATGTGTGGGGGTGTTGTTGTGGTATCCGCACCGTGAGTGTCCTGGTGCTGTCGGCTGGATAATGTGCTGCTCATCTGCCAGCTGTATGTTGCTGTGCGTGACCTGACTATCGCCATTGCGCTCCCGATTTGCAGGTGGAGAACTGCCCATGTAGAACAGTGGGCAGTGTTGGCAGTAGCGGCTGTACGTGCAGTTATGCTACAAGTGTGTGATGAAGGAAGAGAGATGTTAAAATAATACTTTTTCCTTTGTATCAACGTGCATCATATGGTGAACGTGTAAAGAAAGGAAAAGTTTGTAAGATGTTTAGCGTGTGCAACTCTGTATGCTGGCAAGGTGACTCAATGAGGAGTTAAGACTTGGGGATTTAGTATTCGCCGCCTCCTACCCTAAGACCTTTAAAAATCATTTCATTTCTCTATGCTGCCATTTTTCCCTCCCACCTGTCGGCTTGTCAGGCGAGCCAGCAGGCTCCCTGAGGAGTTTTCGCTGCATTTCGCTTGATGCTCATACAGTGACGTTCATCACAGGGACAGGGCTTCCATGGTGTAAAAAAGGAGTGTCCGTCAACTGAGTCACAGTCCCTGACTACACACCTGTGGGACACATGAGGAAAATCTTTTAATGTAAACCTCAACAAAAAAGGTTCAAGTTAATGTAGTTGATTGGGTTTGGCACACCAGGAACTTACCACAGTCGCCGCTGGCTCACCTCGCTGAAGAAACTGGGCAGGTCGAGAGAACTTTGTGGTGCATTCGAGTCCTCCTGTCCAGCCAGGGTCTCCAGGTACTGCTGTCATACAAGCAAGTAGGAAAATCCTGAGCAAGGAGAGCTGTAGAAAAGGAACTGAGTAGTATTGCAACACAAATGTGATTTCCTTTTCCTAGGTCAAAATACACTTAATGTCAGAGTTATGTATAGGAATGGGTAACTACAAGAATGTCTTGTTCCTTCTGCTTTATTAACCTCAGAAGATTTCTGTCATGTTTTGAATATATTTTTCTTCCTGCAGTGAAGATTCCAATAGGGAAGGAAAATAAAATGGCAGGATTATCTCATTCCAAAGTTTTTCTGACTTTGTCAATTTGATTTTAATATAAATGTAAGAATGAGGTTTCCTTTCCATTATTAAGTTAGAATAACCTTCCTTCCTCCCCACCCTGCACATACACATGCCCCCTAGTGCTGCTAGTTGTAGTAATTAGCTCCATGTGCTAATGAGAGTTTCCAGGGAAAACACTGACAGGATTAATTAATGGGTGAATTTCACTTTAATAAATGTATAGGCAATTTTCTAAATGCAGATGGCACTGGCCACCCTGATAGGGGCTCAGCCGAGAGCTACTTAATATGGTAAATATCTGGGGAAAGTCGTTAGTTTGTAATATGCTTCATGATACTGTATCGGGTTTGTGTGGCAAGGTTTTGATAGTGGGGGGGTTACAGGGGCGGCTTCTGTGAGAATCTGCTGGAAGCTTCCCCCATGTCCGGCAGAGCCAATGCCAGCCGGCTCTAAGACGGACCCACTGATGGGCTCAGTGATGGTGGCAGCGCCTCTGGGAGAACAGATTTAAGGGGAAGAAAAACCTGCACAAGTGCAGCTGGAGAGAGGAGTGAGAACACGTGAGA
>JANZLQ010000027.1:4962784-4973961 GCA_026212715.1 Elanus axillaris | reverse complement strand
CCCCACGCTGGAGCAGGGGAAGAGTGTGATGAGTCCTGCCCCTGGGGAGGATGAAGCGGCAGAGACAACCTGTGATGGACTGACCCCAACCCCCATTCCCCGTCCCCCTGCGCTGCCGGGGGGAGGAGGGAGAGAGAATTGGGAGTGGGGTTGAGCCGGGAAGGAGGGAGGGATGGTCTTATTTGATTTTATTTCTCATTATCCTACTTTAATTTGACTGGTAATAAATTAATTTTTTCCCAGGCTGAGTCTGTTTCACCCGTGACGGTGATTGATGAATGATCTCTCCTGTCCTTATCTCGACCCAGGAGTCTTTCATTATATTTTCTCTCCCCTGTCCAGCTGAGGAGGGGAGTGATGGAGCGGCTTTGGTGGGCACCTGGTGTCCAGCCAGGGTCAACCCACCACAGATATTGATTAGAAGAGAAATAATGCTTATGTTTGCTTCCCAATGCATTGTTCACTTCTCTGCAGTTTGGAAATGTGGTGTCCTTTATGTGTTCACCTTTTCCAGACTTGTCCGTTAAATCACGAGAAAGGAATGAATGTACGGTGTCATTAGAGCAGTCTCGTGTTTTTCCTGCCAGCCTGCGCCTGCTGTCAAAAAGGCTTATTTTTGCATCAAAAAAGGAAAAGATAGCAACAGGACCCTCACTTCGGTTATAACAGAGGCTGAGGAGTGTGACGTACATTAAAACATTTGATTGCAAGCACCAATCCTGCCCTCACAGGTCCAAGGAAACTTGGACCCTCCTGACATTTGCTAGTTCTTATGGTCCAAGCTCCTCCATAAGCGTGGTATTTATTACCTTAATTTTGTCACACAACTTTCCCAATCTTAACATGAAGACAGAACAGTGTTCTTACCTGTCAGGTCCCAGTAGATTTCGAGATTTTGCAATTTAGTTTCCTGCTGGCAGAGTAATCAGCAGTGCAAACAGTGGATTACTTTTTCTCCGTGCCTTTCTTATTTACACGCAGATGCTGTTCGTTGAACAGAGATGGTCACATACAAATGCACCTTCTCTTTCTAAATGCTGGAGCCAGCTGCCAGTGTCCCAGTGCCATTGTATGTGAAGAAAGGACTCCAGTCAGACCTGAGGGCAGAGAACAGTGCTTGACATCTGCGACGACGGTGATCCAAAAAGGGAGGGAGGGACGGGCCCCTGACAGTGACGGGCGAGGGATGCTCACAGAAGGATGTACAGGCAGAGTAAGTAGAGATTCTTCCTCAGTGGTGTGTGTATCCTTCTGGCTTCGGAACAGTTGTGTTCGTGTGCATTCATGTACATGTTTATATTTATATAGCCGTTCCTGCCTAGATACCTGGGGAAACATATTTCCATTTTCATGAGCCAAGGGTTGCATTGCCACCTTGGCAATAGCACTTGTTTGGGTTTTTTTCTTATGCCATTTGTGTCTAATCCCTTTTATAGCTCATCTGTGCCTTTATGTAGCCCATCTCTTGGGACAACAATTTCCAAAATAGGACTTTCTGTGTCTTTTAAAACTTACTGTTCTTTGAGAAATAGTAAATAGCCGCTCTCTTTTTGTTTTCTCAATGTCATTGATAACGTATCACTGTCTTCATTCTTCTTGTAAACTTCAGTGTCCTCATACCTGTGGTCACTTCCCACAGAACTCATTCCATACCGTTAGTATCCTTATCTCCTCGTTTGTCAGCTCTAACACATGCTTTTAAGGTAGGGAGACCAGAACTGTATGCAGTCCGCATACGTAACTTCCATACTATGGCCTAATAGTGTTTTCTATTTTGCTGTCTGTTCTTTTCCTAATAACTCCTGACATCATATTTACCTTCTTGACCATCTCTGAGTAATGAGATGGTATTTCAGAGAGCTATTCAAAGATTTCTTCCCTGGTGATAACAGCTAATTTAAAGCCCTTCACTGAGCATACATATTTAGGATTGTTTCCCCCCCATGCACATTACCTGGCATTTGTCAATATTGGATTTCATCTTCCATTTTATCCTCAAAGCTACTCCACAGCTTAAAATCCATCTACAGCTCCTCAGAGCCAGTTGTCATTGTTACTCCCTGACAATTTTGCAACATCAGCAAACTTTGTCACCTTGCTATTCACCCCTTGTCCAAATAACTTATGAAAATGTTGGCCAGCACAGCTCCCCAGTGGTTATTTCCTTCATTGTGAAAAACTGCCTCATCTTTTCCACCTTTTGTTTCACATCTTTTAACCACTTTAGATTAGATTAGTTATTAATCCTCATAGGAAGATCTTTTTGTGACAGCTTCATTTCTGTAAAAGCCTTCATGAGGGACCTGAGTGAGACCTTTCTGGAAAAAAAGAGGAAGGGGAAAAAAAAAAAGGAACAGCACGAAGTTCCTTGTGCACGGAGGAAAAAGTACTTATGAAGGTGGGTGAAACAAAGCTCCTACTGACCTCATTGTACCTGGAGGTAAGATGCAAAGAAGTGGGAAATGAAGTATCTGAGGCACCCCTTTGGATGAAAAGACGCTCCATGGAGCCAGGGTTTTCCCCCCGGCAGCCAGGGAATCTCAGTCCTTGCAGAGCTTCGGACCCTGACCGGAGAAGGCCCTAAGAAACCTGACCCAGGCTTTAAATCCCACTTTCCAGTAGTCCTTGCAAAGTCCCAAACCTCCAACCACAGCAGTGGCAACTGGGGATATTTGTCTGTCACGTTCTCCTGTAACGTGCTGGCCAAAGACAGCGTCGGCCTAACCCGCTGCGAAGGTCCCCGTGTGCGACCCAAATCATGTCTTTGAGCAGCACCTGCGTACGAAAGCATCTCATGTCCCTCATTTTAGATAGCAAATTATCTTTCTCCCAGACAAATCTGATATTAATTGGCATTTATTACCACACATTATTGTAAGTGGAGATGGTTTGCTACTAATGGGCTGTAAAAAAAGTGAATCACTGTTTAATTCCAGCTGCCATTTCGTGATTTAGTCATGACTTGCCTGTGTCCTTCAGGCCAGCAGCAAAGCTGGTGTAGGAACTGCTCTGGCTGGAGAGCGCAGTGAGCTCCGCAGGTGGAACTGGGGCTCAGTTCATCCCCTGGTACACCTGGTAATGCAGAAAGTGATTTATTTCTCAACTGAAAGGGCACAGCAGTGTGAGCAGATAGGCCCACTGAGGAAAGAGTGTCAGCTCTCCTCTGATTCTCTCGCTGCTCCCTGTACACCCACCTTGGCAATAACTCCCCGGGGCCCTGAGCCAAACCTGAGCAGCTGTACACCGTGTTCATCCCCATTTTGCTCTTCCCTGGGGGGCCACCACTTTCCTCTGAGCTCAAAACTTTGCTTAGGCTTCAAAGACCTGTAGTCTCAGGGGTTAAAAACACCTATATCGGTATTCCTTATGTTCTTCAAATAAAGTGATCGTTCTCAGAATTTCATTTACAGAACTTGGGTTATTATTTATTTATAGAGACAAAGGTCATGGACCACAACATCACAAAACAGTTTATATTCCATATTTATCTCTTCGGTCTTCATCACGGAGGAAAGTGTGACAATGTGCGTTGCGTACTTCCTTTGTCTTTATCACATCAATCTTAAAAAGAACCCTATACTCCTTCAAGAAGCCTCGCATCATTAGCTGTTCAACAGATTGCGCTAGCTAAGCTTAAAGGGAGGAGCTGAAAATTGTTAAGTCTTTTGTGGACACGGACACCCCACTTTGGTCCTGACTTACTTTACGCTGCTCAATGGTGTTACTGTATGAAGCAGTCTCAGCAGCTGCTGTAAATTGCATTTCTCTTGTTCCAGCCCATGCTATGTCATACCACCCATTGAACTGTGCAGGAACTACGCGTGTGCTGTGAATCATGACTGAAAAACTCATCTGGTTTAAAAATAAGTATTTTGCAGGGTTTTTTTTAGAGGTGAGGTCAAGACCCTCGACTCATTTCACAATGTGGCTGCAAAACAGTTGCTCCAGAGCCGAGACGGAAGGCAGTACCAGCTGGGCAAAGGCATGTGCTGCGGGAGCGAGGGGGCAGAGATGTTCTGCTGCTCACCGCAAAGCCACAGACTCACGTGGAGACCGTTCTCCACCAGCCACCGCTCCCTTCTCCTTTCCCTGTCCTTTCGTTCCCACCCACCGTGCTACCGCCGGTGCTGCGCTGGCACGAGCAGGTTTGTGACTGCTGAGTCAGCTGAAAAATGACTTTGCGAAAAGGTGAGTTATTTTTCATCCAAGTAAGTACAGCGGTCCTGGTCACCCGATGTTGCACAAATGACTGTGCTGGCACAACTGGTGGGCAGGCTAGAAGCAGAAGCAAATGCCGAAGATGGAGTTGGAAAGAAATAGAGATTGACTGTCTTGTTAGTGGCAATGTAGAAATGTATACGATGCAAATACATTTGCAACGTATACAGCCCAAGAACCAGACTCTATGCCTTCTGTGTCCCCCACGGTCCTACCACATATCCCACATCCAGACAGCAGGATGGCTCACGCGGCGCTGCTCCACCATGGCTCTGGAAGTGCCCGTGCGTTGGCAGGTATGCGCGATCCGCTGCCTGGTGGTAACGGCCTCGGCGTCAGCGTTGACGTTGCAATGGTGCAATACCAAGAAACGTGCCTCGGTACCACAGCGATGTCACCGAGGTATTGCAGGAGTGTTTCAGGTGGCTGTGGGTGGGGATGGAAGAGTCGGTGGCCGCTCCTGACGTCTGAGTCTCTCCGATGTACGTGTAGTTGTGTCCCTCATCTAGACTCTCCGCTGTGGAAGGGAGCACGCTTTTGTCTGTCTTCAGAAGGGAATGGTGGTGGATTTCTCCTGGGGGAAAGCGAGATGCTTGGAGAGAATTAAGGAGGCTACAGTTCTTCCATTAGTACCACCTGGCACATCCTGTGCTGTGGAACATTTTCCTGGGAAAGAAGCTGTGTCTATGCATCCAGCCTGGAGAAAGACGTAATAAGCTGCTGTTAGCGTTGTGCCTGCTGCAGGTCGCTGAGCGCTGCAGTGAGCTGACTGTCAGCTCTGAACCAAGTTCCTGCCGTCTGCCCTCTTTGAGTGGAAAAGTCCTTGGAAATCCATCTGTTCCTTAAAATGGAGAGATTTGATGAATTTCATCTGACAATAGCTATGTAATAGGATCAGTTTGGTTTGCTAGTACACTAACGTATTGTCTCTGTGCTTCCCAACTTCCATTTTCAGTAAGCTGCACATTGATCGCTTTGGATTCTGGTTTGTTGCTGCTTAAATTACTGTGCTAGCCCACGCCTCGGAGTGCCTTGTGCCCGACTGCTTGCAGACTTTTAAGACAATCTCATTGCCCTGACCTGAGCATGCTTACATCAGGGCTTAGCGCTCTCTCTGTAAGCAGGGGGAAAGGAAAAATACTCATGGGAGTGAGAGGAGGGGATTTCTTTATCACTACCCAGGTTGCGCTTCTGGGGTCTAGAGGGAAAACTTAAACCCAAACTCTGAAAAGTCCAGAACAACCTAAACCAGTGACCACATTGTTTTCTGGGTTATTCAGGCTGAGATCTGTTGCTTTGCTTGATTGGCAGGAAATCTGATGGTGATTTTCTGTGCTGTATGCCGTGCCAGAGGGACCCGCCAGGTGAACTGGGGCTTGTTGGGCGTTGAAGGGGCAGGAGGGAAGAGCCAACCATGGCGACGCCGCTGCCCTTCGTCTCCTGCTAAAGCACAAGGAAATGGGAAAAAGCTTGGTTCTACCTTTCTCTGTACCCTCCCCAGCATGCCTGCAGCTTTTCTGCTGTCTCTGTGTGTGTCTCTCCTTAACACACACAGAAAAAAAGCAGTTTTGGCAAGAGGCGGGATGAAGGCTCTAAAAAGCGCATTTCTTTCCCTACTTGGGTCTCTTCTTGCAAAAATAGCATTCATTTTTACTACTATTACAGAAAGGAAATGCTACACAGCATCCATTGGGGAAACACCAGGAGCCAGGCCCGCGGCAGAAGAGCCGAGGTGCTAGACGTGCTGACGCTTTCTGGCTGGGTCTGCTGCTCCGCACCGAGGGTGGGCGCAGCGTCCGTGACTGCCAAAGCTGGAGCTGACCTCAAGCTGTCTTTGTCAAAGATGAATGTGGATATCCGTGGGGTTTCATCTGTTTATAGTGGAATGAGAAGGGTTGGTATTTAAGGATGTAACTGGCTCCCGTGATAAATCTTTCCCTTCTGCCTGCACCACGCTCCTGTGCATGCAGAGGACCTCACAAAAAAATCCCAGTTTCTCAGAAATTTCCCAGGGTGTATTTTATTTGCAGAGCTGGAAAAATCGGCAAGTGCACCATAGTTGGGCTATTTAAGCATTTTCTCCATCACAGTCCTTTTGGGCATGTAGCTTAGGTGCGTGCCCAGGTGAGCTCCCTGCTGACCCAGCTCTTCAGCCTGCAGGTCCTTCTCATAAATTCACAGTATTTAAGGCCAGAAGGGAACCTCAAATCGCCTGGGTAGACTCCCTGCCTATCACAGGCTATTGCATTTAATTTGCTTACCTCTGTCTGGAGCCCAATTACTTGCGTGGGAATACAGGTATCCGGCCTTCAGCTGGCGATAGCTATTGCCTTTGGCACTGGGGGTTAACGGTTAAGCACCTGGTGGAGGTCTGCGCTCTGCTTCCAAGCTGGATTTGTGTGGCTGCAGCTACATTCCTTAGTTCTTGCTGTAACTTTCTCCTCTCTCTCACAGAGTCCCTTTGCAACCCCTGTTTTCTCTCTGAACAAATTCATACAAACTGTAGCAAGGTCAGTCTCTAAACATCCTTTATAAGCTCTTCAGGTTTTTCACAGCAGCATTTTCTCCAAGTCTTGATAGCGGGGTGTTTTTTTTTTGGTAACTTCTTAAATACCGAACACCTTCCAAAACTGCAGAGGCCAGAAGTGGATACAGCATTAGGGTCATCAATGTGCACGGTTAAAATAGCCCTTTCAGCCCTGGCTGGATATTCAGGGACCACAAGAGCCCCTTTAGGCACACAAGGGACATGTTTTCCCACTTTTCTCCTGAATTCCTCATCCCTCCTTGGACACAGCCCCGCTGCCGTGCTCCCTTCCCTACCGCTCCGTGTCTGGCTCTGGGATTCAAAAGCCTTTTCTTCGTAGGGCTCGGCAGACTGAGACATCCCCCTTACGGTGTGTGGCTGCCCGGTGCCTTCCACTGGTCCCTGGGCCACCTGGAGAGGTGCCGCTCTCCTGGCCACCAAGGAGACCACCAGATCCCGCTGAGTCCCAGCAAAGCCATCCCATCCTGCACGCCAAGCCATCCCATCCTGCACGCCCTCGCCGGGTGCTCCGGCGCGGCCGACAGCTCCTCGCTGTGCCGAGGGGTCAGCAGCCGGCTCCTCGCTCCTTTCGGGTGTGAAATTTTAAAAATAATTTCTAAGAAATTCCTTTTAGCATCTTTTAGAGATGGAGCGATGCAAGAATCTGGCCGGATAATGGAAAATGCAAGACAAAGCACAAGGGCCAAAGACGGTAAGGAGGCAGAAACCAAAGCGAAGGTCCCAAGGGCTCGGACACACGGCTGGGTGACGGAGCTCGCCGAGCCCCTGCCGTGTGCTGGCTGCCGGGCTCCAGCTGCCCTTGGATGAGCTTTTAGGCAGTGGCAAGGTGAGACGATGGCCGTCGGCAGGGACAGAGGCCCAGCCCAACCACCGTGTCTCGCCTTCCACGAGCGGTGGGAGAACAGCGTCAGAAAACTGCTGCAGCCCAGAGGGGACGGTGTAACCCGGCCCGGTACCCTCACCAGGGTGGGTTTTAGATCTGTCTCAGGGGCCTGAATAATTGCCCCCAGTAGCTGCTCCAGCATTTCATACATCAAGCCCCTGCTCTGAGTGCGGAAGCACTCGCTTAGGGGGTTGCTGTAAAAAAAAAAATAAAAAATAATTATCCTGGTGCAAGAGGTTACCGGACCTTTGCTCTTGTCCGTGCGTCCCCACGCAGCCTGAGCGTCTCCAGCGGCTGGGAGCAGGGTGGATGGTTCAGCCTTCCCTAAATTGATGGATGCATAGTCTGTCGCAGGGATGTGGAGCCAAATTTGCACTGATGCAAATAGATGCAGCTCCTGTTAAATTCAGTGCGAAACCAGGCGTATAAACCAAGGCTGAATTTCAGCTGGAGTCGCTTTATTCTGTAATAAATTCCTAAATGGATTGTCAGGTTTGATATTCTCCCATAAATGTCTAATTAAGGAAAAAGCAAATCTCCGCTTCATAAAATCCCTGACTGATAGTACTAATAAAACGTCATAAATGCGATGAATGTTGTGATAATGCTTTTAGAGACTAACTGCCTTTCATTATCATTAGCACAGAACTGATCAGCACTCGGTCTGGGATACCGCCGTGCCGTGGTGGCATCAGCGGATGCAGGACAGGGACTGGCCAGGAGGAAGAGGAGAAAGGAAGGGTTTTTTGTGTCAGCGGCTGGGTTTGGTACCTTCCTCGCCTCTCCCTGGGCTGGAGACCGCCTTGCGGCCCCAGGAGCTCGGAGCCCCGTCCCCAGGCCCTTGGGACTTCACCGACGTGGGTTGTCCCCACGCGTGGTCCTCTCCTCCACCCTGCAGAGCATTACCCTCGCGGCAGGGAGACGAGCGGGGGGGATTGTGGCAATTTGGGGACCCCCCAGCTCAACCCCTCGGCTGTGATCCCGGCAAGGAGCAGGCTCCCTGCCCGACTCGCGTGTCCCGGGCTTTTGCTGCTCCGCCGGCATCCCACTAGTGAGCTCTCCCTGTATCCCACGCTTGCACCCACACCCCAGCCGTACGGGCGCTTTAAAGTTGGAGACGGTTGCGTGGAAATGATGTGCAAATATGCAAATTATTTCATTATGTTGCTGGCACGAAGTGGCACACATGGAGCCGATAAAAGCTTGGCAGCTACAGAAGTGGGGAAAGCAAAAAGGAGTTCAAAGAGGGATGCTAAGCTCCCTGGTCCTCCTCTTGCCCTCCACGTGAGTGAGCTGCAGGGAGAAAAAAGCCTCCAGGCTGGCCTGGGGAAGTGTGACATCTCCACCTAGCTTTCCGTGGCTACCTCCATCGTGCTTGGTTAATGCGGCTGAACATTGACGCTTTGGCTGGAATTTATTCATGTATCGAGCCACATCCCTGCCGTGTTTGCAGTACGTGTGTATTTTTCCCAGCCTTGTCTATTAAATCATGAGTGGGAGAGAGAAGGAGGAATGGGGGGGCTTCCATTTTCTTTACTCTCCAAAGGAAAAAGTCAAGACTGGCAGTAAGAAAAGATGTTTTTTTGGCATAATTTGCTGTCTAACACAGCAGCGCTGGGAGTCAGGAAGGGATGGGGCAGTACATGTGGAACACCTGGAGTACAACGCCGAGGAAGTTATGAAAGAATATGCATAAATCTTCCCAGCACGCGCGTTTTCCCACCTCTGCCCGGTGTCACACCGGCTGTCGGTTGGATGGCGGCACCCATCCGAGGCCGGAGGCTGCCGCACGGACCCGGCATCGCTCTCGACCCGGGAACCCGCCTGCTCCAAAATCCTCACCCCGGCTGGCTCCTGTTGGCCGTGTCCAGCCTTGCGCTCGGAGCCTCAGCAATTAGATCATTTAATAAACCATCTCATTTCGGGCTGTTTTGTGTAAAGCATTTTACCTGGCTTTATTTCCCGCATTGCTTTGTATTCCTTCAAACTCCAACCCCGCAAATCGATGCGGTGCCACTATTGTTGCCTCTAAAATGTTTACTCCTGGCTCTCTTTAGGACCTAAAAGGCTGAAAACTGCATCGTAATTGCCCAATTAGTCCTAATGCTGCGTAGTGTTGACTGTTTAGTTACCATATATTGTGTACAGAACTAATTGTGGTGAAAGTAAATGAATGTGAAGGAAACAAACAAGCTACTAGAAAATAATTACTTGGAGTGTTTCTTTTTAGTACCTGTACAGCAGATTTCATTATAGTCAACAGCTTCTAAAGCTGCTTGAAATAGCGGTATTTGTCATTTTCATAGAAACTTGATAATGACATTAATTTATCTTAATGGTCTGTTCTATTGTTATAAATAGTAAAATTAGCTTAAATTGTCTTGCTTTTGCTGGTTTTGGATGGCTCCAAAGGGCCTCACAACAGCAGATGAGTAGATAATTTGGTGTGCTTGACAGATTTCCAATAATTTGTTATGTGGAACATGAGGTAATGCTAGTACCATTAATGTTCATTTTCCTCTAAATTCATTACTGCCCTTTTCCCTTTTATCTTTTTTAATGTCTGGGCCATTTTTCTATATTTCAAGTGGAGCTACAAAGCCTATTCATATTCAGCTATAGTAGCTATTAACATTCTGCACATAGAGAACATCATGTAGAAAAACAACTCTTTATGAAATGATGAGGCTGGTGGCTATTTATGCTGGGAAGTAGGCAAAATGGGTTGTTTGCTGGTATTAGGGATTGGCTGTAATTAAGTCAAATGTAATTTTAAAGAAATTTAAATGTTTTCATTTTTATAGCCAAGGTAAAACACAATTCAGGGAAATTCTAAGAAGGTGTAAATGCATTAATAAAAACTATTTTCCCTGTTTTCTGCCACTCCTGTTTAAACTTCACCGAGGATTTTATGCACGACTAGTTATTTGCACAATATTTTCTACCCAATTTAAACCTAATTAGTCTTGGGAAAGTATTAACATTAACGGTACTTTTATGTGGGTTTGCTGATACGGTAATGATCTGAACAAACAGGAGAGCTTTCCATCAGGGAAGAATTACTTTGCCTTCCTCTTCTTTCTTTTTACTTTTGTATCTAACCAACATTGGCATCCTCTTCCCCTCCAGGTGCAGAGACGCAGAGCAATGGAGGGGGAGGAAGGGGTTGAGGTTTTGCTGTCCATACCTCTCCAGCGTGTACATAGCCTATATGGAACCCCAAGCAGAAGCAGTAGGAGAGGAGTCTGGCTGCCATGGTGTGACTATGGAGGGATGCCCGGCACCATGGCCACGTCCCCATCAGGTGCCAGGGGAGCAGGGGCAGGCCAGGAGGGGAGAGGGGCTTTGCTCTGGGAGAGGATGCCCTGGTGGTACCTTGCTGGTGAGCGGTGGTGGTGGTGGTGATGGTGGTGGTGGTGGTGGTGGTGATGGTGATGGTGGTGGTGGTGGTGGTGGTGATGGTGATGGTGGTGGTGGTGGTGGTGGTGGTGATGGTGGTGACGGGGGGAAAAAAAAAGTCACTCTGTA
>JANZLQ010000027.1:4941260-4951305 GCA_026212715.1 Elanus axillaris | reverse complement strand
TGTCCTGGAGATGGCTGAACTCCTCCTGCCCATGGGAAGTGGGGAATGAATTCCTTGGTTTTCCTTGCTTGTGTGCGTGGGTTTTGCTTTGCCTATTAAACTGTCTTTATCTCGACCCACAGGTTTCTCACTTTTACCCTCCTAATTTCTCTCCCCCATCCCACTGGGGGGGGAGCGAGCGGCTGCGTGGGGCTTGGTTGCTGGCTGGGGTCAAACCACAACAGTCCTAACCCACTAACAACTGCAAGAAATAAGAAAACAGGTTCTGGGCAACTTTACTGCAAATCATTAAGAAATTGCTTTTAGATTCATTCCAGCTTTGCAGGCGTCTAAAGACGGAGCATACTTGCCTGCAGGAGATGGGAATTGATGACCAGGAGGCTCAAGTTTCAGCTGTAAACCCGATGTTTCCAGCAAGATCGTCTCCTTGCATCAAATCTACACTGTGAAAACATCCTCCAGCTGAAGGGTACCAGCTGGCGTTGAGGGGAGAGAGGAAATGCTGCTTGCAGCAAAGTACCATAAGGCACAGATCTTACCTCCGCTTTAGAAACACTTCTTTAGTGCTGGAATTTTAAACAGGTGGTATGTTACCCCGGCAGGACGTGCATGCCCTCAGATTCTTTTGGTACATTCACTAACTGTTTTCTATGGTAAATCACAGCAGAAAAAAATATCTTTAAACTCAGTCTGCACTGAGCTACCCATATCTTTTGCAAAGAGTGAGACAATACTTTGAGCTATTACAATGAGTAGAATGAACTTTTATTTTCATTCATCCTTCATTAATACCATACAATTAGATAGCAATGTCTGGAAAAAAAAATAAAACCTGAAATAATTTAAAACAGAAGGCACAGAAAACCAAACCCAACTATGCAGCTACAAGAGAAGGGGGAAAAATGATTCAGGAAAGGAATTAAATCAGAAAGGTTTTATCGCTAGACATTCTGATCAAAAGCTACAGCACACAGAAACAAAACTGCACAGTTTAAGCTAATCCATGCTTTTGTTACATGTACATATAAAAGAAAAAAAATCTAAAAACGTGACTTTTTAGAGGGTTTTGAATGAAAACTGTGATTTTAAATATAAAACCCATTAAATCTAGTACGTATGTCAAAATCTTCCCTAAAGTCTACACTGAGATGTACTTTACAAAAAAATCTGCATTAAGAGCAAAGCATACAGTGAAACAGCATCTGGGGATGGGAAGAAACTTGTTCTCAAATCAGTTAAGAGTATCAAATAAGTTTGGTGTTTGCTTCAGAAACAAAGATTCTCAGTACAGTAATATACTGTAGAGGACATTCTTTTGTATTTTAATATTATGAAATTAAACCAATAGCATACATTACAGAGAGGAATAAACCCACTTCATTCATGTGAGATGTTTACAATTTTTTTTGCAAAAGAGTAACTTTATTTCTTTTGAAAACAAAGCTACTGGAATTAATGACATGCGATAATATGCCCCGATATCATACCGGCTAAGTTTGAAAATAAAGTTCATGCTTCACAATTGAAATATGCTGTGATTCTCAAATACATTCTCTGGTAATTATTAATACAATACAGAGGTCATTCATAAAATCAGTTCAGGCTGGGAACCTGGTTTATAAATGAAGCTTTTTCAAATATGCCGGAACACTGACAACACACAGGGTTAGCTCCAGGTCAGCACATTTCTTTCTGCGCCCCACCCCTATTTTCTTAAACAAATGGGTGCTTAGCCTGCAAATACCATGGAAAGGCAAAGTCTAGAAGTTACGGGTTGGTTTGTAAAAATACTAAATACAATCCAAGATAAACAGTATTACTCTTACTGACAACTTAATAACAGGTGCTCTCTAAAGGAAAAAAAAAATAATATCCTGAAATGCAAGAGAGATCGTTTCAGCATTTGATATCAAGGCATTTGCACATTTGTCAGGAGATGACAGAATAAGAGTGAACTTTGCAGCTTACTGTGTAGTTGGACTTGAATTCAACGAGCCTTCCCTTCTAGCCTGCCCACCTGTAAACCCTAACATATAGTTTCTTAATAGCTTCCTTTTCTCCTGGAAATAATTCTCTCATTTAGAAAGTACAAGTCAAAGTATTGTTTCCACACATGAATAAAGAGAGCTGACAGCTACAATAGAAACGGTAAAAATGATCTTTGTAAAAATGTTCATCAAAATTCTCTGACATAGCAAAACATTCATTTGTAAAGTAAAGTCTAATACTGCAAGCCACTCACTCAAAGGCGACCTCGGGCATGTGTATTCTTGCCAGCACTGCAACAGTAATTACTTCCATATTTCTTGTCATTATAGGATACAAACTCTGTAATATATTAAAGTTTCCTAACAAAGAGTCCAATTATTGCACTTTATAAAAATTCCAGTAATATCAGGCTTTTGTCCTACTTTTCTATGAACACTGATGCCCTGCAAGAAGAATTTGGGGGACCAAGTAATTTCTGATGAATAAGATGGATTACTTGACTCAGTCTGAAATATTGAATCAAAAATGGAAAGGCTTACGAAATGAAGAGACGTACCTTTGGAAACAGGTTTTGATTCATAGCAGCAGATAGATGTGTCATTGCTGTACTGACACACGTTCTCTTCACAGGGAAGGACGGGCACATGGCTATTATGTTTATATATCACACCTAACTTGAGGAATGTGCAGAGAAACCCAAAGAACCACTAAGTTCTTCTGCTGACTCTACAAGCCTGACGGGGAAAGCTCAATGACAGCCTTATCAGAGCGGGAGTTTCTCTGTGAGCTCGTGTATATTTGCATTTGCGTCAGCAACGGACAGAGCAAACAGAAGTGGCTATTTCAGGATGGAAAGATATATAGAGAGGAAGTCTGAGAGGCCCGTAAAAAAAAGAAAATACAGCAGTTTTGGCCCTGCTTATAACCAGCTGTATCAATAGGGGGAAAAAAGATAGAGGAGATTTTTGTGCCAGCTATCTAGAAAAAGACGCTGCTTGAACCGAAGTGAGTCACAAATCTATATGAGGCTTCCAGGCCAGCAAATCACGGTTAAAGTTACTTTGTTCCTCTGCTCCTTCAGCATGGGAACGAGTGCAGAATGGCTCATTCCAACCGTGGATAGTCCGTTTACAGCAACTATCATATCACCACACCTAAAAAACACAAGAAGAGAAAAAGCAAAGGATGACGACTGTTCCGCAGTAACTAGTACACACCGACAAGGAGCAATTCATTGCTGGGGTGACAGGTTTGCATCAGGTTGGACGTGTAGCTAAAAAACCCGAAGGGGTTCCATTTTAAGTCTGTTTTACTACTGAAACTCATCTGGGAAATGCCCAAATCACTAGATTTCAATTCTAATACAAAGATGGCTCTGCGTTAAGAGCTGACCTGTTGGGAAACGTGAAAAGAGAGTTGGAAACATCTAATGGAGTCAAGAGAAGATAATGAGATAGCATGTGCATGACAGAAGCATTTCTGTTTGTTTGTGTGGATTATAACACATTTACACCAAACATGCCTTTACCGTAGGAGGTGTAAGTAAAGATACTCATGGTTACCAACCGCATTTCAACTGAGAACCTTGTTTTCAACGGCTTACGATTTTGTCAAATGTAACCATTTGGCTTGAAATCTCCCTCAGCAGATGGTTCAACTGAAAAGCTGTAGCATCTCTGTGTTTTGAAGCAGGGAACAGAAATTTGGGAGGGTGCTGTTTGCCGGCCTTGAGAAAACTGACCTCAAAGTGTTAAGTTTCAGTTTTTACAAGCTCAAGAGAAATTTCAGAAAAGCACCTCAGTTCTGCCTACGTCAAGCACGCTCCATCTCCAGGCATCTCTTCTCTGCAACTCGAGTGTGTGTTTGGCAGCCCCCAAACCAGCCAAACATGACTCAGGAGATCACACAGGGTTTTTCCTAAAACTGATCCTCCCAGCTACTGGAGCCACCAAAATGGATGGCAAGAAGACGCTGTCCTGAGCTCTCCCAGTGCCCTCCACTAAGGCAGAGCGGAGGGAGAAGAGGCCGTGTGACCCACGCCAGTCAAATGCACGTTCAAAAGCACTTCCCTGCCTGAACCAAGGTACCTCATCACCCAAACCACACGCTGCCGTTCACTGCACAGGGTCTCGCGCCCCAGCCTTTCTGCTGAAGTCACTTCACCTTCTATAAAATCACACCAGACAGATAATGTAGGCAGAAAACCATCCTAACCATTGAACTGTGAAGTCACTCCCTTCCTCTCTAGCTGAACAAAATATTTAGATAATTTAAAAAACCCAAGAGAACAGCTTCAAACAGCCCTGCCCCAGGGTAACTCATGGTGCAGGTTCTAAGGAGCTCTCTCTTGTCGATGGCCAATTTTTAAGTCCGTATTTTCAGTGAGACAGTATATTTGAACGGAGGGTACTATATCACAGTATCACACAAGAGCATCTTTTCCATTCCTTACAAGGCGTAAGTGTGATCACAACCACTCTCCCCTTCTTCTCAGGAATGATGCTCGAATTTCCATTTGTGTGAAGACTTCTAGTTATTAATTTCACAATCTGAAATTATTTACTTTGGGTTGAAATGAAATCTTTCGTTTAATCCCAACTGTTTCTCAGTTGGCCAAAAAAAAATCTAATTTTGTGTTCAGCCAAGCTACATTTTCATTTATTTATTTAGTCATTGAACTGAAAAATCAATTACTGGCAAGGCTCTAGGCATAAGCACAGTTTTTCTTAAGTTACTTTGTAAGTAAATCTACATGTAGAAATCATGCCATAAAACTTCAAGTTGCGTATTCTTTACTTCCACCTTCACAAAAGATCAGTACATGAACAAGAGAACCTTTAATAGGAACCGTAAGCTCTGAACTAATCCTACACAACACTAAGACGCATATACGCCTATTAGACCTCAGGGTTGCATCTAAACATAACATGCAAGTAGAATCATATAATCTTTAAGGTTGCAGGAGTCCTCAGGAGGTCCCTAGTCCCACCTCCCGCTCAAAGCAAGGTCAGCTGTGAGATCTGACCAGGTTGCTCAGGGCTTTATCCAGAAACCTCCGAGGACAGAGACTGGGCAACCTGTGCCACTGCCTGCCCATCCGCAAGGGTAAATGCTTTCTCCTTGTAACCGGTCCCAACCTCTTTTGTTCAACTCGTGCCCGTTGTCTCCCTTCCTCTTGCTCCGCACCCCTGTGCAGAGCCTGGGCTCCGTCCCTTCAATGATCTCTTTGTAGGTACTCGAAGGGGCTGTTGGGTCACCCCGAAGGTATCTCTGCTCCAGGCTGAGCAAGCGCAGCTCCCCCAGCCTCTCTCTCCTTGTAGGGCCAGTGCTCCAGCTCCCCCCATCTCGGGGGCCTCTGAACTTGCCTCATTTATCAGTGTTTTTCCTGCCAACTAATGACTCTCAGGGCACTGACGTGGGGAATTGGTTAATGATCTTTTCAGAGGTACTGACTTTTTCAACTACTTTCTTGCCTTTCCATTAAAGCAGCAGCACCCACCTTCAGCACCAGAGTTTCCACCAGTGGCTTCAGAAGGCTATATGAAAGGCTAAAGCAGTTTTCCCCACTTTACAGAAATAAGTTCTAATTTTTCAGCAGTGCTCTAGGAAGACAAAAATGTTACGAACTAGCCAGCTCTGCACATAAACATTTTGCAGTCTCTTGGCCTAAAGAAGCGTTCAACAGGGAGACGGAGACAGCAGGTGACATCAGCGCGGCAGCTGGGGAGGAAGACGGGAGACGGCAGCGGTGCCAGCACGAGCACCAGGTCTGACAGACACCTCTTCCCCAGCAGCGACACCCTGTACTTCCCTGCATCACACTCATCAGGGAGGCAAAGCACTACCGGGCTGCACGATCCCCCCAGCACAAGATGCTGCAGTATATTTCCTTAAGCAGTTAGTTGCACCGGCACGTAACTATTTAAAAGCGTTGATTATTATTACTTTTATTTTAGCTTACTTTAATCTTCCATCAAAGTACGCAGGAGTTCCAAGAACAATCGTTTTAATGAAGAAAGGCTGGTTCGTGTGGTTCTCCTCGTAGCCACCCACGATGCTGAAACCCCAGCTCCCTAAATTGCTCCGCCGCAGTACTACGTCATGGCAGCTATGTAGGCAGCTGTGGAATGGAAGCAGATAGCAAGAGAAAAAGCCATGTACACCACATATAGATATTTTTATAGTAGGCACAACACCTGCTGCTTCATCATTACCACTGTGCTAAGCGTGGAAGAGATGGGGAGGGATGTTGAGTAGACTTCTGTTCCCAGAGTAATTTTGCAATATTCAAACCGATTACCAAAAAAACCCACAATCTTGAGACAGAAAAGTGTCTTGAAAGAAATAATGCAGTGCTAGAATAATTACTTAAACGCAGTTAACACCGTAAACTGACAGTAATAGCATGGCATTTTAGGTGTTTCACAGGTGGCAGGAATGTAGGTAGAAAATGGATACCTGATGTGTTTAGTTTGCAAGTCAAAAATGCAGTGCCTTTTTCTTCCAGCCCCAGTCTTTAAGTGAAGGTCTAAAAATCCATGCATCATCTTCACTACCTCTGAACTGATGCATCACCAGTAATGAAAATATAAATTATTAACCATTTTATTAAATAATTCAGATCATGCTTCACTAACTGTACTCATATGTTATCTCCCCCAATAAAAATTAATTGCTGGCAATGACTGTAATTAAAAAAAACCAAACCAACCAAAAAACAAAACACACCACAGAAATGAACTTTTGGGTAAAAAAGATGCCAAGTTCTTTACTGAGGTACAACACTCGTTAATGAATAGCAGCACAATCATAGCATAACTTTAGGAGCCATGCATGGGCAGCTGCAGCATCTAAGCAATAAACCACTGCTGAAGCATGGAAAGGAAGCACATTTACCAAAAATGAGAGCTGTTTATTGAGATTAGGTAATTCATTAATACTTGAATGGAAGAGCAATTAATTGAAGTAAAACTCAGAAGTAGTATGAAATCTTTGGAGGGCCAACACATGTTTCTGTTATCTTCAGCTGCAGTTCTGCTACCAGTACACCTGGTTCTTGTTCTTGTTGTTTCACACTTAAACTACAGACGTGAGCCTGGTAACTCTATCAGAGGGAGAGGAATTAACCTGCCTGCCCTGACCGAAGTTAACAACACTATTTGCTGCGGCGGGAGCTCTTCTTGATAGCAAGCAATGCTGGAATGAGCTTACAGCTTGTAGTCACAAGACAGTGAAAAATGGAAGAGTAAAAATGAAACATGGTGATGTCCAGCAGACTGCAGATTAGCCAAGGGGAGCTCGCTCGCTGCAAATTGTGAAGGGTTTTTGTGTTTGGCAGAGATGGAAAAAAACCACAGGGGGATTTGCAACTACAGGCTCCTACCTGCGCAAGAGACCCATGTCAAGAGTCAGTTAGAATGGTGAGTCTGAGCCAATATTCTAAACTTATATATTTGGCCTCGTAAATTTAGGTAGCGGATTAGCAAAAACACATGTGGGTATATACTTCGTGTTTTTATTAATAACCTCTCTGGTTTTAGATATTCAGAAAGTTACTATATGGTTAAACAATAGAAAAGATGACTTGTGTTCAGTGAGAAGAATCCACATGGGTAATTACTAGTTTGTGAAGAGATAAACCAAATCTATTCATCTTCCAGTTTCCTAAAGAGACATTGCTCCTGTTCACAGTCCGCTTTGTAAGCACACTGCCAACCAAATACAGCTGAGATGGTCAGTCAGGCAGAAGTAAGGGCAGATGTGCTGCAACTAAAAAGGTCTCTGCTTTTCTCCCTCAGACTTAGCTTAAAACAGGTAACTAAGTACTTTATCAATCAATTCCGTACCTTGGAAGTCCCAGCCACATGACCCACGATGGTGACCAGCTGGCATCGTATTCATTTTCACTGATGGTACTCAATTGCTCTTCGTTAGCCTGGGGCTGTTCTTCTACAATCTGGACTTCCAGGGCTTTCAGGGCAACTACCGAAGAGGCAGCACTAGCTTTCAGCATGGCCACCGCCTCGCTGTGGCTTAGGTTAGTCAAATCGATGCCGTTGATGTTCAGCAGCACGTCACCTGTTCAAAGGCACAAGCGAGAACACATCAGTCTGTCAGAGTCGTTCCTACTGACAGCACCTCCCACGCCAGGGTTTCATTTAATACTGTATTTTTTGGAGCTGAGACAGTCTGAACTAACAGCCTGGGAATGTCAATAGCTCTGAAGCCTTATACTGTCAGTTTGAAACATTAAGTATTGAACTATTAAGCTGGATCAGTATCATTTATTTCCATATAACACATCAAATGCTGCAGCTTCTATGGTATATCGCCCTGAAAATTCGAGATAGAAATTACCTAAGCACCTCACCATCTCATCTGCAACTGCTCTTGCTGATGCCACTACATAATTGTTTCCAGTGGTGGATCACAGGTCCACTCTAACTTTAAAAGGGAAGGAAGAATGATGGAAGGAACAATAAAGGCACCAAAAAAACAACCAACTCTTGTAGATAAGCGAGTCTCCACAGAGTGTTTTAGGTCTTCAGCTTTTTCTAACTTGTTACTTGGGAGAACAAAATGGAATTAAAAACTACTGGAATGGTTGGTACAAAACCCAGTCCATTAGAAGAAAGAACGAGCATATCTACAAAGATAACATGGAAAGAGTCAAAGCCACTAAAAAAATGGCTATGATTTTTATTTTATTTTATTTCAGAATATGTTTTAAAAGCCTCAAGGTGAAAATAAGAATGTTATTTAGTGTCCAAGCAGTGACAATCTCCTCTTCCGCACAACGTCTCACTTACTGACGAAAACGAGAAAAACCAAAGCAAAAGTGCGAACACCTGGGTCACATTTGGAACGAGACTCATTTCTTAAAAGCTTTTTCCTCCCAGAGAAACCTAAAGTTGAGGTGCAGCTTAACTTGAAATCTCTTATGTTGCTGCTGTGGCTACTTCAATGTTACACAATGAAAAAGCAATTGCAATTCTTCCATCAAGTGTGTTTTTCACAGTAGTACAGAAAAAGAAAGCGTACCCGTTGGTACGTGGGTGTAAATCTCCCTCTCTCAGAAGCCTATAAGGATGCTCCCACACTGTTCTTTTTAAATTTGCAATCTGTGAAGTACTTTTTCCTCTATTTCTTTCCTAAAACAATCTGTAATTCTGTGAACTCTGAATCGCAGAGATCCCATAGGCAGTCTTTGTTTCACACGTACGGCACAACACGTTTTAATCATCAAATGCTTTGCTATCGATCAGGCAGGGCTGCCTTCACCTACACCGACTCCAACCTCTACCTCCCGCTTCCCTGCTGCAAAGCCGAGGAACACGGGTGGGTGCTGCGGCACCCCTGAAGACCGGCAAACCCAAGCTGTCCAAAAGGGTCAGAAAGCATTCAGGAACCAGGGTCAGCACTGACGTTGCTTTGGGGGTAAACTTAGCAGGGGTGAGCTGTGGCTTGGCATCAGAGCATCTCTGCTGTTCAGGGGTTATACTGAGGAGCAGAGATTCCTCGGAGAGAGATGGGGCCCAGCCCACCAAAACAAATGCAAAAACAGGATGTGTGCACTACAGGGCAAAGCTCACACCAGACCCTCAGCTCAGGGGATTACCGTCAGCTTTAAAGAATTTAACCAGATATTTCCTGGTCTTATCCGCTTCCCCTGCTATCGCTCTCCAAACATCCCTTTCCTCAAAAAGGTGGAAGTGCGATACCAAATACTCTATTTCCATTATTGAAACATGAAGAAAAGCATCCACCAGCGCTTTCCTACGTCTGTGAAAAGACTTCTGACCCCAACTGACTCCAGAGCACGTACTCATCTGTCATGGTTTAACCCCAGCCGGCAACCGGGCCCCAGGCAGCCGCTCGCTCCCCTCCCTCACAGTGGGACGGGGGAGACAATCGGAAGGGTAAAGGCAAGAAACTCCTGGGCTGAGATAAAGACAGTTTAATAGGTAAAGCAAAACCCGCGCACACAAGCAAGGAAAACCAAGGAATTCATTCCCCACTTCCCATGGGCAGGAGGAGTTCAGCCATCTCCAGGACA
>JANZLQ010000027.1:4910961-4922920 GCA_026212715.1 Elanus axillaris | reverse complement strand
CCTCTCCCCCATCCTGCCCCCAATTTCTACTGCTACCAAGCGTGTAAGGAACACGCAATGCACACACCGCTCACCTGTTTTTGAGATGTGCCGCCAGGTCACATCGCTGCATGACTTCCTGACACACGGAAGGGAAGGGGCACAAAACAAGTAGCTTGTCTAGCAGTTTATGAACAAGAATGCTGGATTTTTTGCAGAGTTTAAAATGGAGTCTTTTTCGATCCAGCGGGCAGAAATCCTTCTCCTGCAGAAAGTTCCTTAGGCACTTGTAGCAGAAAGTGTGTCCGCAGGGAGTGTCCAATGGCTGCAGCAAGGGCTGAAGGCAAATGTGGCAGACCAAATCATCGTCCACTTCGTTCTGGTAGTTGTAGAGGTGGTTCTCCCTTGTCCAGTGCTGCTGGCCACACTCGAAGCACAGAGGGTTCAGGGAGGCATTCTGCTCCACCGAAGCCATGTCGTCACCTGTAGTCCCCATTGTACAGCTAAGAAGGTTGACGGATCCTCCTCCTCATCGGATGGGGTTGCTCACATAAAGCTCAGAGGGAAGCAACTTACTCCAGGGTGACTTACCCTCTTCAGTCAAGTGTCATTTTCTGCAACAAATAAAGAAATGAAAATTATTCACTTTGCATGAATTATGAAAACTCTGGTCAGGACTTCTGACTACTGTGTTTACCAAAGCACAACAGCTATACAGATTAAGAGAATATTCCTGTTTTCCACAAGCCTATCACAGAAGAGAGCAAGAAAATCTGCTAGTACAATTCCTTTCACAACACAAACATTTTACGGCTTCGTAACAGCTCCTGCACTGCACAGTTTTCACCTGCAAGACGACCAGTTTGTGACAGCAAGGACACCGCATTATGCAGTGTCACACCAGAAGTGTGCCATTAGCATCTAGCACAAAAATACCCTATTGTGGAGTACTGGTTACATGGCCAAGTAATTAAATCTGTTCTTTAATACAAGATTATGATTTTAATCTGGTCCCACTCTCATTTTTGGATTTTGACTATTAATGTAGAAGGTTACGCATTAAAACATCTAAATACATTGCATTAAAAATAATAGCAACAAACTGCCTACCCTGTTCTTTCCACCAGTAACGTTGTATGTATGTCACCACCCACCTTCAGGTTTTCTCTGTGGGTTGCTACACAGTAAGAGGGACTGATTCTATCCAATACACCACATTTAATTCAGTAGAGAGGCCAGTAGTAAAAATACGGAATAAACTAATCATATGAAGCTATTGATTCCAAACAACTAACCTGTTTTGCTTTTTATCCCAAGAAAACTACAGCGTACTCAATGTGATGAGGATCATGTCAGTCAAAGGACTGTAGGTCTGTCACTGTGGGACTTGTTTTCTAAACTTTTTAAGTTATTAAACTTTGCCCCTCTTAAAATAGCTGCCTGGTCAGGAAACTGTGCAGCCATCGGCCTGTAATTTCAAACACTAAACCCTTACCCCTCCCAACCTTATTTACCCTTCTCTCCCTTACAAAATCACAGTGCTTGATGCTCATAGGATGATTCAGAAAATAAAACAAGTTTTCTCACATTCTTAAGAGACCTCTTCGTTCGTTGGTTTTGGTAAATGTTCTCATCGGGTGGGGGGGAATGAAATTTGAGCAATGCTTACTTTGTGCTCAAATTCTTTATTGCAATTCAGCAAGCAACACTCATGACAGAGTGACAGACACTTATTGTATTCTAGCAGAGTAGCAGCAAGCATACAGAGAAATGAAAACTGCTAGTCTACGTACCAGCCCATCATCTTTATTTTTAGTTGCTGAAATGTAGTCATAAATATATTCTGAAACTCATGGGGAACACATGAATTTCGCCATGTCTTACTTTTTAAGAGAACCCCTGTTTTGGTTTTTGCCCCTTAACCTCACACAGCCAAGCACAAGACTTAGAGCACATTTTACAAGGATTATTATATCCTTTGACGCAAAAAGGATTAAATAGTAATTTGTAATCCAGGCTTCTATTCTGCCATGGAAATTGATGCTCATCATTGCCCTGCCTCGTAGTAGATAATGTGCACCTTCTGGAAAGGATTTCACGAGGGAAGAGCAGAGCGGTTCTTTGTTACTGGAGGCTAAGAATGCAAAATGAGACCCCAAAAGAGATTACTCAAAAACCAGTCTTAAACATATTATGTAAGAGTTTAAAGATTGGAGAGCAGATAAGGAGAGCCGCGCACAGGGCCCTCGTGCTCCAACCAGGGCTCTCGCTCTGTGTTCTTGCTACTGGATTAACGCAGAAGGGATGAGACCCATCTAATGGCTGTCCTTTATGTAATGCAAAATAAACCCGATAAACGTTCTAGAAAAACACTGCATTGATTTGCGACTTTACCAAATTATTCTGCTGCTTCGGGCACGAGGAGAGGAACACGTGGTGCGTGCCGTATTGTACTGCAACGCCAACGGGTACAGAGGAAAGGGACACGGGGAAGGGGCAGAGAAAGCCGTTTTAAGAGCGTGTTGCCCAAATGCTAGACCCACGCTACAACCAGGACTCTCCCTCCTTCTCCAAGTCACCAAAATCCTGAGAAAGAGCGAGTCCTACAACAGCAAGGCTATGGAAAACCCCAGGGACTATTCTGTGCACTGCAGTTACGGAGCTCTGGTTATGGACACCTGACAGCGAGCATCCCGAATTCACCTTCCTGAAGGCTTCTAGCATTTCTGTCCTTTGAAGTCTACGTGACTCACACGGCAGCCTGCCACAGAGCACCAGGCAGCCTCATACAGTAAATATACCCACGAGATACTCTGACCATACACTTGCTATAGCCAAAGATACCTGCACCCCTCTTGTAGAAGGTTGCCATTAAATCCTTTTGTGCGTTAAAAACTTTCTAAAATAGCTTACTATAAATTTTGAAGAAAGAAAAGTTATTGAGCGATCAGGCTTTCGCTGCCATGTTTTAAATTATCATGACAAGCCTTCTTTCTTAGGAAAGGTATATCCAGAGACGAGCTCTACTGAAATCACAAGAATTGTCCCCAGTGAAACGCTCTCTATTGCCCACCACTAAAGGAGGTGAGCAGACGTAAGTGTTCCTATGACTGCCCCATCCCAGGGACAGGCTGTTTCGGCCGGCCCTGACGTTGCCTCGAGCCACGTCTCAGTGCTGCCGCTGCCCTGTTAGCTTAAACTATTCATAAACACCCCATAAACTAACCCCACCGCCTTTTCTACAGCTGATGTGACCACCTTTCCAGCACCTCTCTGCCGGCAGAGCTGCAGGAGGACTAGGTAGTGGATTACAACTTGAAGATTAAAAAATAAAAAAAAAACAAAAACCAAAACCCACCACACCCCACTACCACCATGCTAAAAATCCTCCCACAATCACGCCAAAAAACCATCAAGATTTCTTCCCTTTCACGCTGCTGTCTGCTTCCTCCGCTGCTGTGCTGCATTTGGGGGCAAGCCTGTTCCATGACTGAGCAATCAGTCACCAGGATTTGTATTGATTATACACCACAGCTGCCTAAGTACCAATTCCAAGACTTTTTACAGGCTATTCCCAGTGCAAAATATCAACTAATTTACAAAGTCTGCAAACACAGTATTTGTGGTCTGACCGACAACTGGGATGGCGGGCAGGGTCTAAATTTCACCCATGTAAAGCACTATATCCCTGAAATCCACAATACAGGAGCACTGCCATTTATAATACCCTACCTCAACCCTCATTATGCATTCCTTATGTTATTTGCTGTATCTCTTATCAGTGCAGATTACCAGCTCCACAGGACAGTATCAGCTCAGGAAAGCTGCAAACAGGAAAAACAGTCAGAATTATAAAAAACTATAAAGAGGGTAAAAGAGCCAGCCAGGCCTGTTATTCAAGTCACATAATTCCCTAGGAAATAATTCTCCTGGGACTTCATTACAACAGCCAAACAGTGCAGGTGGTGCCCTGCTTTCAGTTTTAAATCACAATCCACTTGGGAACTGGGTGAGACTGGATATCCAACTGTGCAAATTTTTATTTTTTTTTTTTTTTTTAAGTGGAGTGTGCATGAGAGTGATTTTAGACTGAAAAAGACAGCCTTATCCTTAGGCCTCCTCTAGTTCTGACTTACTGACTCAACTAACATTCTTTGGAGAAGCTTGACACATTTTTACAAAAGCGTAAGATGTCAGGCTTTATACCTACATCAGATTTCACGATGTTTATTCCTTCTGTCTGAATAGGCAATATAAAAAAAAAACCCAAACCAACAAACCACAAGCAAACCAGAACTGGAACAATAACTTAGCCTTTTTACTATGGTTGCCTTTTTCTACATAAGTCACAAATAATTAATACCAGTTTCAGTTTGAAGTTAATTTAAATATATATTTTGCAATGAATGCTCTCAGAGCTTTAAGGAACCTATTTCTAAATTGTCTTATTAAAATCCTGGAGATTTAGAGCCCATTAACTGACTGTTCAAAATTTCAAAAAAAAAAAAAAAAATCTGATATAACCCAGAAGCAAACACCTAAGGAAAACAGCCATCTCACCAACTAATCTCTCTCAAAATTATCTTTAATATATATACCATCATTTCCCTTTTTGTTTACTACCCTATGCAATTTCCTCAAGCAAAAGCAAAGGTCAAAAGAACCCCCTTTGATGAATGCCACCGCTGTTCCTTTGCTGGACTCCAGCATCCCTGTCTCCCAGAACAGCTGGGATGCAGATCTCTCAGTGCTGTAGCTAACAACTCTCTGAGCCAGAAGGGACATCTTCTCACTGAGACGTATCTAACCGCTGAATCAGTGTTTAATTTATTCTGCAGAGCTTAAACCAACTGCAGGTGAGAAAATGTCCACCTGTATTTCCTCTCAGTTCAAGGCTGCTGGGTGCTGGCTGCTGCTTCTCGTCCCGGAGGGCTCAAAATTTTGCTCCCTGCTGGCAGCACAGGAATGCCTCAGCCTATCCTCGTCTTATCCCTCCGCAGAGGGGAAAGGGAGGGGATGGAAAGAAGTCGGAACAGCTACGGTGGAAGGTTTAGTAGGACCCTAAACTCAGGCAGACCTTGCCTGGTCGGTCAGATTTGTACTTGCAAGGCAACACTTGACATCCATCGATCAGTAACTCTGAGCAACGGTATGGTCGTCGCCCTGGATTTCGAGAAAGGTTGGCTTAATTTTAAAAAGTCACAGGATCTCTGAAGCCTGTTCTCCACGACCATGGCACCTGAGCACCCAAGCTGGCTAGGAAGGGTGTCAGGGTACCCAAATTCCCCTGCCTTGTCCAAACACCAGGGCTGTGGACAGGATCTCTTCGCAGCCAGGAGGGGATCAACACAAGCCCCAGGAGAGGGAAAGGAGAGAGTGGTTACATCCACCGCTTAAAAGAACACGCCATAACCGATTAAAAATTAGTTCTTAACTCCCAGGCCAGTATTCTTCACAGGAATTACAGCATCAGGCTGATGATTCATAACTGTTTTCAAAGCAGACCCTAGCTTGAGTGGAAGAATAAAATGTAGCAGAAACTGTAATAAAAACCACGATGAGAATAAATAGCTAGCGCACAGCACTAGAGGGGAAAAGTGTTATTCCACATTTTCCAATAAGCCTGACCTAGCTCATTAGATACAATCTCTGCTTTAATATTAAAGCCATACAGCAAACAAATGAAGCAGAACGAGCAACTTGTATTGACTTTACAATATCCCTGTTAATTATACTGCTATCCGAGGGCTGCACTGTCTTCAAATTCCAAACCCCAATTCGATTTTAGTCCAGGTTTATGTGAATGTAATCCTGTTAGCCTTCCTCCTTTGAAAACGCAAACAACCAAAAGTGTTGTCAAAAGACAGCATCTGGCAGCCCAAAGTCAGGAAAAAACCTATGAGAGATGGGCAGAGCGCAGCAATTAGACTGGGACAGATTTCTGCTAATACTGCAGCCACACTGTCGCCACATGCCAATTATCCAATACACCTATTTTTTGTACCAACAAGCAAACCTTTTCCATGCTTTAAGTCATTCAGCAGAATGACTGGTGTTTTTATATTCAAACTAAATAAAATTGTTCCTGAACAGTGACTTGGTTCCACTGAAGCACAACCATGCAAAGCAGGGCTTGCAGTAAAACCATCTCTCCGCAGATTATTTTTTTGCCTCCGTGCTCATCTTTTTGCTCCATCAAAGCAATGCCCACACAGCCAAGGTGTCAGCCCTAGACCAGACGTCGACGTGGCATCAGCGCTGCAAAGGGTCGCAGACGACGGTTTTCCTTCCCCGTCTCGGGGCTGTGGGATTTTACCTGCAATATCCTAAAAAAAGATGCGCACGCATGCTCCCCTTGCCGGGTGTTTCTCAAGTACACCATTTTTCCAGGCTGCGAAACGAAACCCTGCTTAAATCTGGCAAAGAAGGAGTGTTTGGGAAAATTAATAGGACCGTAAGTTGTGTTCGGGATTTGTGGAGTGCTGTGTTTCCCTGGCAACGGGGGGCTACGGGCTTTAATTACCGCTGTGACGTTAAGGGCCCCCGCTGTACAGCGGCATGTGTGAGACACGCTGCCAGGCGGGATGGGGGGGACGGGCAGGAGGAATGGAAATGAATTCCTGCGCTGCCGGCGGAGGCTTGGGGGGGGTCTCGGCAGCCATCGCTCCAGGGAACGAAGAGATGTAAAGAAAGGGGAAACCGAGGGGAAGTGCAAGGCCTTTCAACCTCAGGAGATGGATGAGACCTCCCAAAATTAACACCTCAAACCCGGGGATGCTCGACACCAGGGATGACGAGAGGAAAGAGAAGGACGCGGTACCCGGAGATAAAGCAAGCGGCCAGAAGGTTTTGCTCAAACGCGCGAAGATCATCCTGCAGCCATTTTCTATGGCACAAATGGAATGGCTTCTATTTTGGGACCAGGAGATTAAAATAGCTTTACTTTAGTCAAATCAGGCTCGAACGAGACAGGGAAGATGAGGATTGTGACCTACGGAGGTCTCTGCAACAAAATACCCATTCTTGATAGCAAATACAGAGCTACATCCGATAAATCATCTAAGAATAGCAGAAAAGGAGACAAGGGTATGAATCTTTAATGAAGATAGATCTTCGCATCTACAGATGAAACTTCACATATTCCTACTGAGCACGAGGAGCGCTGAAAAAGGAAGAGTTAAACCGCACAAGTCCAGCTGGAGGAGAGTCGCCCATTTCGGATGGCGGGGCTGCTCTCCCGGCCCCCCCGGAGGAGAAAGGCCTTGGCCTTGCACCCCCTCCTCTGCCCACCCGACTCGAAGTCTCGCTCACCAGTATTTGCCCTTCCCCGCCAGCCGGTTTCACAAGAGAGGTGGGGGCCACCTTTAGAATTTGCAAGAACCGCCGTTTTCTGTGGGGGAACTCAATTTTCTGCCAAGTGGAAGGAGAAGGGCCTGTTTCTGGGGGCTAACCCTGCTTGGCGACTGAGGCCACCCCACCGCAGGAACCCCCGAACACGGGAGAAGACCCCGGGGGCTCAAGGTGCTTGCAGGTCTCTCAACAACCGAGCAGGTTTGCAACTTTTAGGCCTTTATAACTTTGAGAGTATAAAAAAAAAATTTGCATGAAACCTCCTTCGAGCTTCTCAATCCCTTTTCGGATTTTTGCAGCGGTCAAAAAAGTAAATAAAAAGCAGCAAAATGAAAGGAAAGTGAAAATAACCACTTACCTGCCGGTCAAGCCAAAGACAAAATTCCTTCCTAGCGCAAAGAAGATAAGGAAAGCAGTATCTCATTACTGCTGTTGTAACAGGCGCGCTTTTATATCCAGTGGGAGCAAAAAAAAGTGCCCCAGCAGCCAAAAATCCACGACAAGGAGACAATTAGCGACACTTTCTTCTCACTGATGGGGCAGAGGAGAAAGGCAAGAAAGACTAAAACATTTGCTGAGCCGCCATGGTTATTTTCTGCCGTGCAATCTGTCCACCAGCCCTTGCCATATGTGCCACCCTTTCCGTTTGGAGAGATGAAGGCAGCAGAAAGCTGTCCATCAAGATGCTAAACCTTCTGGAAAGCCCTCCCCTGCGCACTTTGCCCTGAAATGGGGACTTTTGTGGATGAACAGAAAACACTTAACTAGATTAAACGTGGCTAGTTCCTGGATATCCACAGAGACAATTTGATTTGATTAATTCAAATTTTCAGGAGCTGAAGCGATTCAAAGAAGATAAAGAAGGAAGCAGTGAGCTATATTCCCTTCTTCTGCTCTTCTGTATAACCAGGCCCACCCCTACGGGTGTGAATGGAGAAAATTCAGGGAGACAACACTTGGATTAATCACAAAATGGCTTTGATGACAGAGAGAAGCTGGGGGTGGAAGGGTGGAAAGAAGGATAAAAGAACTTTCTGCGTAGTTAAATTGCAGGACTAACTATTTTCAGGGAGAAACACCAGCCCCATCTCTTCCTTTGGGCGTATGCCACCTTGCCTAACATGTTACAGCTGGTTTCCCCCACCAACCACAACCTGAGTGATGGTGGAAAGCTATTTTAAAAGGTAAACTATGCAGTTACTAAGCAGTTCTTCAGCTCAGCCACATCACGAAAAATTGAAGCTACCCCCTACTAAGCTAACAAAACCCCCCGATCTCTCTCAAAACAAGGATTTCTAAGATCTGTGTGAGTCAGAGCCAAGAGGACACGCTTTAGAAATGGCTCGGATAAATAAGCCACACGCTGTCCTGCCTCTGCATGAAAGCAGGCAGAGTCCTCTGCAGGAACGAGCGCCCATCGGCTGCGAGGAACCCACGACAGCCTGCGGCCAGAGGAAGAAACCTGCAGGTGTGGGAGGAAGAGCGCAGAGGATGGTCTAGACAGAAGGGTTGTGGCTTCAGCCTCCAGCCTCAACCTGCCAAACAGCACCCCGGCAGCTCAGGAGCATCCCTTGAAGAGCTAAGGCAACCTCCTAAACCCGTCTGCCCTGCCTAAAGTCAGCTTATTTTCTCCCTAACGAAAGAAAACAAATCTCACCACATCAGGACTCTCCAAAAAAAGAAGAAAGAAAAGCCTTCTTAAACCCACGGTCAAAATGGAGTGTTCGACTCAGGCTACCTACACACGCGGGCCAAATTAACCAGGAGACTGGACTTGCTCGTGAGCAGGGGTACCCCACGCGGAGTGACGAGTGACCTGCGAAACCCCCCCAGCTTGGTCTGCAGCCCAGTGTGACCAGTGAGCAGGGAAAGCTGGGCTGGCTCCGGCCAGCCCTTGGCAAGCAGGTGACTCCTCCCGAAATCACTGCCATGCCCGAGCAGTCCCCACCGTGCCTGCGAAGGACGAAGGACGCTGGAATGCCATCCGCTAGCTGTCACTTGAATTAACTCCACAAAAAAGGCCAGTTCTTTGCTTCGTAATGCTGTGCCTCTCCCTACGAACTCTGCTGAAGACATTTTGCTTTGCTGCTGTACATTACCTAATTTCCACCTAATTTCCAGGGAGAACTTTCAGTCTGACCCGTGTAAAAAGGTTCTTTTCAGAGCCAGCTGCCCGACCCAGCTTTGAGCACACAGGGAAGTCAGAGCGCAACCTCTCCTCATGCTCTCTTATATTTCTACAAAATACCCCCATGTTATTTTGCAGGATGCTTGTCAGAAAATAAAAAGTTTACATTGAGATCTTCTGCTTATGGGCTCTATGTGGATCTGTGCCACGCCTCAGATAGATGTACTCTGTGCAGAGATACTGAAAATAAATGGAGCCACACATCATCAGAATTTATATAACAAGAACCTGTTAGATCTAGAAGCTGTCATCTTAAATATACAAATAGTATCTTAAATAAAAAACATGTAAATATTTTGCATCTAAGCAGGTCTTTACATACACAGCAGACAAGTACTTGATCCAGGGCCTCCAGACTGGATTCAGAGAGGGAAGTGGACGTTGAGTTGACTATGTAAAGTCAAGTCTGGTTATACAGATTTGACAGAGACAAAGAATATGGAAGCAAAGGCAGCACTGCATTTGTTTTTAGTCTAACTGTAGGAATCACATATTCTCCACTTCAGCCCTTGTAATTCCACAGCCACCAAGAAAGAATGGAGACAACATTTGTTGAACGAAAAAAAAAAACAATAAAAAAAAACCCCAACATTTTTCCTAAAACATTTCTCTATCCCCTAACCACGTTTGTGACCTGTTTATTTCAATTACATTTGCTATTAGCTTGGCTGACTGCATGTTAAATATATATATACACACATACATATATATTTTAAAAAATAGAATTTCAGCACCTGTTAGATAGGGAGGCTTTTAGAGTCCAGTTATTTATCTGCCTGAAGTGCAAAGTCTGGCTGCTGCTGCAGCGTGTCCCCTGAATCCTGTTAGTGCTCTCAGAAAGATACTTCAGTAGGAGCACTGTTGAAAAAAAAGTCCTTTAAGATTCAAGTGAAAACGTTAGTAAAGATGCATAGTAACACACAGTAGGCCAACAGGTCCTGGTACGTATTCTCAAATGAGTGATGGGCTAAATATTAAGCAGCAATCTTCTGCCTTCCCCTTGCAGAATGAATAATGTGGAGGAGTGAGCGCTGAGCTGCTGTTACAGCATTTCTGGCCGCTTTCCTCAGTAGTCTCGTTCTCTTTGTTTAAAAAAGTAAGATTCCTAAGCAAAGGCAGACGAATGAAAATCATTACCTTCTAAGTAAGTAGTACAAATTAAAATAAAATCAAAGGAAAAAAATGACACTAAGGACACATAAGTGGTACCACCTATGTAAAACACCAAACTGGTAGTCATATGCAGAAATTATATGTAATAGATATTTTAAGATAACTATAAATAAAGAAATAAACTAGAGTAAAAATTGTCCAGCAGAAGCACAAGAGTGTTAAGTGCTCGGAGAAGGGTACTTGTGCTAGAAGCAAATAGCGGGAAGGGTCAGGAGTTTGCTGGGTTGGAGAGTCATCAGGGCTCCAGCTGCTATGCTCCTCCAGCAAAGAAAAGCTGAGTTGTTAAAAAACCGAAGGCCTAGAATGACGAAAGAAAAATGCATTTCAGTTCTCAGATACTTAATCATGAATTTGCAAAACATACTGAAGACATTTACTCACGTCAGTAGGGAGTTCTGGTTCACCATATTTTGGGAAGAGAGTGGGAAAGGAGCGATGCGCTAAAGGGCCCCACCAGGTAGGACGTTCAGATTCCTAACTTCAGGCATCACTTTTCTGTATCCGTGGTCAAAATGGTTGCAGCAATAGAGGCTGACAGAAGCATGCTACACTGGGAAGGAGCCAACCTTCTCCTCCTCCTCCTCCCTGTCCAATCTCTTCTCAGCATGCTGAAATTTTGCATTTGAGATTCTGTGGGGGATGATACAATTTTCACTTCCTCGTTTATTCTATGTATTCAACCCTTAAGAGCTAGCTCTTAAAATACCAGTCTTGCTTTGAAGGATATTACTTCATTAGCATTGCTTTTAGAAAAAGGTCTTCAAGAGGCAGACGATTCAGCTTCCAGAGTACCCATCTTCTTTGCACTCGCTAACCACAAGGCTCATTTTCCCAAACCAAGCACTTCTCAACAAGTTAGGTTAGGTTCACAGACATCAAAAATGCAAACTCTCATTTATTTCCATAGTGTTTTTTTTAACTGCTAACTCATGCTAAGCACTTTCACATGTTTTATGCCAGTTACTTAGATGAAACACTTTTTTAAACTTCATAAACCTTTTTTTTTTAATTGCCACATTGTCCAAGAGCCAGAAACCATCACAGACAACACTCCTACTGCACTGGGAGCTGTGCAAATGAACCCAAAAGATGATGCTGTCTCTGAGATAAAGACTCACATTCCCATGGGATATATCTCTTTTTGTGCTGTTTTCGGCTGGGACGGAGTTAATTTTCTTCACAGGAGCTAGTGTGGGGCTGTGTTTTGGATTTGTGCTGGAAAGACTGTTTGTAACACAGGGATGTTTTGGTTCCTGCTGAGCAGGGCTT
>JANZLQ010000027.1:4893690-4910616 GCA_026212715.1 Elanus axillaris | reverse complement strand
TTTGCTTTACCTATTAAACTGTCTTTATCTCAGCCCAGGAGTTTCTTGCCTTTACCCTTCCGATTGTCTCCCCCGTCGCACTGTGAGGGAGGGGAGCGAGCGGCTGCCTGGGGCCTGGTTGCCGGCTGGGGTTAAACCACAATACTTTTTCATAAAAAGGGAGATGATGAGACCCCCGAAATGCTACACAAGGCCCAGTGCTGCTGTAGACACCCGCCTGCCATTTGTACAGAAGCAGCAGCAGCTGCGTTTTTAAGGCCAGGCTAGCTTCATGCAATGGCACTAGCATGCGATGGAGTATTTGGAAATAACGTACTTCCAAGCTTCTCCGTTCTTATCACCAACAGGGATTCAAGGAATTAGTCAGAAGTTCACCTGCAAGCTGCCAGTTCATAAAATCCAGATCTTGTAAGAAATGACTCAAACTTACTACCCAGTTCAGAACAGTCCAGCTGCTCACAGGAACCGGGTCTAGCGGGTCAAACAGACAAAGCCACAAGTCACCTTCACCTGGCAGAGCTGCTAAAAAGCTAAAGAATACCTAGAAGACAACTGCACACTTTATCCCAAGAAGGATCCCTTCTGCATCAAGCTTGTAATATAGAGAAGTATGAGGGAACTCCCACCAAAAAAAATAGTCTGCTCTATAGTTATTAGTTTCCAGCTAGACACAGACATTTGGGTCAGAAAACCAACTTTTCATGTTTCTGTAAAGAACTGTTTAATACTGCAATAAAAGCCAGCCTTGATTTTCACCGGTTTTGAGAGTCAAAAAGCTAATAATTCCAATTTAATGAATCAAGAGGTAGGCAAACAGGGTAACTAAAAGCCTACAGCCTGTCCTTTCTGTGTGTGATCTGAAAACCGAAGTGCAGTCAAGAACATGATGCGATTTTCCTTCAAAGGAGATATCTTACTTTAAAAGCCGCAGACTCAATTACAAGGAACGTTGTCTCTTATTATATCAGTCATATGGGCTGAGAACACAGAAACAATAAATAAAATCCCAGGCAACTAGTTTGCCTCCATATATTGAGTGAACATAAAGAAAACACATAAGGAAGAGTCCGGAAAAGGCCATCCTAGCTTATCAATTTTAAGATGGAAAAGGTAAAACCTTTCACAGAACCAAGAAGTTATACTAGAAAGCTACTGCAATAATATAGAATACTTTGGCTAAAAGGAGAAATCTGCATATATTTCCCTTTATAAACTTCAGAACTGGAAATATACTAACTCGGATTTACTGCGTGTCCATACAAACCGGTTTAACTGAACATGAAGTTTCAGTAAGGTAAAATTCTGAACTGGTAACTTATTCTGTTGTTTAAAGCATGTTGAGTTGCTTTACCTTCAGCCGATCCCTACTACTAAATGGAAGTAAATACAAAGCTAAAAGTGTTTACAAAGAATCTTGGTTTTTTTCACTAAGCAAATGAAAATAAATCACTGCACCTTTCCCGTATGCAATAGAAGATGGATTTTTTTTTGGATGCTGGATTCGAAGAACAGCACATCTGCCGGGGCTCTGCCTGGCTCGAGACCCACGTTCTCCACTGCCCTCCTGGCTCCCTTCAGACTTGTGAATGTAACTGAGGGGATGCTTTGGCTCAGAGTTTCCTATTCAGCTGCAAACTGGGGGTTAAAGCATGCGATGAACTAGCTCTAAAACCTTGTCCCAAAGAATTATCGTAAACATTGGTACACAGCATGCTTAGGGTAAGAAAACACACAAACAGAACTGCTGAACCTCACCAACAATTTCAAATCTTCAGTTTAAAAAAACCTTCTAACAGCCAGACCTGATACCACACTTGCTCTCCCATGTTTCTCTTTCCCTCCTTCCTCTCCCGAAATCCTGGAAAAACAGTGAAACAAGAATCATTCTTCTAGGACAAACATCTCCACTTGAAAACATTAAGTACAGTGTTTTCAAAATACCTAGACACTAGAGCTCTTAATTTTTATTTTTTTCTGCCAAGAAGCCCTGAAAGCAAACAGATTTAGTAAAAAGAAGGAACAAATGCATGAACGATCTTCTGTTTCTCGTTCTGCTTTTCAGCAGTGTATCATCCCTTTTTGTCTTGAAAAAGTCTTAACCAGAGGACTTGTATTACTTAGAGTTTGCATGCACTGCACAACACCCGGCAAAACGAGAAGCCTTTTTTTACAAGGTGGTTATAAAGGCTACCTGGAAGTTTACCAGTGTTTCTAGGATGCCTACTGGAAAACCTTATGGATAACTGTACAAGTATTACTACATACGTATCCTAGGAGACCAAAGAGCTTTCACATTTAAGAGCTTATTTCCCAGCCACCCTCTCGCTACTCATCTCGTGCATTTATAAATAATACAAATAGCCATGAGAAAGGAGGATGTTGGCTCAATTTCAGCTGGAATGTACACTGACCTCTGCTTATATCAGCATAAATGTTTCATTTTATTTCACTTCTCCTTCATTCTCACCTTCTGACTACAAAGATGTCAGAAATCTCATGTAATTCATGAAATGTGTTTTTAAACTTGAATTTTACAACTGAGCAAAGCTAGAATTTTTTCATCTTTAAAAATTCATATACATACATGCAAATCACCAAAGAGCCTCTCTATTCATGCAAGTGAAATTCAGATTTCTGACCGCAACACTTCGCAAAGCATCAACCTGTTAAATGCAACATATCAGAGAAACACATGATTTAGGAAAAACCCTCAGAAAGAGAAATGAAGAAAAAAAACTCAACCTCCACAAAACAAAAAGCACAAACCAGCTAATTCAAGAGAGACTCGCTTTACACTTCGGCTTAGAATAGCCTATGCATTTGAAACAAGCCGAACTGAAAGGACTCCCTTGGTTTCTTGTTTGTCATTCTCATCACAAGGTCTAACCTGCAATTAAGCACTCGGCGTCCAGCCTCTGAAGAAGGAGCATCTTTAAAATGCCGAGTGGAGCCCCGGAAAGACCCAGGAACAATTCCTCGGCAGCCGGCACCGAGGCTCTGTTACAAAACCTGCAACACTGAGCACGACAGCCCCTTCCTTCCCTTCATCACCTCCTTACCCTACATTTCTTACCCTTCCATCCCAGCAGAGGCGAGGAGGGAGCACAGCATACCTGCCCAACGTAAAGGAAAAGAAGATTATACTGGTGTTCTCCTGGAGGAGGGATATCACATGACAACAGGGAACTTCAAGGAAAAAGGTTGTCAGCATGCCGGTATACACAAATTAATTCACTGGTGGGTAATTATAAGAGGACCAGCCCCTCCTATAACCACTAAGCAGCTCTCGGGGTTTGATTTACTCGAAGCAGTAAATTCACCTCATCACCTCGCTCGAATACGAGTGAAGCCCTAATAGCTGTGCCTCAGCAGATACGAACCGGAGCAGAAGCCAGCATAAAAGATCGGCAGGTGCTCTCTTACACTGTGTCCTTTTCAAATACTAAACCTAACGTTAAAATTAACCGCAGGCTAACATGTCGCCAGCAATTTCTTACGAATGCATAATGAAATGGTGCTACTACATCTAGCGCACCACTGTTTTGTAAGCACAGCCGGTGAGCATGTGCGGGTCTCGCACACCGGAATACTTAAAATAACTCCACTTACATAGTGGCTTTACAACACATACAGGACATTCAAGTCTCTGTCATGCTCTCCATGTGCTATGAAAAGTATGAAAAGCAACACAATGTTTGCAAGAAAAACAAGCTTTATTACATAACGTTATTTTTCTTTCCTCCCCTCCTCTATTTAAGAAAATTCTGCTTTTTAAAAAAGAAAATTAAAATGAAATGTCGGAACTGTTCTCAAAACTGTGCGTACTTTCTGAAAAAGTTTCAATCTCTGCATAGTTTTTTAATTCAGTATCTCAATACTAGAGGGGTATTCAGAGCAAAAAGTCAGTTTTACATCCTGAAATTACCCTGCTTTTGTCAATTAAAAAAAGAAAGGGAGGGAGAGTATTCCAGGTTTTTTTCAAATTAACAAACTTCCAAGCTTTTTGAATACTAGATATACCGCATATTTGCAGACTTACAAACTACCGTCTTCCATGGCAGCTTTTATAAAGTCCAGTGTATCGGACGTCAATAACTCCACTTTCAAATTGACTACTTAAGTACTATTTTTCCAGTATACTGGACATAATACAAATAACATGCTTGAGGGGCTACAGCCAGCTAAATGCGATAACCACCACATCCCTCAAGACACAGTCCTCTCCCTTCACTTACTTAGTTCCATGAAGCGGATGAAGAAAAACCCTAAACCTACAAACACCACCATAAATCAGCAGTAGACGAGCATGCTCCAGTGGCAAAGGGTTCAGTCTGAGGTCTCAGTGGATGCTTCAGAAGACTTCAGTGTGTAAAGACCACCCTCCGCTTGAGAAAACATGATCGCAAAGTAAATTACCCATCTGAAAAGGTACCAAAACTGTTTTCCTTGACTTTTCTTGGCTTGGCATGGTCCTAAACAAACAGGCTCGGATGAACAGCGTAATGAAGAGGACCGATGTCCTTCTGGTCCACAGGAGAGCTGCATGGCCTGGAGCAGACATGGACCCCAGTGAGGCCACCAGACCAGTTAAATAAATTGTCCGATCAGAAGCGAGGCCGGTTCTGCTCCTTCCTTCGAGATAAAACTTGCGATGGCATTTCAAAGACCTAGAGAGTGCTATGAAACTTTTGACCTCTGCTAGAGATGTTTCCAACAGCACTAAAATGACGATGTCAATGATATTTACACTAGGCTAGGGTCGTTTTCCTCCAGTTTGAGCATCTGCCTGTAATACACCGTTTCATCTGGAGAAACAATGTACACCAATCCTGGCAACAGCATTCCTCTGTCAACACACCAATACTACACCTACCTGGGCGTCCTTTAGCACGCAAGTGTCATTAATTAAAATAAAAAGGAAGTCATGGCTAGAAATGGCATTTGCCAAGATAGGAAGACTTTTAACATGGGGATTTTAGCTGTACTGTGAAACGCAGCAAAGGAAGGGGGGAAAAGCAGAGCCTTTGTAAAGTTGTTCCCCAGCCCAGCCACCACACGGTTCCCTCCGAACCCCCAAAACACCAGCACTGCTCTCACTACCGATGAAGGTGGAGATCCAGGATCTGCCAGCTCCGCCAACAGGCTTAACCAAAATCCTGGGTCTGAGCCCCAAAATCCCATTCAGGAGCCATGTCTTCAAAAGACACGGCTGAAGGAAGCATGTTCTCCTGAGCGATGAGCCTATTCCCTGCATCAACGTGGGGTTTAATGCACAGACTCCACAGTTTTAGCAGGGCTTTGCAGCAGGAAAATTAAAATATTAAGATTTGATTTCAACTAAGCATGCCACATGATTGCAATGAGCAGCTGAATAATGAGATTTTATTGGAAAGAAAGAAAAACCCACCACAAACCCCCATATTATACTAACCTCAAGAAAAAAAAAAATCTATTTCCAAAGGAAGAGGTAAACAACTTTCACCCTCAGTAAAAAGTTGAGAAATGTGCACACCACCACTGAAATATAATTAATACACAGCCTTCAGAAGAGTCCAAAGGAGCAATTTAATTAACTACCCGCTGATTTCATAAATGACAAGAACACACAAAGGTAATGGCACCTTATAATTGAAAATGTCCTGTTTATTTAGTTGAGCAATTGTGCTGTTCTATGTTGCGCATAAATATGCGGAAACACGTTTTGAACTTATGACATTTTTAACTGTCATGTAAGGTGTAACAGAACAACGTAGTGCCCACGATACAGCCACTATGTACTCCACTTACTTAATGCTTTTACCCAAAGCCTCAAAGTCACTGACAACCATAAAGGGCTTGACCTTTCTGAAGTCTTTTGATGGGCCTTTTCCATGCCCTTTTCAAAAACGCAGAAAAGCTGGGAGGAAAAAGCACAATTTTATTGCTATGCCACTTGAAACAAACTATCGCCTCACGTAGGGACTTAAGTTTCTATCTGTAGTTTTCCCACTTTCACACAAAGGGATCCTCTGTAAGCCCCGTGAAATATTTCTGTTGACAAACTCATAAATTTATTTTACAATTTCTCACTCTTTTCCCTCATGTGGGAAAAGCTTCCTTTCAGCTGCTACATCCTTTATTAAAGCTGAAGAGAAGCAGCTTTAACCAAGGCAGGAAAACAGTGTAAGAAAATACGTGAAGGCTCTTCCTCATTTTTTGCACTGGTCTTTTCAGGGACAAAGCTGAACTCCATTAATATTCCTTCCTGCATTCCCAAAACTCAAAATGCCTTTGTGCTGCTACATTACAACCATCAAAGTCTATTTGACTGAACATGAAACAGAGCAAGATCTGAATTTATGAGCTGTCCATCTCCTTATCTAATGGACGCACTAGGAGCATTCATTTGTACCTGCTTTGGGGCACACATGACTTGAAATAAGAGACTAAAGAGATTCTTCAAGCCTAGCGGTCTCCACCGGAAAGCTGATCGCCAGACGAGAAGACTTTCCTTACCGGACTCAACAACATTCCGAGAAACGCACCTCAGCGGTCCGGCTCGGCGGCAGCGGTGCCATGCAGGGACGGACGCGGCTGGCTCGTACGTGAGTCTCGGAGGGTCTGGTCCCCCGTCCCCGCCATCAGCAGCCCTCGATGCCATCGGGGACGGCACGTAGCACCGGCTCCCTGCCCACCTGCTCCAGGGAAAACACTCCCTAAGAGAACCGGTACCATTCAGCGCTCATCCCAACTCCAGCCCTGTACAGTATATGTCTAGCTGAAGCCATTAGTTTGCGCGTACACATTATAAATACACATTTCTGCAATTTTGCATCCAACGGTGAAATCTTTACTTACTGGTATTAGCTAGTCGTGTTTACTGTTCCTGAGGGTTTCTGATCCTTAAGTGTTCATGATATTTACTCAGCCTGTAGCAAAGCATTACCAAGCCTACCTAGCTGTATAAGCTGCCTGCCAGTGATGCCTCCAGATACATAAACACCTCTTCAAAATGTTGAAACCCCCCACTACTTCAGGAATGATGGTTTATTTACCAGTTAGATGAGGAAAGAAGGGTTCTTGAATAAATACCATAAAGCAGTCCCTAATAATTTTTGTAATTCCTTTTTTTTTTCTCCCCCCAAAGTCTTCCCAGCTTTCAGGTGTTAACTCTTTTTAAGAGCATTCACACCAGAAACCAGCAGGTCCCAGGTACCACCTGTGCCCCATACCCCAGCAACAGCACCTTTGGTTCCTTGCTAACACTCCCTCACGTATCCTTTCTTGAAGTACTCTTAGGCATCTTACCACGGGACTGAACAGAGCTGCTTTCCAATGGTTAATCACGATGACTGCTGCATGTTTCCAGGATGCATTCACCCTGTGAAAATGGTTTAGATTTTCTGCCTCTAAATGTTATAGAAAATTTATTCCTTAAATTGTAATACATCATTCAACTGCCTGCAGCTTCCAAACCAAATTGGACTCCTCAGTATTGCTGACTTGTCTCTAACACTAACTATTGCAATAAACTTCATCAGAAATGCTCGCCTTCTTCCACGCCACTAATATATTTTGAAAGAAAATGATGCTCCACAACTCTTGGAAAGAACTCCATTTACCCATCATACTCACTCCTAACAACTGCATTCGAGGTTTCTCAAGTGGTCTTACCTGCAGTAAGAGCACATCTCTAGTACACAGATTTCATGTGCTAGCTTAACTTGGTAACAAGCGTTAGAAAAGAGACTGACTGCAGCTAGAGAAAGGCTTCGTCACACAATTATTTGTTGCAAGCGTCACCTCCCATTGGGAAAGCTCTCAAACGGTGTTTGTGTAACTCACCAAAAGTCACCTGGGATGCAGGACAGGGGAAAAAGCACAAGGAGACCTCAGTAGCACAGGAGAGCTCTCAATTTTTCACAAAATATCAGAACTTGCCATTGAATAGAGCAGAAATATCAGATCTTGAAGATGAGCTTCCTCAAAACCTCCCTGTAGGAACCCCTGTAGTGCTTAAGTTTGTTTCGTTTTAAATGGGTTAAATGCTGCCTATTTTCCCCTATTGATAGGCACATTATTTTTTCCTTTACAACACCATTCTCCCAAGTTTTCTGCTACACAACTCTGATGAGCCAGAGCCGGGGTGGTCTGCGGCTTGTTTATGAAACTGGCCCTTACCATCTCCTGGGCATCCTCCCTCCTGCCTCCCGGTGATCCCTGAGCCTACGGGTACGCGGGATGGATGCGAGGAGATAAGTTCTTAAGTGAACAGAATACACACAGAAAAATAATTCATTTTAATTATTACACAGGGGATGCAAGTAGTTTATTAATTGCATCTTCTAGATTAATTTCTGCTTCCATTAGGTCATGGCACAGTGAAGTAATTTAAATCAAGGGATTTAACAGCACTTAGAATTAGTTTAATAATGCTAAAGCTTAGTGTATAAATTCAAGTATTCAACTCACAAGAGCTACCTTGTTTCACTATTTTATAAAATTAGTTTAAAAATCAAATGCATTTCATTACCATTCCTGGTAGAGAACCTTATTTAAATTTTACAAGAATAATGAAAATAAACAACACCATTTCATGTTTAAATACAACTTAAACTTTTAAAGGTATTCACTTAAACAAATCATACTGCTTATCACTACAAAATTGGATTCTTCCAGTACAGTCACACTGCTTTTTTTGCCTTCCTGCCTTCCCTGCCACCAAAGAAGGCTTATGTTTTATTTCTACCACTGAACAGCCCTTCCATTTGCCGGTATTTCACCACAGAATATAATTTTGGAAGTGGCAGAGCCTTGCCTTGAGCTTGAATTATTGCTGCCAAAAATCTCATCCTTACAAAATTAGGATGAACAGACAAGTACGGTCAAAAGTGGGTTTTCTTCTCTGCACATCAGCAGTTCAACTACCTCAACACCGACACCTCTGCACAGGACCCGCTTTCATACAGCCCACCCGGATTCTGCAACCCAGCAGCTCAAACATTTGTTATCTTTTAGCAAATCCCTGCTGCTGACTATTTGCATTTCGCAGGCTTTCCCACAGCTTCTGGTTGTAAGTACAACCTTCAGGGTGGCTTTCTCTAGCACTCTCTCATTTCACATTTCAACGGACCAGAACACGGATGCTCAGCTTCCAGGGCTCAGCTGAGGTAACTTCGAGCTCACGAACCCAGAACTTCTTATACCATCTCCCATACATCTACTAGCGTCACAGCTAGAGGGTTATTTTCAAAACGTCTTACATATGTGCATGATCTGTTTTCAATGAAATAAAGAATACAAGAAAGTGATTCAAACAAAATATGAGACTATCTGCCATAAAACTGACCTGGCAGAGAACCTTAGAATTCCTTAGAGACAACAAATGTCCTTAAAGTCAATTTTCTGAATTGAGAGGAATCCATTCCACTGCTACCTTTCCTAAGTAATTTCTTATAGAAGAATTGACATTCGGAGTCGAGGATAAATTTAGTTCTTTCCACACCAAAGCCTGCATTCACTTTGTGGCTTTATACACTCCAGAATTGCTAAATACATGTAAACCTCTTAAATAAATAAAAAAATAAAGCACCGACAACATTTTTCTTCCAGAATTACTTTGCAGTGTAACTAGAATGGTACTTCTTCGCTGCACTATTATGTTGTGCTACTAACTCAAAAGTTCAAACCGTTTTCATTTCTTTATTACCAGTAGCAATCTAGGAAATGCTGCCATCAATAGTAAATCTACATGAAGTCGCACTCCTCTGGTGCATTTTGTGCATAGCAATCAGTTCATAACACAATCTTGCGTTGTTTAAAATTCAGTTTATTCTTCAATTACTCTGCTAGCCTGACTCTAATTTATTATATTTTCTGGTACATTTGATTTTGGATATTACGACATCCTGGCTCATGCCATGAGAGAGGAAACATAAAACGGTGAGGATGTCTAGGGACAGCTGAGAGTAAGATAGCAACAGCCTGGAAAATTAACAATATCACTGTCTCTGTGCTCAGCTAGACCTCTCCTGCATTAGCGCTAAAAAAAAAATGTGGCAATATTTCTCCAATATAGACTTGACATCCAGGAATAGCCTCAGAGGCACCATAAAACCTCAGCCAGTGCGGCAGGCAGCTCGGGCGGTTGGGAGGGTGGATGGCAGCCCCCGAGTCCGCCGGGGCAGCTCAGCTGCCAAAGAAATGAAACACTGGCCCTGCCGCTGCTCGTAGCCCACCAAAGAAACCAGCACGGTTCTAAATGCCACCAATACTATATATATTGATTTTTTTTAATATTTTTTTTAGCCTTGTATTGTGTCTGTCCTAGCCACCCTTTCTTTTTCCCAGCACCCAAGGTGAAATGAGAGGCAGCAGCCAGAAGCCTTCTCAGAGCATCTTTCTTGAGAACCGGGGCAGAAGGGAGGGCTTCGCCTCCCCCTCCAGCTTGGCGACCGACTAAATTAACCTTCAGGGCACGATGCCAGCCCCACCTGCTTACTCAGGCTTTTGCCAGCAAAGGAAGCTCTCGCCGCACTGGTTTGTCCTTCGAAGACGTATCCTCTTTTGCTTACTTCTTACTTCGCCCTCCTACGTACACCTGGCGTTTGAACTCCTGCATCCCGAGGATGGAGCGGCAGTCCTGATGGGGAGACATCAGGCTCCTGTATTTCACATCTGACCTTTTTCCCTACAACAGATTCTGACTTCAAATACGAAAAATTCTCATGTGCCTGCACAGCTTGCTCTGTCCCAAGAAATTCCACACTGGGTTCTGAAAAGATTTTTGCCTTCTTTTCTCTGTTCTTCAGAAAGCCTGAAGACAGCTTGCCAAAACAATACCCGAGACCGAACGCTTTGCAGGGAAACCCAGGCAGCTGGACCCACGAGAGGCTGCCAGCATTGGAAAGACCTTGCAGCAGGGGAAACCTGGCTGGACCCAAATCCTCAGTGATCATTTTGTCCTCCAGAAAAAAAACCAAACAAGCAGACTAATTTCTGTCTGTAGGATAATAAAGTTTTCTCCTGTCTCTAAGCTGTATTGTAGCTCAGGCAGTATCGCCAGCTCCTTCTAAACCTCGTAAGAAGAAAGGACTTTACTAAAGATGTGGCTGCTGCACCCACTGCAGTCATTTAAAAAAACAATGTCAAAAATTACACGTAGTAACGTTAAAACATGACGATTCATGTTGCAAGCTAATTTACAAAATGAAGAAATGCCACTTTTTAGCTTACCCACCCCTCCTGGACCTGTGCTGTAACCCAGCTGCTGCTTTCGGTTCAGAAGCTTTTTTCCTCAGCAGCCCAGTCCTATGCAAAGGACAGACACAAAAGGGAGTAGTGAGGGATGCACAAGCATGTTTCCAAGGTTAGGTTGCTTGATTCCACACTTTAAAAAACCCAGTGAAAGAAAGTTATCGGTGCATGAGAAATACGAAGTACAATTTTAGCTTGCAGTCGGAGCAGATCACATCAGGCCACCCTTAGGTGGGACAGAGAACTGGGACCCTCCTGCTAAGCGTGATCCCATGCCCCAGGGTAACAAATAGCTCCCTCTCATTCTAGTGTATGGGTACCAGGAAAACATACTAAGTTCTTTAAAAGCACGTGACAACATCAGCTCCAACCGTTTTCTCTTCTGAACCCCATATACTCTTAAGTAACCTGTCCATGCTTATGCTGCAAATCAAGGCACACGCTCCGGTGTCTCCCTGCACCTGCTGCCATTATCCATGTTTGGAACAAACCACAAATTGAGACCAGAGACTCGATTTCACTTCCCAGCGTGCAGAGAATCATCATCAATAATTTATGTCAGTCGGCTTCATTTGGGGCACTGCCTCGGGCATGCAATGGAGACTTACAGTATGCACCAAGAAAAGGAGGATTTGTATACAAAATGATGTGATAATCTGAAAAAATCCCTCAGTTAACAAAGGAAGTTTACGGATAATCATATTAAAGATTAGAGTTGTTTTAAAACAATGCAGAATGTATTCGAGAACATCTGGGAAGAAAGATGGTCGTTTTAAAAGCAAAACCTTGGGGGAAAATATTTTTCCCCCTCAAACAGAAAACAGTAATACACTTTATGAAATCCTAATCCTCTCCAATTCATATTACGGCAGAGCATTTTTCCAATCAAGAGTTTTATCCATCTAGTTAAATGCAATTTTATAAATAAATAAATATATTTAAATACAGTTTTAACATCTGATTAAATGATCAGTTATTCCACCTGGTTTTGACTGCTTCCATTTTATGTCAAAGTCAGAAAACTGAGTAAACTTAATATTAAATAAGGATAGAACTTAACCTATGGACTACAGAAAAATATATCACGATAGTAAAAGCCGTCTGATGGCTGTCTTTTTATATGCACCTATTCATCAGCTGGAAAATTAAGGAAATAACTCCTTCCATCTTACAAATGTTATTATTTTTCCATCAGTCATTTACTGTTTTCCAAATTTTTGTTGTGGCAATTATGAGTTTTATTGGGGGATTTTCACATAAGTGGTTCATAACACTTTCTATAATCAATGCTCATAACTGACATTATTTATACAGATCTTCTATTTAAACAACACATTATTGAAGCTCCTCACTGCCATAACTGCTGACAGCACCAGAAGAATAAAATTACTCCACAACTAAGAAGTAAAAGTAAAAACTACAGAATTAACAATAATGAAGTTGGTAAAAACATACTGGATCAGATTTCTAGAATGTCATTGCCTATTATATCTCAACTTCATTCTTCCACAAAAAAATACTTAAAGCTAAATTTGGAAGGATTTCTGAGATAAGATCTGAAAAGGAAGAAAGAAGAGAGAAAAAAATTACTGAAAGAAAAGAGTAAGTACAGGGCTTGTTTTTTTCCTTTTTATAGTATTTTATTTATTTATAGAAATTAATTTTTTATATATACACATATATATAAAGTAAGTTCAATGACAAGTAGAATGCTAACTAGATTTGTACCAGCAGCAACTGAGCCCTAGCAAAGAAATCCCATAAGAGATGCTTCGCTATAACCACATCATCACAGCTGTGGTGAATTCGGTGGCTTCCTCCGGAGCAGAAGCAGGCACAAGGACCCTCATTCCCACAAAGGACCCCATGGAGTCACCACTGCAGATTCAATTGTAAAGTCAAGCTGTAGGGTTGGCTAAGCGGGACTCAGCACGTGATACATCATCTGAAAAACAGCACGTACGGGATAGCAACTGTTCCTAACGTGTGGATGCATCAGAGTGAAGTCCCTTCTCTCCTGCATTTCAGCTTAACTGCTTAGCAGGTTTTCAGGTATACACGGCCTCACCTACATCAACACTTTAGAACAAACCATCTTCTTTATCCTCAAAGTCAGTATTGCAGCTAAAACAGAAATCTTTCCTCTTTGACCCTTTGAGACAAAAAAGATAAAGTCACAGTACAATGTTAACATTACTCTGTGAAATACGCTGCCTTCACTAAACTTGAGACTTCAAGACAAACGATACCTGTTGTGAAATCGGTATGGTTCTGGTCATTTATAGCAGGTAACACGTCAAGCTGTACCCAAAGTTCTTCATCAAATATCTTCCACTTCATAATGGCATGACACTTAAGTTATAAACATTTCCTGGCTTCACAGCTTTTCAAACTTTTCAAAATACAACTTAGGAAAGCCTTACACTTCTACAGCATTTCTCTAGTCGATAGCACACATCCCTTACTAACAGTTTCATTTCACACTCCAGTAAACCAAAATTCTGTATTACCACTCACTTCAGTGTTAATTTTCCCATAGATTCTCTTTTTCTGCTTACATGGCAAGACAGCTCAGGTCAAGTGCACAGACAAGCTGTGCTGCTGATTCTCCTTTTTACCACCACTGAATCACCTTCACTTTTGCTTCCCCGGAAAGTTATTTTCCCTGCAGAAAGCAGGAGAGCCACAGTCAATAGGTAAGTCAGCAGCTATCAGTCAAAATGGATTTCAAAGTGGGGAAAAAAAACCTCCCCACAACTAAAACTGCAAGTATTACTTACGCAGGATCATGCCCACGCAGTATAAATGCACCACGACAGGTATATTTGCTGCTGTACGCGTGGTGAAGCTTAATTCAGCTTGTGTCACTTCCAGCTATAGACACGTATCAGAAGCTATAAAATGTGGAAGTATTGGTGCTGAACAGACACACTGAGCTATCCCCCAGATAACAGGAATGAAGAGTGGTTATTTTGCCAGACAAAGTAGAAATATACCTTTTCTTCCTGGTGATTCAAAAAAGAAACACATTTGGTGGTTGTCACTGACTTCTTATGAAGCTTTGTAGTGCGTATATAAGGATCTAACTTACATACCTTTTTAAGACATTTGGATGAAATGCATGATAGAACCACGAGTACACAAAAATATCTGTATTTTTAGTCTAATATAACCTGGATGAGATTAGCTTTACCTTTAGCATTTAACAGGAATTAAAATAATTAAGAAGCGAGCCTAAATTCTGAAGGCATTCAATACTGAGCGAATAGCATTTTATACTGGGTTAGCATAAGGCAGAAAACCCTGTGATTTTTAAAGCTTCAATCTTCATTAGAAGCAGCAATGACAGCTTAGTAATGGACTACTTGTAAAAACAGTCCAGGAACTGACTTGTACTAATACTTAATTAACATAATTGCAAGATCCAGCACAGACACGGAACTATTTTACTAATTCGCTGGGTGAGTGAGCCTTCATTAGCTTGTCGTAAGTGGCTGAGAAAACTCCTCTAGAGCAAACAAGACACAAAGACAGGAAAAAGAGGCTGGACAGAAGGAAATCCTAATCAACCTGCTAATCCGTATCAACCGGAAGAAGCTCGACTGAAAAAGGTTTTTTAAAAGTTTAAAAAACAAGTTACTTCAATTAACAGTCAGGGCAGCCACAGGGAGCGGAGGGGTTTGGATGACAGCGCTGGTGCATACACTCTGCACCAAGGGCACACGTTCCAGCTGTACAATCAGAATGGGGTTTATAGCAAACTCTTTGAACGTGACCAGAAAGTTTATACAACAGATTAGGATCTATGTGGTCTTGTGATGTATCAATCAACTTTCACTTAGTTATTTCAGTCTGGTTACATACAAATTTTAAACAACTTGATTAAAAAAAAAAAGGGGAAAATTATGTGTGGCAGGGGAACAGATCTAATAAAAAGAGGCAAGAAAACAAGGAAGGGTGCGCCATTGGTAAATAATTGCATGAACTTGGAAGTAACAATAAGGCATCCTCCTCTGCATGAAGTGGAATAGGTGTTACTGATTTTTTTTTTCTATAATTTTTAACCTCCAAATGTGTAGATGGAACTTAATATGGTCCATATTTAAGCAGTTAATCTACTGCAGATATCTCAGCGCACTATCCACAAGGCATACAAAGATATTAACACCTCCAGTGTCCTCCTTGAAATGTGACTTGCTCTACATGTAGGCTACCCCAGCCATAAGATGGACTTTGAATGTACTGTTCTGCAGAGACTGTCACTGAAGGCAGTGGAAGAACCAACTGTGTTGAAGTCAAAATGTGGTTAGCTTCAGAGCCTTGTGGGGGCTGTGGGTTTTCTTGCTGTTGTTGTTTTGGTTTTGCTGGCATAGCAGGCAGCGATGTCAATTAAGGGAATGATTTGAGTGACATCACTATTCCCGCAGAAAACCCCAGCAGAGGCTCTATTCTACTGCTGTAAGAGTACGTTGCTGATACAGCTCGTTTCATCTGGGGACTAACACAAGGCACGCAGACAAAAGCACATTCACGTTACGACAAAGTAAAATGCATGAACAAAGAAGGCTCACTTATACCAGCCAAGGTTTGTTGTTTTAAAAGAAGACTTTGTTCAGGAATGCCAACCAAAACTTGATAGCCAGAAAAATCATGACACGCCTAGATTCTGAAATGTTGCTTTGTGTCAGAAAAAAACCCCATGGGTTGGTCCTTTCAAAGCAAACACAACATTCCAGTGGCAGAACATGACAGCTTATCCGAGCACAATATAGCAACCACTGAAAACCGCTTTCCACAAACTGGTTTCAGCACACAAGTCAGCGACATTTTACCTCCGTTAGCTTTGCTTGAATTTCCGTTTGCTTCTGTTGTGCCAAAAACCTCTGCTGCACTAGCTTTCTTTTTCCTATGTATGAACTCAGAAACAAGGATTAGCACCAATCTGAAGAACAAAGAAAGCCATAGGAAGGTAAGAACTTAAAATCCTCCATCACTAGTATCTAGTGTATCCATCACTAGTATTTGGTGTTTCAGGGCCAAAATTTTGAAGATGACACTGCATTAAAAGAGGGCTGTCTGTGGAGGGTAGCTTGGATTCAAGCAAAAAATTGCATGCAAAGAAAAAAAACAAATCTACGTGATGAGTACAACTGCAGAAGTCGGTAAAAGCGCCAACATATAGGAACGCTGACTTGAACCCAATAATAAACTGTGCTTATTACCAATTGCTTTCTAATGAGCCAGCCCCCAGGAATGCATGACGGTGGCATTCTGACATCTTCCACTGGCCTTGTGCAACCTCTTTGGAGAAGGTCATGGGAATACACAGTGGCAGTGCTATTTTGGGGGTTGGGGTGAGGAGCACAGCCTACAGCACACTTCAAAATCACTCCCACCGCAAAGAATGTACCAATGCAGAAGTATCATAGAATCATAGAATCATTTAGATTGGAAAAGACCTTCAAGATCACCGAGTCCAACCACCAGCCGTGCCCACTAGACCATGCCCTGGAGCACCTTGTCTACACGGTTTTTTAATACCTCCAGGGATGGTGAATCAACCACTTCCCTGGGCAGCCTGTTCCAATGTCTGACAACCCTCTCAGAAAAGAAATTTTTCCTAATATCCAACTTAACCCCCCGCTGCTGTAACTTGAGGCTGTTTCCTCTCGTCCCATCTCCAGCCCCAAG
>JANZLQ010000027.1:4853060-4884176 GCA_026212715.1 Elanus axillaris | reverse complement strand
GGCCGTCGGGGCGGGTGGTCGGTGGGGAGGGCCCGGAGCCCGGCCTGGCTCTGCCCGGCACCGCCGCGGGCCGCTCGCCGCCTCAGCCCCTCCGGCTGCGGGGCGGGGGGGGGGGGGACTGGATTGCGGCGTGTCCTCGGGAAAAAACTTTCGGAGCTCTCGCTGAGGGAGGTGCGGGAGAAAAATAAAGCGGATCTTCGTGCGTAAGGGGAAGATCCATGACTTTAAAAACAAAAAAAAAATGAACTGTTCTTGTCATGCGTGCTGGTGGTGTTTAGAAACGACTGAAAAGTGTTTGGTGGGTCACCTGTCATCAGTTATAATTTGGTTGAATAGGTGTCCTTGGTAAAGTTAACCAAAAAGAAATTATCAACCTGCTATTCTTACAAATTTCAGTTTTCAGCGTTGGAGATGTGCCAGCTGGCTAATTGTTAAAATTGCCCTGTTCCTTGTGTGGAATAATACAAAACGTGTGGCCGCTCTTTGGTCAGAAAATATAAGTGCTTTCTGCTCTTTCTTTGGGACGAGAGGATTCATCTTGCTGTGCGTACCGGGTTACAGTGTTCCCAAGCAAACACAGAATTAAAATGCAGGTTTCTGTATTTGGATACTCAGTCACAGTAGGCCTCTCTTGCTTTAGGAATAGTCTTTAGGTGTTTATATCACAAATTTTGCGAGTAATAATCCTATTTGTAGTTATTAGGGTTTGGATTTTTTTTTTTTTTGCAAGTTTGTCTAACTGCACTTTTCTTATGGCTGCTTAAAAAGACTGTTATAGTGAAGAGATGACCAGAAGCTTTCTGAACTGTTCTCCTTGTGAATCTCTCACTTAACTTTTAAGAAACTGTGTCTGAGGGTGCTTATAGAAAGTAACTTGTTTGTGCTTATATCTGGCAGTATTTTAAATGGGACAAAAGTGATACCAGTGGGGTGGTGGAAGGGCTAGATAGCATAATGCTTTTTAAGAGGCCTTTAATTCTCGGTAAGCTACTTCGGCTCTCAGATCATCAGTTTAATAATTAAAGCTTCTTTCTATATATGTGCAAATGTTATTTTTACTAGTGCCGTTCCACACTTCAACCTCTGTCATTCATAGCAAGTTGAAACCACGTCACTGCTCTTCCGTGCCATCTGTCTTCTGGCTGCTATTGCCGTGCTGGGGACTTGGGGTCCTCCGGGCAGTTCAGGGCATAGCTGCTCACTACCAGCCGTAGCTGACAGCTCCACAGTCTCCTTCCCAGGAACCAGATTCAAAGTTTTATCCTGCCTCATGGCTTCAGTCTGAGTTGGGATTTGCTATTCCTTTTCTGTGGCAGCATGGCAGATAAAGAGGATGAGGCTCGGTATGACTTAGCGGGTGGTACGTGGCAGGGTTTAGCCGTGCGGTGTCTTCAATCCATGCTACTGTTCACCTCCATTATGTGTTTAATCGTCTCTGAACATGTTGTAAGTACAATATACTTGATGATTATCAGTTTCTGTCCTGGATCCACCTATCATGAGTTACTTTTTCGTACCCTCAGCTTTCGTAACAGCTGGCTTTGGTAGTAGCAACCTGAATTCAGTTCGTGCTATTTATTTAGTTAGTTAGTTCATTTAGATGTCATACTTGGGTATTTCTTACTCTAAATATGCTTCCCTGTACAGTCTTCAAGAGTCTAATACAGACCTTTCTTTATCCTTTGGTTTACAGGCATTACTCCTTAGTTTCATGTTCGATGACCTGTTGAGCATACTCTCCTATAAAGAGTACAGCAATGGTAGTTAGGGTTTATACTTTTTCAGCTCTTTATAATATGGCTTTAGCATACAAAGAGTGGCATTTCTGTTCTGTAGCCACAGTGTTAACTATATGAGGTAGATTTTTAATGTTTAAAAATGGGTTTATTTGGAATATTTTCGGTAGTCTGTCTGAATTCTGGCTTGTCTGGCAATGCACAAATCTTAAATAACAGCTTAAGGTTTTTGTACGTGTGGTTTTTATTTCATTTACCACGGCAGAAGAAGAAGCCTAACTACTTTTGTGCATGTTTTTTCAGGTCTGAAGCAAATTTTGTGTCCCAGAATTCCAAACAGTGATCTGTTAAGACAAGTCAGTTGTCCTATTTTGGGGGCTTATTATCTAAGGAGAGCTCTCTTCATCTTGCTTGTTCTGTTTCATCCTTACTGCCACATTTTCCTGCTATTATTTTTCAGTTTTACCGTGTCTGACTCTCTCCTGACCTTGCGTTTTCTGTTTTCCTCACTTTAATAGGAAGTGATAGTTGCTACCAAAGCTGAATACTAACTTGCAAGTTACTATATGACTGTTGCATACTCTGGATTTTAAAACTCTAAAAGCTGTAAATACCAGAGGTGTGTAAAATAGTAATATTTGCTACATTCTACTGAATTATTTCCTCTGTTCCACCTCACCAAGTAACCCTTGTTGGAAGTACGCACTGACATTTTTTCCTGTGAACTTGCTGGTACATCAGTGAAGACCAAGTCTTGAGATACAGTGTGATTCTAAGAGAATTCTAGGCTAAATTCTGTTAATATATAATTAATGGTATTGTGAAGAAACGACCCAAGAATGAGGGGGGGGGGGGGAAGGTTACAAATCAGGTACTCGGAAGAGCTTAATTTGTTTCCCTTGCAAGCACATGTATGTGATTTTCTTAGTTTATTTCAACTAAATATCCTTTGGGATATTACAGCGGTCACCATCTTTATCCGTATCTAAAAAAATCTTTCTTTCCCCTCTCCTTCCGAAGTTGTCGTCATGGGTGTTCTTTGTGATTGAAGCACAGAAAATATGTCATTTCTCTGTGAATATAAAGGAAGTGGCTTTGTTATACTGTGTGTCCAAATCCTTCCATAATCCCTTCTGTCTTTCAACAGCGATGAATATTTCACAACCTTGGATGCCATGCCTTATTAGAAGTGCCTACCAAGCTTGTTTGGAGCATCACTGACTTGGAATTAAGTGTCTCCTAAGGAGCTGCTGCTCTGAATCACAAGGAACGCTGTAATTCTGTAACAAGAGGCCTGTAGTTGAGAATCAATAGTCTAATACTTTTGCTGTACAGGCATCCCAATTACGCTTTTTAACAAGTAAGCTTTGTGCCTTGCAGAAATTAGTTGATAGTTCTTACTATTGTTTTTAACAGTTAAAATCGAAGTATCAGGATTCAGTATGCCATTCTATCCCATGTTCATGGCACAAAAAGTGGTCTGCAAGCTAAAATTGGTGTTTGAAATGGAGCGGTATGTTTGCTACTCAAGCCGGTGAGAATCTCAGCACAGAAATGTGCTGCAAATAGCACTCATGGGACTGACAAATAGAATATTTAAATAAGTACAAAACCTCATCAACAAAGAATGAGAGCATGTCTTTGCCTTTGAACAAACATTAGGAAGTTTGTGGCACTTTTCATTCTTGCTTTTAACGTCGTGGCTTAGGCTTCATTTTTGACATTCCTTTTCATCAGTTTTCTTAGTAAGCGCGAGCAGATAGGACAAACCAGCTCAGAGGAGTTAATTATAAATAACGCTGGCCTTCATGACCATTCCTTTATTGTAGAAGGCAGTGTCTTCAGTCCTTTACTATCTGAAGGTCTTGATATTATTCAGATGTAAGCAGAATACCAGCGTTCACTTCTATTTCCAGTCCCATGCATGGTTAAAAATAAGTTGTGTAGTCAGCATAAAACTGCGTTGAGAAAATTGCTTAATAAAACTGCTCATTTTTTTCCCCGGGCTTGCAGCTTGCTGTCAGGACGTAGATTACCTCAGGCGGTAGGTTTAAGCATGAACTGGGGGATCACAGTAGCCAAGCAGCCTGGCCTTTGAGCTTGAATACTAGCGGCATAGACTGCAAGCAGTTATTAATGCTCTTAAGGTCTTTCACGACAATGTGTTTGATAAAGATGTCCCTTTCCTGACTCTGGGAGATGTTGAATATGAACGCTGCCCTCCTACTCCAGGTCTGTGCGCTTCCGTAGCCGATCGCGTGCTGTGAAGCAATTCCAGTAGATATATTTTCATTGCAGTTCTCATCGGGATCTTTTAAGGAGATGATGGCGTGGGTGGAGATGGCAGAGTTTGTTAGGTTATGTGCCAAAAGCTCCTGGGCACACCCACGGGAGGACTGAAGAGAGACCATAGTGGACGGGGGAGCCCAAATAGGAGATGAAATAGATGAAAACATCTTCTCTGGGCCCCTCCCAGGGCTGGTCCCAGGAGTCAGCCTCGGCCTCCAGGTGTGACACCCATGAAGATGAGTCAACGCTGGAGCACTTTGGGACTTAAGGGTGGTGCTGCCTAGAGGTGTGGGACGTATTATGGGATGCAGGAGAGGAGCATTTTGAGATTGCGTGAGGCTTATTACGGGCTGTGTAGGGGAGGAACCAAAGGTGGGGAAAGGGATAGGTTCAGGTGATTTGGGGAGAAGCAAGAGTGGGAAAACAGAGGAATAAGGGGGTTTAAAAGGTCTGGTTGTGTGCGAATAGGCTGCTGGTTGGTACACTTGTCTGGCTGTTCCCTGCACCTCCATCAGCGCGCTCTGTCCTGTTAAATTCCTTTATGACTCTTGGATGAGGGACTCTTATTTGAGGGGAGAGGGTGTACATCTCATTGCTATCAACTAGAGTCAAACTGTGGGTCGGAGGGACTGTGTGTCCATGGTGCCAGCAACTGGATCAAGTGCGGGTCTGGATGCCAGCAGTTGGGCTGGGACCCTGGGCTGGAGGGCTGCATGCCAGCAACCAGGAACACTTCATGGCATGAGTAAAACCAAGCATCAGCAACTGGAGTGGGATTGGGGACCTGTTTATTTGTGCTGCAGTACTGGAGCAAGTGTGGGTGTGTGAGTGAGCGTGTGGCTGCTAGAGAAGATCAGGCTGGATCAGCAGGTGAGTGCATGGATAAGGTGGGAGCTGAGGTGTGAGTGTGTATCATCTCTAAGAGCAAGAACACAGGAGGAGCTAGCTGTTGGAGGCACCAGGGAGTCCTGGCCAGCTGCTAGAGAGACCGTAGGGTCAGAGGGTCTCCAAGGGTGAGATGTAGGTATATGCCTGTGTGTCCCTATGGGCAAAACTTCAGTGGGGTTGGGTACTGGGCGACCAGGGAGTCCCAGCCAGCTCTGTGTGATGGTGTGTACCCACAGGGGAGCTGGGCTGAAGCCTCGTGCGCTCCAGCCAGAGAGAAGAGCAGGATGAAGCTGTTGGTATGAGCGCTCTGTGTGTCTGTGATCGATGTGGCCAGCGGTGCATATGCGTGGTGTGTGCATCTGCCTGCTGGGAGGAGATTTTCAGCCTTGCTACTGGTTGGACTTGGGCATGGAGCTGTGGCTGTGCGGCCTCGCAGCTGTCGGCTCCAGCATGATAGGTCTTCTCCTAACAGAGTCGTCTATAATTACAGACGTTTGGTGGTCTCTGTAATGACATGGTGTTTTCATTGCCTGTGACTGTATCAGACATACCTCTGTATTACCGATTATTCATTTTTCAGTCTGTATGATCTTTCGGAAGCATGACGAAGCTCTTTCCCCGAGTGAGGAATAGAAAATATCTCTGGTTTTGCCTGACTTCGGAGCCTTTAATGTTCTCCTATTCTTTGGGCACATGCATTTTTGATGCAAGTTAGGATTTATGCATCAGGAGTTTTGCCTGTAACCTTGGAATATAGAGGAAAAAGTCGGATCTCTCAGAAATGTAAATAGGTCTTGGGTGATACTCTTGAAGATAAAAACATCACTGCTTATACCTTCATGTTACTGTAATTCTGCAGCCAAGCTTGATTGCTCAAAAAGGATTGCTACAGGAAGTTTGAAGTGGTGCTTGCTATAAAAGGTGCCAGAATGACGACAGTGTTCTTAAATGTGCCCCTGTCCCTAATTTTCCTCCCTGTCAGTCCCCCGGAGTTTGGGTGGTTCTCGTGTGAAAGCTGCTTGCTGTGTTGTTCCCTTTGCTCATGCTGCTGGTCTTGGAGCTGGCAGCCACGGGACTGCTTGCATTGTAACCAAGCTGTAAAAGTGAAGAGAACAAGGAATGCAAAGTCCCAAGAGGCCTCTAAAAGCAAATGTAAAAACCTTGTTTGCATAGCTTTTCAGCTTTTGGCTTACTTATGTAGAGGATGTAAGTTCAGTGAGTGGAAACACATTATTTCACAGAGGATCTGAGGATTTTTTTCATTTGTCTGTGCAAGTCGAAAGGGCTTTGTAAAGGTGCAGTGAATAAGATTGATGTTGAAGGACCAATATTAGGAATCAGTGTTTGATAAGAAAGGAAGGTGTTGACTTATAAGGCTGCTAAGATGGATGCCAAGTCCATCTTATCTTTGATATAAGCAGAGGGGGAAAAAAAAGCCTCAAATACTTAATGACTTGTAATTCCTACCTAGGTTAATGGAATTGGTGTCACCATATTAATTTATTGTGATGCTTCCCCTAAAACTGCATCATAACTGCTTTAAAAATTTGTGTGTGTGGTTTTTATTAGTGCTTTGTAGCTCAGATACTTTGGTTTATGGTTTTAATTATAAAATAATGACAGGTTTTATAATATAATAATAATGAAGGGCTTTTCATCTGCCTCCTAGTCAGGTTTCTCAAAACAGAATCACTAAGTTTGGTAACTGCGGTAAGTAAAAGTCAAACACTTTTTTTTTTTTCCTCTTTCCTCCCCTTTGTCTGACATTGCTGTTTGAAGGCTCAGGACAGGCTTTTATAAAGGCCACGTGTTTCTGCTGTCATTACTATAAACTAGCTCAGGCTGCTCAGACAGAAAATTCTGGGTCTGGAGAAAAAGATAATTTTTGCCATAACATCACAGAGACCTGTGTATGCAACATCTCTCACGTTCCAGTGGTAGAGCCTATGTTTCTTACCCCTTTTTCTTGTTATTGGCAGTAGCTGTCCCACATACCCCTCTGCTCCTACCTGGGAAGGCAGCAGTAGCTGGTAAGGTTGCTGATGCTGTACTTGGCATCTAGGTGCAGGTAACTTAAACAAGTGACAGCTTACCTGGGCAGATGCTCCATTTCCACGAATGCTCATGCTATGACTGGATATGCGACATGTCCTTGCAATTGAATGTAGGCTTAAAAAAGGATTCAAAGTACCCCAAGCCCAGCTGCTACTGAGACTAATAACCTTACATGAGAGAGAGACTTCTGTGAGGAACCTTAAATCAATGTGCCTTAAATAAATTGCACAGAGAAGCAATACTGAATTTTTGGTATGTTTCTCTACTGTTGTTTCTGTGCAAGTCTTGGACACTTTCCTTTGCAAAGCCCTTCAAATGCAAACTCTCAAACGAAAAAGCTATGGCCTGTGAGTATTTGCATGTCTGTCTGGCCCAGATCTCAGCTTTTGCTGGATGGAATGGTTTCCCCTTGGAACAAAGGAATATATATATATATATATATATATATATAAGTTGATCAAGGATTATTTATATGTTGTTCGACAGCTTATGACGGACTCTGGAGGCTTGTTTAGGAATTTTTAGCTGAAGTACTGCTTGCTGGAAATGACTGTAAAGTGAGGAAGTAGTTCTGTGATAGCTGGTTGCAAGTATAAAATATGAAAGCTATATCCAAGCAGAACTGCAGAGTAGCTGTAGAAAGAGTAGCTACACCTTGATGTACGTTACATTTGTACTCATTTAGCACCAATTTGTTTTCTGGCACCAGGGAAAACCAAAGCATGCCCAAAAGCAATACAGACAGAAGAAAAAGTGTGTCTGTGTTTATAAAATGTCACCATCCTATCCTAACGAATGAACGAATCCACAATCACGAATGTGAAGGGAGCCAGTAAAGGCTTATGTTAAGACCATAACACACTGAAGAAGGTTAAATCTAGACTGACAGATGAAGGCTGCCCTGTAACTGCATGACATTTTCTCATTAGCTACTGAAGGAAATTCTGTACTGCTTATTTTCATTCCCTGTTATGCACATGCATTGTATGCATTTAAAGCTAAGACCTCTTGTGTTTTCTGTGTAGACTTTAATAACCTAAATGCTAATAAACCACTCTGTTAGATGTTTAGAGCCCAGCAATAACTTGTTAGATCTTCACATGGACCTGCCATGTAAATTGCTTGCTTTTCTTCTCAGACCTGCTTCTGCTATTAGATGATGATTCTTGACTTCTCTAGTCTCAGTTTTGGCTCGACAACAAAATTGATACTTAGGCCTTTTTTTAATCTGTGGCAAAGCAGCAAAATTCCGCCATGCTAATAATACCATAACAATGCGATAGGACATGGCTTCCTTGAAGTTTGAGTTGAAGTCTGTTGGCAGTTACCTGTTTTGCACAGTCTACACACACACTTGTACTGTCAAGATGATTGTGTTGCTCACACAGTCCAAGTGCCAGCAGCCATTCTGGCACATCAGAGCTGGGAGAGCTAAACAATAAATACCCTCTTCATTACCTCCTACCTTCAGTTCCTCAAGCCTTCAGTCTTACCCGTGTCAGGGGTGTTAATGCTTAGCTTCATATACTGGGTATTACAGCCAGGTGCATAGCTTTCCTTTTCTGTCTTGCAGTTATTCTTGGTTGACATATATAGTTGCTTACAGTTAACTAACTAAATTGTTAGTTTATGCATTCAGTTTATATAATAAATGGCTCGCATTATCTGTTCGTTGGTTTTTCCCATTAACTTCAACCGTGTACTGTAGAGCAGTTACTTAAGTTTTATTAGAGATTGAAATTAATTCATAAAGAGAACTGAAAGACTGACATTGCAGGAGTTATCTGTAATTTGCATAATTTACACTCTCCGATGACCTTTTCATGTGAGCATAGTTACTTAATCGCTTTAGTGTTAGTCTGGCCAGTTTGTTCTAGAAGATGCTGATAATGTAAAAGTTGGTCGTTTTGGGTGGTGGATCATAGTCACGAAGATGAGCTCTTTTCTTCCACTGTTACACAAAGCTAGTGCAGTTTGACAACTGGTAGTTGCAGGGATTTCACTGTCGTCTGACTGCTTGCGATTTTACTGGTGGTGTTCAGCTGTGCTGAAAATAGGTCTGCTGTGGTTGAAAGACTTTAGGAAAAACCTAAGTGGAGTGACAGCAGGGAAGAGCATTCCCAAGGTAAAGTGATAGGGACTGTGCTTTTCAGTGTAGTACAACAGTTTTCTACACTTTATTTCTACTCTTCAGTTAGTATTGCAATTGTTGTATTTGCAACAGCTTTAATTGCTTTTATTATGTCAATGTTTCTTCTAATTTTGATGGATAAGAATCTGAATTATCTTAATAAGAAAGTCAAGGTGATTTTGGTAGCCTCTTTGTTGCTGGATTCATTACAGTGAAGAAGCTCTCCACTTTATTTACCTAAGTGCATAAAGCAGCAAGTTCTTGTGTTCCGCAAGTGGTAACTTTTTTCTCTTCCTCATATCTAGGAAGGCTGTGGAAGAGTTACTTAAAGAGGCAAAACGTGGGAGAACCAGAGCTGAAACAATGGGAGCTATGGGTTGGTAAGTTGTGCCACGAGGAAATGAATTCTGTGACCAATGCCAAAATAAATTTTACATTTAATGCGTGACAGAAGTCTCTACCTTTTAATTTGCTTCATGTTTAAATAATTTGTCTTCAACCAGGTATTAATTTGTCTGGGGAAAAAATTGAGTCCAGATAAGAAAGAAGTTCAAGTAAATTCTGCCTGCATGAAATTGTGTGACTGAATGTGTTGAAGTCAACGCAACTGGAAAACTGTAATAGTGTTTCCTTATAATAGATGGATTTGCAAAGTTTGAACTGAAACCTCGTGAGTCTTTAAAATACTGGGTAGCTTCAGTGTGCATGTACTTACATACTGGCCACATATTACTGGGTTAGATTCTGTTTAAGTTAACAGAATTCATAACCTGACAAAGAAACCTAAACCCTTAAAACAATAAAAATAGTAAATGATCCTCTAGTAGAGAATCCGTGTGTAAATTGCAGCCAAAAATTAACTCAAAGTATAATCCAATTTTGAAAGGAGGTATTTTTTAATACTAAAAAAACCCCGAAAACCCAGGGGCTAATTTGTGTAGCAAGTGGGAAAAGAATCACAGTATTTAAGTCTTAAGAGAAATACAGTATTAATTCCTCAATGCAGTATTTCAGTGTTTACAGCTAGATTATTATGGAATGTAATGCATGTAATTGTAATTAAAGAAGTAATAACATGCCGAGAAGAGTCATTCATCTTAAAATAATGTGTATGACTTTGATAAGAAGCTATTGGATCTAGGGATGTTCACACAAGTAGTACACCAGTTGACTGCATTAAATTCATTTGTAGATAAGGTTTGGCTTCCTCCACCAACAGCAGTAAAAGATAAGCCTGCGCTGTTAATTAAGTTCTCGGCTGATTTCTTGGCTATGTTTGTTTTAGTAGCTCTGAAGAGATTAAAATAGCATCTCACTGAAAAAAGTTAATCCTTTATGTTTTCTAAACAAGTTTTGAGTTTTTTTGTATATTTTACCCAGTATTTCTGCTAGGGATGCAGTTTACACTCTTTATGTTAAAATAGTTAAATTGGTTTCATCCCCTGGAGTGCTTATGGCTATACTGATGCAGCATGCTTTTACCCTGTCAGCCTTGCTAAATGGCCAGGTCAACCAGTGCAGATAATTAGTTAGCACTGTGAAGTGTTGCATGCATCCAGTTACTGTGAATTTGCAAGTTAATTCCAGGTAGGGAGACTAAAGATTTCTGTTGGGAGATAACCAAGTGTCCCTGTGCAACTTCGCTGCCTCTTGTGCAGTCTGGAATACCTGCTAGGAGTGCGTATGGGCTTCTGCTCCTGGCTCTGGCTACTTCTTATTCCTTCTCTGTAAAAGAGTAGTGGTCCTGTGCAGCTGGCTGTGATGATCAGCTGGGGGTAACATGCGGTTTGCTGAAGCCTGGTGCCCAAGACCTGCCAGAGGAGGGGATAGCCAAGGGTGACCTCTTCTTCAGAACAAGTGCAGATCGCACTAGAGTGAAATAGTGTCTGGCTAGGCCAGGGTTGTGTTAAAGGTGTAGGAGGAAAGGGATTGTCAAGAAGGCTTCAGGCAGAGGAAGACTGCCGACATAGGGATTGGCGTGGTGATATCCTGGACTGAGACTGTTGAAGTAAGGATCTTTTCAGCTGCAGAGTAACGTGAGAATAGCTATACTGGGTCAAACAACGGATCCATCTCTGCAGTGCCCTGTCTCCATCAGTGGGCAATACCCAGCACCTAGGAAATGGAGGAAGAAAAGTACAAGAAAGTAGCAGTACTTCCTCAAGGTACTATCCCAGCTTCGGGCAGTCTGCAGCTCAGGATGTCCTGCACTCAGATGATTTTTTTTTTTTTTTTTTTGTATATGACACTTCTCCAGGGATTTTTCCCTCTCTGAATTTATCCTAAAGAGAGACTGGTAGTAATCCCATTTGTCCCAAACCTGCTGCTATAGAGTTTGGCATAGGCTAGTGTACAGCTGGCGTATGTGGCCGAAAGGAAGATATAAAGCCCCCCATAGGCAGGCTCCCAATAAGCCTTTGGTGTCTGGTTCTGCAAGCACAAGAGAACAGCAGCTGGAAGCTGCCACTGCTCTCTTCCCTTTAATGTTTTTTGTGCCCTATTGTGCTGTTCTGGTCCTTCTGAACTGGCCCAACAACTAGGTATTGCATATTTACTTGGGAGGTGAGATAACTAGTAAGATATTTGGAAGGAAACTTTGACTATGCTCAGCTGAGTATCACACTCCAGCAAAACGCAGTCAGATGTAACTGATGCTACGGTAAATCCTGAAGGGCCTCAGAGATTATTAGATCCAAGACTGACATGTAACCTTGCAACTGTAAACTACGGAGGGGAATGTAACTGCTGCTCTGAGCTCTCTGGATAGCAAATGAAATGAGCAGAAAAGTTAGTTCATGAAAATGTATATTAGTAGACCAAATCCAGGAAAGCATAACTGGTAGAAGCAAAGAGACAAGGTCCTCACCAACTTGTCTAAAAGCACAGTCTTAACAGGTAAAACGCAAACCCTTCCTTGCTTGCCAAACTCAAAATGCTTACAGGTGTGTTTCATGAGGACTTCTGGGATTTCCTCAGCCCTTTGTCAGAGGAGTCCTGGAGAAGAGATGCACAAACCCTGGAGACATCTAGTGTAAGGCCATCAATCCTGCATTGGCACTGGATAGTTGAAGCAACTCGGCCTGAAGAAAAGATTTGTTCTGCCATCTGTCTTTGGGTAAGGAGAAGCAGAGGCTGCTACTGCTCATACTTCGCTGATTCCAGTTTATGTTGCTCTCCAGAAGCTGTTGAATACTGGGAAATACATTTCTGGAGTCAGTGGCATTTGACAGGAATTGGTTAAAGGGAGGTGCGCGGGGAGGTGGCATTCCCGGGGAACTATATTGTGCATACCATTACAAAGGAGTAGTGTCTCCCGGTGGGTGTTGATGGCAGCAAAATCTTAGCCAGCCTCTGAACACTGTTTTGGGACTGCTTTCAGGTTCAAGCCACTGCTCCATTACTCTCCGGAGTGATTAGTCCTCCATAGCTCAAGTGCACTGTTTGAAGAAGTTCCCCAAACACCCCTCCCTAACTTTGTGCTGCCTCCTCATGCAAGATGGATAGTTAGCTGCTGTTTGAGCCTAAATTACAAGCATCCAAGCTAGCATAGCTGACAGGTACTGAAAAAATGCACCAAGCAGTCATCCTTTAGCCCAAGCCTCTAGTACAAAGACTCAGCCTCGAAGTAGGGGACAGTGTTGCTAGTATTTCTTCCAGTTTGGGAATGCTTTGCCAGTGGTACGTTGTCTTACAAGTTTGCTGTGGATGATGTGGGTAGGTGCTGCAATCTGTAGGGGTTAGATGCTGGTAGAAGAAAGGCTTCTCCCAAACAGGGAGGTTGGCGGTGATAACAGGCAAGAGCTTATGTGTGAAGGGAGATTATCTGAGGCTCTCTGGACACGGAGCAACTGTCAGTATTGCCAACGGGCTACATGAGCTCTTAGATGGTCTTAGCTCACTGGCCTCCACGCTCTCGGGACTGCTCAGATTGGCAGTATGTAGGTCCATGGCAAATTAAGGGAAGAAATACTGGATATTCTTATCTGTAGATACCACAGATGTTGGCTCTTGAGTATTGACTTATTCCTTGGATGTCCTCAGAATTTTTGCTCTCAGCACTGCAGTGTTTCTAGTTCCTGCAATGCTCCTTTTTGTACATACTTTACCGCCACAGTGATTCTTTTTGGGGGTCTCCTACATCCTTATGATACCACATGGTGTAGATCCTGCTGCTGATGCTTCTGGTTCAAGCATTAGTAGAGCTAATCACGAGTAAGAAAATGTGTGAGAGAAAAGGAAAGGAGGGTCCTCTTCTGAAGGTGTCTTAATCTCAGAAATGTTGAGCAAAAGAGAGCAGAATCTGTGGCTGAATCGCAGTGATGCTGCTGTGATGCTGGAACCTCTGAGATGAGAAAAGACATCAGAGCAGCTGTCTGGAAGTTAACATTTGAGGGCCAGCTGGATCCAGGATGGGAAGTTGTGGACAAATAGTGTAAGAACACTTGAAATGGTTAGACAAATTTATCCTTAATTCATCAGAGAGTATTGGACACAGATGAAATAAAGCTACAGGATATTTGGGATTTTCTATCATGTGTCTAGGTAAAATCAAACTTAAAAGCTCAGCTTTCCTTAAGTATTTTTGTTGGTCCTATGTACACAATTCATAAGCTTCCTTATAGCAGTGGAGTTAGGTCCCATTTTAAGGAGTTCTGCTTTAATTGAGAAAGGCAGTTAAAATGCCACAAACGCTACTGTGTTCTAGAGGCTTTTGTTTGTTTGTTTGTTTTTTCTCCAAGGTATAGGTCTGGTCTTCAAAGATGCTGGTAGCAAGTGAGCTAAAGCTGAACTGAATGTAATCTTCTTGGCTTACTTGAAAAGCTTACCTAAAATAAGACACGGAAAACAGGATATTTTGGGATGGTTTGTTCAGCTCTGCCTTCTAAGAGCAGATGAAATTGCAAAAAGAAGATAAATTTTGGAAGCATTAAATTATTTTTAACCCCACTTCTTGTAAAGCAATCCTAAAATTGCTTCATTCCTATAGGTAGCTTTCTGTTCAATACCAAATCTGTCAGAAGTACTGCAGAATGCAAAATAGTGAAGATGAGGCCGAGGCATTTGAGGGCACCGGGACTGTGAAATGCTGTATTGCATCTTGTCTTCGAATGGGTGTTGCATGACTGTGCAGAAACACTGCAGCGTGATTCCCCTACATCTCTTTCATTTGAAAGGGAAGAGGAGGAGAAACAGGGTACAGACAGAGATTGCAAAGTAAATATGTTGAAATCTTGTGATCAGAGCACCAGTTCCTATCCAAAGTCCTGCCAGCTGCATCTAGCTGCCAAGTCCATACATAAAAGCTTTCCGTGTCCTCCCAGGCATCCTGTTACGTGAGATCCCCTGTGAAAGGGTAACAGCCTAGATTAGTTAGTTTGGCAAAACAACCTCTATCTGCTTTTTTTTTTTTTTGCCTTCAGTCACTCTTCTGTTAAGTACTGTATTTTCCATGGCAGTTTAGAAGTGGTAGAAATGTACTTGTAAGTTCATCCATGATGAACTTTGTTTCCTGGAAAGAGGTGATTTACTCTATATGCTGAGGCTGACTGTGCCAAACCTGTTTGATATGTCCAGTTACTCAGCAGAGAAAAGACTGTGGCACGTGGGACTGCACTCTTGTGTCTTAAATGGTGTCAGCATGTTTTACTGTTAAGAACTTGCATGGTACGCTTCTGTGCTGAACTGCACTGCCAGACTTGATAACAGGTATTGGCTGGAAATTCTGTGTCATTGCACAGAATTTGGCTTGAAATGTCAAAAGGAGAGTTAAGATTTGACCTATGTTCTCAATAAGAGATTTAATCTTTTTTTTCTTGCTCAAAATGCAACGTTGACTCTTTGTCATTGCATAGTGGAGAGATTTTTGGGGCGTGGGGGAGAACCTTGTCCCCCTGTGGAGGGGGACAAGGTTATCTAGGTGAGAATAGATTGGTTTAGCTTATTGGAACATGGAAAGCAAAAAGTGAACCCTTGCACTGAGTGCCTACATTGTGACAGAACTGGAGTCCATTTTGTAGACAAGGCTGCGCTAGAATTGCAGGTTGTATGCCTGCTTTGGTCACGCCTGCAGCCCTGCTTCAGGCACGTTCCAGTTCAGAACTTTAATTTTTTTTAACTTTCTTTTTTTTTTTAAGGAAAGCTTTTAGAAATCTGTTCTGTGGCACTATTTACTAGTCAACAGTATTGTGTTCCACCTTGCACAGGCTGAGCTTGCCTCCCAGCCCTTCAGAATTTACATTGAGGGCAATGCTGTCATTGAATTGAGCATTGCAGGATCAGACCTACAGCAAGCCACAGGCTTGTCTTTGGGGAGGTCAATTTTCTCACCATTAGAAGTGCTCTCAAAGATATCAGTGGATTAATACAGTTCACTTTTAATCTTCACAGTTCCATATATATCATGGATATATGTAAACATTATGGGCTTGTGTGTGTGTGCATGTGTCATATAGCACATGCTAAACACCTCATTTCCTTTAAGACTTAAAGGCAGAATTTGCTTTGTTGAAGTCTGAGGTCAGTAAAACTAAAGACTAATGTTTCTCGTCAGTGCCGTAACTTGCTGCTGCTCTGCGAAAGCCGTGTGGCTCTCTTATCACTGTATGATGCTGAACTAATGGCATCTCTTAGCTGACTCTGAAGTCCTGCATTTCTCATCAGTTTGCATTCGTAGTATAGCTCAGGCAGCACTCGTAGTGCCAAAAGAAATAAATACTCCAGCAAGGTGAATTTACTTAGGGCAGATTGTCTCATTCTGGTGCTATATATATTAGTCAATATATATTAATCAATGCATTAGCTCTTAAGAAAAAGCGAGAGGAAGGAGACAAATGTGAAATAGTTTTTGCCTGGATGCAGCCTAGAGAAAGCTGCCCTACTTGGTAGGAAATGTGGAGGTACAACAGTTTAATGCTGCCATGAGACATACAGAGGACTTAAATGTTGGCTGTTTTGTGTTATGTCTTGAGTGTATCCTGTGCCGTGTTCATAGTTGATATAGCTTGAAGTAGAAACCCTATTCTACTGACATACATTTGCCTTGTATTTTTACTTCATAATACAGTTAATGGATAAATACTGTCTCCCTAATTTACAAAACAGCTATACTAGTTACAGCTCTAGAGGTTTGGGGTTTTTTAAGGTTGGTGGGTTTTTTAAACCAGGATTTGAGCAAAACAGTGTAGATTTGTATGCAGAAGGTTTAGAAAACTCTAAAATAACTGTGCTGTAGAAATGTGTCAAGAAATACCTAGTGGGAATAAAACAGTGTGACTGTTTAATGTGTACTTCTAAAATTACTCTCGTAAGTCCTTTGAGGATTTAGGACAAGAAAAATTATCAGTAATGCTTAGTAGGCAGACCTGAAGCAAAACATAGTGGTATATGCCATGCCGAGTTACAAGTCATGAAGTATGCTAAATAATCAGACGTGATCTTCATTACAATTTTCTTTTTGTTCTGATACCTCTGATTTTCAGAGGTATCAAAGCTTTTTAAAAGGTCAGGGTATAGTTTCTACACAAAATACTCAAGCAGAGTAGATCTTAACATTGTGGTGTTAGGATTCGTTGACTCCATAGTTGATTCAGTAAGTGGCACTGTGATCTCCCAACAGCTCTGCTTTTTTAGAGTAATCCCATAACTTTATTAGTATGCAGACTCAAAAACCTTGTGAAGACAAACACCACAGTGGCTCCTGCTATAAACAAAGTCTTAAGAGTGATTTTTGCTTACTGCAGGAATATATTCAAACTTGTTTTGTCTCATTCCATTCTTTAAGAGATGATAAATCGGGAATAAGTGGAGTACAGCTGATACCAACAAGAAAGGAAATGTACAGTACTTGTTCAGTAAAACTAGCTGATAAATTATGTACAAAAGTGTTAAGCTGCAAGAGGAGAAAGTCAGAAACAATGGAGAAGAGTTGGATAAGTATCCTTTCTGTTTAAGAAAAAGAAATAAAACATTTTGTGTGGTGGTTGCCAGATAGAAGTTAAAATTAGAATGCCTCATGTTTATGTTTTATCACTACAGCTGTTTGGGTTTTTCATGCAAGTGTATCTTTCACTTCCTGACTATCTCAGTTCATTAGATAATGCTGACTTTAGATTATGATCTTGTAAACCATTCGAATTTGACTTGGAATATGTTACTAAATATTTGATTCCTGAATACCTAAGTTAAGCCCTGTCAACCTTAAAATATATTGTCATCCTCTGCTTCCCCCTGCAAACACTAGCTTGTGAAAATCATGTGGATTTTCGCTGTGTTGCAGTAGAACAATTTTCATCCGATAAAGAGTAAGGTAAAAGGAGAATGGAGACAACCTTAAGCATATCTTTCTGTACTGAAAGTTTACACTAGGTGGCATGCAAGGAAAGCCAAAACCACAAACCTGTCTTAAAATTATTGAAGTTAAAATCTCAGAGTTGTTTCAGGAAGGTTTTATCTTGTCTTTTGATCACTTTTAAATGTCTTTACAGGTTGAAATGTCCTCTTGCTGGAACAAATAAAAGATTTCTTATTAATACCATCAAAAACACATTACCATCTCAAAAAGAACAAGACCAAGAACGTGAGCAAAAGGAAGACAGTAAGGAGCCTGAGCCAAACAAAAGCAGGAAAGAAGAAAAACCAAAGAAATGCAGAATTCACCCATATACACCCAGCTTTCAGTCCAGGAGGAGAGTCAGCTGCTCTCCTCCGAGGCACCGAAACAGGAACCAGCACACAAAGGATAAGCATGAAAAGCGGTCAAGCAAACGATGAGGAGAGGAGAGTGACGAATACGTGTTGTTACAAGCCAGGAATGTCATTAAGCGTCAGACTGCAGGGATGTCTCAGTTTTTCAGGAAAAGATGCTGTTCAAAATTGAATTTTGAACCAGCTTGCTTGTGTGAGAAGTAACCTTGAGGTAGCTTTAGAAAACTTTTCTTTGGGACCTTTAAGAGAAAAGCAAAGTGCAGCATAAATCTTTCCGTCGTTTTAGAACAGACATTCCTTTCCCTTTGCTCCATTCCTCTCCCTTTCTGACTAAGCTTAGGGTCTTGGCGATGGAGCGTGGTGCGTGTGTCACTGTCCGATACAACTCGTTTAGTCATATCACTCGTTTGGAAATAAATTTAAATTAAGCAGAAATGTATTTATTGTGTGAAGTTTGCAGAACTTCTTTGCTGCTAACCAATAAAGAAGTTTTGTGTGTTTGCGTTGAATTTAGTTTTACAGAATCTAGAAGGGGAAGCTGGTCAGCGCCTGGCCAAGCACATGCATTTTGACTAGAATGTAAGAGTTTGCTTTCTTTAGTATAAAAAGAAAAAAATTGAAATGAGTAACGCTGGTTTTGCTTTCCAGGAGGAACTACCAGGAAATACTGATTTTGCTTGTTATTGTATATTCACAAACCTGTCATAGATAATAATAATAAACATTACCCCTAAAAAGCCATAACTGCAATAATTGTCTCTGTTTAGACTTCCCTCTGTAAGGAAGTAGTTTGAACGGTTTTGTTGTCATGGTGCTTTCAAAACAAGCCTCGGAGACAAAATTACCATGTTCTCTGTCCACTGCTAGGAAGTTTCCAAGTAAATGTGTAATACAAGAAATGCAGAGGTGATACTTAAAAACAGTCAAATGCTCACTTTCCAAGCCCGTGTGACAGTTCTGTAGTGGTACAGTTCTTAAACTTGTGACTTGGAGCACATACAACGTGCATCGGCATATTCTGTGTCTCACTTCTGTTTGCATTACAATAACAAACTTCCACGTGAAATACTTTGTATTTCAGTATTCTCAAAAAGAATTGTTTTGAACACAGGTTTCCGTTTTTAAGTGTGTTGACAATAAAATCGAAAATGTTCATTAAAAGCGCTTTGTGGAATTAATGCTTCTGATGGGTTTCTTCACTGACGTGGGCCTCTCTCCTCTAAGGGAAGGCGAGGACCAGCTCTTCATGGTCCTTCAGTGTTGTGTCAGGGCAAGAGTGCCACCTATAGGCTTATCTATACCTCATCTTGCTATACTTACCTGTCTCTCTTGGAAATTTCCGGTTAGCTAGGAGATGGGGAGACCAAAGTGGAGATCTGCTGCGGCTGAATTTTGATGCGTGAGCTGGGAATTACTCTTCTGAGTAATGGGAAGGTAGTTAAGCGGGCACTGAGCCCACCCGTGGCTGCCAGGGTCGGCGTATCCAACAAAGTGGGATACTTCTACATTTCCACTGAGGATGCTTCTCTGTTTCCCCGCAGGAACCATAGCACCGAAATAGAAGTCCCAGCCTTTCAGAAAATTTCCAGCGATTTAAGTGGGATCAATGAAAAAGTAGTATCTTTGAAGAATGTAGGACTATCTTTGGTTTAAATAAACAGATGCTGTTTACGGTCCTTATTTTGCTGGACACTGACTGTGTTCTCCTGAACAATCCTTTTTGGAAGGACAGCACCTATAATACCAGCTGGGCTCTGCTGCAGGGACAGTGCTGGATGGATGTGGCTTTGCAGCAGAGCATTCATCTCACAGTTGGTCAGGATTGGGGCTGGAGGTGTTCCACAGAACAAATCCCCATGAATTCTTGCTGGTCTGGCTTCTGGGGATAACATGGTGTCCCGAGAGCTTTCCACGCTCAGGCCTTCAAACACCACTTTAGGATAAGTGCAGCTGTTGATGCTATATTAATTTAAGCCAGGCTTTCAGGTGGGGAAAGCGGTTGGAGTATGCTTTCAAAATCAGTCTGGATTGTTGAGAGCGCTTCCGTACTAGAAATGCTCAACTAGAGGATCTGACATGACCTAAACTGGATAGCTGAAGAAAGCCTGTCTTCATCAGCGGTGGTGGGTTCAGATCTAATTCCACTCTTCGCTGACTTAGAGAACAAACGTGAATTATTAATCGTTCATTGGTTGATGACATATTTTAGTGCTTTCATAAGTGTACATAATAAAACCAAAAAGCTCTGCTGCTCATTAACTGTGCTTAAGGCAAATCTTCACCTGCTGATGGCTTTTTTTCATTAAAAAATGGGTGCATAAAGCCGGGTTTGTATCATGTCTGCAGTTGCTCATACTGTGCAGCACCAGCATCACATTTCTAAGGTATCTTAAAGATAGGATTTAAACCCTGAAACTTAAAGCTTGAACATGACTTTTCAAAATGTGTTATTAACTGCTGTAACTCAGAACACTTGTTACCCATAAAAGTGCCTAGTCCTCAAAATAAATAAATACATAAATAAATAAATAGTGTCTTCTTGGTCTCGGCTTCCCACAGCAGTGCGTTGCAGCCTAGCCGCTCACGTGGGAGGGGAATGCACCTTACGCTGAAGTTGCTGCAGGGATACTTCAAAAGTGTTTCTTGTTTCTCTGAGCTACTAATGTTGTCTTTGTTTAGTTTCGGTGCACGTTGTACGGATAACAGAGTTTATTCAGGTGAGGCTATTTTCTTGCCATAGCCACAAGAGCTTGTTAATTAGACTTTATTTTTATGTCGGACAGAAAGCCTCCAGAATGTTCATTTTCATCAACCTGATGCTGAATGTAGATCACAAAACAATGTGAAAGGGGAGGAGAAAACATTTTATGATTGGGCTTTATGAAATACTTTTATTAGTTTTGACTGTCGGGGATATAGTCACGTGCAGTTCTTAGGTTCATTGTACAGCCTCACCTCTTTTGTAAATCCAGTTTGAACTATTTACAATTAATCATGAACGTCCAAGAAAAGTCCCAACAGATTTCACATATAACCCGATTTAAAGGCAAAAATAGACCCTGTTTTTCAGACTGATCCAGTCTAAAACAGAAGTTTCTTAAGGTGCAGTTGTAAGAGCGTTCCTTAGTGATTATGAAATTTCTACAGAAAACTAGTTAACAAAGGAGATGTAAATGTTTGTAGATCAATGGAATAATGTAGCAGGAGGGGGTTGCTTTTCCTGCGCAAACAGAACTGGTTTTTGTGTCGTGGCTGTAAGTTGATCACCAAGAAGCATGTTTCCTCGCCTGCCCTACCAGAGCGCTCATTAATAATTATGTGTTTTCAGTTAATTAAACTGGAACAACACAAAAGTAGACTTGCTTGGGTAAGTAGCAAGAAAACATATTTGGATTGTGTTTGGAGAAGGATTTTATTCATTTTGTCAGTGGAGTCACTGATCCACCAAATCTTTATTCATGTGAGTGATCTTTGCACTTGCAAATAATCCTGTTGTAGCTCACATCTATGAATGAAACTCTCATCTGCATTAATATACACTGTTTTAGTGTTTATCAATAGGAAATAATCAAGGGTAAATGTTAAAGAGGGTATAGCTCCAATTAAAAAAAAATAGCCTAAAAATTTTGCTAACTATATATTCACACCCTCATTTCCAGATACAATAGTCTTAGGACAGAAAAAATCCAAATACTTTTATGCCAGATATTTAGCAGCCTCTCAAAGTCTCCACACTGTGCATCCATGTTCCTTATTTATTTTACCCTGGTTCAGCATTTCTTAGACTCTAAATTTACCAAATATGGTTTTAGTAACTCTCAGGCCATTACCCCCCACCTTATAAAATGCTTCTAGAAGGCTGCATCTATATTGAATTGCAAAACATTGAATTGCCATCTGTATGCAACAAAAATAAACTTTTGTTTGTAAGGGAAAGCAAGAAGAATATGCTGTTTTACACAAAATTGCTGTTCCTACAATATTCACTGCTACCCAAAATGATGAGCCTTGTGTTAGGACTGGAATGTTGAGCCAAATAGCTTAGGCTAAGGTACGGTGCAAGTTTTGCGTAGTTCTCCCAAGAGCGTCCTGGGTCTTCTGTATTGTGATCGCATAGGGCTAACGGCGCAAACAGCGTGTGGGAAGTGGTGTGGTGCCCTGGGGAGGGGACGTAGCCCCCTGTAACGTTGGTGTAGGTCTCTGGAGAAGAGTTCAGTTCCCCACCTACAGCTTCCTTGCAGGATCTTAGGCAATTTTTCTCATTGCTCTGGATGTGTCTGTACCGTAAAGAACAGGTTTTGCATGGTCTGAAGCCCTGTAGGCTCTGTTCCTCGCCCACCTTCTGTTCTCTTGGCTGCTCTGCGGATGGCCATCGGCTTCCCAGCGTGGCCGTCTTTGATAAGGTCCCACGGGCTCGTGCAGCCCTGTGGCCTCCAGAGCCGGTGGGCACCGCTGCCACGAGCCTTGACTGTGGATGTGGACAAGCCATGGCCACCGAGGCTTTGGGAGTGAGCAAGGCAGAACTGGCGTTTGGTTTCTTCCCTGGGATGTGGGAATACCCAGAATAGATCCTTCGGGATGGTTTGAGAAAATGGCATCACGGCCCCGTGTCAATAACCTCAGGCGCTCTGTATCTATCGCCCGTGAAGCAGCGTTACGGTCTGGAGCATGGCACGACACACGGAGTCGTGTTCTGCCGTCTCGGTGTCATCGCAGGCTGGAACATGGTCACAGAAAGAGCGCTACAAGGATGTGATGCTACAGTCTCAAAGGCAAAAATCAAAACTTTGTCAGAAAGCGAAGGCAATAGCACCTTTCATGGTGTGGATGAGAAAAGGCTGTCTCACAGTAGAAAACCAGCGTAACTGAGGATTTAGTTGGGCTTTACCAGAAAGCCAACAGAGACTCTTGCAACCCCATCGCACCCAGTTCACGTTCCCTTGGGCAGCAGAGGCAGCACAGTGAGAGTCTTCCCTGCCCTCTCTTCGGTCCTGACCTATCTCAGGTCCGTGCTGAGATGGCAAAGATCCTTAACGTTTGTCAGCTTCAAGGCTAAAGGCGCAAGCCCTGGAACTTGGTTGAGTTGACTCTGATGCTTGTCACTTGGTTGAGTTGACTCTGATGCTTGTCACAACCGTACGGTGATGAGAATAATTCTGATGCTTGTCACAAGCGTACGGTAGTTAGAATAATAACAACAAACGAAGGTATACTGTAGCTACTTAATCACTGATCTTTTTAAAGTGTATGTTTAGCAGTTTAAGTCAAGTTCACCTTGTGGAGATCCTTCCTTGGTTTGTGCCTGCATGGTCCCAGCTCCAGCGGGTTGGCCGCTGCAGGGCTCCGGCTTGGGGGACTTGAATTTTGTCATGGAGCATCTGAAAGAGGAGCGTGAACATCGGGCCATGGTATGAAAGGGAGAATGCAGGGATGTGGCTTGGTGTTTGCTTGGGCGATCGGCAGCCAGAGCAGTCTTAGCACGGTCTCACTTCTCCCTCCTGCCAAGCAGGAGCACACACGTTCACCTCCAGCCAGGCATCTCCCCGGTCCTCTGCTCGCCATGAAACCCGTGGCCCAGCCGGGCCGTCTGTGCTTTCCTGGGGCACGCGGACGGGAATGGGGAAAGACTGCAGAAAGTGCTGCAGGAGCAATATTACACGCAGCTTAATATCAGTTGTGGAAATACAAGCAAAGTCTGCTTTTGGGAAACGTGGGTGGGCATTCTGCTTGAGGCTCTGTGTCTTCTGAATTCTCCAGCTTTTCCTGGAGAGGAACTGCCTGTGTCCTTTAAAACATCCCATGGGGGATGAAAGTTTGCCTGCTAGTCATCCAAAATGTCTCAGAGAGAGAAAAAAGAGCAAGCATCTAATCCATCAGGAACACCGATGACAGACAGTTCGTGGTGATGAGCCATTGTTTAAGTTCAGTAATAAGAATATTAAGAAAGGAGTATAACACATGAAGGAAAGCAAGGCTCTACATGAGCTATTGCTTTGCCTTAATTCTGTATATTATATTCAAACACAGCTTTCTTCCCTACCATCTTAGCAGACACCAGAGTAATAGCAAAAGCCAAAAGGAAGGTAAGCGAAATAGTTGGCGTTGTCAATCTGGATGTCTAAATTTTGACGGCTCTGCCTACAGCAGACCCCTAAATCCACCGGGTTGCTAAAGCAGCGGAGAGGAGGCGTTGCTGGGATTTCATGGCATTGCTGGTTCAGTTTCTAACGCTCCTCCAGCCAGTGCTGGGTAGTTAGTGCCGCTCTGAGCCCCTCCACGCAAAGAAGGCACTTGCAAAGTCCTTGGAGGACGGAATATCTTTTCTCTAGAAAAGAGTTTGAGTGTTATCTCTTCCTTTCTCTCCTGGTCTCGACTTCCTAAGCTGGGGTGTGCCTCAAGGAGAGGCAGGTGAAGTTTCCCACGGTTTGGCCCTGCGCCTCCCTCCCAGAGGAACCCAGCAAGGTGCTGTGTGGGGCATGGGTACCGCAAAGACCCCCCTCTCGTCGAGCACCTGAGACTGTTCTGGTTAAGTAAATCTCTGGGAGAAAGCGTAGGCTCCTAGGAAAGCGGACAGTACCATGTCGACAAGTAAATCCTCACCTGGTATGAATCGGTGAAGTCGTGCTGCGGTCAGCAGAGCTGAGCTGGTTTGCACCAGCTAAACCCCTCGCTCGGTCTCCGTCGAGGCAATGACGGGTAGGTTGAAGGGGGAGGGAAGCCAGCAGAGCAGGGTGGGATCACCAGGAGCTCCGGCCGGCCCCAGTTTTTCCCTGAGGCTCACAATTTGGGCACTGCTTCCCCCAGCCGTCACAACTGCCTGTCCAGCAGCAGGGCTTTGCATCACCTTTTTCTTGCGGATGAAGAACCTCGAGGCAGGTTCTCCCTAAACTAAAAGGGAACGGGGCTGCAAATGTATTTTCCCTCCCTATCACCAGGCTTAGATTTAGGGTGGTTGGTTACCTTATTGAAAATTCTGTTCCTATAGCATGCTTTGCAAATACAGAGAAGGAATCGCAGTCCCCCGTGCTAACACCTGGCATTAGCAGGGCGTTAGGCTGGAGAGGCCGGAGCAGCTCAGGCTGAGCGGTGCTGAGCACGGCTTTTGGTCTTCCCTCAGCTCCTGCACTCATCCTGCCTGCAAGAAACCCTGCGGATCTGCAGGTAGACGTACAGCTCCTCGCGACGTCCGCCTGGCAAAAGCACCGAAGATCAGCCCTGCAGGGGGGAATCCCGTCCCGAGCGTGGCTCTGGGTCTGTCTCACCAACAGGTCCCATTGGGACTTGGATCCCTGTGGGAATCTTCTTGCAACAAGGAAGGGACCAGGAAGGCACAGCGCTACCTTTCCATAGCAGGACCTATTGCATCCTGCCCCGTTGGCTCCCTGCTGTCCGAGAAATGAGTTGAACTAGCAATAGAAGTCCACAGGAATGGATTTTACCTAAACTTCATTTTTCTTTGCCCGTTGAAAAGAATTTCCCAGGCACCTCCACCCTTGGGCGGGAGCAGAGAGCCCCCACCGCGCTCTCATTACTCGAGATTCACCTCCAGCCGCTGCTGCCAATTTTTTTCCCCTTTTTTCTCTTTTCTAGGTTGAGGTCTTTAATAATTTTGTGTCTCTTTCAGCCTAGGCTCCAGCCTGGGAAAAACAAACCTGCTAGCCTGGCGAAAGCCAAACACACACGGCCCAATTACCAGCTTCCCCACTGTTCCTTTGGGCCGGCTGGTATTCTCTTTGCCTTTGTTTTGCTGCCTGCTCCCTGCCTCCGAGCAGCTTCCTTTGACTCCGCTCCACGCAGCCGGGCAGAACGAGATCCAGCAGGTAAACTGAGGAAGGACTATTGTCCGGCTGCCCCTCGCCTGCGGACCGCTGCGGTTTATCTGCTGGCAGAGCTTCACGCGGGCATACCTCTGCAAAGAGTTCCTCTGCTTTTTAATTAGGGAAAAACCTGTTGTTCCTTTGCACTTAAAATACTTGTGCGTGGGGAAAGCAGCATTGATGCGTCTCGGTAACAGCAGACCGTGTATCACAGTTTGGGCGCGGGACCTGGGTCGCATCGTGTCGGCTCCGACCGCGCCGTGGTTGTCTGTCCGGCAGCCGGTGCCTTGGCTGGCATTTGTCCCGGCAGCCTTGGGAAAAGCCGGGGAGGATGGATGAGGCTGCCTCCGTGGCCGCGTGCTCCCGCAGCTCTCCGGGATAAGGGAGCTGCGAGGACCTGTCCTGTGACCGGGAGAGGCTGGCACCCGTTGTTACCTCTCGGAACAATCTGGGAGGTGGGAAGTGGCTGGGATGAGCCACTGCTGACCCCCGGGATAGGTGCTCCCCACAGCCGGGTCTCCGTCGGCTCACATCTCCCTGGCCGCAATCCCAGAAGCAAGGCAGCCCCGGGCGAGGTGCCCACCCTGAGCCCGGGCACCTTCTGGGATGGCACAAGGCTGGTGGATCCGAAGCCATGCCGGGGCGGCACTGGCCGACGGCAGTGCCAAGGAGGCAGGATCGGGATTAGGTGGGCTTGTGGTCCGCTGGCTCAGCAGAGCAGGGGAAGGGGACGAGGTGTGGGACACGCCGCTGCCCGCTGGGATCCGTCCTCCAGAGCAGGACGCTTCGGGAGATGCGGTGGTGGCCCCAAGACGGAGCCTCTGGGATGCGCAGCGGCTGCTTGGCTGCTTTTCGAGTTAACAGCTAAAACTTGACTTTGAAGGGGGAGAACTGACCAGAAACAAAAGATCTTGCCCGTGTTTCTTTAGCAGGGCTGTGGCTACCAATGCGCTCACCCCGCTCAGAGGATTTACAGTTCCCGAAGGATTTGTGTGTGGGGAGGGAGCCGGCGAGGGGAGCGCTGGGGAGAAGCTTAAAAGTGAATTGTTGGACCATATCTCCATCTCGGTGCTCAGTTTATAAAACAAATTCTTCAGGCAGGTGCTTGAATTCACAGCCTTTTTAGAGGGAATTTATCAGTTCCAGGAATATGCTGGTTAAGAAAGAAAAAAAAAACTATTGCCATCAGCTGCTAGGAGGGAAAAGCTAATCATCTAAACTTTACTGCGGGAGAGGTGCAGCTGTCAAAGCAATAAGGTAAATGAGTCTGAGGCTGAAATGGTTTTTGCAGCAGAACTCTGCTCCCTGCTAAATAGGGGAGATTGAACTATAGCACCATTCCACTATTCCCTGGTAATGCACCATTTTGGGGCTGACTGGGTGGTCTTAAGTCCATTGCCACAGTGGCTATATCGCTGATACCAATCAAGGCCCCGCAGCTGAGACCCTGAGTGACCTGCTTCAGCAGCTTTTTTCAAACCCCAATTCACTCATTTGTGTGGGATGCTTTTCTGCTACTTTATTTATGGGATTACATAAATGAGCCATTAAAAATGTAAATCTTCAGAACAGTCGAATAATAAAGATTTAAACAATAAGCTCAGGGCGGTACAGTACAGAAACTTCCCCGAACCAGCAGTACTGCACCATCGTGGCTATGGCAACAATAGCGGGTTAAGGGAAAGAGCGAGCAAGGAGGAAAATAAAACGTCCCAGCATTGTTACAGTCGCTGGCACCACAGAAAGATTAGGGATTTTTTTTTTTTTTTTTTGCAGAGTATGAGAACAATAATGAAGATGTGCCATTATGCGCCACAAAGGAGACCATGCCATCCCTCACATAGTGCAGGTGTCAAAACAATCGGGCTGGCCACAGAATTGAGTTTAAGTGAAGTTTGTCCCACCTCACCACAAAGCGTTTAACCCTTCCCGGGCCAGAGCCAGCTACAGACGTGCCTTGGCCGGCGCAGGCTCTTTCCTCCTCTCTCCCGTGCCGTTAGGCATCTGGTCCGAGCATCTTTCTTCAGCAGCAGCGGCAACGAAGCTGTACACTATCTATCTGACCGAGGAGGAGTTGCCTGCCCGTTTTATTTGGCTTTCCTCGGGCTCCTGTCACGTTAAAGTATCTGGTGAGCCGGTAACGCAGTGAAGAATTGTACGGAGGTTTAGTTAAGGCCCACCGCAGCCTTCTCTCTGCAAAGGACAAAGTGATGGAAGTGGCTTCTAAGCTCTGTTAAGCTCAAAGTTTGTGAGGCAAAATAGCAGCCTACTGATTTTCCCGGTGCAGCTGTGTATTTTAGGTGTCACATAATAACCTTCACATCACAACTGTAGTGAAGAAGACTGAGGTTCCACCGGTGTCTTAGACATGCGCATCTTGAAGGCAAGATCTGAGCCACATCAGTGCTCTCCCTAGAAGGGGCTTACAGCTTGCGATGCACTATTTTAATAAGTTTTTCCTTTTGCTCGGGAGCTGAGTAGGTATTTTGTATAAGCAAATTTGGGAGTTTATTTGGGAGACTAAATTTGGGAATTTATAAAAAATTCCACAGTAAATTTGGAAGAGACATATTACCTTCCTGTTTCAAAGGTCACTTCTCCCTGGATTTTAATATTTCTAACCTAAAGGCAAACTTATACCCCTACTCTGCTAATTCCTACACCGTAAGAAGGGTGAGGCTGGGGCCCAGCGTCCGTTGCTGCCCAGTGAATCACAACTCGCTCGCAGAAAAGACGATGATCCCACCAAACCCAAGCTGTGTTGATAGGTCTGGCCGTGATGAAAACAGCTGCACACAGCTACAACATTTTGAATTGCTTGGGCTTGTAAAACTTATAAATTCAATGCCATGTTGGAAAAAAAAAAAAAATTCTTCTGCAAATAATATAAGTAGGCAAGGTGTGATATGGCTTGCGAGTGAAGTCTTTTACAACAACGGGTTTTCATGCATCACTGTATTTGACTGACCTTTAAAAGATCTTCTTATTTCAGAACTATGGGACTATGGCAGGATTTCCTTCTTACATCTGTGCAAATCCAGAGACATCAGAAGAGTTACTGTGAATTCAGGCTGGTGAAAATTAGAAGTGAAGCTGTTCCGTAATCTCTGTTATCCTCAACGTTCAACATCCTGTGTCAAGTCCTGCTGTCTTTACTTCCTGAAGACTATTTGCAGTAGCGTACCAGTGTCATAATGAGGTTTTAGCAATATTATAACAGCCAACATTCAAACTTAGTGTCACAGAGGGTTTGAAGTTGGCAGGCACCCCTGGAGGCCACCTGGTCCAAGCCCCCTGCTCGAGTGGGGCCACCTAGAGCTGGTTGCCCAGGACCACGTCCAGACGGCTTCTCCGAGGAAGTATCTCCAAGTATCCTAGTATGAGGATATGAGGAGTATGAGTATGAGTATCCTAGTATGAGTATGAGTATCTCCAAGGATCCTAGCGTTACATTATCATATTGTGATGATTTGTTATAGGTGCAGCTTCTGTTGATAGCAATAGGACTGATTCCACTGTATGTAGGCAATGGACATCATAAAAGCATGCCAAGCCCCTGAAGTTTTTTACCTGCTGTAAGGGGAGAGGAAGAATTCCTGGTAGTGGGAACGGGGAAATATTTAAAGAACACAGTCATGTCAACTATGATAGTGTGATGAAGTTTATTTTCTAAATGGTGGCTCTCCCTGTGGGGTTATGTGTTTGGGGCAAGAGAAGGGAGAGATGAAAAGGGAGAATGGATTTATTGGCAAAGTAGAGAGGTCACAAGAATGCTGGATGCAGGCAGCTTTGCCTTGAGAAAAGTCTTTCGTATGGGTTGCATAGGAGACTTTCTGAGATCACTGGATTTATCTCGGGGCAGAACTGGGATTTCAGGATCGATAGATCCTGCCCTCAGTCAGAGTGGTGAACTTGCTGGTATTTCCAGATGCTCCTGCCTTATTGTTTGCGATGCTCTTAGGTACAAGTGGTTACAGTACGGGTTTGTGCGGCCGCGGGCACTCAGAAGGCAGGTCACGGACAGCAGCTCCATCCACTCCCAGAGCAGAGAGACCGGCCGTGCCCGCTCCAAGCCAGCTGCCTGAGCATGACAGAAGTCCTCTCCCATGGAGCAGGAGGATGTGATTCCCACCTGAAGCATATTCCGTGTTGCGTTTAGTTTCTCCTTTCATTTGCCTGATCTGAGTCTCGAGCAAGCAAGTCCCTGCAATGGGCAAGGGATACAGAGCTGCTGCGATCCGGTGCAAAGGCAGCCTTGTGCAGTGCCACCCACCACGGGGGTAGCACATGGAAGAGCTGCACGTGTTGGACAACCCCTTCGGAAGTCCCCACATGAGCTTTTCCACTTCTGGACACAAAGTGAGGGGGCAGTGCAGAGGAGAGTGGGCCTTGAAGAAGATCTTCCGTGGGCTGATGAGTCACGTGCATGTTCAGGCTTCTCCTGAGATACTGTGGCCTGAGTGGTCTGGATCCAGGTGCTTGAGCGTATTTAAAGTAGTCACGGGCTGCAATCCTGTTTGCTTCAGCTGAATATTAATCTTAACCTTCACAATCTGAAAGCAGGTTATTCGTGAGAAATAGATACTTAAGAAGATCAGCCACTCCATCATCCTAATGTACGTGATTTTCTTTTCTCTTCACTCTACATCAGCTTAATTCATTTATTTCTGAGAGGGAAAAAAGGCTGATCCTGCCCTAAGTGTGACCAAAGAGATTTTTCCGGTCTCTTATCTATGAACTGGGTGGCCGGAGATCCCGATCCCCATCCTGGTTCTTAGTGGTGTGACTTGTAAGTGCCTGCGAGGGTCCCGGGGTGAGCTGGCGAGCTCTCCTGGCAGAGGGTCCTGCCTTTCCCAGGGGCTGGCTGGGTACGTACCTGCAGGGCTGGCAGCTGGTGGGCAAAACCAGCTCAGTCCAGGCATCTCCGTGGTCAAACAGGTCAAATGGGTCATGGCTGTGGTTGCACTCCAGCCTGGTTAAGGCTGAATCCATGTGGCAGCATGGAACATGCCCACCGATCTCACAGCTGTGAATCCACTCTGGTATGGAAAAGCAAACCGAACCAGATTCCCAACTGATTAATGACATACCACTTGCAAGAAAAATCCCTCTTTGAACCACCAGTTTTGGTTAATGATGGTTTTGAGTATTATACCATTGCTTCAGTCTCTGTGGGAAAGCAAAGAATTTTATTTCATTTCCAAAGTTAGAAAGGTAGAAGGATACCTGCAGTCTTCGTCGTCTTCTCCTACATCTCACTGGCAAGCCAGGATGTAGACCCTGAAGGTATTAGGACACAGGGTTGAGGAAGGTCTGGTTTACACAAATGGCAGGTTCACAAGGTGGACTGCACAACGAATTAAATGTTTCCAAATAGTACATGTGTCTAAGTCAGACTGTAGCCCCTCCGGTATCATCAGAGCGGTTCTCCTCTTTGTTCCCTCAGTCACTAGCGCTGAAGGAAGATTTCGGGTCCTATCGACCTTGAAACCCCTTT
>JANZLQ010000027.1:4827676-4853039 GCA_026212715.1 Elanus axillaris | reverse complement strand
GGGAGGGAGGGAGGGAGGGAGGGAGGCAGCTTTTTTAATGACCTGACATTGTGTGAGGCAGCTTCTCTCCTTCAGACAGGACCTGATACCAAGCTCCAGGTCTTTGCTGTGTGCCAGTGCCACCAGGAGCGCTCTCCTTCCTCCCGCCCCATCTCGCTCCTTCTCCAGGTAGCTGCGAGGAGCTACAGAAGATCATCCACACCAAACTGCTTCAGGCTGCTGTCCTGGGTCGGGGCAGCTCATAAATATGAGCTTCAGAGGGGGAGAAAGATCAGGGTGACTGTCTAGGAAATATTTCAGGGAAAGGAAAAGCCAAATTTCCCCTCTGGCTTTATAGAAGGGAGGCTTCCCTTACAGCCTTCCCAACATGCAAGGTTTTAAGTACTTTGGCTGGTATTTAAATGGAGCTGGAAGTCTTCAGTGAATGCAGCATCCTGGGTTGGAGAGCTGCATCAAGATCGGTCGGGGAGTCCCTCAAAGCCCTTGCTGCAAAAGCAGGAAAGTCCGGAGAGGATTTGGTGGGAACGCGGGACTTGCACCTGCGTTCCAAGTTCCTCGGAGACCTCAGGGCAGCCCTGGCCTTGGGGCTGGCTGCGTGAGAGCAGGGACGGGGACGGAGCCGTTGCTGCTGGGTTCAGCCGCGGCCGGGAGAAAGCCGGGGTGCTCTGGAGAAGCCGCGGGTAAAGGGTGGGCTGGGGTGGGTGCACGCAAAGCCCAGCGTGCAGGGAGGGAGCGGGGGTGCCTGCCACAGCCTGGAGACGTGGGAGGCTCCTGGAGGGACAAGTCCTTCTTCCGACCCAGAAAGGAGACAGAAACCTTCTCAGCCTGAAGTCTGCAGCTCCGGTTGCAGATCTGAAGAAAAGCTCCTGTGCCTGGAAGTTTCTTGCTCCATCTCTACCTATTGGACTAATAAAAAGCTTCCACTGTCCTGACATAAGATGGTCCTTTGCTTCTTTCTCCTTTCTTTTTGAACGTGTTTGCCCCCAAATGAAAGTGATAATTCGACACCCCAAATGAAGTTGGATTTTCCCACCGTAAACCGTGAATATAATTGCAGGAACAATGTTGCCTATCACCACACGCTTAAAAAAAAAAAAAAGAATCCAGCAACCAAAATTATCCAGTGTGAACTCAAAGCGAAAAGGACTGGCGTCTGCCTCATTCATAAATGTCATAGGAGACTTCGGTTAAAAAGGCAAGCCTGTCATCCCAAGGCCAGCAGCTGTTGTTGCGTTGAACAAAATGGATACAAATGGGTATTATTTTAAAGCGAAATGCTTAATCCCAGGCCTAACAAGCCCACTGTCCTCTCTGTAACCCTGTGTCATACAAGCCATGATCTCCAGTAGAGGGCTTGATTGCACAGGAAATAAAATTCCCTGGCTGTGCCCTACCAAACCGACAAACACCCTGGCAATGTTTGAGTTACTATGGCAATCACAAAATAGGAAGGCCTTTTCTTCTTTTCCCCATCTCTGCATGCAGCCGCAGGCTGCTCCTGAATAGCTCACATCTGCAAAAAGTTTTAACACGGTACTCAGATAAAGAAAAGGATCCCAAAAATGGGCATTGACCCGTCTCAAAAAATGTTGCAAATTTTATATACAAGAATTGGGGAGCTGTGCCACTTTGCACAGGTTATGTCATAATGTGAACAAAAAGGGATAAAAGCTGATGAGGGCTTTTGCTGTCAAATATGGAGAGAGGGGAAAAAGCAGAAGTAAATGACAGCTTTAATGCAGATGTAAGAAGAAAAGTCAAAGATGGGTGACAGAAAGTTGCTGGTCAATGAATAAGGGAAAAATTTCGAACACAAAAACCAGACAAAAGAGTAAAATACAATAAAAATCTCACTATAGAGAATACTGAGAAAAGTCCCAAAAGCACAGTGAGCAAAATCTTGGAGCTATCAAACCATGTGAAACAGACATGTGGTTCTTTAGAGCGGCCCATTTCAGGCATTAATAGCTCCCATTATAAAGGGGGAACCTGATCTCTGGCCTGGAAAGCTTTCAAGAAGCAGACTTTTTACAACAAAATTGAAAAGCAAAACAAAACCGAACCTTTCTGCCTTGCACAAATTAACTAGGATTTTGGTCTTTCTAGACAAATTTGGTCCTGCATAATCAACTGTTACACATTTTACCAGTTTTCCTTGGACAAATGCTTTCTGGTAATGGAGAATAATTATGTCTTTAAATGGGGATTTGCTTTCTGGCAATCTTACGACCATGCGCTTTCTGACAGTACGCTTTCCGCCATCAAAACATATTTATTGTTGATAATAGAATCTTACCTTTACCAACAAGCTGATTTCAACCACCTAATTTAAATGCCTGCGTAGAGCACGTGAATGTGTGCTAAGTGCCTGATGGTTTCACCGGGCTATTTAATCCCAGTGAGAGGAAAGGTATGAGTCCAAAATTTAATATACAGGTCTGCTGCTCTGAGCTAGTTTTGCCTCAGGTATCTGGATCTGTGGTGTGGGAGCTGGGAAGTGCCACCACCACCTCCACGTACGGTAGCTCCACCTCGCAAGAAGGTTCAGTAAGAGTAAATTTACTCTTAATTTGTTCTTAATCTTAGGTTCAATTGACACGTTATAGCTTCTGAAAGTATCATTGCACTTTAAAAGCTCTTACTGACAAGTCACATTAATCACTAGCGTCTGAGAAAGGCTTAATGGGGGGAAATGAATGAAAATGGCATAAACAGTTCACAAAAAAAAGTCCAAAGGGCCGAAAGAAGCCCCAAATCCAGTAAAAGTGGGACTGCATTATACATTCATTGACTCTTGTTCTTTTGGGGGTGTTTTGGTATGAAAAGAAAGAGACAATAGAAGACAATAGCGGTACCTTATCAAAGTTCATTCAAGCAGCTATTTCAAATACTTTTAACGGCTTGTCACTGGGTCTTGCAAGTCCCCGAGAGTCTAAACACTCTGTCACATTTGTGTACTAACCACTTAAAGTGCTGCTAAAGCCTTTTGACCTGGACTGACTCTCCTTTATCTAGGTCAAAATGCAAGGCAAAGCCTTTGTGTTCCACGGCCTTCATTAAATTCATTGATTTGACCTGTATTTTAAAGACCAAAAGTCAAATGGAATGGGAAGTTAAAGTTCCCATACAAAATCTTCCACCGAGCACTTCACTGCCTCCTTGAACTATGTAACATTCAGAAAAGGCCATCTCACGGCCATTTGAAGTGTGGGCTATAGCTGGAGTGGCAGTTTTGTCCAGTTTTTTCAAGAGCATTGAAGGGATTCATCAGAGCTTTCCCTCTCTTAAATGAGGACAAAAAAGTTGAAGCTTGCAGACAGTCCCACTGACCGTTTTTTCTTGCTCCAAGTCATCTGTTCAACAGGGCACAGCAAAGTTCAGGGGTAGATAAATATTATTTAAATCTCTTTAGCATATGGACAGGCAAGGATGAAGTTTTGTTGCTTTACATTAGCTACTTGATGTGCTCATGGCCAACTGCACTAGCAGGGAAAAAGAAGCGATCAGCTTTTCCACGTCAAGAAATAAACCCTCTTCTGCATTTGGAGACCAAATTTCAGAAGCTGTGTTTACTCTTCCTGGGAATACAGCATCAGGTTTAATTCTTAACTTCGTTTTCAGCCAGGTCTCAGACATCAAAAAAGCTCGAAACCAGGGGTTTCATTCATCCTTAGTAAAGAGTACAGCCTCGGACCAAGAGATGTTTCTGCATGGGGCTGACCCAGCTGATGCTGCGGTCGGAGAAGAAAGAAAGAGATGGCTCGTAAAGTGCCAGGGCAGTCCAGGCTGAGCCGGAGACAGGTCCTGCCCCGTAGGGATGCGGACAAGAGCAGACGCCAAGGGCCCTGGCTTGCCTCTGGGATCCCCTTGTGCAAGGCTGGAGCAGGCTGGTCACCTTGTCTTGCCTAGCTGAGGTTCATGGCTTGTTTACAACAGGAAGAGTGGAGCCGAAGAAAAATAAATTACAAATATGAAAGTAAACTTTAGCCAAATGACAGGCCCCACAGATCTTCCCGAACAACAACTTGCCTTGAGAAGATCTGCAAGTTTATAATTCCAATTAAAATGATCATGGGTGACCCAACTACTTGGCACAGCTTTCCAGAAACGATTATTTTCATGGCTGGCGTTAGGAGTGGGATTCAGCTGCCTAGAGGTGTTAGGTTGTGTGACTGAAGGCTCATCTCTGTGAGCACAAAGAAGCACAGAGGAGGAGCGACGACAGGGCAGGAACCCCCATCACCTCATTGGAGAAAACCAAAATAACCTAATTGAGAAAACCTGCCCTTCCCAGGGCTATCACAAAGCATCAGCCCCATGGTCTGGGTGGGGGTAACAGCCCCCGACCGAGAGGCTCCCTGCTCACCTTCCAGACTGGGGGGTTATTCCCTACGGGGGTGTGGGACTCAGTATGGGAAGAGGGGGAAGAACACTTCAGGATTGTACAAAACTTGCTGCGGGACCTGTAAAGGAAGGACTAAAGGGGAGGACAGAGAGGGATGGAGGTGCTTTGGGGAAACGGGTGTGGAAAAACGGGGAGAGAGAATAAAAAGGGCTGGTTGCGTGTAACGAAGCTACTGTCCGTGTGCCCGATCACCGCAGCCTGTCCTATCTTCTCATTAAGCTCCATTTCTAGCTACTTGCCTGGGCACGGGGGCTCCGTGTGCCGGGGCGTGCGTGGGGGTCCGAGCCCCCGCAAGCGGAGCCGAGCTGCGAGCCCCACGCGCCCATCTGCTGGCAACTGCGGCGGCCCCTCAGGTAGTCCTGGGCACCTGAGCCAGGCACCCCGACAAAGCCTTTTAGCTACCGGAGTGTTGTGCCCAAAGCTGGATGCAAATCTCCTCACTGACATTTCCAGCCCCGGGACCTGGGGTGGCTGGCACATCCAGCCTGCACATCGCCCTGCACACAGGGCGACTTGCAGACTTGCGGGACGGACGCGGGATGAATGTGGGTCAGAAATGTGGGTGATTCTTAGTGCCGAAGAAATCAGCTGGAGCCCGAAGAGGGTGTCTCTTGGAGTATATCTTCACAGGATCTGGAGAAGCTGATTTTCTTTTCCAGAGACCTGCCCGTTCATTTTCCGCATCTCACCCACTTGAATCTTGAGAGCTGTTTGCAGGCACGAGCAACCGTGAAGTTAAGAGATGTTAAGGCAGCGCGGAGTCTAGAGGCACGGTGGTGGGAAGACAGCAGAAGGAATGAGCGGAGGGGAGAGGTGTGGGCCAGTGCTGTGCTTGGATTGCTGCTCAGCAAAAGTTTGGCCATTCCGCCCTTTCTCCTCTTCCTCCCTGAACACAGCTATCTGCTCCTGGTCCCCTTGGAGCAGCAATGCTCTCAGAAGCCTTGAAGCGGTTAAAATGCTTTCTCACATGCTTCCAGCAGACTACATCCAGCTCTGAGCTGATGCAGAACCAGGGCAAACCGGGTGCTTTAATCCATAAAACGAACTCAGTAAACATGGCAGCTCACACAGGGATCACTGGTGAATTTAAATGTTCAAAAGAAAGTCCAGGAACAGGTAAAATCCTCTTCATCTAGCAGTAGATCTCTAAAAGAGTAGGTAGGTTCTACTTCTATTTCTCAGTTCACATAATTATGATTTTACAGATCTCACCACCTAAAAGACGTAGAGGAAAGGAAGCAGCAGAAACAACACGTGGAAAGCCTTTGGTGTTGGGTAGTGGAAGGATGTCACCTTACAGAAAGGCTGGCTGGAAAAACAGAGGAATAAAGGTTTCTTTAGCTTTTGGATGGATTCTGTAGTTCCCAGAAAGGTCAGTCTGACACCTTCCAAGGGTGTAGTGTTCATTCAAAAGCAGCAATTGCAAACTTAACAAAAAAAAAAGATCCACATCTAAAATAGCCCTCTGAGCCATTGTTTTCTGATTCCAATTTTGCACAAAATCAAGATCCTAATGCTAGACCAGGACCCCTAACCAAGGCTAGTCTATTCGACATTTTCTTGTTTGCAAAATTTTCTGTAAAAGGACTGTGTTTGTCTTATTTGTTATTCACCTGTAGCAATTTGCTCAGCAGTTGAGCAGTCTCTGGATTGTCTGCAGACTCCTTGTCTATTGTTTTGTGCATTCCTAAGATGCTTTTATTTTATGTTTTGTGACTAGACCATAATTGGTAACTTAGAGACTCTTTTTTTCTGATGTCCAATTGGGCAATTCCTGGAGCTTTGAAGATTTACCAGATGATCCTTTCCTACTGTGACTCTTCATGGAGGAGCATGTTTGCCAGGGGCTCTATGTCCATGAACATCCTAGCAAACCATGTTGCCCTCACATCTCTGGAAAGGAATGAGATGAAGAAGGAGTTGAATGCCACCAAAGCAGACTGATTATTTTGTATTTGGGAAAACATTTGCAAAAATCTGTTTGGAGTTGGCTGTAAACAGAGTCACTCTAAAACAGTGTCTCTATTAAAGGGGTATTGTTCCCGGCCACCAAAGCAGAATAAAAGTAACTCCAGGACCACATTCAGAGACGTGGGAACCATCTCGTCCATGGCACGCTCCCCCTTCCTGCCAGCCCATGGTGGTCCCTTTGCAGCGAGAGCTTTCTCTGGGCTCTGGGGAGAGCAAGAGGCTGTTGGGAGGAGAAACCGCAGAAGGTAAGCTTGAGAAACACCCTGCTGGGTCGGAGCAGTGGTCCCCTACCCCCCTACTCTGTCTCCGTTGGGGTAGGAGCTGCTCTGAGGGAGAGCACAGGAGTTTTATCACTTGCCGTGGTCCCTTCGCGCCGCTGGGAGCCCCCAGCCCCGGAGGCGATGGGATGTTAGCGGGAGGGACCTGCATAGCCTCCTGAGTGCCACCTCACGAACCTGCTGTCCACGGACGTGTCTAATCCCCTTGTGAACCTGCTGATACCACTCACCTTTGCGGCCTCCCACGGACATTATTTCCAGATGTTTGCTACCAGCCCTGCACTGGCCTGTTTTAAACTGATCTTCCCGAGTATCCCGGAGTGCTCTCTGGCGCTTGCTTTAAGGGGTTTGGTGAACAGCAGTTCCTTCTTGACCTTACCCATCACCTTCGTGGTTCTGTGAACTTTGTACATATCCCTCCAGCCTTCTCTCCTCTAAACTGCGGATTCTTTGTAATTTCTACATGTAAAGTGGCCGCTTCATCCCGCAGTCATTTCATTGCCTTTTTCTGTATCTTCTGACTTCACTACATCCATCTTGAGATGCAGAGACCCGAACTGCACCCAATACTCAATGTATGGGAGAAATAAAGTTTTCAGCCTCTCTTCATTCTAACAAGAAAATGAAGAAGTATATAAAATGAGTTAAATGCAAACCACATTATGCACTAAATAAAGAGGGTTGTGTTATACCAGGAACTATACCATAGTAATCTCGCTGGTAGTGTTCCAGCAAGGCTCCCAGTGGGAGAGATTTTGTCCATGTGAAGTCTGCCAGGTGGTCTGGTGGCTGCAGCACACATAAACTGCCTCCTGAGGCAGAGGCTGCTTAAAAATATGAGCCTGATTAACAACCCCTGAGCTCAGGTCACCTGTCTCTGAAGTGCGGATACACGGGTAAGCTTCACACGCTCCCCAGGTAGGATGTATAGCTAATAGGCTAAGCTTTTTTGTCCATTTAAGATAACAATTTTGATGTGCCTATTTATTTATTTGAGTACTTGCTGTCTTTGCTTGGAAGTTTGAAGTTGACATGCTGTGAAGATTATAGCTATTTCAAACTATGGCTGTTTGAGGGTAGAAAGGAAAAAATAAAGCATTTAAGGCTCATTTCACTCTGACAAACCACAGTCAACACTAGAGGCAGCATGTTATGCTGATTCAAACACGTAGCAGGAAACTTTCTCTGCTCGAAGAACATGCAACCAAACTGGGCAAGGGAGGAAGAGGGGGGACCGGACAGGCAGATGAAGGGTGATGCTACATGGGGGGGACCGGAGAAACGTAAAACCTGTCTCTTTTCTTTCCTGGTCTGTAGTCTTGAGAAGAAAGATTTCACACACAAGAAAAATATCTTCAAAGTCTCTTACCTTCTTTCCTCCCTGCCCCCCCCCCCAGTCTCCTTGTCAAAGCAGCTCACAGGTCTTTAGAAATGCTCGTGTGCTCGAGGAATTCCCCTGATGAGTATCCCACAGTTATTCCTGCCTTGCAGAAACACCCAGCGAGATGACTTACGGGGCGGGGGTGGAACTGTAGCTCAGACTCTTAACCCCCTTCACCCAAAACCGCAGCACTGCCAGGTCAGGTTCCCGTCTCCCCGGGCTCAGTCGCGGTCCCGGCACAGCAGGGAAGTGGCTTTTGGCCGCAGCAGCCGCCCCTCTGCTCTGCCGGCGTGAAGGCGAGGGTCACCTTTGAAACCACCTTGGAAACCACCCAACCACCACCTTTGAAACCTGGCATGGAAACAGCACACGGGACCGTAGTGGCCGTGGTCACAGGGATAACTGCACCAGCCGTGTCTCTGGGTTTGCTGTGGGCTTGTACCGGTGTTAGCAGAACAGGCTTTTAGCCCTTTACAGACCCTTAGAGCTTTCCCTTTCGCCTTGGTTTCTTTTCTCTTTTTGGTCCCTCTCCGAAGGTATGTGGTTGTACTTTCACAAACAGCCATCAGCTGTGTACAAAACCGGCCATCCTCTGCAATGTACCGACACACGAGGGAGTAGCTCACCTTTTCAGTCCAACAGCAAAGCAACAGTGCTTGAACGCCAACAGAAGCACCTGAAATGGTTGGTTTGGGCTGTGCCGCCATCGTGGGAGTTCCCACAGCTCCCGCTCCCCCGCGTGCATCCTCCCAGGCCGCCTGCGGCAGCCGGGATGAAGCCCAACAGACACCGCAGAAGCGCAAAGCCCAGTTCTTTTACCTTGTCACCTTAGCATTCACAAGGGGAAGGTGCTCCTTGCAAAGCCCCAACAGGTGGGAGCCCGCGGCTTTTTCTATTAAGGAGTTCAGGAGAGTTGTATTAATCTGCTGAACAGCCACATCGTCTGACAGCCTTGTTTGCCAAGCTGCAAGCGAGCGAGCGGCACGAAGCGAACCAAAACCTAATGATGTACTACCAACATCCACGCCAAAGACAAGGCCATTTAGAGCAGAGAGACAAGCTGAGTTAGCATAAAAGAAGAGGCATCAATCACCATTCCCCCAAGACAATGGTGATAATTTAATGGCTGTTTTTTAAGAAGAACTGACACTATACAAAGATTGAGGAGAAAGGTCTGGTAGGCTTCACCTGCAGCTGAGAGCTATTTGTTCCCATTGTGCCAACCAGAGCGAGGTTTGAAATGGCAATTTCTGCAGCTGGCATCATATGCATCAAGATATGCTTGCAACTAAGGGTTTACTTTAAATTGCTAGGTTTTCTGGCTCAGGCTGTTATTAGTCAGGCTTGAGTGACTTTACTAATGAATTAACTTTCTGTTGAATTTCAAGCTAAACTACAGAGATCTGCAACTTGATTTTTCTTCTGTTAAAATAATTTAGCTTTTTGGAATTATTTCCCTCAATCTACTAATTGGCACTTTTTCTATCAAGTTCACAGAGATTGAATTCAGACTTAGGATAAGAATTTGAAAACCTATTATATTTAGCTGAGTTGTGTCCACATACTGTGGCCCTGTATTTAACACTGTTTTGTTTTTTAGAGGCATGAACCAGTGCAGACATCCTTACACAGGGGTATAAGGTGACTCTACATAATCAAACCAAAAGTATCCAGAGAGCCGAAGTCATCGAAGTAGATTCGCCCTGAAAGGTTACAAAAAAGGCACAGTATCAGAATAAAGCTGGAGGGAATTTCAAGCCGTCTTTTAGTCCAGACCATTGCCACAAGACACTATCCCCCTTACCCGTCAGGCAGAGGTTTCTCCAAGCCGTTCTTAAAGATTTTGGGTGATGGACAGCACACACCTCTCTAGCACAGCTCTGCTCCTTCACTGTCCATACTGTTAGCAAGTGTTCCTAGTGCCTTACTGGAACCTCTGCACTGCACCTAAGTGTGTTATTTCTTGTCCTATATGGGCACAAAGAGCACTTTGCTCCTTCTTTGCAGCAACTCTTCGCGTATTTGAAATACTATCAGGAAATCCCTGGCATACACTAGAGCAACCCCAGTTCTTCCATCGTATGTCGCACTTTCTGGACTTACTGTCCTCCTCCGGGTTCTCTCTTCTCCCCACAGCTTCCCCGATGTGCAGGTCCCAGGCTGAGCCCCAGCGCAGCAGGGACCCGTGCTGAGCAGGGAGGGAGGGTTAGGCAGGGTCCAGTTCAGCCTGGAGCTCTCCTTGCCAGCTATTTGAATAAACATTTCCTGGTTTTGCCTGAGACCTTCTTGGGACTTCAGCATAAACAACAAATTTTGGCTTTTGCAGTCCTGAAGGAAAATGTGGTAAGGACACTAAAATGCCTTGAAACAAACTGAGAAACCAGCAGTGCTCAGCGTCCTGCAGTGAGAGCCGACTGGACTCACCAGTCCCAGAACTGCATTTAGTTTATCTGGCAGCTTTTAGTTTTATTCCTAACTGTTCTTCGGAGAGCTGCGCTTCATACTTTGAACGGAGCCTTTCCATTTCCTCCGGCAGCTAGGGCCTGTGCTCTGGTAACCCTTGTTAGCGATGACTGCTGAAACGCGTGCCAGGAAGGTAACAAGCCTCTTTAGCCATACTGAATGAGTTCTAAAGAAATTGCTGGGTTTCACAGGTGGTTGGGTTTTTTTTTTTTTCAGATTTTAACTTCCATTTCTACTCTGCTCATCCAAACTCCTCCAGCAGGAGCTTCATGAGCGTGATGGGCCAGAGGGCAAGCTCATCTGCCCTGATGTGGCTATGGGCATCTTGCAGGGCTTAAGAGCGGGACCCACAAGGCCCGGACTGCCGCTGCCCTCATGTATGGTACGTTGAATTCAGTCCATCTACAGACCACAGCTACCCCAGACAGAGAGTGGTGGCAACAAGGCGAGTTCATGCAACACTGAAACGTGAAATGGGCAACTTGGTGGTGAGCATCTCACCCACACTGCAGATGGGACAGCACTGCGTCAGCAGTGGTACAGCTACAATTAAAAAGCTCCAAGTCTACCTCAAAATTCTCTCTTCTGCTTTGTCAGTATGAAGAGGAGGCAATTTTGGTTTTACACCTGGATTTCAAGCACCAGTCAAAAAGGAGCTTAAGCCTGCCACATTCAGTTCTAGAACTGATCCCCTATGCGGTTGCAAAGTCGGATTGTATCTGCACTGAGAAGACAGAAACACCCATATCTGTGAGTAAGTCTATGGAAGGATATCGAATGTTCATCCACATCTTTCTAAGTCCTTCCCTCTGCTTCATTGCTATTTCCAGGGGCGCATCCTGCAGTGAAGCCATTGCTACCCCCACTGGGAAGAGTTGTTTTAAACTTCCTCGGGGGCTTCTCATGTGCTTTAGGATTTCACGCAATCAGTGCTTCATCTGAATACTTCAGCCCTCCGTATTTTCTTACCAAGTCCTCTCTCCTCCAGGCACCTAAATGGGTAGAAGGCATGCAAATAAAAGTGTTTCTTAACCAGCTTGTTCATTCAAGCAAGCCCAGACCACTCCTACACAGTGTGTTCGACCCCTGTGAGAGACACATTGCCCACAGTCTGCATCCTTCCCTTCTACAGCAGAGGGCAAAGAGGGGTATCGGAAACCACATTGGAAGTACTGATCTCTTCTTGTCTTTTAAAGGTGATAATTCGAGGACTTGCAGTGCCAGAAGCTCTTTCAGCCATCTTCGGTGTGGACAGCGGCTATGCATGCTGCCTTATGGTTCTCAGGTATGATTTTAAGGTGTTAATCTTCAGTATTTGGTCTTCGGAACCACATAAATCTTGGCTGCCTTATAAATATTTGTCCTATAAATTGCCCTAGGTTACTAAAGAAGCCACAGAGCAGTTTGGGATTTCTGACTCTGCTGGAAACGTAAATCATCCCAATCTGCTTTGCATAGAGGACTGAGGACAAGTACTTTGTGCAAGCTTTATAAAATGAAAGCTCAAGAGTGACCGTCATTACCATCGGAAGGAACAAACCTTGAGATAACTCACGGCTGAGTCACTGATGCCTTGGAAGACAAAGACCTGGTCTCTGTAGCAGGGACCGGCTGGTCTGTTGGGTCACCTTGGTGGTGTGCTCATGCAGCTGCTTCGCAGTTGAGCTGCCGCAAGTGGAACCGACTGCAAGTCCTCAGAGAACCAGAAGGAGCTGAAAAATCCCAGAACTTTCTGTTCCTGCACGGGCTGTCAAAGTGCCCACAGCGTTGTGTGGTTTTGTGGCTACCTCAGGCCCCTTTTATCCCATTTGCCCAAAGACAGAGTTCCTGGCATGAAAACAAAAGACCGCATGAGCCCAGTAATCCAAGGGGGTTAGTCCAGATTTACGCGCACTTTGATGCAAGTGGAAATCGGCAGCAATTCCACTGAAGCTGCTGGGTTTGATTCCCCAGGACTCGCAGTGGGAAGACTTGTTTGCACATGTGCAGTGACTATCCAGACCAGAGGGGTTAGCACACTGCTGTTTGAGGCAACATAACTATCTAGCAAGACAACTTATACAAGGAGATGAAGCTTCTCTCTGACTAGAATAATGCTGGTAGAAGTGAAAGCCCCGTCGGCTGAACCCTTTCAGGACAGGGTGGAGGTAAAGGGCAGCAGCTTCCCTCGTGCAACTGGAAGATAAGGGATCCCCAGCCATTTACTTCGGCTCCATGTACTACGGAGGTGTCATGACAATTTACGGCTGAAAGTTTTCCCTTAGGAAAAAACTTTGTGTAATACGATTATAGGTACGTTCCATATCTTCCAGTGCCATCAGCTGGCCCTCCGTGAGGTTGTGGCACTCGCTCTGACATGATTTTTATTAGAGTTTTACCTAAGCTTTCAAAGCAAAATAGGTGAAATCAGAGCAGATGGTGTGGAATCACACATCACTTGTGCAAATATCTAAGCTTTGGCCAAACGAATAACAGTGACACCAGTATTGTTCATTTGAGCAAACACATGGAAATATTTGGCTTGGACAAATGCATAGCAAATCATTTTAGCTTTTTCTAAGGAAGTTGATCAGATTTGGCAATCAATCATCTAAGCTGACCAAGGATACAGTGTCTTTGCAATAAATGTTCATGCTTGTCATCATTAACATCATTTAGATTTTAGACTTTTTCTAATTAAGAAAGGTTCCCACCAGCAACAGCAAAAATCCCCACCACCTCTTTCATTATCTCAGCTTTTCTTCCCTTTAATTACTATTGAGCTCCTGGCTGATTAAATTAGGGTTTTTAGGTCTTTTCTGAAATCTTAGGGAAATTATCTAAAAATCATGAAATCAATTCCCTTACGCTGTTTTAATCTTTTATGTTTTGGGCTCCAAGAGGGACGGGCGGACAAGTGCAGCCCCTCGGAAAAGTGTGCAGCACTAGACTGCTTGCCAGCCTTCTATTGCCTTTGTGGACCATCTGGGTCAATTTCCTTCCAACTAAATGAAATGCAAATAAAAATTCCAGCAGTTTTTCAGCTGCAGGCTGCCCAGCTGATTAGCATGACAGAGGCCGGGAGATGAGGCCTGACCCTGTGCACTTCCCCTCATCTCATTAAGTTGTAACTCTACCGTGGCTGCATTCATGGTGTTTATTGACGCTGAAAGGCGTCTTTATCCAAAACTAGCTAAATTCACATTCAGAGTTTTTCCATGAAGGCTTGCCTGCTACAGCATCCACATGAAAGTGAACCTATTGTAGCTCGGTGATGTGTCCTGCTGATTCCTTAACAATCTGAGCTTTCTCCAAAAATGTTAGATTCACAAGTTTAAGTTCCATTAAAAAAACCCCCAATCCCCAAACGTTTTAACAACTTCATAGTTTAAAATGTTAAGAGTTTGAACAAGTTTCATTCTGATGATGACAGTGTGTACATTATAACTCGTGCGTGAGGAGACAATCCAGCCAAAGTACAGTAGCAAGCGGGTGCCTGTGTCATGTAGGACTGCAGACAACGGGGTATTATACTTATCCTCACATCCATCAGCAAGGAGAAGGATATAAGATTCAAGGAGGCAACATCTTCAGCAATTTATAGTGTTCTGAGAGTCACAGCTGGACAACGGAGAGAAATACACCTTCCAGCTGCCCGGTATTTCATGTCTTGTCACGACTCTACATTAAAGAAAGGGAAATACTGCGGCACCAAAGTCTGGTGGAGATGAGCGTAATAATGATTATGATCCTTCCACCTTTCTCTTGAGCGCCATAACTAGCGGCCTAGCTGGATGACAGCAGTTGCATAGCTAAGACGCTGCTGCTAAAGCTCCAGGGTGGACAGGTCTGGTGGGCAGTGCATTTTCTCTGCTGTGATGTTTGAGGGTCAGGTGGGACCCAAGGTAGACGGACAGTTTCCAGGACGCATGGAAAGGAATAGCAGCTGCTACAGTTTTTGGAAAGGAATAGCCAAATGCTCACGCCCTCCCTACCATTTGGGTCTCCAGGGCGTGCACAGTAAAGACTAACCATTCTCTTACGGGCTTCCAAGACCGTGAACGAGAGTCAGGGAGGGTCCAGCCCTGACACTGATGCACCCCTGGAGTCAAAGCCTCAGGTTTAATTATTTCTGCTCATGGTAGCTGGACTGGAAGTAGAGGACAGGGGAATTTTTCACTGGACCGCTGCCAGGTCTCTCACGAGATGTTTCATGATTTCATTGGGAAGGAGAGGATGTGCTTTTTTTTTTTTTTTGTTACAGAACACAGCTTTTTTTCACTTCCACTGTGCCAAGGCAGATATAGGTGAGCAAATGTAGGGCAGTCAGTCAGAGACTGACTCTTTGGATGAGGTTGTGAGAAGAGGTTACAGGGCTGTGAGCATCTCATCAAAGTGATTTATACCTGTGCAGGGCTAAATGGTGAAGTCAGTGCATAACACAGACTGGCATCACAGAAAAAATAAGGAAAAATATTACATCATCTCTACTCCATTCAAAGGTCACATGGAGCAGAGAAGACTGGAGGTGACCTCTGTCTGATTATCCCATGAAGAAGAAATTCAACAGTAATTTGCCCATAGCTCCTCCCTAGACTTTCCATCTCATGAGCTAATGGGTTCACTTTGCTTCATACAGACAGACTTGGACAAATGTTATCTTGTTCTAAGAAGCGATATACAATGCTTGGGCAGGAAAATTCATTTTTTAAAGTTGATGGTACATTAATGTCTTCCCACTTGGCCACAAGCTATTAGGAGCATTAAAATAATATTTTGGATCATTTTTCATAATCCTATTGGAGCCAGAGCTGTTCTTCTAATTTCCATAGGGTTTTGATTATATTCTTTGTTAGTTTGGCTTAGGTAATTGTTGCCACAACTCCAAGTAAAGAGGTAGACACCAACTGAACAAACATTTAAACATTTGGCTTTCCTGTTGCTCCAGGTAAGAGTTTTCGGGATAGATGAAAACCGCTCAAACGCATCATCCCTCCCAGCTGCGTTGTTCGAGCAGGTTCTTTGTTTAGGAGCATGTAACCAAGGTTTGACCATAAAGGCTTCTACTTGAAAGTCAAGAAGGTGACTATGTGGCAGAGCGGTGGGAGCATGGTGTGTTTTGCCCACTGGTGTTTCAGCGTTGGGGGCTGTTGGAGACATCTCCCTTCTGTATATTAGTTCAGCCTCATCAGAGACAGAACGCAGCTAAGGCTTGCCTGAAATCAGGAGTTTAAACTGGTTTAGTGAAACTGGTGGAAAGGCCTTGAGAACATCCTTGTTTGTTTTAAACGCACATCACATTTGGACTAAAGTTAATGAGGAATTCATGTCATTAAATCGAAACCAAAAAGCTTTAGCTGTAGTGAGAGCGTCTTCAGTGCACCTTGCCTTGGTGCACGTAGATGAGTTCAAACACTCTGGTGTTTTATTAGGCAAGTTTCATGAAAGTTTCAGAATTAAAAAGACTTTGGAAAAGAGACAGAGAATTACCTTTTTATCTACTCTGGGAACTTTATTTGCTTCTGCATTTTCATTTGAACTGATAAGGTTTTATAGCAGTTAAAATCTGAGAACAAGCTGGTGACTTTCCCATCAGTAGCTATAACACGTACTTGATGCGTTTTGTTATCAGCCACATCAACTTTAAAGCTAGCCTATAAAGTTACTGACAGCTTATGAAGTGTGCTTTTAAATAGCAAGTTATAAGTGCTACCTGTATAAGGAGTCCCACGATGGATGGGAGCACACTCGGAGCAGCGAGGAGCTGACGGCTGCGTTCCAGGGAGGCTGGAGGAAGGGAGAGGGATGCTGTGGATACACCTCACTGGTTGGCATTTCATATTGAACTGTACCCAAATGCAAAGCCAGCACTTGAAGTTTCCTGCCAATTGCACATTTGAATAAAAAAAAAAAACGTGATTTAGGATTCTTGAAAGATTTTGCTTTGGTAATTCAGCACATTTTCATTTTACAACTCTTTAACTTCAAAAAAGTGAAAGCATTATAATAACATGCTAGATAATGATAAAATGCATGTGCTACAATAATACCAGTACTGGAATAAAAATATCAAACCATTATATTCTGACTTTATCAAAATGGAATACTTTACAATATTATTAGTATGGAATAATAAAGTCAGGACAAACCACTGCAACTTCTAACTGAAAATTTTTCAGGCTTGGTATCTTACTTGGACACATTTTGACCTTGACAAAGCTGTCCTTATGATAGAAAATTGTCGTTAGGAATTTTCATCCAGATTCAGTTATCACTGTTATCCATTCAAAATTATCAGGTTGTTTCACTTGGGAAGGTGAAAGCACTAATAGTCGTGGTTTTTTCTTTTGTGTGTCAGTTTATTTCTTCACGAAACAAGAGCCAAATATTATTTTTTAGAGCACAGCAGGAAGAAGAAAGTAAAGAGTAAGGAAAGAAAAATGGAGAAAAAAATAAACTTCATTCAGAGGCGGAACTGTGGTTGGAGCTGCGCTTGTCCTGTAGACGAGAAGCAGAGTAACTCCAACCACAAGCCTTGGGTCCAAGGTAACGGAAAGGAGGGACCAGATGGAAAGGAGCAGAAGGAGAAAAGACTTGGGGACACAGGGTCGGGGAAGAGCCCTGTGTGGGGAGTCTGCAAAGGGGCAGAAGCTCCTCATCTGGGTTACTTTCTGCCAGCTCAGCACAGCACATGGGATAGGCTGATCCGACGGCAGCAGCAAAAAACCAGTGAGCTTCATCATTCGCCAGGTTTGGCAGACTTGATGAATGTCTCATGATTTCTATTTTGTCTCAGTCCCAGTTCCTACAGTTCTGAGCTGTACGGTGTCCTCAGCTTGAGCTAAGAAACAACCATAATACATTGCATCATGTCCAAATTGCAGAGGAGAGTTTGAAAAGGTGGCCACTATTGGCTAAAACACAGCAGAAATGAAAAAGACAAACTCAGATTTATTATTACAGACATAATTTCTGGAAGCTGGACATATTCACTACAGTCTGGAGCTCTCTATATTGCTTATCTTGGAGAAGAGATGCAGCGGTGATGCCTACCCTCATTCTGAACCTGAAGAGCTTCCTGAACCAGCAAAGACACTGTCTTGTCAGGGAACCTGAACTAACTCCCCAGCATACAAAAACAGGAGTTTGCAGGTGTCTACTTCGCTGCAGTGGTGCTGATCAGAAGGAAACGTGCAACAGAAGACCTTAATGCCTCTCAAAATACAAGGGAAAAAAAAGAAAGAAAAACTACAGAGCCAATCTTTGAGTATTCTGGGGAAAAATGCCCAGCTTGATGGGAGACAGTGCAGGGTTACGCAGAGGAGCAGCAGGGGCAGGTCGAGAAACCTGCAGCAGGCAGTGGCCGCCAGCAGCAGCTCTGAGGTCCCATGGCCTTGCAAAGCTGCTAATATAAATGTCCCCTTGGCATTTCTTACGTCTTGGTCTTGACTCAGGAGGGCTAATGCCCTCGTGCTTGGGGACTGTTTTTATTTCCTGCTGTGTTTTTGAGGTCCAGATTAATGCAAACATGTTTGTTCGCATCAAACCAAACATACCCTGCCTGGGACTGGATCCAGCTTTCTTATTCCTCTGCACTCAACTTTGGCAGCCGTAGGGCAGCGTTTGCAATGAATTGCAATTTCGCAATTGGTGGGTCTGAAGTGTGCTGCTTTTGCCCCTGCTTTGCACAGAGTGCTCTTTGGTACGTACATGAGGGTATCAAGCCATGCTCAGAGTTCATGGCAGCTTTACCCTTCAATGTGTGCCTCAGGCGCAGTGAAGGAGCAGAAATCCCCACCTATGGTAGGATGTTAAGGCTATTCTGCCCTTGTCTGACCCCTTCTGACCATCCTCCTCATCCCATTTCTCCCTCCCACCCCGAATCACACTTTCTCCACATTTTCTCCCCATTTTGTCTCTTTTCAAGCCTCTTGTCAGTCATCATCACAGGCCAGTGATAAAGTTTCTGTCACAAGCTCCTCTCCAAGCCTTGCTGGCTAAGTCCTAGACTGATCCAGACTCTGTAGCTATCCCACGTACCAGGTCACAGTCCTGACATCTCCACCGTACAACCAGTCCTGCCCCCGCAGCACCGCTGGCTCGGTGCACTCCTCCCAGCAGTGCCCTCCTGCCCACCTCTTACCCACTCCGTTCTCTGCCCACCTCTTACCCACTCCGTTCTCCACCCCGACCTTCTTGGATGCAGCAGAGGGAATCCACAGACATGACTGAGTCTCTTTGAACTTGTACGCCAGGACCTGGCCCTGTCTGGCCCTCAGATGGAGTTAAGTTTGGTAGGTAAGAGTTGTTCAGCCCTGCAAAGTCTGCTGAGCACATCCAAAATGTGTTCCTTAAGATCCTGGGGCAAAATAAGGTGGTAGGTAATAGAAATAGCAAAGGCATGCATAATAACACCCCTTCTTTTCCTTCCTCTGGGACAAATACCCAGTCCTTTCTCCAAAGCACATGGTACAGCTTCTCACTGAATAAAAACGTCGCATCACATCATGGGCAGGAAAATGTATTTTTCTCAGAAATGTCCGACTTGCTATTACTTGACCGTGTGTAGTCACACATCACACAAGTTTGGGAAGTCCAAACTTCAGTGTTGCAGGGCAGTGGGTTGGTAAGAGGTAGGACCGAGGGTTCTTCAAAGGAGAAATGCCAAGCAATCTGTGATATGGACATGTCTACCAGTGAACTTTCCTGCTCGGAGGCACGGCAGACTGCATACAGAACAGCACACTTCTTTTAATTTGTTGGGTTTGTGATACATTCCACTACTGTAGTTTTTCCCCTTTGAGATCTGACTTTTGAACCTTTGCATACATTTCATAGGACCACACTGCTGTAAGTGGCTGGGTAGGACAGGGCAGGAGGGTCAGATACTTCTGCGTGGGGGTCGCCCAGAGCTCAGCGTGAGTGGAGATGTGCTCAGTACAGCCGGTGGAGGCTGGAGGGCAACCCTCTCATTCCTAAACTCAGCACTTACATTTGATCCTCTTGGATCACTGTTCATTGCTGCATTGCTGCTCGTCTCCATTTTTTCTTCCGGTGAAGATTTCCTTTTTTCAGTTGAGCTATATGCTATTTTCAGGCTGGACCTGCACCCCGTTGATACATACATTTACAGAATCAAGGAAGTTAGGGATGAAAAGAAAGGCCAATATTCTAGGAATACTCTAGGTCATCTATCCAGCCCATGACACAGGATAAATTTAGTCAACTAAGACAAATTGAATCATTCAGTTGAACAACGGGTGAGTCCTTTTTAAAGACACTCTGACTTCATGGAGGACAAAAGGAGCTGAAAGTTGTCTTAAAGGCTCTCTGTCTTCAGTATTCCCTCTGAGAACCGCTGCCGAATTGGCAATTCTGGATCAAGTAAAACAACAAAAAAAATTATAAACAAATAAGGATTTTTCTCTCCTCCTCTAAACTTGGCTCATTTTGTTGGTTTCACTGACCCACACATTCAACCACAATCTGAAGTTGGTATATGGCCTACCTGTTGCATTGCACGATGTATGCAAATTACCACGTGTAGCAAAATTCCCAAAAAAACTATGTTAATATGAAAATTAATCAGCTCAAGATCATTATAGTGCTCACTGTATGACCTCAGTATTGCATGAATCTATTTATTTTCGTAGTTTTTATATAGGATCCATACTAATAATGCAGTATCATTAATTCAGTCATTGATAACGCAATGACTGATGCATGTTCTTAACTTCACGTGGAAGTTACTACATGCTCACGTGTGGAACGCCAGGCATGCGCAGGAGAGTTTGCAGCCTTGGGCAATGTAACTGCAGTGTGGTTACAGGCATTGCTTAGAGGCGGAATGTGACTCTACCGGATGATACATGTGGTTGAGTTTTGACGTGGGGTCCTAGGGAAATGAGATTGCTCTGCCGAGGGATTAGTTGCCAGCTGGAGATGCCTCCCTCCCTCCACGAGCTACAGCAGGAGCCCAGCCGACTTGTTTCCTCTTGACTCCAACATTCTGGGCAGCCAGGGGTGGATGTGATGACTCCCGTCCTTACGTAGTCAATGACATGCCAAGTTTTTCTGGAGGTGCGTGAAGGAGGTGTAGCACCCGCTGTGTTTAGGTAACTGCCAGGCAGAGGAGAACGCCCCTGTACTTCCAGGGAATGGCCGGGGCCACCTTCAGAGGGCATCTACTGCTGGTTCCCGCTTGGCAGTGAGGGTCAGCCTGCCTTCCCCTTTCCAGCCCTGCGTGTTGGAGGTTGTATGTTTGGCGTTTTATTCCACCACAAACCTAGTCAGTGCTTGTTCTGCCAAGCCCGTGCTTCAGTGCCTTGAACTCCCACTTGCTGAGATGCCTTTGCCGCATCAGGGCTCCTTACTTACCGTGCCACTCTGTGCCATCCGTGGCCAACAGCCGAGACAATGGAATGGGCATTAGCAAAGGGCTGGTGCTTTGATTTCACCTCAATCCTCTTCAACACCTCTTTCCATCCTGCCTCCCACTGCCCGTACACACAACACCCCCCATCTCAGCCAGCCCCAGCCCTGGCCCTGGTGGCTTTCGCAGAGCTGCGGGTTGCAGAGACAGGTCCCTTGTGACCGGAGATGTGTCAGCGGCCACTCTCCTCGTGCTCACGCTTGAGGGCCCGTACATCTTCAGCACAGAAAATTCACTCAAAGGACCAACACAAACATGACCCACACTCAGCTAATCCCTCTGAAATTTTTACCGCCCAGTTTTAGCACCTGTTTCTTTCCAAAGCCCAGGAGCAAGGTCCCAAATGTCCCACCATACCTCCGTGTCTGAGACCAAGGCTCAGAATACCTCAGAGGCTTTCTCTCCCATGTTGCTCAGTATTCTTTGCCCACAGTCCCTCGATGGCCAACCGCAGAGCAAAGGCACAAGCTGTCGTTACCTACCAAATGGCTGTTCTTGCTCTCCCAGCAGAGGCACCAGCAAAAGCGCTCTCGTTCGCGTTTGGTTGCTAGCCAGACCTTCCCATTGCCTTATCACAGACAGCTGATATTTCCTCTCCAGTCTCCACGAGTTTTGTCCATCAAAGCAGCAGTCAGTGTTATTTTATGATGTGTTGTAAAACTACCATGCTACCCTGGGTGTGCTCAGCATGGCTACCTCATTTATCACTGCTCAGCCTTCACACTGGGACATCATCGATCACTGCCTCCTTAGAGCTAAGAGTCAGAACCTGGTCCGTATTGCTGCCATAGCCCAGAGTCGTGTGAACACTCATCAGCAGGTCCCTTTGTCCCCAGGCTTTTTTTTTTTTCCAGGAAATGTGACTTCTTCTTACATTTAGTTCCCAACCAAGAGTCCAGAATAGAAAACCAAACTTCAAAATTCAATTGACTGTGCCTAATGGAGGGGATTTTAATGTGTAGCCTTTGACCCTTATCTATTATTGATGGAAATAAAGACTTTTTTTGTTCCATATTTGAGGTTAATAGTAAAAGAAAAATTTGGAGGTTTTAATTTTTTGATTCTAATAGCGACCTCCATGTCCATTGTGAAACCATGAATAACCACTGCTTGAGAAAGGCGTTTCTATAAGCAATCAAGAAAGTGGACAAAGAAACCTTTGAGACAGTTTCATATGCAGAAAAAAAAGCTGAAGTATATGTTTGTGTCTGGTTTTCTTCTTGTGCTATAGAAAGGCAAGTGTCCTTCATTTTATTAATTGCATTAATGAATTGCATTGCACTTATGACCTTATGTCTCACAAAGCTGTTCATTCTATTCTAATGATAAAACTAATAAGCAAAACCTGTAAAATGTCAGTCAATGTAAAACCTGCACATTCAAAGCCTTCTCCTACTCCTAGTGTCATCAAAGGTAAAAATACCATTGGTTTTACCAAGTCTGTATAGTAAAGTGGATGTATTATACTAGACTTAACGTGGAAACGGGTCTTCAGTTCTTTCTGTGCTTTAATACCTCGGTCTTCAGTGCTTTCCGACTTCTGGGTGCACTGGTTTCTCATGGATGAGGAGGTTGCAAACATGACTCCAGCGCCTCATAATTCTGTCTTTGGGATTTAGCCTCCTGTGTTGGAAGAAACGTCATATTGCACGCAGCTTGTGGGGCAACTGTCCTCTAGGAGAAGCCATGGCACATAGCAGCAAGCGTGTATTCTGCTTCACGCTCTTCTTTTGGAGGTGAGTCTTCAGAAAAATGACCTTCCGGGAAATAACCACAAACGTGCAGGTATAGGGGGACCAGCCATGCACTGATTGTGGCTTCCTCTGCTCCGGGACTGACGTGTGCATTGTACAAGTCACGCTCATGGTTGTCAGTGATTTCCCAGCCGAGGAAGCTGAGTTTAGAGCCCCAGATCCTTGTTATTTGCTCAGCAAAGTGGTCAAAACCTGGACGCTTTTCAGGAGTAGAAAAAACAGTATTTAGGCTTTAGATGTATTGCTCTTCCCTTGTAGCTCAGCTTTCCATCCACTTGCTAACTTGGAAACAAAGTCACAGACTCAGCACGGTGAATTTGGGAGGCCTGGCTGTGGCGAGGATGCGCTTGTCCCCACGGGTGGATGCCCTTCGCCTTCTGGGGCTGCGCCCACCCCAGCAGTAATGCAGCGTAGGAGGGGCAGGTGTGTAGCCTGAAGCCTCTGGTGCTGTGACCCCTTCTTCTACATTCATTTTCAGATGAGGGGCTCCATTCTGAACAAGCTTTAGAGGGGTCCCCTGGAACGAATGTCTCTGCTGTGCCTCTGCTTTGCTGCTTCTCAAGGGGCCAGTAACTGGTTCAGATCCTCGTGTCCACATTTACAGGTTGTAGCCCGCTTGATGTGCCTGTTGGGCAGAGCTTCCCATTTTGCTGATCTCCAGAAAGCACCTGGCTCACACACACTCAAGCCCTTCTGTTGACCAAGCCCGAGTGCGATATGAGGAGATGGTCGGGGGGTTGCTTCAAAATAATGCTATTGCTCCCTACAGAAACACTAGTGTAAACACATCCGAAGCTAAATATGGTACCTGACATGAGCTCCTACCTCGGATTTAGTTGCAGAAGACTTCCCCTTGTCTGGAGGCCCCCTAAAGTGCTCAGCAGCTGCTGCTGTTGCCGTTGGCATTTCCAGGACATGGGGAGGGTGGTTGGACTGTGCTCCAGGGACCCCCTGATATCAGACTGGGAAACGAAGCTTTGGGAAGTTGAACCATGAAGGAGAAGGAGGATCAGAGGCTTCTGAACCTTATTCCTCATGCTGATGTGGAGAACAGCACAAAAGAAATCCACCGAAGGGTAGACGACAACAAAACACTGGAAAGCATTGCAAGGTGATAGGTATTCAACACCTGTTGGAAGCAATGGCAGTTCTTCCACTGACTTCAAAGCACATTTGAGCAGGAACCTGGAGATGTGGCAATATTTAAGAAATAAAGTGTAATTTGAGGCAAGGAAGCAGAGATGTAGTAGGTTTTTTCCCCTTGTAAGGAGCCCCGATCTCTCAGCAGTGGTCCTGTTTGGAGGCTGAGAGGTGGACAAATGCCAGGAGCCATCCGCTGGTCTGAGAAAATAAAAAAGGGGGGCAGAATATGCATTGTGAACAGCAACATTTTTATGAAAACTTTTTTATTTTTTCCAAATCCATCATTTTTAAAAAACATCAAATGAATGCATTATTTTTTTGTTTGATGTTTCTCATGTTTGGGTGTTCGCTGTGTCCTTTGTTAGTTTTTAATTCTAATGAAAGATGTGCCTCTCTCTCCTCAGCTATTCTGTGACACTCTGCAGGGGACATTTTTTTCCATGACTAAGGCAGAATTTCTCTTGATTATTACCTCATTTTCACTTTAAAATTTTAAATTGTAGAAATAGCATTTGTCAAAACAGTGGGGAACATGATTATTTAAATATCTAGTATCAGATGCCACTAAACTCTTCAGAAGGAGGCTTTTTTCTGCAAGAAAGCATAATCCATAAATTCCAATTGGAGAAAACTGACAGTTGCTGTTGTCTCACTCTGTCCAATTTACAGAAGTGCCAGCTTTCATTTGAAAGTCATGATGGGCACATGGAGAACAGTGCTGAGCAACAACCAGCTTGAAAAAGGGAGGTTTGTGTTGGTTGGGGGTTTTTTTTGTGATGGGATATTGTAAAGCTATACTGAAAAATATACTTTAAAACATGAAAACACTAGAAAACCAACCTTTGGCAGTTTTCCTTCTAGCTGTGAAGCTGTCCAACACTGCCAACTTGAAGCAATGAAAAATCATGAGTGAAGACCCCAAAAATATCTATTATTTGGTTTCCATGTTACATTTTCATTAACAGTACTCATCTCTTGATTTTGCTAGACCTTAATCTTTAAGGGTTAAGACCTCAACCTTTACAGGTTCACCTACTAACTCTGCAAAGTGTTGCTGTCAAGTGAATTGGTGGAGTCTCAAGCTCTCTTTTACTTAGAGTGCCAAGAAAGCCACTGCCTGGGACCTCAGCCCATCATGCAGGCGATTCAGCAGGGAGATGTTTTGCTCAGGCAGGCAGACATGCACACCTTTGGGTATGGCACGGCTGTGTTCGGTTTCTGTGGCAAGGTTTTGGTAGCAGGGCCTACAGGGGTGGCTTCTGTGAGAAGCTGCTGGAAGCTTCCCCCATGTCCGACAGAGCCAATGCCAGCCGGCTCCAACACGGACCTGCTGCTGGCCAAGGCTGAGCCCATCAGCGATGGTGGTAACGCCTCTGGGAGAACATGTTTAAGAAGGGGGAAAAAATGTGCAATTGCAGCTGGAGAGAGGAGCAAGAACATGTAAGACAACCAGCCCTGCAGCCCCCCAGGTGAGTGCAGGAGGAGGAGGAGATGCTCCAGGCACCGGAGCAGAGATTCCCCTGCAGCCCGTGGTGATGAAGACCACGGTGAGGCAGG
>JANZLQ010000027.1:4799552-4812978 GCA_026212715.1 Elanus axillaris | reverse complement strand
CGGACCGGTATCTGCACCACCCCCCCCCCCCCTCAACCCACCCCCCGAAGGTACGGGACCCCCGGGGTCCCACCTTCCCACGGCCGCCCCGTTTGTGCGGGGACCCCCGCTCCCCTGGGGCTCACCGGGACGCGCTCTCCGGTGGCCTGCGGCAGCCGTTCCCTCCACCGGAGCCGGTGTCCCGGGTCTTCCCACGGGGCTGCAGAGCTGCACCGGCCTGTCCCGGAGGGTTTCATGCTCTGTGCTTGGGTCCCTGGGCTGCCATCCGTCCCTGCCCGCAGTGAGACGGGACCTGCTTTTCATCCCGGAGCTGGTCCGAAATAACGGAGGCCACCGGGAAGAGCCAGGAGCGGAGATGTCGTCCCTCCCGGGAAATCTCCGTGGGGAAGGTCCACACAGCTCCTCCGTACACGGGCTGGGCTGGACGTGGGGAGCTGTGGGTTCCCTGGGCACCGAGCGTGGAGGCAGAGCAGGGAAAATTGCCACTGCCGGGACAGCCTCAAGTCCTGTCGGTAAAACAAATGTGTCACACTCTGCCCTTCCCAGGTCCCCGCAGCTCTTTCCATACCTCTGGGGCCAGGAGACCCACAGGCTCCTGCAGCTCTGTCCCACGGGGGAGCGGAGAGCACGGCCTTGCAGACCACGGGGCACGGCGGACCTCTCTGGGCACCCCGGGACGGTGTTGGGCCTGCGGGACCCTGGAGACGTGGCAGTGCAGGACAGGCACAAGGCAGTACCCAAGCCCTGCTGTGACTGTCCTGCTCTGTGTTCACCTGGCTGGAAGATGCAAGGGCTTGGTGACACCAGGCAGGTGCTGCACTATCAAGTTTGGGACACGTGGACAAAATGTTTGGGCTGCTTCTCTCCTTTGTGGCTTGCCGTCAGCCGCTGCCTCCGGGGATGCTTAGATCTCTGCCTTCTCCCTCCCTTCTTCCTCCTCTGCTGGCTCCCCACATCACCTGGATGAGACAGGAGGGCCAGGCAAGCTCGTGGTTAGGACACTCTGTGGGCCGCATCTTTCTGGTTCCTTTTCCCGTGGCTCTTGGGGAGATGAGGGATCAAAACCTGACCTTGCTGCAAGAGTCAGTCAGTCGGTCTCGCCTGGTGCTTGGCCCTGTGACGTTCCCTGTGTGTCCTTGCCCAGTGGCCCAGATCCAAGGGGAAAGACCCCTCAGGGGACCCTAATTGGCTCAGCAGGACCCTGCAGCCTCTCCAGCCCTCGCCTCCCTTCTTGCTCGCATTTGCCAGACTTGTTTTGAAAAGTCATTGCAAAAAAGGAGACAGAAACAGCCTAACATGGGTTTACGAAGGGGTCTGGCACCCTCTTGAACAGGGCACTGGCACTGAAGTCACCGAGCATCCGCAGAGCCGTGTGTGTGTGCGTGTGCTCCTTGTGCCTTTTCAGCCGCGTGGGTTTGAGCCAGTTGGCTGGCGGTGGGATGTGAGCAACACCAGCGCTGGGCATTTGAGTGCTGCCGCCGAAGTGCTATTGTGGCAGTTGCGTTGAAACTCGCGATCGCCTTGTCTGCCAGCGCGTTCCCACCTTCTCTCTGGTCCTTCATGGCACAAGCTCTGATACAAATTAAAACGTGCCTCCTCACGCTCCTGTTTTGGGACCGAGCAGAGGCAGCCAGGGACGATTTGGGACGATGAGGGGTTTTTCACCCTTGCGGTAGGGACGATAAGGCAGCGGCACTGCCCACCCAGCTTGCTCCTCGCTCGCCGTGAACCCTGGGCAACAGCACGCAGGCGCCTGGGGGACAAACACATTTTGTCCTGTAGGACCGGAGCTGCTGGCTTCCTTCTGGGGAGCAGCTAGGAGACTTTCTGGGTGTGCGGTTGCAAAGTTCACTAGCGCATCCTCGGTTGCAGGCACAGCGGCCGTGGGCTGCGAGGAAGAACCTTGCAGGGACGCTGTCCCAGTGGGTGCACACATTACAGAGAGTGTGTGCACAGATGTGCCTGTATCCTTTATGGAGTGAGTTTGTCAGCCAGACAATTTAGGACTAATCCTCAGCCCTAAAAGGTACCTCATATATGTAAAGTAGCAAAGAGAATTCCCTCGTATGGTATAATTTTGTCTGAACAGCAGTAGATTATCACAATGGATGCCCCCAACAAGACAGTATTAATATTCTCCGATACACGCTGGCCTCTGCTGCAGACCCTGTGTACCTCGCAAAGCCCAGTGGGGCTCTCAGTGCACTTGACAGTCATTATGCCACATCCACATGCAGAGATAATCCCTCCTTAGTTGGGCATTTTTCTAATTTAGTGAGAAATCATTACGGCAAATGCTCAGAGTGTCATTTTCAAGGACTCTGAGGTTGGGCAAATTAAAGTCATTTTGCTGTGGGAAGAGCGTGGGCACCTCTGCTAAAGCGAATGTCATAACACGCCAATTTTCAACTTTCTATCTCTAGCCATTTTGACGGCAGGTTTCTGAAAGTTACTCAAGCATTTCAGCATCTAAAATGCCCGGTCTCTCCTGATTGCGACGGGAACCACATTTGCAAATCCACAAAGAGAGTTTGAGTGTTTTCCAGCATATACTTTTTGGGCCATATTTCTATCTAGAAGTTGAATTATTTCTGCCCTAGCATGCAGAGAGGAGACGTTTTGCATGCTATTGAGGCTTTAAAGACTGTGTCCCAGAGCAAAAGTGGCTATCTTGACAGGGGAAGGAGGGCAGAGGATGATGCTGGCGTTCAGGGCTCCCTTTTCCACCCACTGGCATTGCTGAGCGCGGGTGTCCCACACCCCGTCCCATCAGATACGCAGCCACTCTCGTTCACCAGTCCAGGCACAAAATGTGAACGTGAGAAATGATTAATACCTGGAAAAAGCAAAGGTTTGGGTTTGAAGAATCTTTTCAACGCTAAATACCTGCGTACTCACAACTAGCGTAATATTAATTTGAATTATTTGGCTTTTATATTTATGTCATTGTGATTTTTATCCCTAGGCCTCATTTCATTCCACCCAATGGCTGCATCAGATAGATTTACAGTTAAGAGCATGTGTCGGTGTTTTAAGTGTTGTTGCTCTTAACCACAAAGCTAATATTTTTAACCCAGGGATTTCATAATTCAGTTCATCTGCAGTTAGCGTATTTACCCAGTGTCAGCTCTGAGCTGGCCCCGCGGATCTGGAAGAGTGTTTGGAGTAAGCGGGCCATTTCTGCTTCCAAATTGCATTACGCCAGGGGTAGCCGGGTGTCTCTTTCACTCTTGTTTACTTGGAATGGATCTTACCTATGAATTTACTGGGATAACAAGGCTTTGGTTTTAATCCTTAAATTCCAGAGAGGCTATGAAATTTGGTGCTGTAATGACGATATCATTTTGTCTGTGGCTATGATTACTTTAAAATACAGGTGGGTGTTAACTGAAGACCCTAAATAAAATGGTTTTGTATGATATTTGTAATGATTTCAAGACATCAACAGTAGCTATCTGTCAATTACGTTAATTTTGAAAGTGTTTTTCCTATGAACACAAAGTACTCACTTATCAGGATGTAATTATGCAAGATCAGGATATCTCCTAGGATACTGACACTGATGATGACAGCAAATGACTGGGCCTGTTGCTTAATGTAGCTGTAGCTAGAGAGGAGTGACTGGCTGGTGCTGACAGCTAACTACTCTGGAAATAGCCTATATACGCTATATACTCTATAACCCCTATATACTCTAGTATATAGAAATTATAAACAAACAAACAAACAAACATGCAAGAACCGCCCCCCCCAAAAAAAAACCCCAAAATAAAAGAAATAGTAGCAATGATCATAAACAGGGGGAAAAAAAAAGAAAAAGATCTTAATTCTTAAGTTTGCTATATCCTCTTTCTCATTGTCCTGCAACTTTCTCAGATTTGCCTTTTTCCTCTTGACACATTCTGTTAGGCTTGTTCCCAAGAAAGAACACATGGAAAAGAGGAGATTTTAATCAAATATTTATTACTAGTCTATACAGACCAAATCGGAAAAACACATCAAGAGAAATCTCAGGATGGACCCAAAATGTGCCTTGGAGACAGCACTCCTGCCAGACCCGTGTCTATTCTCTTCCTCAGCCTCAGCTTCCCAATTATTAGAAGTATTAGCATCAACCACAGACTAGGAACACATTAATTTAGACACGTTGCAGCCAGACGGGTAGTGGCTCCCAGGCTTAAACATAGGTGTATACTCATATTTTAAGATCTTGGGTGGGAGTATCTGGTCTGGAGTGGCCTCCAGGTGCTGCTCGGGAAAGAGCTGGGTCTGCTGCAGGCAGGTCCTTTCTGCCAGCCTGGGGAGGAGGTCGGGTGCACTAGCACATCTAAGAGAGCACTAGGCACACATCCCGGCACGTGGAAGGGTTCTTGGCGGGAGAATTTAAACCTGAAGCACAAGGAGAGTAGACAGATACAACCCGATTGCTGGAGAGAATACAGGGTAGCAGTGGCTGCCAGTGCATATACGTCTGGGTGTAGCTTGATTTAAATACCCTGTGTGGAGGGCTAAGTGCCTCCGCTTGACCGATCCTGGCCTGGGGAGGCTACAAAACTGTGCGGTGTCTTGGGCCACAATCGATTTTTTTAAGAAATCCCATTCCAGTCAGTGGTCAGGTAAATGCCAAAGAATACCAGATGATCCATACGCACCTGAAAGACGCGCATAGGGGTGTTTGCGTGGCTTGTAGTGCGCAAGGCAGAGCAGAAGAATTAAGCAGAGAGCATAGTATGGTAAAACGTATGCTTGTGTGTTGTTTGGGTTTTCTTTAAAGTCACGTTCATTTTGCACTTAGCATGATATAAACCCAGAGGAAATCCACCGGAATCAGTAACTCTGGGGAGAAGATGTCTCCGCAAGCCAGGTGGTGCAAAGGAGGTACAGGGTCTGATTTAGGCAGAGAGGCTGTTACCTGAAGAGTGACATAAATACGTAGCTGGGAGCCATCTCTTTCAGTCTGCTCCCTGAGCTTCGCACTGGACCGGACTCTTTCAGACCAGAGCTGCCTCTTTACTGGTGTCCTCGTCTTGCTGTCTGTACTGAGTGTCAGAAGGGCTCCCCACCTGCAAGGGTTGCTAATAGGAGTGACGACTGGGATGATGGGGATGCAGAAGATGATGGGGGCAAGGCTGATCTGGTAAGGGTGTCCCAGACCTGTTATAAGGTTGTGCTGGAGCAATTAACTCTGTCATTTTGTTGACTTGGGTCTGCTCCGCTCCATGCTCACCAAAGCCTGCCTTGCTTGAAGGGGGACACAGCACACCATCTGATCGTGCTGCTTCGCTACGGAGCAATATTCCGGTTGGATCCTGTGCTGGTGCCTGCAGGTATTCAATTCTCAGCGCTGGAAAAGCCACCAAGGCTTGTTACGGATGTTACGTACGCAAGTGAGGAGACGAATTTTCAATGAAGAGTGTGAATAGCTGTGTAAATAACCATGGGCAGCATCTGGAGAGGGCAGACACCTCACTAGAGATTCCACCCTCGGTGTTTACCGCTGGTTTTTGCTTGTGTAGTTTATCAGCTAAAATAATCATGTTCTAAATTGGGCTTGGAACAACTGGATTTAAGTTGTGTGACACATCTTTTTTCTTTTTGAAAGCTCTATTAGTAACTCTCCTTTTGGTTATTTGTTTAGCTTTTAATGTGCTACCGCAGCGCAGCACACTGCCCTTGTTTGAATTTTATCTTAGCTGTAGTTCTTCTATGGCTTGCAGGTTTCTCTGCTTGGATGGGAGGGAGACAAGGCAGCAATCCCCCCCCTCCCCGAAATAATGGATCAAGGTTTTGTCCACATCTGCTTCAGAGGGATTTGGGCTCTTTATTATTTTAGGTGTTGATGACAAAAACGCTCTAACGGCTGCACTGAGTCCTCAGGCAGGAGGCACACTGAAATTCTGTACCTGAGAGTCTTCTCACTACTTAAAGCTGGGAAAGAAAAACAATCTTACATCAGATACACCTGTTTTATTGGAAAGGTGACTTTCCACCTCATCCTTGGCATGAATTGCTGCCTGCCTGCTTGATGTATGCTGATCTGGAGGTAATATTAGAGCCTGGAGGTAGCCACAGAGATGCCTGAGCCGTAAAGGCTGTCCTGCTGAGCAAGCTGTCCACATCTGATGCGGATTGTCTCCTGGATCTGCGCTCGTGGTCTCAGCTACAAGCCATATATGCAGAATCATTGATTATAGCAGACACAGAAATGTTGACATGCCTTACCATAAATTCTTTCCTCCAGAGAAAACCAGCTTTGATCTCCAAGTCGACCAGAGTCTCGGAGGTTCACAGAATCCACAAATTCACAAAAGATACTTATTTTCCATGCTACCATGGCAAACCTGAATTTTTTTAAGTGCCCGAGCTGGGAGGACACCGCACTGTACTAAGGGGTAAGTAAGTGATGATAGTCGGTGATGTGGGAGACTGCTGTCCTTGGTTCGCGGGCATCAAGATGCTCTCTTGGGTGTGAGCAGCCCCCAGCCTGGCTGTGCTATGGGCACGGAGGGAAGACAAGGCAGGTGGAGAGTTGCCATCGTCGAACCTGCTGGACCTCACACCTTCTACCCAGGTGCCTGTGACTGCAGTGGAATGGTCCTGATGATCTGTGGCCTGTCTGAGTCCTACCCTGGCCCCATGCACAGCCGATTTAATCTCTCCCGACCCAGATCCCAGATGCTCCAGCACCCCCAAAAGCCTGCTCTGCTCCTGCACATCTGCTTAGCATCACCTCCAGGGCTTCCAGCCTCCCCTCCACGCACTGACTGGGGACATCCCCCCCTCCCTGGCTGACCCCAGCTCCAGCTCTGCATGCTCTTGGCCATTTTCTCCCATCATTCACAATTCTTCCCCCAGTTTCCGTCTTCTCCCCAGGCCCCATCCTCCCAGAGACCTTCTGGGGCTTGGTTTCACTCCCAGCCCTGCACGTACAACTGCTGAAGACAACACTCAGGTTGCCAGGAGTGGCGAGCAAGCAGAGCCTCATGCGGTGCAGAGGACCCACATCAATTTAGACCAGCTGATACCCGGGCGCATTGCTCACCACCACGCTGGCTTCCCTCTGCACAGCGTCCTGGCGCAGCTCTCCGTGCATCCCTCCGACCACCGGCTCCTCCCAGCCACCACCACCTTCACCCCAGACACCTGCCCTGGCCCCCCGCAGCACTGCCAGCTCACACGGCTGAGCTGACTCCCCATCGTGATTATTCCCTCTTCTTCTACTAATCTATCTTTTCTCACTTTGCCCTGTCTTTTTATTTTGCTTTCCTGTATTTCAGTGAATCACCTGCTTAAAGACAAGCACACGCTTAAATACTTTGCCAGAACAAGCCCTAGATTTTCTTAGGTTGTTTTCCACCCTCTGTTTGATAAGTGGTCCCCTCCCCATCTCCCCAGAACATATGTGGCACATATATCCAGCTCTTACGTTTAATTTTGCACACAGTTTAGGTTACACTTTGTGTGAAACATGCTAGCAAAAGCGAAGCTCCCTTCTCCTTTCTCTTCCTTTCTTTCTCTTTAGTTAAGCATACGTGTAAAGAAACCTTTCAAAGTGCTTGCAGAGCCCAAATACAGTAGAGTGACACAAAGCATTCTGGATATTGCTATGCAAATGACATGCCAAGAATGTTTAGACTGTACCTTGAAGCAGTAAACAAGTTGATTGTCATGGTGTCATGGTAACTAGAGCTGGATCCGCTTCATACGAATGAGGTCTCAACCTTCGTTTTTATTTGGATTGCTAAAGCAACCCAGTGGTCCAAAGCTCATCACCCCGTTGGTCCTCTGGAGAGCCAGAGGTACGAGAAATGGCCTCATATACCAGGACACCATTTAAAGTGAAACAACGAGCTACTCTGACACACAACTTCAGGTCACCAAGGGTATTCAGACTCACACAGATCTGAGCTGGGACATGCTGTCAATGCCACGGGGATTTGCCATGCGCCCTGGGCAGCATTGCTGTCCCACTGGTGTAGATACAATCTGTAGAGATGGTATTTGGGGGTGATGAAGCTGGTGTTTTAAACAGATGAACTGCTCCCCTCTCACAGAAGCGTGGAAGCGTGGACTCAGGATAAGGCAGTGGGGCTCTTCTACGAGCAGAATCTCTAGTGGGTCTGTAGGATCGAGACCTCAGACTGCTGACCAGCAGCTTGTATTTTCCACTCGATACATGCTTTTCCCTGGTTTTGACTCAGTCATCCCTCCCCGAGCAGCAAGGAAGCTCTCTAACACCGCAGGAGAATGGCGCTGGTAACTGAGAGATTACAGAGTCATTCTCCTAACCTTGTAGCTCAGGGCTGAACCATTCCGGGCTCTGATGGGTCACCTCATTTACCAAAGTCAATGCACTCCTGGAAATTGTTCATCCAAGCTGAGCCACCACTGGCTTGGCTCCAAACCTGATCTTCTCCCTCTGCAAACAGAAGATGCTTTCACCGACTGAACCAGCAACAGGGCAACACTGTCCCGCTCTACAAAATAGACTTGCTAGAGTCTCCTAGATGGCTGTGGCAACATAAGCTTGAGACCAAAAAAGCCTCCTTACACTGAACACTCAAAACCTACCCGTTTTTGAAGAGCCACGTGCCCAATGGTAAGTGCCAGTTGATCTCAGAGCATTGATTTGGTAGGGGAATTTGCCCTTTTGGCATTATTTGTCACTGCAGATCTGGGCTTTAAGGGGGATCGCAGAGCTGCTGAGCCAGCCTGGGGCAAACCGCAGGGACTGAAATGGCACTTAACTTGCTGTCTCTCTCTGTTGGTTCTTCAAACCCACACGGTCTCCAAACAGCAGAAGCAGAAGAGGAGCTACTCTGGGTCAAGCCAAATGTCCATCCTGACTCTGGCAGTGGACAAAGGCAGAGGTCTAGGGACAACTGCAGGAACAAGTCTGATGTACATGATATTTCTCCCAGCCTCCGTCTGCAGCTCAGGTAACTCCTGAGGTTTTCTGCGAAACCTCAATGAAAATGTCATCCATGACTGTCTCCTGTATGCTGGAACCCATGGAACCTCTTGGCACCTTTCAACATCTACAAACTTTCCAGTCTACGTGGTTTCGGCAGAAACTCACTGCATCAACAACAGGATGGGAATTCTCCCACCGGCTGCACAACCTACTTTCTGGTCAGACTAGCACCTAGCAGAACAAAATGGCACAGTGTACAAAGGTGAACTAGATGCTTCTTGTGCTGGAGGGTTTCTTTTAACCCTCTGGAAATGCTCTGATTCCTAGCAGATTCAAAAAGATAAGCAGCCAGCTAGGCTGGAAAAGTCCACCGAGCAGCCCATAAATTCATGACTTGTCTGTCCTTTAAATGTCTAGAGTCACACTGACTCTTACCACGGCTTTGCAGGCACTTATGGCTGGGAGTGGTCGGCAAGGTCAGGAGCAAAAAGTCTAGAATCAGCTGGAGAGCGTCAGACGAACTAAAATATTAATCTCTCAAAGTAAAATAAACCAGCGAAGAACCAAGCCCCAAACAGCGGCTAAAATATGCGTTTCCTTTCCTGCTCACTTGTCAAAGAGGTGTTCAGAAGCGGTGGGGACAGGTGGACGTCCCCTCCTGAGTTGCTGAGCTCGGCCACGGCACTGCCTGGCAGAGCGCGCAGCAAAAGCCACCCGCGCAGGGGCAGCCCCTACCCATCTGGGAGGGAAGCGACTTGTTTAATCTGTGTTGGAAGGTACTTAAAAAAGAACCTTTTAAAGCACGGGGCACAGAAGGAGAACCCTTCAGATGCCGAGAAGTGTGCGAGTTCCTCGGCAGCACACCAGACCTGTCTGACGTTGGCCAAGGCCTTGCCTTCTGTGCGTTGGGCTCTTCTCTGTGCTTGTGTTGGCTTGAGATGCTACATCCCGCAGTCCCGTTCCACCTCTCGTTACCTGAGGTGATCTGCAACGACCTGTCTGAACCACTCACGTGCAGCTCCCTAACTCACGGCGTCAATAAGAGGATGGGAATCCTCCCACCAGCTGCAGGACCTGCACTGAAGACATACCATAGCTACTTGGCCAGACTCCCTGTCCAGAGTCAGAGCAGCGGAACAAGCCCTGGATGGCAGGAGTTATCCCCTGCTGCAGGACGTGTCTTGGCCAGGCCAGCTGAATCAGGCCCTGAAAACCATCGCAACGAAGGCAGACCAGAAAGACCAGCTCCAGCGGAGCTGGGTGCGCTCTCAATACCAGGAGAGGGGCAGGGGAATCCCTGGGGATTTATTGCTCGCTGAACTAACTTCCTTAGCTGCCGCACTTCAATAACTCAGTTGAGGAAATCAGAGGCGGTGGCACTGAAGAGCCTCTGGGACGGGGTGTGGAGGTGAAACATCTCAGCTGGATGCAAAAGCGGGGACTGAGCTTATTCCAAACACGGTGAACCAGTTTCATAACTGGTGTAAGCCCATTCTGCAGTGCAAGACAGACTAGGAAGAGATCCAGAGGAAGAATTTCCAGGGCTGTGAAATGAGCATGTCCGCCCCGGTCCTGCCCTTCCTGCCCATTTCTAGGGCATCCCTTTCTCTGTCACTCATCGGCCACTGCAAGGTCTCCTTGGAAGTCGCTCAGGGGAAGTATGAGCACCCTATAGAAACAAAGCAAACCCTGACCTAGGAGGTCATCATCTAAACCCATTACTGGGGGTAATTTAAGTGCTGCCAGGATCCAGGTGCTTACATCTGATTAACCGACTCCAAAATATCTCCTCTGGCACCTTTGATCCTGAAGTCTAGCAAAGCCTCTTGCAGTCTTCACAAACTCATCAGCGGGAAAGTCCTCGTTCCTTGCCGAAACACTGCTTTTCCTGAAACAGAATTTGGACACTGCTTTATCTGGCACGTGCACTTTTGGATGGCCCAGCCAATGGGGTAGAACAATTGATGCTGTATTCAGCAGGGCTGAGGTGGACACCAGAGCCCAGAGCAGCTGGAGAGAGAGCTGAAGGGCCGTACGTCCCCTCCACTACACGCTCCAGGCTGCTTAGCAGAGCTGTGGAGCCATCCCCCCGCAGACGCTGACCCCAGCCAGAAATTCCGTTTACACCGTAGCTTCACAAGTGTATGGAATTGAAACCAGCAGGTGATCCTGAAAAGTGCTTCTGGGTTGCTCATCCATGAGCAGACTGAAAAGCAGGGTGGTGTTTGCGTGCGTATCATACTTCCAGGTGGTAATGTCACACTTCTCCACTGAGATTTGAAGATCCCTTTGGCCAGCTCCTTCTCTAAATCTGCAGTCGGTGCATCTGCAGGGAGGGAGAAGAGCAACGTCTTAGCTCTCGGTGAAAAGATGCCCTTAAAGCATGTTCTGGCTGACAGAAGTTCCCATTTATGAGCAAGCTCTTACCTGTCCAAGTGCTACTAAAGACACAACAGACTTGGTGTTCAAGCTGCCAGGTCTGAGGTTTCCTCCCCCGTTGTGTTACAGCAACAGCTCCGCGGAGATTTGAGCATAAAGCAGCGAGCAAGCAGGTGATAGGAGTACCTTTCTGTCTGAGGACATGGCCCAAGGCATTTTCTTCAAGGAGAGGTACATTTATTTCTTCATTCCTATTAACTAGTCCGGAGTAACTCAGAACAGCTGGCAAACCCTCTCCACCAGTGACTTCATGGACGGCTTTATTGGCCACGTTACCTCTGGGTGGTGCTACGTTGTCGGTCCGACTGTAGGTTGTTCCATGGGTTGGTGTCAGCATCCAGCACCCATCGCATGTATGTGCCATGGCTGAGTTCAGACCCCTCTGAAGGCTTCCTGGGAGGTGCTCTCCGCCGTTGGGAATCCCTCCTCTGCTTGGTACGGGTGTATCTGTGGGGCCATGTGCCAGCCTGCAGGGACCACTTGCCGCCTTGTAAGCCCCAGGGAGCTGCTCCAGGTGGAAGATCTTCAGAGCTCACCATGTGAGCTGGCCGGACCGGGCAGGTTGGATGCTCTCTCTCCCTCCTTGACTTGCCCAAGGTGCTGGTCTCCTTTATCCCGGGCTGCATTTCAAGCAGTATCTCCATGCTCTGTCTCTGGCTGCTCCCAAGCCCAGAGAAGCTTCCAGAAGCACACCACCAGCACCACGTCTGCCTCCAGACCTCTCTTTTCCCGACTCATGTAATGGGCTGATCCTGGTGGCTGCACCCCTCCCTAGTGCTGCCTCATGGCCCCTTGCACCTTTCCTGTCCCGATTGCCCGGAGCCATCTCCGGGCTCTTCTAGTCGTTGACTTCTGAGGGGAGGGAGACCTGCTGTGTCCTCTGTTTGTATGGCATCTAGCACAATATGTGGTCCATGCTTTGCGCTCTCCTATATGCTTACAGAAACCCCCAGGTTCACATCAGCACACAGAGCCCTTCCAGGACATGTCACACATGCCACGGCTCGCTGGCCGTGCTCACTGTGTTTCCTGAGGTCCCTTTGTTAAATAAACAACAACAGAGATTGCTGCACCCTGCCTGGGTTATTGTATTCCTAACACAGAGCTTCTGCTTTGAATAACATTGTGTGCAAACTTAACGGTCATGTCTTTGTCCTCCAAAATGCATAAAATGTCCAAAAATGGGAGGATGCTGTGTTGTGAGATGGAGCTAGTCCAAGCGGGGCTGCAATTCCATCCCCAAAGTGCAACGGGACCTAAAGGTCCTGCTGAATTTGGCGTTTGCAAAGGAAATAACATCACCGATGCTTCTGGATAAGAGGAGGAGAGAACAGAGGCAGGAGGCTCTCCACCAGGACAGCCCTGGGGGCAACAGGGCTGCGGGGAAGACGGGCTCTGGGGTGCCTGGCTCTGTCCTCAGCTCTGTCTTGGGTGGTCGCCTAACTTAGGTGAAACTCCTTTCAGATACCAGTATTGAAGGTGAGCACCTGCTATTAGGTGGCTAACTGTTGGCTTGCCACTGGCAGGATATTAATAGCAGTGTTTATCATCATAAGTAGCATTAATAACCATGACGATAACTGTACAGAACCTGCCCGTTACGGTGACCGGTGGAGCAAAAAGCTGAAGCAAATCTCAGCCAGTTGATGTAAATATTGAAGTCTACCACCTTCCACGCCAATCTCACCAGAAATACTGATGTCAAAGATGATGACAAATGCATTCCCTCTCCCCGCAACCCAGGAGCTGATCGCTGCCTGTGAGGCTTGACTGAAGTTGAAAATTGGACCTGCCTCAACATACACATCTGTAGTCAAGGGACGGGAGCAGGGCCCCCACCACCCCCCGGCCTTTTGCCCCGGGGGGGGCTGCCCAAGGAACTCCCCAAAGCCATCCCGAGCGCTCCAGGACCAGGGATAGGCATTTGCCCCCCCCGGGCTGGCTCCGGCTGTTTTCTGGGGGGCAGCTCGCTGGGCCGTCGGGGCCAACCTCTGCCCAAGGGATGGGGGTGACCCTGGGGGGAGCCAGCAGAAAATTGGGGAGGGGGGTATTGAGCTGGAGGCGGAGGCCGGG
>JANZLQ010000027.1:4769541-4794636 GCA_026212715.1 Elanus axillaris | reverse complement strand
GCAAGATTTATCCCTGGGGTTTAGGTATGAAAAGGCTGGGGCCAGTAATAATGTGGTTTTTTTTGAGTAAGATGGTTCAGAGCTGCCCCGTTCCCTCGTGTCCAGGTGTTTTTTCACCAGAAGGATGTGTTACACCTGTGAGCCTGGGCTAATCCAGAAGGCAAACTTCTTGTGGCAGGGCAGAAATGTGCAGGGGGGGGGGGGGGTTAAGGTTTAGCTGTCGGTCAGGCAGCTCAGTGGGGCTGGAAGAGACAGGAGCATCCCTCCAGGACTGCTGAAGGTCTCCGTGACAATGGCCCATCAGAGAGGGCTGCTCTGTTTTGGTTTTTTCTTGAATTTTGAGGTCTGACCCTGCACGAACCTAGAACAGTCTCTGGGAAGACCAAGAACTGCCTGGGACGGCCGGCGGCCTGGTAGGAGCAGTTACTCCTCCTCGCTTCCATCTGCACAGGAAAGGTCTCTGGAGCACTTAAGCGTTACTACATAAATCCCGCTGAAATCGGGGTTAAACAGGACCATAAAGACAGCCCTAAATAATGGTAGCCCTAAGGCATGATGCTGCAGCTGGGCACTGCTTACTGCTGCTGACCCACCGTCCCACTCATCCTTAAAACCAGTAACCCTCCAGGGCCAGGTACCTGATCTCATATAAGTCTGTTGAAAACACATTCAAGAGCTATCTAGAGCTCTGTTAAAGACTTGTAAACTACTGACAAAACTTGGAAGGAGGTTAAGGGACAATGGGAGCTGGGGTGATTAATCCTGGAGTAAGAAAGGTGTGAACATGGGCACACAGAAGGACTCCGGATAAGGAAACCACACACCTGTATGCCCATAAAGGGATGGTGATTCAAGAGAGATAGAATATCAGTATTAATCTGACATTAAGTTTTCAAAGATAAAACAACTTCAGGGTGGTGCATGTGACTTTCAGACAGGCTCAGTGCTCGCCTCACTTGACTTTCAGTAGAATGAACAAGAAATGTGCTGCTTTCTATAGCAGCTGGTTGAAAATAAGGCTGGAAAAGGTGGGACGACACTTTTTTAATGGTAGAGCTTAAATCAAAACCAACGTAATATGCTGCAAATTTATTGCTTTTGTTGTTTCAGAGTCATTTAGCCTACTTAAACTCAATTTAAAAAATGGGGCCAATGTCCAGGCAAACATACTTGGAAATGCAATGTCTGTAAAAAGTTCAAATTTAGGTTGAGGGAAAGGAGAGATTAAATACTCTTCTGAATGTCACTGGATTTTGACAACTAGAAGGGTGTTTGGTGTTTGGGGCACACTTAGGACCAAGGGTTTTTTTCCCCTTCTACTGCCGCAGACTTTCAAAAACCCCAAAAATGAGCTAAAAAGAGACCCGGCTGAAGTCTCACTATGACAGATTCACAAAAGCTTTGGCTGATCCCAGTGGAAGTTTCCCCTCTGGACTCCAGCTAACCTGCTGGGAGCAACAGGAAGGTTTCCCTTATTCCCAGTGCTCACTTATTTCAGAAAACAGCCCATCCTAATTTCCCATGGCTTGTTTTGTACTGTTGCCGCATGCTCTGGGCTGTGCCCCTGCATGGGATGACCTTCACCAGCTGGCGGATGGCATGTAAGCCCTTTCGGTGCAGAAGAAGGGACGATCTGCCCCTCCTTGCCTTGCAGAGCCTGTGCCGTGCCGTGAGGACGGTTTCCAAAGTTGCCCGCTCGCAGCACCCCATAACGGTACAGGCACTGCAGGAGGTTCCCCACTCTGCTCCGGAGCTTTTCCCTCTTCCTCCACAAAGCAGCCCTCAGGAACTGTCCCAGCAGGTTGAACGCATCCTGGACTTGCTGCATCTCTTACCTCTACCCCAACCAAAGCCATTCCTGGCGCAGTGTGGGAAGGGCTGACTGGAGCTGCCGTCCCTGGAGCTGGCACCGGAGGGACCGGAGAAGACCACTACCTTCTCTCAAGCTGCTGCTTCATGTGTTCAGGATTTCCTCCTGGGAAACTTGGGCATTCCTTCAAAAACAAACAAGAAAAGGAAACCCCCCTCCCTGAAATTGCAGCGGGATGACCTGAATCAGAGCCACAGTGCGCAGCACGGACTGGCCCTTGTCAAAACCCCGGGGTTAACGTGTCCCCTGTGCAGCACCATCTTTTAGCCCAGTGGTCTCCAAACCTTTTTGATCCCCCAGCCCAACCAGTAAAAAATTTGTGAGCCTGTACCCCCAATCTATGTATATTTAGTTAGAAATTATGTACATGTGCTACTGTACTAATAGATTATGAACATTATAAAACAAAAAATAGAAATTAAAAAGGATTAAATAAAGATGAAAGCAATACTATTCTTAAAAAATATGGTTTAAATATTTCATTTTGTTTATTAATGGGACAAAAAATATCTTCTTTCCACACCCCAGCTGCCTGTCTTGCACACACCCCAATTTGGGGACTGCTGCTTTAGCCTGCTGTAAGTCACTTACAGCGATACCAGCGACCCGGGCAGTGATAGCAGAATTTAGGTTTGGTGTTTATATAAAATGAAGAACCATCAGTCCCGTGTCCCTTTAGGTATGTTTTCCTGAGAGAACTTGCAGCCAGTCAGCTCTGTTCAGATTCAGTGGATCATAGTGCAAAGCATGGTCCCTGTTTATGGCAAGGGGAATTTACGCATACGTCAGTGAGGGGACAGATTCCCAGTCTCTCCTCCTCCAGTATCAGATGTCCTAGCATACATCTGCAAAACCACAGATGATCACAGAGTTATCTTGAGGTGACTAACTCTGCCTGGGTCAAGAACTGAAAAATCAGGTGCCCGATCCATCAGTAGGGCCTCTGCTGCCAGGGATGGCCACCTAAGCTCAGGAAATGGCAACGTTTGTAATTCAAATTACAAAGCTAACACTCTCTCTGAGCCCGTCTAGTCTCTATTATTTCCCATCCGGCGAATCACAGAAAATGACATCAAAGTAGTGAAGCACCGGTGGGCTCCAGAGGTGGGCAATACTACATATTTAGCCCGTTTAAATTAGGAAATGGCACCACTGGTGCAGGAGTTGTCATTTCTTGTTGTGTTATACTGGAGAGGATACAAAACCAACAATGCTTCCCTGCTGTAAAGACAGATTGAAATTTAGAGATATCAAGGCATTGCAAAGACCGAGCGAAAATAACCAACTTGCTGTTGGGATGGAGGAGGTTACTCTGGCGGTGGGAGGGAGATGGAGGGGGCATCTCTGACGCACGAACAGTGAAACCGGGTACCAGACCTCTACAGGGTCCTGCCACCCTGTAACACTGTTTCCAGCTGAAAAGCCGGGAAGAAGGAAAAGAGAGTAAATGAATTCCCTGATTTTTTTTTTTTTTTCACAGGAAAAAAAAAAGGTAGGGGAATAGCTGTCTTAGCCGTGAGCCCTTCTGGCCGGCACAGGTAGGAGGTTCCAGCCTCTCCCATTCTGTTTCTTTGGGGCAAACACCTCTGTTACAGGCTTTTGTGATCAGCCAGCAGTGCCACCCACAACCCCTCCTCCTTACTCACCCCCTGACTTACACTAGGCTCCAGCAGTCTTTTCCGCACTCAGGAATGTCCTTATTTAAAACATAGCTATGACATCTGGTCTCTTCTTCACTGTTGCAAGCTGATTTTCAGACTGTGCCGTGAAGCGAAAGTTTCTACCCTTCCTCTGGGTCTTCTGATCTTTCACAAAAGCATTCTTGTGCTGTAGCTAGGTTGGCACGAATATACCGTACAGCCCTTGAGTTCACTCCCATCTCTAGAAAACTGTAAACTCCGTGTACAGCAATTAGCTCATCCCACAGCGTACGTCAATGCGTTGCTCCAGGCTGAGCTCCGCACCATGTGCATAAGCTTCATCCCTACCTCTTATTCTTCACAGTATTCACAGCTCCTGTTCTTTGTTCATTCTTCACCTCCACTATTTTTGTGCTGCAGTCTCAGAGATGGGTGGGAATGGCTCTGACACTGGAGAGCATGTTTTGCCAGCCAATATGCTGGGAAGTTTCTGACAGCAGTGGTCTCTTTGTGTTGTCACCTCCCAATGGATTTGCATGTCACCGTAATAAGAATGAACAATAGGCTGCTGCTTGTCATTAAAAATGTCCCGGGTTCATCCATGGAGGGAAGATTTGGAAGCAGACAATCTTATCTTGGCATTTTTAACTTCTGCTTTGAACAAGGCAAAAAGATGGTTGTCAAAAGACACAGAACTGATATGATCTAAAGATTTATAATTAAATAAGCGGTGAATATCTCCTCTTATACAGGCAGGCGTTGGAAAAGCTTGACATAAAAGATCTGTTACAAAACTGTTTTGAGGGAGGGAACCATAAGGAAGTTGCGAGAGATTTGTATATTTAATAAAATAGAAGTTGTACACTTTACTCTGTACTCTGGCCATGGCTATGTTTATGTTGCAGTTAACGTAGGCTTCTGGGCTCAGGTTAGTCCCACCTGATGCAAGAGTATTTATTCACGGCATAGCCCACAACTTTACTATGTCCTCTTTTTGCACGCGCCAGCTGGTGTCCCTGCAAGGGCATAGCTCACCATTCTTTGCACTGGGACACTCCGAGACCGGCAAAATCAACCAAACCATCTGTGAAATATTACTCTGCTTCTGGGATGAACTGTGGCAAGAGCGTGGAATGTCTCCCGGCTCTTGAGGGAACCAGCCTGCGCTCATGCTGTGAAGCAGGTGGCTCCAGGCACGCTAGCACAAGGGTTTTCATCGCTGCGGTCGAGTAAAAAGACTGATACTGTCATGGCAAAGAGCTCTGAGGGGCTGATCCATAGCTTCTTGTAAACCTTGACTCAGCAGCATGATATAAATTGCCAAATGCAGGGCTAGGGAGAGCCTGGGCACTGGACCCCTGCTTGGCCACATCGTTTAGGTGTCACCTCTCTCCTGTTATGGATAGACCTCTCCACCCAGATCCCTGCAAAGGGAAGGGTTAACACACGGCAGGGTCAGCCATGAGTCATTTGGTGCTTTTATCAGGCATCGTTCCCTGGCCCTTTTTTAATAAATGGTAAAAATATGGTCTTCTTGACCCTCACTGATGGCTACTGCCCTACAGCCCTCACTGTCCGTCCTCCGTCCAGCTCCAGGACACACTGACATGGGGATGAGAGTTTGCTCCCGAACCTCAGACGTTCCAATTCCCCCCTTGGTGTACAAGTGTAAACGCTCTCTGAGGTTGGGTTTCCATTTGCGTTATGGTCTGTGGATGCAATGAGGAAGAGCAAATGATGCTCCAGAGGACTTCCCAAGCTGTCATACGCCGTATCGGCCTCATCTTCCAGGCTGTGTTAAATCACTCACGGCAAAACATGCCCCCTCTTCCACCTTGCCCAAGGCAGGGGCAGTGATGCACGACCCAAGTTTTCCCAAATGCAGGTCCTTGTCCGGCAGTCGCCCGCACTGTTTAAGGGTGCAGCACACTCCCTGGCAGAGTTTTATCCCATGCCACCAACCCCGGACATGGTTCAGGAGTAGCACAGAGCTGTTCCCAGTAGGAGCTATAGATGAACCACCCACTCTGGAGTGGAAAAGCATTTAGTTGTATGGATGGGAGCGGCAGCCTGGTACTTACCGCCAGTATCTGTTCTCTGACCCTGTTCTCTGATTTACTGCTATAGATGTCACCTATGAGTCCTGGTTAACCACGGGAGATTCAGAGGACTTCTGTTGAGACTGTGGTAGAGCACGATTGCAAATTAATAGAGCAATTCTTTATGTCTAAGCCATCTAAGGATGGAGGCTTGTCCCCCCTCAGTGTGTTTCCCCTCCCAGCTCTGTTCTCCATCCCCTACAAGTGAGGAAACTTATTAATAATGCCATGGATACTGAGGCAAATGCACTCCCACAGAAGTCAGCAGTAATGTTCGCATATTACTGAGCAGGAGCGAAGGCTGCAGAAGCCAGCTCAGTAGAAGATAAATGGGACCATCCAGCATACATCTCACCAAAGATTTCAGATGTGGGTTGTGCACCAAAAAAGACATCCGAGGCTATATTCAATACAGATCAAATAACAAAACCTTAAATGCCTTTTGTTGGTTGAATCCACCTGGCCTGGTAAATATGCTCTCTGATGTATGCAGTGTCACCTGGGCACCAAATGATTTATTGTCCCTCAGTTTTCGTTTATAAAACTGACAAAGTCTGGGCTGATAAATGCTGATATATGTTAAATTCAGCCAGCTTATGATAAAAGTTGCTTGCCAAGTGGCGACAGCTGGCTGCCTCAGTAAACACGCCATGTAGCTACCTTCACCCCTGAGGAATGTTAATTGCTATTTGATATAATAAAGCATGTTTAAGGTCCAAAGGAAAGAGGCAAGAAGGTTAAACTCAAGAGATACATAATGCTACCAGACATAATGCCTATCATTTAAAATTTACTACCAAGTAGGAAAACAGCTAATACCAGCTTCAGCCAAGCTTGCCAGCGCAGTGATAACAGTTGTGAGTAGATGCGAGACAATTACGATCATGGTGCTTCCAGGTTTACAGTACAACATTGCTGAAGTGTCATCCAGATGGCTATGGAAGGAAAAAAATATCTCATGGGGAGGTGAGGTCAGTACTGCATTGTACCATTAACTTTGTCTGGGTATGTCTACACTGGCAGGCAAAGCACTGGCCAAAGCAAAGCCTGGAGCCTGGTTCGAACCGCAGTTCGCAGACAGTGCATCCCCATCCCTGTGCTCCGATGTGCTCACCAAATCCAGGCATTGAATGACTCCATCAGCCCTTGGTGCTCTTGCGGTTGGTCCATGTTGCAGGCACAAGTACTCTTAGGTTCACGCTGAGAGGCTGCATGAGTTTGAGCTTTCTCCTTGTCTTCCTCTAAACCTCACCCCAGATTTGTGCCTGACACAGGCTTTACTCCAAACAGGTTGAACTTAGGGCAAGCTGGAGCTTGTGAGCGGACTTGGGTCCGTACCCAAGTGCCAAAGGAGCAATGGCGGGCGATGTGACTGGGAAAATGCAAAGAGCTTGGGAGCACCAAAAGCCGTTTCAAACCTGGTACGGAAATGTGAAGAAGGGCTTGTGTTCAGGAAAGCCTGTCCGTTTCTTCCCAAGGTTTCCACTGGGCTAATGAAAGACATTGCTTCTCCCACAAAATTTGCCCCATTTACAGTACTGAACCTTTGGGCTTATACAGCACTAAGAGCAACAAGACACTTGGAAGTCTTCACTGTAGTACAAATCGTAAAATAGTAACACATAAAACCCTAATGTTGGCATTTCCAGCTCTGGAAAATGTTCACAGTGTGATTTATGGTCCTTCCTTGCACAGAATAGCAGGTATTTCATGAATAAGTAATTCTGTCAGAGCTCTAATATGAGGGCTGTCATTGATTTAAAACAAGCCTTTGCATTACCACCCCATGGCAATCTGGTTGCTGTGGGCAACCTGGATGTTTTCATGGGACTCATGTTTCATTTGAATGCTTTTTACTGGACTGCGGGAAGGACGAAGAACTCTAGGCTGGAATAACATATAAACATCTTTATAAGAACTGGACATGGAACAACCAAAGTATTTCAGAGGCAGTAGGGGAGGCACTTAGCTGCCTACGTCTTAATTCCCAGGGCCATCTTAGATGTCTAAGATATCCAGGACATCCACACATGGCTAGCAAAGATAACATAGGTCTTGTGGGAGACTGCTCCATAGCAAAGCAGCAACTGGAGCCCAAACAGCATGTCCCGGAGTAGCTCACACAGCACCTACGTTTGAGCAACTGAATCTCAGACAGCCCATTTTGTATTCACAAGTGTTGCCTTGTTCTTGTCCACGCAGCCGCAGGCAGATCCCCCTCCAAAGAGCTGCTCCCATCCCCTCGCGAGGGTGCAATTGAAGCCGGAGTCTTGGCAGCCTGGAGGGATTCAGCAGGAGCTGGGTGTGGGAAGGGCTGTTCAGCCAAGACAGATCGTGCCAGCCCTCACTGAAAAGTCCTCCAGAGCGCAGTGGCCTGGCTCAGGAGTGCTCATTTGCCCTCTGGAGCGGTCCTGTTCACCATTTGTTTAATAAAAGATGCTTGTGTGGTTTTCTTCTAGTGACGCTACGTGGAGGGTAAATGTGTTCCACACGTGCAGGAAAGGACAAACCTGTGTTAGACCCTCCTGGGCTTTACTGGAGAAATTGTATTGAATCCCAGGAATGCGTATCACATCCCTTCCCCATCGCCAAACTTCAGGACCAAGAAATTCTGCTTAATGTTTGCCGTTGTTTCCCTGGCAGGGTCACCATGTTATCACGCTTCAAACCTGTAGTACGTTAGAGGAGAAGCATCCGCAAACTTTTGGGGACCGCTGGTGTTGTTCTGGGTATCTGGCATAGTGGGGGTAACCAACAGTCTAATGGTTTCACTGCCCTGAACCCTCTTCCCTCAAAATCACTCTGAACACGAGACAGCTCCTTAGGTAATTGTGCCCCTTTGCACAGCACAAAAGAGCCACGGGGAGCCAAGCAGAGAAGTGTCCTCGTTCAGTCTCTGTAAGCTCACGTACATAAAGCTCCTGGGATGCACAACTAGAAGCAGTCACTACGCAAGAACAGCGGGGAGAACTAGGAGCTCATATCTTTATTAAATTTTCCATAGACACAGATGAGTTGGCAACCACATAAATTCAGGGACGAGTTGGAGTTTGGCGTAGGCAGTGTCAAACATGACCTATTGGTATTGGAGAATACTGTGATTAATATGCCATCGTCTAATCAAACAATGAACTTCAGTCATGTGAATGAGGATCAGAATGACTGTAAAACCCAGCATCCAGGCAATCTTGAAGAGCTAACTTGGTTGTCTCGTCAGTTCTCTTCGGAAAGCACCTGATATCTTTTGGTGGGGACATTTCTTCTGGAGCAAAAATAAACCAGAAAGCACTCACTTCACAATGTGGTACTTGCACGGGAGAGATGAAAATGCCCAGTCGTCCCACAGCAGGACCTATTTAACGTGGATGCTGGGAGGTGGGTGACCATTATGGCTTGAGCTGTGCTTCACGTCAAGCCAAGCTTTCAAATCACAGTGGATGTCCTGAGACCTTGCCCTGTTTGCTGGGAGCCTTTGGCCTGCGCTGCAGAGCCCTCCAGCTGAGGTCATGCCCTGGAGTCGTGCGACCTTATGTCATTGCTGCTTTTTCTTCTGCCCTTGAAACCTTCGTTGACATCACATTGACATCACGGGGCTGCACCGTACAATGCCACCTAAGGAGTCAGCTTGGGGAGAAGACCCCCATGGAGAGAGGTCCAGCAGATATGAGCCTTCATTAAACATCTAGCCGCAGCCCCGTGCAGCTACGTGATAGATGGCTTCTGCATGGACGAAGGCCTCTACCTTTTCAGTAGGAGCCACCACCTTGTCAGCACTTTTGACCTGATGTGTTATGAGGTGACCTCATGCAGAGAAGAGGTCTGAGCTGGCAGGAGCACCGAGGCACCCACAGACAGCACTCCCGGTGCCAAAGCCACCCAGCACCCTGGTGCTTTTTTGCTACAGGATGAGAAAAGCACCACGTGCCTCTGATATAGACAGTTAAGGGGCTGATGAACAGCCGCAACCCCACAGGTTTTCATCTGGAAATGTAGGTCCAGGATCTTCATCTCGGGAAACCATTTTGAGCCCCTGGCCTGCTTCTCTTTGCACAGCTGTCAGAAATAGTTCTCAGCTTTATCGGAAAAACAACAAAGATAAATCATACAACTGCCACAGTAGGAAACAGTGAGGGTTTCGTATCCTGTTACTGCAGGTGTCTACAGGATCTGAGCTAGGTGCCCCAGGGACAATGGCATTCATCTGAAAATGTTGGGAACTGCATCTCTTGTGGCTATTTCTCTCTGCTGACTTTGAAGAAAGCATGGGAAGACTGGACTGTGGACAACTTCTGGCCAGATAAATCTCAAAAGATTTATCTAGATAGCATGTATCATACCTGCTTTCTGGGACCTACAGCAACAGATGGATGAGCTGTTAGGTAGATAGGTAGACAGATAAGTACTCCAATACCCTATTTACCCGTCTTACTGTTTATTTTCAAAATGTATACATATACACATACACGCAAATATATACATACCAGTGACGTGATTATCTGTTAAACAAATACATGTGACTAGTATAACTCATTCCTATTTTTCATCGGTTGTGTCATGGGATAACTGAACTGGTTGTTAGAACTAGTGCCTTAATTTTTTCCATAGGTGGCATTTCCTATAAGAGGGAAGTCTTTAGATTTCATACTAGAAAATGCACGGGCTGAGCTTTGAATGGCAAATTCCACAAATTTCTAGACTGCAGAATAATGTCCAGAGGCCTCTCAGATGACTTCTGGCAAATCTGCCTGGGGAGATTGACACCCTCTGCTCTGTCCTTCTGGCAAAAATGCTGGAGAAACACATCCATAAAAGACTCCCATCAGTCAGAGAACAGCTGATGACAGTGGAGCTGCAGTAACGGTGGCCACTGAGGTCACACTCGCTTCTAGCCACAATTGCTGAAGAAGGGAGGCCAAGGGGACTTGTGGAGACAGCTGACAAGGGGTGCTAGCTCAGCAGCTCACGGCTGCTCTGAACATCTGAGTGAAAGCCCTCAACACACCAAACACCAACCTGAAGGGCTTTTTGCTACGGCTGATCCAGGCATGTGGCTCCCTCCCTGGGAATGCTGCAGAAGACAGCTTGAGCAATGGCCCGCTCAAGGTGTCTGCAGGAAGGAAAACTCATTCCCACTTGTTTCTGGCTTGTGGTTTGGCACTCACCTGCAAATAAGGACATGGGAGTTTGTTCCCTTTCCTGCAGGCCGAGTCTCCAGCACCCTTGGTAAGTGCTGCAACCAGCCAGCCCCCTGCAAAGACTGTATGGTGTACTGAATTCCACTTCAAACGCCGAGAAAGTGACTGCGCCAACATGCCCTGCTCTTCCGTCACGGCAGGGCCCAAGCAGCTTCTCACTCCATGGATGTGAGCAGCTGCCTATTCCTCTGAGCTAGCAAGACTCCCTGACATTTCTGAACAGACCCAGGCAGCTCATTAAGAATCATCCTCCAGCATCTATCTCCCTCTCTCCATTGACTGTAGAGGAAGCTTACGCGCTCAGAGGGACTCTTCTGGGGCCAAAGCACCTTCTGAAGTGGAACTGAAGACATAAAAGGTCTGCAGTGACCTATGCCCACTGGAGAGTTTCTTCTCTTCCACTGTCCCCTAAATGCACAGCACAGATCAGAATCTGGCCCACTAGAGATGTAGAGATTCAAATGACTTGAGAAACCACTAAGTCCCAACGCTTCGTCTGATTAGTTTGAACTCAGCCAACGTAGGGTTTTGCCTAGATTTCACTACCTCTTTTGCTGTTCCAAAGCCTCACTACATAACATTTCCAAAGTACAAGAACACCTACACCTTCAGAGCTGTAGCCGTTGTCTTTTGGGGAGAAATGTAATGATATTTTTAGGAGGAAACATTTTCAAAGTGATAGGAGAACAGAAGCACCCCAACTTATATAGCCCAACACACCTCAGCAAAGACACAGAGGGAAGCTAACCTGTCGGTGTCTCTCACTGCCCCGTAAATCCAACCACTGGCAAGAAACAGGAGCTAGCAGCACGGTTAGTCCTGCCCAAACTGGAAAGAAAGAGAATGCAGTTTTAATAGACTGGATGTTTCAGTAGCAACAGCCAAAGGGAAAAAAATCACACGTGTGTCCTTCTGTCTTACAATAGTATCTGCAGGTAACTTGGATGCAACACTGGAGAGCAGGTTACAGAAGATGTCGTTTTGTCACAGCTAGAGAAAGAAGTTTTCTGGCATCTAATTTTTCAGCTTAGGTTTCTTCTCCCTCCAAAGTTTCAAAGGAAAATCACTGCTGTGCACTAAAATATATGCTACTGATATTATTGTTCAGAACGGTGCCAGTGGTGCCTAAGCACGGTGTAAGGCAACTCACAGTAAATACACAAGGCTGGGGTTGATTACCATGACCAGCTCACAAAGGCTTGCACAAAATGCTCTGGCAAAATTGGTTTTCAATTGAAAATGGGGTTCTAGTTAAATATATTTTTTTGAGAATGCGTTTGCCTCTCTATTTTGGGGAAAGCAATTCCTCTTCCAGTAGATACTTTCAGGTTTTGCTGTAAAAATGAGAAACCTGAACCCAACGGTTCTCCACTGAAGACCGGAAGGTTACTTTTTAATGAAAAGAAATAAACATTTTTTTAAAAGAATAACTACCTTCAAATTCTGTGTTCAGGGCTACTGTCTGACCTGATCATCTCATCAGGCTGTTAGGAGTTAAAAATCCTGATCTATAGCTTTATGAAGTCTGTGGGATTTGCAGAAGTGTACCATTTAGCATGTAACAGCACCTAGAAAGATTCTTGCACCTGAAATGAGGTGATCCAGGACTTTGGCTTTATTGGAGATGTTCCCATTGTGACGAGCTGTGTATTGTCACCTGTTGAAATGGCTCTCCTCAATGTCTTTAACTGAAAAATCACTGACAGTACATCATTTGCTTGTCTGTCAGCAGTATAAACTCTGCTAATAAGCCAACAGGCATTTTTAATTCTTCACCACTCTTAGTTAGTAATAAGCCAGTCTGGATGGATCGTGATTGTGTAGAGAAGGCCTCAAGGCTCCAAATCCCTAAACTGCAATGACGGTCACAGAGTTTGCAAGACTGACAGATAAGAGAGAAAGGGATAAGGGAGTACAAAGAAATGACAGGGTAATATTTGCTTTCTGCCTGCAATATTTATAATTGTCATTCACCTGTTTTCAAGAAGCTGCCCTAATTCCTGCCTAGTCCAGGTCTATATCCCCTTGCCGCCTTCCCACCTCATGTCACCTAACCACAAACCCAAGCTTCTGTACATGAAGAAGTGTTCCCCATATCTAAGGAAGGGCTAGCAAGCGCACCTGTCAGGGCTTTGTATGCGGGAAGATGCTTACATCTTCCTTGGAGGGAAGCTTATCCTGCACAAGGACACGTAACTGTCTGCACCTCCCAGCGGGGACCAGCCCCGGGCACCTAGACGAGACGTTCGGGTTGGGGTGAGACCCACCTCTTTTGCTTCTCGCTGGCAAAAAGGGAGATGCTTCTGGCTGTGCTGGTCCCTCTCAGCTCTCCTCACTGTCAGTGGGAGACATCACCTCCTATCACGTGTTTGTTTGTCCTGTTTGGGACACTGGCTTCACCGGGAGACAACTGAAACCTGGTGTCCCTGTCTACCATTTATAAAGTGGGTTAGGACAACTGGCTCAGATGGGGAAGTGCATATTGGCAATGTGGAGGAGCATGAGGACGTAGAAACGACTGCGCAAATGAGGCTGAAGGTCCCTCCTGCTGGGTATCCACTCCCCAGCCGTGGCCAGGGGATGCCCAGAGAAGAGGAGATGGGCGGGATAACCACCTAGGGATACCCCAGGACACTCTCCCTGGTGTGGGAACTTCCTCGGCTGCACTGAGATGCTTCTTCACTAGACTGTTTGTCCTGGGGAAACCCACAGGCAGGTAAGATAAAAGCCACCCTAAACTACTTCTGTTGCTGAAAACAGCTGTGCAGTTGGGCAAAGCCCTGGCTGCAGACCTGGGCCAGACCCTTCTCAGGCTGCAGGGGTTTCGAGTCAGCCGTCCCATTTATCCAGAGGGGATTTTATCTCCAGCCCTGCTCCAGCAGCAGGTGGGTTTTGCATTCCAAAACAGGCTCTGGGCCGGCCATTATTTTTTGTACAAACAGTACCTCCTTTTTCAGCCTTGTTCTTCATTTAAAGTAAAAAATCTCTAGCCCTTCTTTGAGATTTTTATCTCCCTACTGCCACTGAATTCTTTACAGGCTATTTGTCTATAACACCTCCAGGGTGACCTTCCTGTCACCTTCAGACAGGTTCCCACTCAGTCACACCTTCTGTCCCCACCAGTGACAGCTTCAGCTCAGGCAGCCCTCGCGTCCTCGGCCTAATGGCCTGAACTGAGATTTCTGACCCACTTATCAGCTGCAGCCCTGACCCCCACCATGTCTAACATCAGAAGCTTATTTAAAAAGTGTCACTGAATTCACACATCCAGGTACAGTCTTTGCTCTTTTGTGCTCACTGAATGCTTTGCAAAGCATATCTGTAATCACTGATTATGGTTGTACACAACTTGCAAAACTTGTTTTTATATGTGGAGAAAGAAAAAAGCCTGCAAAAAAGGAAGAAATCTGCAAAATTAAATTTGCCAACTCTTATAGCAAGCACCTTTACTTTGCCTACCAATGTGAGGTTAATCTTGCTGTCCCAGCTACCGAAAGCTCCAGGGCAGCAGGGTGAATGTGAGCATGGAGACGTGCAGCCGAGTAGTTCCCAGCCTCACTGCTGATTCCGGCAACCAAGAGCTAGTGCTCACTAGCCCCAGCCATGCTAGAAGCCCTGGGGATATGGCTCTGGTAGTCCCTGCCAAAGCTCCCGGGTGATTTGAAAGCCAAAGAGGACCCTACTCCCGGGTGATTTGAAAGGGCTGTCTTCCTACCTGTGACGGTGGAGAGTTGCTCACTGATGCACTAAGTTAGCGGGGGGACTGCTAAAAATCAGCACCCGAAATGGCAACCTACTTACACGTCCTACTTGCTCCTCCGAGGGGTCTGCCATAACAGGGTTTCTTCCCAGCACACCCTGCCAAGCTCCACTAGGAAAGCAGATGGAAAAGGGAGGAAGGTTTGGCTGGCTCCAGGAGCATCTTGGACACGCCGCTCCCTGCTGGGAGCAGCCTGGACATTTCAACCAGCTCCGACACATCCATCCCAGGCTGAGGCAGCCCCTTGCCCTTGGCAGCGCTGAGGCTGGGGGGGCTGCACACCAGTATGAGGGGCAGAGGCTGCCAGCAGTGCGTTCCTGCCATGCGCTGGGGAATCACAGCCTGCTACGCCTGAGCGAGAGCACGAGAGCCTTCTGCTTTCTGCCTACTGTGTGGGTGCAAGAAAACATCTGTAGGTGAGAAATAAAGGCTCAAGGTCTTGGGCTGATAGTGCATCCCAGAGGCAACAAATACAGGACCTGACCTGGCTGATCACAGCAGGCTCCTGGCTCAGGCTTTTTTTCTGCTTAGGAAAAAACCCAACCAACCACCACCACCAAAACAAAAAACCTCTTCAAAGAAGTCCAGGGGCAAAGGCTGATGCATCAGCTTGCTCCAAGGACATCTTGCCACTGCAGAATGGACTTGTGCCTGGTCCTTGTGCATGCCAGCCAGTGTTTCTCATGCCCACGCAGAGGAGCTGCAGGGAAGTCTATGGAAGGAGACCTTCTCCTCTGTGCCCAGCCACACAGATACTGCAGGTGCCAGGGCTGGGGGAAGGGTCTTTGGGAGAAACCCAGGTTCCTTGGTGACCTGACTGACTTTAGATAACCTGTGAACTTCTGTCTTGTCTCCTGAGGCAAGAAACAGCTCTGTCTTCCCCAGCCCTGTAGAAAGAAATGCCCTTTGCTTTCCTCTGCAGCCAAGACACCCTTAAGGCTGCATGTGGTTCACATCCACCCTCTCCTGCCAGAGCCACAGGGTGAGCCTGTGCTTTGAGACGTGCGGTGGCTGGCGGCTGCCTGGCCGTTGCGGAAGGAGGTAGGCGAGGTCTAGGAGGAGGCACAAGGCATGTCATCCCTGATTTTTGTTCATCCCGTAAGGCAGCAGCACTCCCAGAGGGAGTTCATTCCTGGCACAGCGGAGACACCCACCGCATGTGGTAGTGTCTGTGCATTGCCCAGCTGCAGACAGATGTTTGGGTGCCAGACTGGTAGTGCAGACAGGGGATTGCATTATTCAGAAGCATCCTGGAGCAGGGGAAGAGCTCTCCACACAGCTGGTGACAGAAATCAAAATAGCTGAGAAGTTGCTATCAGCTGAGCGCTGGCTGTCCCGGTTGCCCCGGATCAATAGCTGCCCAGTGCGATATTAGCTGTGAGCTCTGAGGATGGGGATGTTTGCCGTGTAACAAATAGAGTGGTTTACTCAGGGGCAGTGACCTAAGTGAGGGTCTGAAAGAGCAGCTGGTTTTCAGGCTGCGCAGGCATCTCCTGGAGCACACAAACACATCCCCTGCCAAGGGGATCCTTCTCCAAGCCTCGGTGAGTCACGAAGGGAAGGTTGTGGCAAACTTGTGGGACAGCCGCATGTTACAGGGAACTTGTCTGACCTCACGCCAAGCAGATAAATGCTCTCGAAGGATAGCTGAGCTCAGCGTCCCCTTTTGAGAGCCCTCTTTGCCACCACAGACTGTATCCATGAGTGATACCCTGACGAGAGAGCACCTGACAAAGGGACCTTTGGTGGGGGTTGGATATATATTAGCGGCAAGACGGTAGGACCTTAGGCCAGTGGGTGCGAGGAGGACGCTGTCCTTTGATGGCCCAGAGGCTAATGCTGGCTGGGCACGGCGTGACCTCTGTAAGAAGCGGGCAGGAGTTTTGCTCGGTTCCCACGAGGACATGCCGAGCGGACGGCATGGCTCCGGCTCCAGGCACAGTCCCAAGTGACTGTGGGGTGGAAAGCAGGCAAGCGAGGGACATGATAGACCTACGTAGGCACCTCACCCAGGTGTGCAGAGCAGGAAATGGGAGAATATGCACCTTGCACGTCACGCTGGTATCGGGCTGTTGCTGCGATAATGGCAGTGTTTAGAAACGGATTAAGGGCTTTGGGCACAACTTCCCTCCTCTTCCTTCTCTCCAAGCACCAGAGCACGAGTGTGCTGCCCGTGCCTCTTCATAAGCAGATAATACCATCCTAAAACAACAAGACACACAGGCAGGATTTCACTCACATAACTACAGACGTCCAAGCCTGAGTTAGCTGGTCCCTTTGCGATGGGTGAACACGCTGCGTCCGTCTGCCTGCTGCCCAGGCTGAGCCAGCGTTTAGCAGAAGCCCTTTGCCTTTCCTGAGCACGGCTCGGATGTTGTCTCCGAAGGGCTTAGCTGGCTGCCTGGTCCTGCCCAACAGGGAAAAAAACTTGTGGAAAAAACATGCGGCTTTGCAGCCAGCAACCCCCCAGAGCCCAGCCCTGCTGCTCCCACCAAGGAGGGACTAAAACCTTTGCAGCGGTACGCTGGGAACACGCACAGCCCTGGGCAAAAAAGGCCCACAGGGAAAAAAAGGCAAAAAAAAAACACAGGGAAGGGGAGAAGGGGTGTTTGTGGTGTGGCCTCACCGCCAGCAGAGACTTTTCCCATCAACATCCCTTCCATCACTCCCGCTCGGCTCCCACAAGGGCACAAAAGCCCCAGAAGGTGCTGGCCCTGCACATCGCGGCTCCAGAGGGGAAGGAAATCCTTGGAGCTGTTTCCACGTCCACCCAGAGCTAACGCTTTGTCTTGGGAAAAGTGTTAAGTCCATCCAGGCTTTGAAAACACAGTGATATCAAATCTGAATTTAAAACAATTTATGCATAGACCATCATAACATTTTAATGGGGAAAAAAATACACAGTCGTTTCAAGCTTGAGGAGTCTAAGTAGTACATTTTTGTATAAATGGCTGATATGTTATTTGTTTATTGGGCAATCTACTTTTTTATATTGTTTGTCAGGCTATTTAATTTTAGGTGAAAGCTTTTTAGCATGCTGCGCCTGCCAGAAGAACTTCCTTTATATACAGGTTTCTGCTCCGATGTGCATAGAAAATAGATCAGTAATTGCCTTCTTACTCCCTCTTGCACTGTTAACCAGAACCTGGCTACTCCATAAATTAGACAACCATATTAACGGTGCTGCTGCCCAAATGAGTTGACCACTAAAGTAGTTGATTTCATTTGAGGTTCACAAGAGGATCATTTATTTTAAGAGGCTGATTTTGGCAACTGTAGCACTCGTTTAGTCGATTGGAGGTTTCCTAACCACGGTGGCGGGGGAGGCAGTGATCTCTTCATAGGATGCCAGCCAAGGGTGGGAGACCTGGAGTCTTTCACTGGCGTTATTTTTTGGGGCAGGTGCCTTCCTTGCCCTGAGCCTGTGTCTGCCTTGGCCTGCTCTGGGTCTTCGGAGTGTGCATTACTCCGAGACGAGGTTGTCTCCTAGGTTGAGCTGATGTTGGGACCACATGGCTGTGGGGCTTCTGAAAGCTTCTTTACTAAAACATGATGTCCCACTTCCTTCAGTTGCTGGGATGAAATTACTCTCACCAAGGTTTCAGCAACGCCATCTGGATTTTATAGACTGTGAAAAACCCTTGTAGACGCAATATAGGGGAACAGCCTTAAATCAAAAGATCTAATGATCATGCCTGGGTAGAAACCCAGTGGCTAAGTGTTGCTCTGTTGAAGCCCACCAAGTGGCATTTTGAAGTTTAAAAACCAGCGGAGCCTCTCACCGCTGGCTCAAGCGCTAACCCGTTCCTTGGCAGCGCAGAGCCCACCCGTGTCAAGAGGCAACACAGGACAGCCCAGGGCTTTTGCACTTCCAAATGAACTGAGAGTAACCAGAGTGGAATTTCTTCTTCCCTCTGCCTTTCCGTATTACTCCAGCTTACACCGGGCACCCTTGGGCTCCACACCTGCTTGCTAAGCGCCGAGTCCAGAGGTGCCCTTCCAAGGACCAAATGCCCAATGCATTCCTTACCGGCCGGGAGAAACTCTTCCCATTCGACTCCCCATCGATAGACAAAACCAATTAGTCTCCTAAATCATACCGAGTGTTTTCTGACTGCTCCTTTTTAAAGCCTCTTATTCTTAGGGCTTGGACCAAATGCCGAGTTAATGATTACTGGGTGGAGTTTCACTGGTTATTTTGAGGAGACAGCCTCTTCCAGCCTTCTGGACACCTGAGGCAGGACATTTAATCAATGTCTTTGTCCTTGTCAGCTGATGCATTAAATCAGGTGGTGTTTAGGTACATAAAATCATTTCAGGCTCTGACAATGTGCTTTCCAGTGTGCAGGTAAGGAGCAATAAAACCTACATGCATCGTTAAGAGAATGAAAATCTAGTCGAGCTTTCAGCCAAATGTGCAAATTTATACCCATTATGCATGTACAGCTCATCACCGCTCCATAAAGATACTGATATTTTTTTCTGGTGTGCTATGTAATTGTGGGTTTAAATCACAACTTTTCAACCTTGAGCTAGACTTAACTTGCAAGTGTTATACAGGTACAAATATATAAATACTGAAGAGAAATAGGATACAAAGACAAGGAAATAAATATATCAATAAGGGCCTGGGAAATACGAGATGGAAATGCAATTAAGATTATGATGGAGAAAGAGAAAGTGAAAGAGAAAGCCAGTGAAAGAGAAAGTGAGGGAAGGGAAGGCAAGTGCAAGGCAAGGAGCAAGAAAGGCAAGCAGAGGAGCATTGCAGATTAGTGGAGATTTTGAGGCTACATGGATCCCTAGCATGACTAAATTGCACTTGAAACATTACATTATAAAGAAATAAGCAAGCTAATAGATGTTACACTGCACAATAAATATTTGGATTATTTTATATACACAAGGAAAACAGTGGTCACTGCAGCTGAGCAAATGAGCAATCCATATTATTTAATTGGTTCTGCTTACTTTCATGCTTGTGAATTATCTGTGAGAAAATGCTAGTTACTTTTCCTTCATTTTTTAAAACCCAAGAGGTCCTAGAAAGTTTTCAGAGGGCAGTTGTCTCTTAATTTTAAAAACAGATATTTAGTTAAGTATTTAGAATTCAGTCTGTGTTAACAACTGATTGGACATGTAAGGTGTAGATACGTCTCTCCTCCCTTGCTGGATGAACATAAGAATTCGGCCCATCGCAGTGTATTACACAGGCAAGGAAATATGAGCAAAGAAGTAGACTGAAGAGCTTCAGCTGATCCTGCTGTCTACACCCTCTGTGAGATGGCATTTTGCCTCCTGCCCTCCTCCTGTTCCTTCCCAGGACTCTGCTCTTACAACATGCTAGAGACAAAGCCCACTTAAATCAATTCTGCATTTGTTCTACTTTGCCTCCTGAGGTCCTCGAGTCCAGGACTTCCTCACTGCAGGTCTTATTACACCCATGCTCAGAGGACAGGGAGGGGGTTTCTCCTTCCTAGCACCTCCTCTGTGGGCTCTGAGGTTGACAGAGGGGAGAATGAAATCTGGTGCCCTGATTTTCAGATGGATTTCAGTCCTTGCACAACCATGTAAGTACCTTCTGAAATCCATGTTAGATCAAGTGGGATCAAGTTAAAAAGTCGCCACCAATCCTTAGTGCCTAGCTGAAGTGCTCAGAAGTGCTACTGGACCCACCAGCTCAGAAGAAGCCTGCGTTGACAGCGCTGGAGGGGGTCAAGACACTTCCAGAGCCCAGTTCTTGTGGCATTGGGTGTTCGCAACCAGGCTCCCCCAAACCTTCCCATTCTCCTGGGAGTACCTGAAGCTGCTGCAGACCAATCACCTGGAAAAACAAGGCATTTGCAGCTGGAAACCCTCTCTGGGAAGTTCAACCCAAGAGATTCATCAAGGTTACACTATCTCCCCTTTGGTCAGAACTGCTGGAGCACCCAGCAGCGCTGCCCAGGTCCTGCTTCCCACCGGAGCCGAGAGCTGGCGAGAGCACGCGCTCCTTCTCTCCTGGCTCCTACACCTGTATTTCTCCCTATGGGCAGGGACAGAGGAGGGGAAATAGGTCAGGCTGGTGTATTCCTGGTTCTCACCCAGCGCTGAGCTGGGAGCACGCCCAAACCCAGACCTTCAAACTCTTTCTTCTGAAGGGTGAGCGTCTTCTGTGTCCTCTGCACAAATCACCTTCTTCCTCCACGCTGCCCGGGGCTGGAGGACGGAATGTTAGGAACATCTCCCAGCTTTTCAGCTCCTGGGCTCGATACCACGAGTGTGAGGCAGTGAGCTCTCATTCAGTCCTGAGGCCCAGGGCAGGGATCTGCTCCCTGTAGAAATAAGTTATGACGGGCTTAACTGCTAAGTTTTAAGACATATCTGTGGAGCCTGCGTGATGTGCAGCAGTTCGGAGTTTGACTAAAGGTAGGCAGCTTTGCACAGAGAGGTTGGGCTGGAGGGACATTACTGTGGGACAACATCCCAGAAGGACTTCTAACATACTTAAATCCAGCGAAGAAACACAGCAGGAAAGAAAAGAGGGCAGGAAAATGCTGTGCGGGCTTGCTGTCTCCAGATGTCAGCTATTGCAGTCCTCTACTCCAGTTCGGGATCAGCCATACATCGGTCGCTCTTGTTTTCAGAGACTTGCAAAGCCAGTGACTCCACACCCTCCCCATACAGCCAGCTCCATTTGTGCATCACCATTTCCCAGCTTCGCTTTCGTATCGGTCCAAACAACTTTAAGGAAAGTTTCCCCACACATTTGGTGAGAGGCAGAGATAGAGAATGGAAAATTTCAGCCCAAATGGTTGAAGTCCAGCAAACTTACAAGGGACAAACAAAAGGGGAGGGCTACGGTGAGAACTGCCAGGTGCCACCTGCGCAGCCAGGCTGCGGCTGAGCCCGAAACCTGCCCTGCCCAGAGAGCCTGGGGGGGTCCAGGGGAAGGATCAGGCAGGCAAGGTACGTGAGGAGGTGTTCCGTCGGGTTGTAGTTCTGCCCTGAATTCCTCCATCCCTAACGATCTAGATTTTTTTTTTTCCTACTCTTATCTGGTATAATAAACATGAAGTAGAAAACAGAAAGTTGCGTGGGCGGACACAAGATGAAATTGCTTTGTTTTCAGTGGAAAGGTTCACTGTATTTTAAAGCAGTTCCTCAACTCTTCTTACAAGGCAATGGAGTTGGGCTTCCCTGGTGATAGGCAATATTCCTACCAGGAAATGGAATTATGAATGTTTGTGGGAGCGGGAAGAAAATTAAAAGGTGTAAAAGAGAAAGTGTAAAAAAGAGACCATGCACATAAGGTCCTCTCCTACTCCAAGCCTTTCCCAAGGCAACTTTCCTACGTATTTCCTGGACAAGGTCTTACTCAAAACAGCGTATGTAAACGTGTCTTCCTGCAGCTCAAGATGTGGCTCACACCTGTGGCGTGAAGAAGCTGATGCGCAGTGGGAAGAGCAAACTGAAGTTGCCGTGTGCGAACGCAGAATCGCTCAGAGACCAAAAAAATTCTTCTTGTCAAAAAAAAAAAAAAAAAAAGCTGATGAACCAGTGTTACTTTAAGGCAGGTGGAATAGTTCGTGCTCTCGTTTTTATCGTTAGTGCTAAAAGGGAAAGACAGCTTTGTTTTCCCATGGTTATTGATTATTAACCAGCTTTGTGAAAGGTTACCTTTCTGCTAGATACAGCCATCGGGGGGGTGGGGGGGAGTTAAAAATCAATCCCTGGGAAAGCTCTGTTTCCCAGTCAACTTCTCCTTCTCCCAGTGCTGGCCCTTGCCACAAATACAGTTCCCCTCTGTTGGTTTGAGAACAGCTGGGAGAGAAAAAGAGATTGTTTTGAGTATGTTCCACTCACCTTCAGTACCTCTTTTCTGTCTGAATGTGGATTGCAGAAAAGCAGTTCAGCATGGAGAAGTCATTAAATACTACGCAGATAGAGAAAATCAAACCATATTACTCTAAGGAATTGTGACTGAACTATACTCCTTGCTATTTTATAGCCTAGTTCGACAGCCAGGGAGGCGGGAGGGATGATGAAACTACCATCGCTCATAACGAGAAAGGGAACTAATTGAGTAGGGGTTCACAAATTATTCACATTGAAAGGCAAACAAAATTGCCACCTATCCTAGGGGAAAAAAAAAATACGGTGTCCAGATGGTTTTACATTTCACTGATCTCAGCAGCCTGCAGTGATGTCTGGCAGACACTACTGGGTAAGAAGAGGACAAGACTGTCAAAATACAGTGACTCATGTTAAGCTCCTAAATTAACCATTTAAAGGTAAGATCATCGAACACGCCATTGAATTTCAGGAGGCATGTTGTATATGTTGGCATACATTTTAAAAACTGCGTAGATACGACATTGGGTATGTGGCTCGGCTTTCCAAACCTGAGGGTGCTCAGACACATTCGGCTTATATTGTAAAGTTTTAGGCTTCACAGAATACAGATAAGAGTTAACCGTGCAGACAACTTCTCTGTCAGGCAGACACCAAGCTAGAGGAATAGGATCGGGTCTTAACAAGTCCTTGAAACATACTTGAACCTAATACGATAATTCAAGTACTGCAGTGTGGTTATTGTGTGACGTTACCGTAGGACAGCAACAGCTGAGTACCTGAAACATTTGTTACTGGGACTCAAATATTTGAATTCCTGCGCTTATGTTGAGGATAATTACAACCTGCCTGTTCTACTTAACACTGCTGCTATCACCGTCATCCTTCCTTTACTGATACAGGCTCATGGACTCATTTTTGTTTAATCTCTTGGAATAACAAACTTGCTGTAAGGATTTACCTTCTGAGGAGATTCTCCCCACACCTTTAATGAGAGCATTGAGTTGCCCAGAAAAATCACCTCAAAGGACTAAAGTGCTGTTAGAGGAAACAACCTGGATCTACTGGGTTTGTTCTCAGCACGAGCTACGACTGTGTCAATGGCCGTGGGACCGTGCTCGTGAATCAGATGCAGCGCAGAGCTGGAAGTGTGAGCTTTGCAGCTCTGTGGACGAAGCTGGGTGATCCAAACATGGCAGCCATAAATATTCCCAAGATCTTCGGGGGCTTCCATGGTCCATAAAAACTTCTTACCGCAGGTAAAGTACAGGACCTCCACCTGAACTGCAGTGTACACCCAGCCAGGCTTTAAGGTGAGGCAGAATCTACTCAACCCGTTGTTAATTTGTTCTAGCGTGCAACGTGTCCCTTGCTTTTCTTTTCTCTGTTTTCAATGGTTAAAACTCTGTTGTACGTTTATCAGTGGGAATAAACATGTTTGTCTCGGCCGCCTTTTCTTTGCATGGTTACCTGTAGACTGACTGTGGCCAAGTTTCTCGTCACTCCACGCCTGCCAAAACCACAGACTTGAGAGTCAGGACAGGAGAAGTTCTCAGCCCGGAGGTGACAATGGAGTCACTGGACTCACTGTTCAAAGCGTGCAAGTGCTGCTGGTTTCATAGGCTCCACATCCGAGCTAAAGAGGCAACGCCACAGCTTTTAATTTTTTACGTGATGCCTACCCATCTCAAGAGTCTTCTAGTTGGAGAAGTAGGACTGATTAAAGGCAGACGGGGGCAAGGTCAGCAAAGGGTGGCAGAGCCTCACACAGCAGCAGTTCATCTGGGGAACACTTTGCCACAGGGTGGTGGGAGGCAAACGTTTAAGGAAGGTTTCAGGGCAGACTTAAGATGTGGAAGAATCAACTGAGGACTATAACAGCCACGTGGCTCAGGAAATCCCTGGAGCAGAAAACTCGGGGAGTCTGGGAGAAGATCTGGCTGTGGTATCTCACGTGCGCACATCCTCTGCCGCGACTGCCCGAGGCGACGCGTATGGACGTCATTTAGGGAGAGGGTATGGGGTCACTGGGCTTTTGCCTTGAGTCAGCCCAGCGGTGCCTGCAGAGCCCAGTGCTGCCTCCTCCAGCACCCACTTCCCACACCAGGTGGGCACTGGGGTGGGACCCACTCATTGCTCAGAGGCTTCGCCTGGGAGCCCACAGCTGTGGAAGGGCTCTTTGGCCAGACCTCAGTGACCGCAGGAGGAGGAGGCAGACAGCGGCGATGCCTGGGACCAGCTCCGCACCCCGCGGAGCCCTGGCCGGGATCCCCAGTGCCAGGATACCCAGCGGGGCCCTTTTCCTGCGCTGCAGCTCACCGCCTTGTTGTCAGCACGGCAAAGCGTGCCCTTATCGCCTGCTCACGCAGGCAGAATGAAAGAGAATTAGCTGTAAATTATACGAAATTCATTTACTTTGGAGGGGGAAAGTGTTTGCTCTATTTAGAAACGTTCGTTATAGAGAGAGGGCCGCATTAAGACACCGGGTAATGGTCCTCCCTGGAGATGAATCAATTTGCTCTGGGTTTTATGGCCTCACGTTTGTTTGTGCGTGCCGGTTCCCCGTGGAAAAAAACGGGGCTGTAAATGTTCCGGGGAGCAGCTCGCTGGGGAAGGGGCTGGGGGTGCTGGCCTGGGGTCTGGGCACAAAAAGTGGCTGGACCAAAGGACACCCGCACCTGCAAGAGACCTCGGGGGG
>JANZLQ010000027.1:4670960-4735106 GCA_026212715.1 Elanus axillaris | reverse complement strand
TCCAAAAACAGATCCCATTCCCAATCAAAAAAAAAAAAAAAAAAAAGAAAAAAGAACCTCCACCTTTGAAGTAAGGTGAATTGCTTTTCTGGCACGGAAAATGGCTTTTCCTCCCCCCAAGGCGGTCTTACTTGAACAAAATCTTTGTTCTGCCTAACAGCGGATACCGCCCACGACCCGAGATGGGCGGTTACGATGCCTTTTCCCAAACGGCCGGTTGTCCTCACCTGGCCGCCCCAGTGCCGCGTCTCGGGGCAGCGTGGCAGGTTGGCCTCGTTCCCTGGCCCCGCACTGCGGCAGGTGCTGGGAGATGTTACAGGTTAATTAGCACTTCACTCATTAGGGCTGGTGCCAGAGGTCTTTGCAGGAACCAGCAGGGAAATGAAAGCAGCTGCAGGAGCGGTCAGGGCTGGAGGGGACCGAGCCGGGGGAGATTTCAGCTGGGATTCGAGGAGCACTCCTTTAAATTCTACCTTTTAGCTAATAAAATTACACTACCTGACAAATTGAACTTCGAGGCTTTGACAAACATGTTTGCTTTAGATCAGGTTGGCCAGGGACTACGCCAAATTTCACCCTTGAATCCAGCTGGTACCAGACCCAGAAACCAAGCAGAACTAAGAAGGCTGTTAAGGCGGAGAAGTGGGTAAAGGATATTAAAATGAACTCCTTGGCAAGCTGTGATGCACCAAAGCCTTGAGCACACGCTTACCTGCAGGTGCACAAGCTGTCCCGGTTCCAGCGGCAGTGCTGGCATTTTCCATCCCCCCCCCCCGGGAACTGGGGAGATGTTGATGCAACAGGTTCCTCCTGGGCTGGGCTGGGGCAGGCGAGCGGCCGGCGGTGGCCCTGGCACAGCAGCAAGCAGCCTTAGCTCTGAAATCACGCACCGACAGCTGTGGCAAAGGCAAATCACGTCCTAATTCATCGTGTCTCACTGGCCGGGGCACATCCAGCTTCCTCAGAGCCCCCAGCTCAGAGGGCAGGAAAATACATATTTTTTTAAACAACGTACCTCATTTCACACAGTTTTTGGGTGGAGAAATTTTTGACGCTGATGCTTAGGAGGAGAGGATGCAAAGCACTGCCGTAACGCCATCTGGAAAGCTAAAATGCGTTCCTTTGCCGAGACAGCGTAAGATCAAGCTCTCGAGCACCCCACCGGCAGAGCAAGCGTACCCGTGCCACACTCAGGGGTTCAGGGGAGCTCCGCAGCACCTCGCTTTCTGCTCCGAACCTCAGGCTGAATGAGAGAGGCCTCCAACTGCTGAGGAAGCAGGAACGTGCTGCTCGCTGCCTTGCAGGATCTTGGCTTATAATAGCAATTGGCACAGAGTCATCCTTATCAGCTAGCACATTAATCTTAATTAACAGATCGACAGCAACAGTTCCTCCCTGAAGCTCCCCTGAGCATTCCCAGCCTTTGCCGTGCTGCCGCTCCAGCATCAGCGCCGTTCCCGCCGCAGGGAACAAGGCCAAATCCTGCACAGAACTGGAGTGGCTCCTCTGGCTCCAGCCCACCAACCGCTCTCCCGGGAGGCCCAGCTGTTCCTAGCGGAGAGCCCAGAAGCACGTCCCCTGGAGCTGGGACCAGGACCAGGAGCATCCCCTGCATCCCAGGTCCTGGTTTTGGCTGTGATGTTGTACCCACCGTCCCCAAGCTGCCCTACCTCCTTTGTCCAGGGTCAGGCCCTGGAGAGGAAGGGTTTCCTTCCTGCATGTTCTCAAAAGGAGGATTATTTATTTTTTTGTTTGTTGTTTGGTTTTTTTTTAAAAAAAAAAGGAAAACCAAACCAGATTATCTATGAAAATGTGGTAAGATCGCTCTACCTCTAACCCAAACAGCAGGGCCCCTCTCGCCTTCTGCTCCCTGCTGCTATCAGGGCTGGAAAATCAGTGCTGACTGTCCCAGGATCGATTCCCACCCTTGTGCCTGGAGCTGATCTGCTCTCCGTGCGTGGATACAGCTAACGGCTGAGAGCTCTAGCGAGCGGGGACCCAGGCGTGCGTGGGACCACAGACCCCATGTCCCTGTCCCCTGCACTGGGGCCACAGGGCAGTACAGCTCCAAGCAAGCCTGAGTCCAAATGGGCAAAGGCTCTAAATGGGCACATAAGAGTAAGGAGAAGCAATGAAATGGCTGAGGCTCCATTGCAGGCATGAAAAGTAACAACCCCTGGCTGCTGCAGTGCGAATTTAGGGCAGAGTCGTTCCTGCCAGGTAATTAAAGGGCCCGGGGACAGCATCCGTCACACTTTGTCTGAGAACTGCCCAGGTCAGATGCAAAGCCAGGACAGCTCAGACCTGGCAGAGCTCAGAGAAGAATGTCATTTTGCTAGGAAAAAAAAAAAAAAAAAAAACAAACAAAACCAAACAACAAAGAAACTCAAACAAACGAAAAAAAACCACCACCATCAAAACCCATTCCCTGTCCAGGTCAGCAAACCCCATCAGCTCTGCCCAGACTGGATCCACGCGTGCCATAGCCGAGGGAAGTGGTAAAGCAACATATTTCCCAGAGTAGCAGGAAAAATCACCCATTTTGCAAAGGCTGGGCCCCAGCTGCCTGGGGTCGGGCAGCAGCGGACGCTGGCACGCATGGCTGCAGCAGCAACCTTGGAGGACCAAAATCAGGACTGTAGCGATCAGCAGACTGTTAAACACTGTTAATTCACTAACAAAAGCGTCCCCAGGATGGCGTATGGCCCCTCTGCACCCCTCACCCCCCTTCCCTTTGGATATCACTGAATTAAACCCTTGTGTGCAGCAGCGGCTGGGATTAGGGATGTGTTGCACCCAGAGGGGGCCAGGGGGGTTCATTTTGCCTCTTTGCTTCTTGGCACGGGGCAGATGCCAAGCCTGGGGTCTCAGAAGGATGCCCGGCTTAACCGGCCGGGTTTGCTGGCAACACCGGGGGTTAGGCAGGGCCATGGGGACAGGCAGACGAAGCAGTTTCATTAGAGGGTAACTCAGACCTTGCCATATTGCTTTCAACTCCTCATTATTCCCCTTTTCCTCTTGGCAGCCCGAGGCAGGGCTGAGAAACCGGAGCCAGAAGTGCTCTGGAAGAGTCACTTTATGGCACATTGCTTCGGCTCAACGCTCAGAACGCAGCCAGAAGGTGCAACCCGGGGGCAGAGGCTTCAGAGCTGCAACAGGGTCCCTGCGGGTTAGGAGAGGATGAGCCGGGGGGGCTTAAATCAGAGGCTTAGACCAGAGATTAAGTTACAGCATCTTAATGAGTTGGCACAAAGGAGGGAGCGGAGGTGCGGAGCCCCTCTGCCCAGTGCAAGCCGGCGGTGACGGGTGGTGATGTGCTCCTGCATCCCGGCACCAGGCTGGGAACACAGCCCTGATCCCTTCTGCGCCCAAGTCCTTGAGCAAGGGAGGTTTTTTATTTCACCTTACGCCAACTGTTGTACTAAATAAACACGTGTTAACCCCTTAAGAAAATCTTGCAACCGAACAAGAATTTCATTTTCTTAAAGCCATAATATCACAGTGCAGCTTAAGGTCCAAATATTTTAAAAATGAGCCTGAAGTTCAACTTCTCCATCTGCGCAGATGCTACCAGAAAAGCAGCCTGTTTTTTCAGAAGTTCCTTTCAAGGGGTGCTCAGTATTTGCAGAAGTTAGACCACCACGTCAGGGCAAAGAGGTTAGCTCCAGGCACTGACTTCTGAAAGCACTGACCTAAGTGTTTTTCCAGCACGGGGGGGGGGAACCCCATCTCAGCTGAAATACCAAGGCTTTAAAAATTAGTTGCTGTTCATGTGCAGTAGCTCTTGTTATTAAAAACACCATAAAAGTTTTACTGTGCTGACTTAGGGTGCACGTAAAGAACCTAGCTTGTCTTGACAGACCATAAAGGAACTTTTATGACCTTTGGGTCAATGATTTGCAAAGAAGGATTTATGCTGCTGTCCAGGGCTGGGACGCACTGCTGGGGGACGAACGCACCAAAATGGCTTGCAGGCCTGAGAGGCAGACCCGCTATGGTCTGGCTGGGTAAACAACGTGTATATCCAGCATGACCACGTGTATCAGCATACCGGTTTGTTACATAGACTGTGTTAACTCAGAAGGGCACGGGATTATGTGCTGAATGGGTTTAACTGACCGACCTTTATTATTTTGGGGTCACAAGCGGAGCTTTAGAAGAAAAAAAACTTACCCATGCATCAGTTCAGTTCTCCCCCAGGGCTAAAGCTTTGGAAACCCAGCCTGAATCGCCAGTGTTGCAATTGTTTTATCTTCTATTGCAAGATATCGGCAAAACATCGGCTTCGCTGGTCCAAGGTTCAGTCTCGACACACTCCTGCAGTAACTCAAGGAAGAGGAGGACTTAGTGAAATAGTAGCATCTTGGAATAATGCTGCCAGGAGCGTTCAGGACAGATGAAATGGTGCAAAGGAAAGCCCCACAGTGCCAGCAGCCTCCTATCAGCCTCAGGGCTTATCTACTTTTATAAAGCACCAGCAGCCATGGACGCGCACAAGGGCAGAGCGTGGCAGCTGCAAGCAAAGTGCTAGTGAAATCCAAACACGCAGTGTGCCTCCAACCTCAGGGCCTGGCGAGAGGGACCCAGGCCCACCTGCGAGCGACCGAATCCCTGGAAAAGGGATTAATCCCCGGAAAAGGTATTAATCCCCCAATGCCACCCTCGCAGGGCCAGCCGCACAGCCGCTGCTCTCCCCAGCTAGCGCAGCTCCTGTCACCCCCAGCCCAGGCTCGGCCGCCCAAATTCATTGCTGGTGTCGGAGCCATCCCCGGAGCTGGGCAGCAACTGGGATAGTAACCCAGAGAGCCCGAATCCCTCCCTGCCCCGGGCTGTCCTGCACGGAGGGCACGCAGGGCCGGTGCCAGCGATCCCCCAGCCCTGCCAAGAAGGGAGCAGGAGGATGCCCGGCCGATGCCGAGATCCACGGAGCTGCACTCCAGAGCCCGGTGCCGGTGGAAGACGGCAGCCCAGAAAGATCAAATGCTTCAAACGTTTCTCTCCCAGGTGCCAGCGTGGGCTGAAAGGAAAACTAGAAAAGTCTTTTAAGTGAGGGGTCTTCCAGCCAGGCTCTCACAGCCGGCCGTGCTGCTCCCCGGGGCGATGGCCAGAGGGTCTCCGAGGGATGAGGAGCTCCTTCGGCCTCAGCTCACCCGGGTGCCCACGCTACCACGGGTCAAACACACGAAGCCGACCAGGACCCTTCGAGCCTCCCCAGGGAGCAGCAGCCACTCTTCCTCCGCCAGCTCCCAGCCCCGTCCCCGCGGTCGGCATCGCGGGCATCGAGGTGGCTGCACTCTGCAGGCTTCCTTCCCCAGAGGCCTTTTCCTTCAGCCCTCGACATCCAGATGGATTGAACCAGATTTGCTGCACACGTGGCAACCAAATGAAATGGTTTCTTTGGCAACAATAATGAAAGCTCGGAAAAAATCTTGCTTTCTGTCTCATGCGACTTCAGCAGCCCAGGTAATACAGACTGGGAAGCAGAGAAACTGCAAGCATCTGACTTGAATTACTGCCTCTGATAGGAATCAGACATGCACTCCAGCATGTCTGCTGCACGTTTATTTATTTATTTGGGGGCTGATTGATTTAAAGACTCCCTATTGCCCAGGCAGCAGCATGGCACAATAATTCACTTGATCTCCGATTTATATTTCATGTTCAAGTGAAGCATGATGCTTCTGCCCAGCACAAGACTAAGCTGTATGTGCCAACACTGTGCTCGGCAGCTTCAGAGAACCTGGGCCTGTACAGAAGTAAAAGCTGAGGCTGAAGAAGGGAGTAAAGCCAAGATAAAAGCCCTGTTAAGCATCCAGATCTGCGCGGCCAGGTTCACAAACCGAAACGGGGACTCACGGATCCCAGTCCTTATTTGTCCCCTTGCACGATGCTCAGTCCCAGGCTGTGATTTCCAGCCAGGGTCCATCCCGTCTCACCCTCTGCCCAAACCGCTCCCCTCTCCCCAGGGCTTCAACAGGGATCCATCCGGGGCTCAGCGATGTCCAGCCCTGAGCTCTCCAGCCTTTTTGGGACATTACGCTGGAAGGTTTCGAGCCTTTCGCAGCTCAGCAGGAGAGAGCACAGGGGCTAAGCCATCGCACACGACACCTATGCTTTTGGCCCTGGTGGGCCATAGATTTCCTATTTGACCTTACGCCAACCATCCCGGCAGCTCTGGCTACGGCGGGTGAGGTAATTGCACCTAATTAAGTCCCTCTGCGTTTCTGTCTCCCATATGGGGAAAGGATCAAAGCGCTCCCCACCGTACTGCAAAGGCGAGCGGGGCCCCGCAAAGGGTGAGACAAGAGGGGTCTCCTGGGCTGGAGGGGGGTCTCAGCCAGAGACCCCCCCGCCAGCATCGCCCTTCCCCTGCGGTCCCTCAGAGGTGTCCCCAGGGACTCCTGGCTCCAAGCAGAGAGACAGGGACCTGTGAATCCCATGGGAGAAATGGCCACCAGCGACCCCCCCCCCGGGCTATCCCCCCCCCACGCCCCAGGGGCAATATAAAGGCCGATGTCCTCACTGCCTTCTCGCTGATTCATTTCCTAGGTCTCCCAGCTTTGAAATGTAACCTTGGCAGGGAGGTGATGCACGCCCCGTGGCCGTGTCCCCCCACACGTCTCAGCAGGGCCAGTGCTGCCGATTTATTCCCCCCCCAGCACCCCTCTAGAGCTTTCCATGGCAAGACTCTACGGGACGGCTGCCCCGTACCGCAGTGTCCCTCAGCCTGCGTTTCACGGCGGGTCCGATCCAGCAAACCCGTTCAGTCAGCAGAGGCACAAGGGTGACTCTGGCCCACGTAGACGGTTTGTTGTTTGCGAGGCCGAAGGTTTCAAAGGCCGTAGCTGTACACGTCCCTGCAGGGCCGTGGTGTTCGGTGGGTAGTATTTCACGCTAGGCGATGTGGGGGTCCAAGGCAGGCAGGTGCCAAGCGCTTCCTTGGCCTGGCAGGGAGCAGGCTCAGACTCCCACATGGGACCTTTCTTTATTCTGGGGCTGTCAGAAGGCAGAGGAAGACTCTTCTTCCTCCGCAGGCAAACCCGTTCCCTCCAAACCAAACAAAACCTCAATCCTTTTTGGCTCCAAGGAGAAACTGGTGCCTGACTGCTCTCCACCACCTCCCATTTGCTCCCAGCTGTCTTCTTCTAGTTCCTGGCAGGGAAGAGGACTCTCACCCCATTTTCTTCTCCTCTGAAAAGAGGCTCCCAAAGGGGTGAAAGGCAGGGCCAGGCCCAGGTCTCAGGGCCAGGCTCCCGGCTGTGGCCCACACTGCCATCCTCTGGCTGGCTTTGCGGCTCAGCTCTTGGGGACCAGCTCCCACTGCACCCCGGTTTAGCTCCACACCCCCCTGCAGCCAGGACACCCTCAGGCGCAGGAGGCCTTCCCAAAGGAGATCTCAGTCCACATCAGGTAGGTAGTCACTTCTCCAGGAGAAATATGCTGGAAAGTAGAGGTAGGCTCCTCCTTCTACCTCCTTCTTCTTAGGATCTGAAGCCTCCAAGCCTCTTCTGAGGATGGGGATGTCATGGGACTGGAGGGCTGTCATTAGAAGTAACTTCTGGGCTGTCTTCAGCTGGAAGACAGCGATGTCCCCACGGTGTAGGGCATGGCGGGAGGGGAACCCTCATGTAGCTGGGAAGAGGCACCTCTGGGCACATACGGGCAGCCACAGCTAAGTGCCAAAGCTCAGCTGTGGTGCAAAGGATCACGAGTAGGTGTAGGTAGCACGTGGCAGGAGGAGTGGGTCACTGCCAGGATCCCCATGGGTTTTCATCCAAACTAAGCAGTATCTAAACGAACAGAATCCCACCCCCGTCTTCCTGTGCCTCTGTGGAGGTGGCCACAGGAGCACCACCGCTTTTCCATCTCTCTCCAGAACACAGCTCTTCCAAATCCCTTCTCAGCTGAGACCTGATCCGGACTGTACCCCAAGGCACCTACATTTCTGCATTGCTCTATCAGTTTTCCAGCACAGCCGTAACCCCCTAAATTTTAATGTGGCAGTGACCCGTTAGGCAGGATCCCTCATCTGAGCAGCTCCCTTTTATCTCATCCGCAGGGAGCATGTCAGGAAGCACAAATCCAGCCCAGGTCTGGCTGGAAGGGTCTCCTTCCCCACCACACCACAGCGCTGAGATGCTCACCCAGGGTCCCACCTCTTTCTGAAGCGATTCATGGTCTCAACCACAAGTCTGGGTGGGTCTTTTGATGGCTCTTTTTAAAGCTGGTTTACTTTGCATGGCCTAACTAATTAGTCAGTGGTGGAGGAGGGAAGGAGGCAGCAACTGACGGGTGCAGCAGTGCATTTAGCGGGGAAGAGGGAAGGAACCCTGTGCCACCAGCTGCTTCGTCTAGTTCGGTGTCCAGGAGAAGGGGGCTGAGATCTGGTGTGCCCGGCTGCATGGGGAATGCCCTAATCCAGTCGTCTTCAGCCTGCTTTGATTTCTACACCCCCAAACTATTTTCCAGCAGAAGCGCGGCCACCTAGAAAACAACCCATCTGCAAACAGCTCCGTAGCAAATACGACCTTGGATTTCTTCATCCCCTTTCCCAGATTCCCTCCATGAACATGCCAGCCTGCACGACAGGGTCGCTTCGGCTCTCCTCTTCTGGTTTAATGCACGATTAGCCCCAGCTTCTCCCCGAGGGACCTCAGAGAGCCCACCCCAGCTATCCCAAACCCATGGGCGAGATGCCTTGGAGCAACCCCACCAGTTTCCCTTGAACCGAACAGAGAAAGGCCTCATTTTTGGGGTGTCTGCTGCCCTGTGACACAGGGGAGAACGCACCGAGGGAGGGGGCTGACGGCTTCTGGCCGGTTTCTGCCTCATCCCCTCAACGCTACGAGGAGGGTTTTGGCCCTGAATTCCCGTTGTCCGGCACCACCATCCCCAGCTCTGCTCCCCGGGGCTCCCGTAGCTCTGGGCTGGCCCAAGTCCTTCTGCCGAGCCCGGTTCCTGGTCCCCCGGTCCCCCGGTCCCCGCCGCCGGTGCCGGGGCTCCATCTAGTGCCGGTTGCGGTGGCGGGACGGGGACGGCGGCATCCCGGGGGGATTGGGGGCTGCTGGCTCCGAGGGATGCTTCGGGAGGGAAAACGGGAAAGAAAATTAGGGTCGATTCCTCAGGGCGTCCCGTCTTTCGGTGGGGGCTGTCAAAGGTTTCTTTCTTGTTCTTTCTGCTAGTACTAACAAGGGGGGGGGGGTGTCCTTTGCCACTCCGCACTCTTAGCTGACCTCAACCCCCTCTGGGAAGAAGAGGAACAGCTTAATGATTACTGAATCTTTGTCACCCTCTGCCTAACTTAATGCATCTAGCTTAGAGTAATGGCATCTCTGCTGGAGGTCGTCGAAGAAGCTGAACTCTCTCTCCCTTCACTACAGGGGGAATTTAGCACTTTCTCCAGAGAACCTGCTCCTGGAGGCAGAGAGTAGGGGTCTGGATCTTAACAAGAGAAACGTGGGCATTTTCCTTCAAGAATCATGAAATGGCTCCTTAAAGAGCACTGGCTGTGGCTCTGCACAAACCTCAGCAACAGACCAGGTCTGTCAGAAGCATCCCGGAAAGGAAATGTGCTCCTAAAAGATACTCTTTTTCCCTGAATACCTCCTGTAGCTTTGTTCCAACCCTCTCCGCTGCGTGGAGAAGCAGATGCACAACGCTCCACGTCTCCAGCCCTTAGAGGAGGGTCTTTCTCCTGACTGTACTTTCTCAGAGTGACTGCTGTGTTGCCTGAGCTGCTTTTCTTTCACGTGTGCATCATGAGGAGTTTGGATTAGCTCCAAGGTTCTCCATTTGCCTCTGTATTCCCAGGTCTCGGCTCAGTAGCGATGATGGGGCCAGATGATGTCTGTCCACTCCTTTTTGAATCCAGTGGAAAAACATTTGACACAACTCCCTGGCATGTTTTGAAGCCCATGGGATTCCCATCTGCTCCTCTAGGAGCCAAATTCACATCTGCTTGGCTTCCAGGGCCAGCTAGGCTTGGATGCAACCGGTTCAGCATGTAGCTGCTCTAGCTCTGAGGCCTGAAAACTGCTTGTGCAAGACGTTCAACTCTCACCTTCCAGCCAGTGCAGGTTATGTCTTCACGGTGCCGAGCAGTGACATCTCATTGCTGAACACTTCGAATTTTTTTTATGAGTATGTTAAAAGTAATATACATTTGCCAGAAAATGCAAGGTTCAAGTTTTATTTCTATCTTTATATTTCCAGACTATTCTTCAGCAGTTTATATCCGATTAAAAAAAAATCAACGATTCCTTGCTAATTCAACGTTAGCAAAAATATACAAATCATAATTGCTGTATTACAACATGCATTATTTTCAGACAATGTTAGTAAAGAGCAGCTCAATTTACGTCATAGCATATTCTACCCAAACAGTTATTAATTTATAACACTTGCTACTGTAAATCCTAACTGCAGTTAGCATCTTGTGAAACGTAAAAGAGAAGAAAACAATTAACCAGTATGTTCTCATCTTGATTCACTGTGATTATGACAAAGGTATCCTGTTAATCACTGTGAAAGCTGTATTTACAAATCCCCAAACCTCATCATGAAAACAACATGTCTTTTTGTCGATATTAAAACCCCACCAAGCCTCTGGTTATTGTCCAAGAGAGTCTGGGAGAAAGTTAGAGACATACTCACACTTCACTGCAGCAGGGTTCATGCACCCAGGCTAACTTCTGGGAATTGGGAGTGACGATATTACACTCCTAAATCGCTACAGAAGATAATTTGTTTTAAATTAAACATTTTTATTTGATCTGCAAACACACAAAGCCCAGAGAATGGAATTAGCTGTAACTTAAAGTGAGACTTCCCGTCGGAGTCTGCCATCTGGATTTTCTAGAGCAGAGAGGCAGAAGGTCATCTCCAAATATCACTCCTCCTGCTTGTCTTAGATGCCTATTTTAGGTAGAAAGGAATCACTCACTGTAAGTGCCTAGCTCTCATCAGCAGGTGCAGAATGTAGCCTGGATGACTAGAGACCACCCAAGTACCTAAACCTGGACAAAATGAACTCACCTGAACCAGACACCTGTCAGGAACTTCAGAGCAATTGAGGGGGTCAGGGTAAGAGAGTCACACACACTCAGATTTATAGTTCTTTGTAAAACAAGGCTGATATTTTAAAGTTTGGGCCTCTAAAGTTGGCTGCTCCAGTGGCCTTTTTTCTCAACACTCACTGCCATCTGGAGATGCAGATGTGAGTAGCGCTTCTGGATATCACACCACTTCTCTTCAGATGCATCGTCCGTGCTTGTAAACATTGACTAAGACCCCATGGCTTTTCTTGCGTTTGCTTGCGCTGTGGCAAGAACAGTGTGAATTCAATGCACTGATTAGATGTTATTTACATAAAACCAGGAAAATAGATATCCAGTTGTAGAGAGACAGAGAAAAGACCATTGCTTCTGTCTTGCGCTAGATGTGTTTGCTGAATTCAAAGAAATGAATTGTATCTTCTCCTCAAAGTAACGTAAATGCGGACTGGCCCATTAGAAATGTGAATAGAGCAGCAGTCGGTAATATTTTCTTTTCTTAGTGGTCAGATAAAACATTTATGCTACACAGAGTTTAGGAAAATACTAAAATCAAATCCCGAACCCAGATTATTTTTCAACCTCAGCGTCTTCATGCTGGAGCACAGCTGGGGATAGCAGAGATTCCTCATCCCTGCTTACACGTGGTTTAGTTTTGATGCTGAAATTGTGTGTAGAAACATTCTTCTTTGTATTCTGGTAAACCTAGAATTGGGAAGAGGAAAGAAAAGATATCTTCTGTTACTACTTACTGTACTTGGAAGACTGCTTTTCTCCCCGTGAAGCAGGCACTTGCAAGGTACAGCTCACCTCCTCTTGAGGGAGAATCGCTCTTTATATCTGCCCGTTTCCTTCCCACTGGCTCCAGAGGGAGTCCAGACCACGGCCTGAGACGGATCTAATCCGGCCAAAAAGAGCTGGTTTGAGGAAGCAAAGGAGTATTTTTCTTCCAGGTACAGTGCTTTGAAGTTGCTCATTAGTTTGCCTCTACGCTTGGCAGCTTCTGCCAGGCTAACAGCCTGCAGAGAGGCTCGAGGCTGCAAAGGCAAGAGTCACTCCTGGCTCCCCACATCCCAAAAGGTTTGCAAGGACACTGCACTGGGAAAGAGCGTGTCTAGCCCCGAGTGGAAGCCCAGCAGGAATCGGTAGTTTAGAAAGGAGTTGCTTATCCTCCCTGAGGAAGAGACCGCAGTCCGGTAAGGATGGAATATGACTTCCTCAGATCCTGTTTATTATTCTGACCTTTGAGATCGACACAGGGCCTTCCGTCTGTGAGGACGTGGCAGCCCAGATTTCTGGTGGCCCCCCCAGGAGATCCCTGGCAGGGCCCCCCGGCTCAGCTCCCCTCCATGGCAGCTACCAGTACCAGCAAAGCCAACTGCGCTGGCTCCTGCACGAGGGAAGCACATTCCCATCGCACAGGCTGAGAGATTTCAGCCTTCCAGAATCCCAGTGCAGGCAGTGAGATATCCTCCTCAGGGAGGTCAGGATTCCTTCTGATGGCAGAAAAAGAATCCCCAGACTCTTACATAGATCCATGGGAAATGTTTCCGTAGCACAGTGGTGCACTTGAATACAAACCAGATTATTTCTCAGCTCATTGTGATCTATGGGGCTACATAAAAAAAAAAAAACCAAAACAACAAACCCAACATTTTTCTTCTTTCTGTGTTTACTTACAGCTCCTTCTGCCTCAGACAGCTGACAGGCAAGAGAGGAAACCAGCCAAGAAAAAGAGGGTCTTTTTCTGGGGTCCAGGGCCCAACAGGACTGCATAACGCGATAGCTGTAGGACCAAAGAGGTGGTACAGAAAACACGTTATTAGCTGTTGGACTCTCTGTAAGTGACATACCTGGAAGTGCGGAATTTGGATGGGAATCACAGGAATGATTTTATAGAAAGAGGCCAGATTGAGCGGGTTGCATCAGAGGAAAAGATACAGAAAGACAAGGACCAAGGGTGAAATGAAGAATATGGCTTTACCAGAGTCCTTAAATAATCCTCCTCACAGGACTGGGGCCAGGATTTCACTCTGGCTGGCACATGCTGGCATGCTAACTTTGTTTTCCAGCTTCCATAGAGAAAATGGTAGGAAGACAACTCCTGTCTGTCTCTGGGGCTGAACCTGCACCTTGTAGACTTTGTAGTCTTGAGGACACTTTTCACAGTGAGTCTTTTTATGTAATGTGACATCACAAAAACCTTTCTGAAGTTTAAATCCCATCTTAGAGATTTTGCAGTTTCATCAGTGACCGGTGCAGCGCCTGCCTGCTAAAGTTCCTTGTAAACTTCCTCGCTCAGTAGGTTCCCTGACATTTATAAGCCCCACAGCAACCTTTCATGGGTCAATCTGTCAGATTCACCTGCACCTTTAATGCCATGACATTCTTTACATGGAGAGGATGAGCACAGTATAGTGTCATAGCAAGGCACTGAGTCCCTAGACCGTCTATGAAATATCTGCCAGAAGAGCTCAGACAACCCAAAGTCCTTCCCTTTCCTCCATGCTCCAGGTCTCATAGCTCCCCATCACCTTCTCTTCTCTTGGCCCCTGGGGTCCACCTCTAGGCAGAGTCCACCCAGGCACAGGCAGAAAATTATGTGCTGAGAGCACAGGAATAGCTCCTGCCAACTCTTCCTTAGCAGGGTATTTCTCTAAGAGGATCCTCAGCCTCCTGGAAGTGAATCAAACACGCTAAAGCTCAATTAAAAAAAAAAGTTTAGGAAAAAAAATCACCAAAGATTTAGTTAATATCTAAAATTAATATGGTATAACGTAGCTTTTGCGAAGAGACAAAAAAAACCAAAAAGAAAAGAAAAAGAAAAGAAGAAAAGTCTGTGATCCGAGAGCAAGAAGTTCCCTGGGAAAGGAAGGCACAATTAAATAAAGATAATAAATTAGTCCTTTCAAACACACGTAACCTTTAGTGTTGATCACTTCTGCTTTAGGACAAAACCTGCAGGATCAAGCAGCCTTTTTCAGAGCTGGAGGGATATTTCACCTTGTGTGATTTTTTTGAGCAAAGTACAGTGTACAATAAATAAAAGGTCATACAAACAGTTACCTAGTAAATATAAATTCCCATGCTGTGCATCACTCAGAAAATACACTTACACATCTTTTGTAGCATAATACGGCGGGTCCATTTTAAATCCACTTTGTATTAATTTGTAGAATTTTGTATCAACCTGAATACCAGGGTAGGGATTTACACCTATGGAAAATATTGGAGAACACATGTTAATTCAGAAGTTGCCAAAACCAAGCGGTGCTCTTCTGTTGCATTACAGAACATACCCAAAGAGAATATTTCCCACAGTAATATTCCATAAGACCAGACATCACTCTTCATTGTGTACGTCCTCTCAAATAAGCTTTCAGGAGCCATCCACTTAACTGGCAAACGAGCCTGTACAGACAGGGGAAAGGAGGCCAGGTCATGCTGTGACACAGGCTTTCTAGGTGACTCACTGTAGCTCTCGCTGCTTGAGGAAGATCAGTTCATGTTTGCTACCGTGAAAAGCTGGGCCTCTCTTAGCAGTCCCTTTAAACTTCCCTCAAAGAGAGAATTAGGCGCTTCTAAGAAGCCAATCCATCTCATCCGTTTTAGATGACGATTAAAGGAGGAGATGAGCTCAGCCCTGAAGCAGCCACCTTTCCTCCTCTGACTTCCAGAGTGAGTAGCTCAGCTGGAGATGTCCACTCCGTACTTCGCCATACGGCCGGAGGATCGGGTGCATGCCACACATATCCTATTGTCCCTATGCTATTTTTGTCCATAACAGGAAGCGATTCCCAGCATTTTCCATCGATGGATTTCAGTGTGCTTTAGAAAGGACACGGGTACCATCTCATTCACAGTACTAGCTTGATTAGGTTAATTATAAGCTGAGAATCTGAATTTGCCAAGGGTAGGAACAAGTGAGATTTCTGCCCTGCCTGTACAGATATCTGTAAAGCTCACAAGGAATTTGAAAACGAAAAGCTTCACTTTCTTGGTTCCTTATCATTCTTACCACAGTATGCCAAATAGAGAGCACTCAGGAACTTACATTGCCCCTGACAATGTAGTCAGAGTTGTTCACTACATCTCTGGCAAGGCCGAAGTCACCTATTTTCACCACTTTTCCATAGGTCACTAGTACATTCCGGGCAGCGAGGTCTCTGTGAATACACTTAGAAGGAAAAGAAGGGTTAATGCTCTGCAGCGTTCCGTATCAGAAGGACATAATTCCCTTGTCTCGCATAGAGCTCTCTGAATTGCTGCCTCTTCCCACTCGAGCCATTTGGAGAACGGACACACTGGACAGTCCCTGGTTGCTGGGGACAAGGGCCAGGGCCAGAGCAGGCAGAAGTGTTGAAGCCACTTCTTACTGAGGGCCACGTCTAAAACTGCAAGCCAGACTTTGCCATAAAGCTGGGGAAGGTGATATAGTTCAAGCCTGCCACTGTGTGGCTCTGTTCCTCAGTCTGCCTTTTCTAGACGTATGATGTATTTTTGCCGTCTTTTCTGTCTAAACAGTTTGTTACCCTTCACCATACCGATTTGGACCCAAGAAACTCCATTCCTTTGGCAACTTGGTAAGAGAAGCAAAGAAGGTCTTCAAAAGTGAGCACGTTAAAGTCCTCTTCTTCATCCATCTGCCTGCTTGCATGTTTAATTTTATCTGTGAAAAATAGCCGGGAGTATGAGTTTTCCACGGTCTTCCTCACTCCCTGATTAACTACTGACTGTCATAAGGATTTTCACGTGCTCCTGCCAAGAACGACAGCACAAAGAGCATCCTTCTTTTGCATCCTTTGCTCAGACACAAAATAAAGGAAAGGGTATTTTAATACTCAAATACTATGTATAGCATGACCAGAAACATAAGCCTCTGGTCTTAAGTGTTCTTGAATCCTCCTCCAGCAAAACTTCTGCCAGGAGGGAAGAGAGACATATGATAGAAAGGCCCCCCCCGTGCCACTGAGTCTAGTCTGTTTAGATCAATAATGTGATAAATACAATAATAACAGAATTACTAGAGATAAAAGCAGTTAATCTCTTACCTTCCTCAGAATGCAGCGCAATCCCATTTGATCCAGGTGTCACATTCATGTTTTGACTTCTTTGTGTGATTTCAAATTCATCCTCTCTGCATAGAGTCGTATTCACGCTGTACTTCAGGTGAGTTCCCTTCCTAGAGTGGATGACGCATTTTCAAAGGTTACACACAGCGTATCACATAATCTTCTACACATAATCTGTTTTGCAGTGAAAAAGCACGATCCGTTATTGCTATTCAAAATCTGGGCACAGACAGGAGCCTTCTCAAAACTGGAAAGAGAAACAAGGATTGCTTGTCTTTCGCAGTCCAGTGAGAAGATTCCATCATAAGGAGAATCAAATCTCAGTTCCTCCCAAGCCATTGCTTATTAAAGTATGTGAAGGCACATTGTCGAGAATTCAACAATTTCACAAGTTTACAGCACAGCTGAGAATGTAGCTTAAAAAGAGACAGAGAGAGTAGCTTTGTAAAGTATTAAACTGTTGCCGAATGCTTTACCTGGAATTTTGGTCCAAATGGATATTGTGGTAAAAGCTGAAGTTGTGCTGTTTCAAAATATCCGTCAGTGTCCAGTGAAACTCTTCCCTCCTGCTCCTTAAGTAGTTTAGAAGGTCACCATAGCAACAGTATTCAAATATCAAGTAGATTGGTCCTGAAATAGTTGGAAATGTCAATGCCACCTGCTACCTATAGCGATCTCCCCATTAAAGCCCTAATGATGCCTCATGCTCTCCCAGGACTAATCTGTATTAAACGTCCCAAGGATCTCCCCTTCCCGGGCAGGTAACCGGTACTGATGGGCAGGCAGTCTTCACTGACTGTAACGACTGACTGTAATGTCCCTTTGGAAAGTCTGTGTAGCTGATTCATCCCTGTGGTGCATCTCCCAAGGCGGACTGCAAAGCCCTGTGAAGGCACAAAGGTCCTTCCCCACGCCAATGGCTCTGGCTATAAAGGTGCAACATATTGTCTAAACCATTTGTGGTTCAAGCAAAAGATGATCCCTGCTAATTATCACAATGCTGTGAACTGGTGTCCTTTGACCTATGCCCTTCCATTTATCTGTGCTACCTTCATGCTCTAGAAATACCCTCGTTTTCCACGAAGGCCACCTGAAACCCAGGTGTGCTTGCTGAGATGACTTATAGGAGGGAAAGACCTTGCAAGGGGATGTGTCTGAGTGGAGCACTGGTCAGGCCACTTTCTCAGGAAAGGAAAACCATCCCCAATTCCCGACCCAGGCAGGCTCGGAGAACAGCCACGACAAGCCAGTGGGAGCAGAATGAATGGCCCAGGAGCTCAGAGCCGTCACACATCATCACCCCTGCAGAGTCTTACACCGTCATCACCACTTTTGGCTCAGAAAGACCGACTACGAATTTGTGGACGTTTCTGCCAGAAGGGCCCTGTCAAGCAAGGCAGGGCATGCTGGAAAAAGCCTGTAAAGTCTCTCAGAGATGGATCTGAATGTCTTGAGACCCATGTAAACGCTTCTGAACAGGGGGCTTGGATAAGGCTGGAAGTGCTCCTGCCCTGACCTGCCAGGCTAAGCAGGTCTTCCCTGCAGCTCTCCTGCCTACCATCACATCTTGCCGAATTTTCTAGAAGGCAGTGGCAGCGTGTATAGTTTCAAATCAGCTAAAACCACCCCCACCAATCTACTTCTCTGCTTTCCTCTTATGACTTTAATGCCTTTGCACGACAGTATTGCTATTGATGCAAACTGGGGAAGCAAGAGTTACCTGTTCTCTTCGGCCTTTCTGACTTAATAAATATCTGTGGCAGAAAATCTGTCAAATTTTTCAGTGGCAGATGTTGTAATTCATGACATGGACAAACACTGGGTACCCCCTGCCCTTTCCCCATGGTGATGTGTTCTTCAGCCTTTCTTCACCACCACCCCCCCCCCCCGGTTCACTGCTGGACTGGCCAGAGAAGGGGTTCGTGGGACAAGAATATCTGTGTACGTTGCCTCAGTGATAGCGTGAGTTACATACACAATAGCTTTAGTGTATAATTAGTGATAATATCTTGCCACTTTCATCTTAGGCCATCTTTGCTTAACTCTTTCCATCTTCAGTTTGTTTTTACATTAAATCCTTAAAAAAGTTCTCTCTCTTTTCATTATTCACTTCTCTCCTCTTTCTTCAGGTGTCCTTCCTGCCCGCCCCTGCTCTTTTTCAGTTTCTTTTCATTCTTGTCTAACTTTTAGCTATTTTCCCCTTTCTTTCTACAACTTCACTGTTTGGTGAGGTACATGATTTAAGAAAAAAAAAATAATTAGGATTTCTTATTTGAACATAATCACGTGATATAAAAGTACCTTACACCAGGTAAGTTTTTCCTTTTCACTTAATAAACTGGCCCATATCAGTGCCATCACCACTGTAACAGGAAAACCTCTTCTCCAGAAGCACTGTTATATCACTTCATGCAAGTACAATTAGAAAGGACCCATTTCTGTACACATGCGTGGCCTTAACTTTGCTTTCAGTTCATCTTCATCTTATTTTGGGCCAGCACAGAACAGCAAAATTGGTTGGGCAAAGACAGGATTCAGGGGTGAAGAGAGAAACAGCAGCCTGAGGAATAGGTGATTAATTATGGCTTGGATGTTTTTAATACTGCTTTCAACAATCAATTTTTGATACTTCTTTTCTGTTCAGGAGTCCTCGTTAGTCTGGAGGTTTTAACTGGTACCTTTCCACAACTGCAACTTACCTGACACAGTACAAGCTCCTAGTAGGTTCACAATATTTTCATGGCTTCCAATGTGAGTCATCATTTTCAGCTCAGACATTAGAGCATCTTCTTCTGAAGCATCAGGTTTTTCTGTAAAAGTAATAACACAGATTTGGAAATCTCCAGCAAAGAAATAAAAATGTAAATGGTTGTGATGCTTTGTCACATGCGAATCTTCATTTCAAATTCATTGGACTGACAGTACATTTGGGAACATCCTAAAAAGTTGTTGTACAGTATAAAAAGATTTAGCCAAAGGTGGAAAGTAAATGTGTGTGTGAGTGTGGATCATTTGAATGCTTGGGAAAGCAGTCATAAGATGTTAATATTTGTCATTCTTGGGCTGGCAAGGAATGACAGCAGTGTATTAAGGTGTTCACAAGCACAGAAAAAATGGCAGTCAGCCCTGTTGCAGAGAAATGCTATGAGAAAAAAAGGCTTAACAGACACACGGCATGCAACCAGTTGCAATCCAATAGCTAAGGCGGCCACGCTGCGTTTCAGGAATAGCTTTAGCCTTGTTTTTCAGCAAGCGTTTGGTCCTCATCATCTCGGTGAACTGGGGATGCGAACCAAAATGATCAAGCTGAACTTCCATAAAGACAACTGCAAAGGAGCAGACCAAGGAAGCGTAAGGCCGATGCATGTGTGCAAACAGGGGATGACAAGCTGGACGGCAGCGCGGGCAGGAAGGGACTGTGCCGGCAAACAGCTGAGCGGGTGCTGGTGCTGCTGCTGACGTGAAGCTCATCCCATGACGTATCAACAGGTGGGTGGCGGGTGTCAGCCTCTTTTCACAAGTACCAAGTGATAGGATGAGAGGAAACAGCCTCAAGTTGTGGCAGGGGAGGTTTAGAATGGATATTAGGAAAAATTTCTTCACCAAAAGGGTTGTCAGGCATTGGAACAGGCTGCCCAGGGAAGTGGTGGAGTCACCATCCCTGGAGGTATTTGAAAGACGTGCAGATGTGGCACTTAGAGACATGGCTTAGTGGTGGACTTGGCAGTGTTTGGTTAATGGTTGGACTCTACGGTCTTAAAGGTCTTTTCCAACCTAAATGATTCTATAATTCTATGATGCTGTGAACAGAGCTGTGGTACTTGGGATGCAGTGAGGCAGCCCTCCTCCTCTGCTTGCTGCCAGGAAGGTTTGCTCCTGCATACTGCTTTTATGAGGGGTCAAGACAGTTTGGAGAGAGGCCAGAGCAAAGCAGCAAGGAATATTAGAGGTTTAAGAAGCCTGACCCACAAGAAGGGATGGAAAGAAATTGCTTCGGGTCATCAAGAAGAAAAGACTACAGGAAGATGTGCCGGATGTTTTGCAAACAAGCTAGCTCAGATACAGAAGGCAAAGGGAGTGCAACTGCTAGACAGCACTACAGGAAAAAGGGATTTTACACCAAAGTTCGCAGAGTCACCAATGTGACCAGCAGGCTAATCTGCCCTATGAATTTGCATTCATCCTCTTTAGAGCAGAGCAGCTCCATCCTTCCCCACGCAACGCAGACCTTCTCTGGTGTGTAGGACAAAACGCAACACGCTGCAGGAAGGAGGCACTTCAGCAATACCTTTCCAAACTGGCACAGGATTTTGAAACCAAAGTATTTGTGAGGTGTAACTGCTAAAAGTTTGTATATAAAGGGATTTCCAACACTGCTTCTGCTTTGGAGCTGCTAGAATACATCACTGCTTGTGAAAGGCACCCAGAATTTATCGTACCTTTTAGCATTTTGACTGCGACCTGGACTGAATCTCCTGCATTGCTAATTCCATAAGCTGTCGCATTCACCACTCTCCCAAAAGCCCCAGAACCGAGGACCTGTCCTACAAGATACAATATGCCAATATTATTTGTAGCTGGTACACCACAGGCTACTACTCCAGCATTGGCGTTTGCCTTACAGACTGCTCACCAAATTCCAGATTTTCCCTGGGAAATTCCCATTTGAGATCATATTCGAATTCTCTGAAGTCAACGTAGACGTACTCGTTATCCGATGGGCCTATCATCTGTATCATTTGCAACTGGCTTTCGTATCTGAATTGCTTTGGAAGAAAAAAAACAGTGGAATAAATCTCAGAGGAGAAGCAGCAGCCTGGTAAGAACAAGAGAAGAAGGGGCAAGTATTTATGTTTGCTTTTACCTTTTTGTATTTATGAAAAATGAATACAAACAAAAAAGCGATCAATAGGAGGAAAAATCCAACAGAGACATAGAATGCAGCATTGTCCGGGGGGGAAGAAACCGCTCCTGCAACTTTAAGAGATACATATTACTACCCACTGAATGAGAGCCTGTGTATACAGCTACAGGTGCAAGGAGAACCCGTGGTGGCTTCGTCAGCTCTGCCAGTTTGCAGTCCTCTCATGCCTGAGCCTCCTCTGCACAGGGAATGAGATGGAGCCACGTCCAAAGCAAGGAGCTGGGCAGGAGGTGTTAAGTGCTGGGCAATTCTGACATCTGTTATAATTCCCCCCCCAATGCTACCCCGATTAATAAATCTAAGTGAACAGAGGTGTTGCTGTGATCCATGGATTGGACTTTGTGAGCATAAACTGGAATAACCAATTCCTCTTCTCGTCCCACCTCCCTGCTCTCTCCCTGTGCCTTGCCCCAGGCGATGGATGGTGGGTACCGAAGCACCAGGTAGCAGCGGGTGGTCTGTACGCAGCCTGCTTGGAGCATGGCTCGGCTGCCTAGCCAGGAGCTCTCTTAACAAGCCAAGACCACACTATAAGGCGCCGGTGGGTAGGTGGGTGTTACGCGAGACCTACCCTCATGTTCTGGTAGTTTCTAAGAGCCTAAGTATTATTCTTGCTTTCTATTGAATGTTCAAACTCTACCAGTAGTCACAGCTTCTGCCAGCTGCAGTCAAAAGCACCAGACAGCTTGTTTATCCATGACAAAGGGCATCTCTGTACTGCAGATAGCTGGGTGCTTCAAAAACGCTTCCCAGATGCCACAGCATGTCCCCTGTACCTGAAATATTTGCCGTATGGAACTCATGTGGTGTTACAAGTATAAAGTGCATGGGCAAATAGTCATATTGACTTTCCTGTTCAACAAGGAAAGAATCTCTCATGCCCTTGACAAGAAGGGAGACTGCACAGCAGTTCCCAAACCAGGGATTAGCCTTCTGCCACCTGCCTACAGCAGCTGAAGAAGGTCTCTGCCCTGGTACTCACTCCTGTTTCCCAGCCAGGGACTGACCCTTGAGTGGGTCTGTTGGCTCAGTCATGCTCTTGCTTTGGTGTGCAATGACCTCCGTGGGGTGAGGAGAGCTCCCACGGGCATTTCTGGCAGCACCACAGTGACCTCCAGGAGAGGAACAACAGCCAACATCTGCCACCAGCTACCAAAGTGGCTTCAGCTCTTCCCAAGGCTGATGCCTCCAGGTTTCAGGTAGGAATTACTAAGATGAAACAAAAAAGTAGACCCCAGCATTGCCATGGCTCCATCCTGCACTTCCTATTTGTGTCAAATTTCTGCTCATTTTCATGAGGGTGGCCCCTGCTTTGGGACTAGAGAAGAGACACGTGTCTCCCATTCACCCACCGTTTCCCACACCGGGTACACACAGTGCTTGTATTTTACTTGCCGTGCCACTGCAGTCAGCTGTTTAGCCAGATAAAAAAAATACCCTAAGATGTACCACGCCAGCTTTAATTGAGAAAACTTCTGCTGAAACACTGCCTTATGGTACCTGACAGGTTAATGAAGCTCCTTTCACAGGCTGAACCAGCAGAATTGTTGGCACAGCACTCCACGGAGAAGGTTGTTGCTCTCTCCTTTACATCTAAAGTACTGCTTGAAATCCACGACCCCAGGGATCTCCTCTCTGGCAAGAAGTTGTGAATCCCCTCAGTGATTTCTTCCGTACAGCTGAAGAAGAAAGCAGACCAGTTTTGATTTTTGGCTCACGGTGGCATTTTCCAGGGGAGAAGGTGGGATGCTTTGAAACGTGTCTTACGTCTGTGTTGGAAGGGAGGGAAGGAGGGAGGGATAGATGGGTTTGGTTCTTATTTGTCACTGTTAGAGTGAGGCTTCAGAGTAGTCACCAGCCTTATTTTTTTTTGATGGACACGGCAGGGTCAGCAGTGGGTGAACCACTGAGCGGTTCCAAAGGAGCGCTACAAAAACAATAACGACAGAGGGAACCCCCAGTAAAAGTTCTAACTCCTTTCCCTGAAGGCACGTGGTTTCAACCATGAAGTTTCTGTCACTCAAGACGCAGAGCATCCACCCTGTATTAATGTCTTCTTTAAGACCTGATATGTAGAAAGAGGGAACGTTATACTTGAGGGAAAGGAAGCCAACACAGAGATAATTTCACTTTTAGCTTTTCTATCATTCATCAGCTTACTGCCTAATTTACTATCCACGTAAATAAATGAGAAAGTAAGTAAATAAATAAAATTTATTCAGCTCTACACATAGTACTAGCTTCTACATGTGGAATTTCCCAAGAAAAGAAGTGTCACAGCATTTTCTTTCCAGAAAGTTGTTTTAAGGAGTATTTTAAACTCGCTAGCTGGATGTTTTCTTTCCTCTTCCATTTCTGCACAGACTGATGTTAGGAAGCCTTTTGAGAGGTATGGATGAGAAAATGGTCTAGATATTTTTTTTTTTATATCTAGTTAAAATACTTAGAGCTTCATCCACAGCCTTCCAAAAGATAATTTGACCCAGTACTCTTCTGCACCGTGGGATAATTAGTTCTTTGGCATATCTAAAATAAAAGATGCAGAGCTCATAAAACAAATCAAAACTGTTCCAGCATCTCTTGAAATTTTAGGGCCCGACTCATTGCCCTAAATAAATAGAGGAAATGGAAACACTCTCACTTATTTTACTGGCTTTGGTAACGTGTCACTATAAGAGCTGTATAAACCAAAGCTTAACCAATTAATCAGGCCCCCATTAACCAATCCATTCCCTGAATGCCCTCTAAGTTTGGTAGGCCAAGACAAAAGCTTGTACTAGACTTTGCCACTCCCTAATTATTGATATAAACCCAGTTGGGTTTATTTCAGTGTGAAGAGCCTGAGATACAGATCTTTATAGACTTCATTTGATGCCAATAAAAAAATTGAAAACTTCCCCTAGTTTTGGTGATCTGGTTCCCCTGGGGTGGGCCCACGTCCCCTTGTACAAACAGTCGAGGGTGAATTTTACACTTAGTTCCTTACAGGCCAGTCTTCATTTAACCGAGGATAGCTCAGATACGGTCTTTGCAATGAATCAAAAAGAGGGAAAATGATTTACATGGATGAGTTCAGTTTGGGACAGTTCCTCCAAACCCAGGATGAGGCAGGGTAGCTGTCAGCGACGCAGGAGATCTGCTTGAACAATAACTGCATCGTTATTTCGGGCTTTCCTGCAGCAAGGTAACACAAGACAATTTCTGTCAGCACTTCAGTGACCAAATCCTTTACGTTTATGTGGCAATGCGACATTTGCCAAGACCAAGATCTGTTTCTGTGTTTTCAAAATAACCCACCCGCACGTCCCTGTGAGACCTGGGTGCAGCCCTCGGTCCTCTTTCCTCCAGCCCCACACCTCGGTTCTGGGCCAGGCGAGGGGAGCAGCCACTTCTCTGTACAGGCACGGCCAGACCAAAACAGTGGCAGAGCCAAAATTAGAAGTCTTGACTTCTGCTTTTCTGCAGCAAGAAGCAAGCATTCGGCTCTAGGACTCCCCTGCACCCCAGTTCCAGGTGTCCAGCTTGTACAAAATGTGCATGGAGGATCCCTGTATAAATAATATATAATAAATAATGCTCCCTGACCTAGAGCAAGGCTGAGATGCTGCAGTCTCATGGCAGAACTGAGATAACTGAGAGCATCGGTCAAGACTGTGCGTGAGCTGGAATCATATGAGGCACTGCAGCCCTAACATACATGTTATACCCCAGAGGGTCTCTAGAATAACTGCATTAACTCACAAATGCCATTAGGAAAAAAAATAATGACATGAACACACAACAGAAATCTAACATCTAATGAGGATAAGCCTTTCCTCTCACTGTGTGTCTCATGTGGGCTCCACAGCAGTCACATATATTCCAGCTCTGTAGAGTCAGAATAGTCACTGTATTTTACAGAGCTCCTAGGCTTTGTGGTTTTCTTAAGAAGTATTCGTTTTTGCAGTATATGACTAATTCCTCATATTCTGTCCTCTCTGTTTATGGCAGACTAAAGGGAAGAGAAAAAAATTAATAACTTCCTCCTCCTTCCTCTGTTCTCCATCCCTGACCAACACAAGAAATATGACCCACAAGCAGTCGGCATCCTTCCCTGACCCAGTGCCTGGATTTCAGTCGTGTAGTGCAGTGTGAAGAGAACCACATTTTTGCCTTGTGCTCCTCCATTTTTAACAATAAATCTATGCAAATGAAATGGGGAGTACCAAGGGAAAAGCAACGCATTAGCTCCATTTATATCAGTGTCAAAATCCCAGACTTTGCCAAATCTTCACAGGGTTTGTTTTCTCACTTACTTCTCACATACAGAGTGAAATTTTTTGTCACGACCGTATCATCATTTTCAGCATAAAATACATAAATCCCAGACTGGTACTGATGGTTGCAGAACTTTGATGAAATGCTGCAGAGCAAAGAAAAGGAGGGAAAAGGACAAAAGATCGACTTGAAAAAGATTTTAAATGTAGTCTAGACTCATATATATCTATTTGAAACAATTCAACATCTTCTAATGAGAAACCCAGACAAAATTATTTTTGCTTAGAGAATATAAACCCCAGAATGTAACTGTCTTGATGAGAGCATTTTTTTTCCCCTGCAGTATTGATTTCATTCTGCAATTTTCCTCACGGTTCATGGAGTACATCTGGGCTGTCAGGCTGTGTATTTTGTTACCAGTCCGTTGGAAGACAAGGTATATAACACACCTTGGCACAGGTGCCAAGACCAGCAAAGGATCAACTCTCTACTCTCCAAAGGATTTTGATGGGAGTTTCTAGGTGCTATGATAAACAGTATTAGGAAATAACAATGACAGGTAGGATCACATGAGATAAACCTCTCCAAATGGAAAGATCTGACAGAAACTCAGAAAGGAAATCATCATCAGAAGTTCATCGTCAATGAGACAAAGCACCAAACGTCAAGATATTTCTGCAGGAGGAAGGCCAGCTTTCCACTAAGCCCTACGGTGATGGCAGGAAACCAAGACCCAGACGGTGCAGGAGATGGCTTGTGGCGGTGGAAATGGTGAGGGAGGGCTCTAAGAAGTCCCTGGGCAGAGGCAACAGCGGAGGACTGCAGAGACTTAAAGGTTCATGCACAGCTGACCTGCTGAGTCACAGGCCGATGGGACATGGGATGAGGCACAAAGGGAATATAGAATCTTACAGAGATGGCATCCTATTTCTGTCCTTTTGACTAGGTTATTGTCATCAGGATGACTGTCAGATTTAAATGGCAGCTATTGCAGTTCATCAGCATTAGAAGACCACTTAAGACAATCTTTTCTTAGGTTTACTTGCTGGCATTTTGGGGGCAGATGTTTTGGCTGATTGCTCAAGGATAACTGGGTAGGAGACTTCCAACTCAGTTTCGATGGTAAAGGCAAGCAGGTGTCTCAGGGAGTTTGAAGCAGAGAGAAAAAAAGACAGCCCATACCAGCAATTTGCCAAGCAAGAGAAAGCAGTAATGAGCTCAAAAGAACTAATGAGCTCAGAGAACTAAACCCAGGGTATTTCTCCTTAAGCAAGACACATGCAAAGGAACCAAGTATCACCTCGCAATTCTAAAACAGGAGAACTCACGTCGAAGCCACTGGTAATTTTGCCTTCTGACTAAGGCAACACCTCCATACGGTTATTGACTTTTGAATATCTTCACCTGAAATGGCCTTAAAGATGTCCCTGAGCTTAGGGATTTTTTTAAAAGCAACTCCTTTTAAGCTGCCTCAAAATGGATACTGAAGGCAGGAGCAACCACAAATCATTCATTGCTTTTGAAATCCTAGGTCTGAAGCATTCATCCTAATGAAATAATGAGAAAATAATTTTAAAAGCACGTCTTTGATACCTGAAAATATAAGGGGATGTGAGATAAGTATTATAAATTTAACAGAGGCCATTCTGTGTATGAAAACTCATTTGCTTTTAGGAGGGAAGTGAAAATCAGCAGTGTGCTAAAACAGAGACACAACAAAAGCAAATAGAAAATGGAAATTCTGAAGGGATGTCTGAATATGTGTAAGGGCAGCGACAGAAGAGATGAATCCTTGGGACTTGAAATTAAAAGCTAAAGCAGCAGACAAAGATAATTAATAAAATTTAATATGATCTATAATCAGGAGGAATGATTTGATAAGGAAATGGTAGAAATAAAAAAAAGATAAAAATAGGAAATGAAAAAGGATATGAAAGAAATAAAGTAGAAGTGTTGGGAGATGCCTTCACACAGAAATCAACTAAAATATGCAAAGTTAGACTCACGATACGTTAAGATGCGTGATAACCTTTTTGGTTTGTTTCAAGAAACTTTCTGCTTTAAAATCACATTGAAAGCTGCAGTGCTACAGCTTGCAGGAAGAATCTCCTGACCTCCCTACCCCTTGCTGCTTCTGGGGACTTCAAGCTGAATGAAATATCTACCCCTACTCTTTTTCCTCAGGTGAGGCACGTCTATCCAATGCTACTATTCAACCAAAACTGGATAGCTGTGGGGGATGTTTGTACAGAAGAACGTACCTGTCAGATGAAATAACCACCAAATTCATATATTCTTCCCTCAATTATATTTCTCCATAAAATAAATAGGTTGATAAATAAATGCAAAGTATAACTACCTAAAATGAACATAAAAAAAATTAAATTATTTACTCAACAGTGCCATCACACGGGTGGCCGAGTTATCCGTTTGAAGCAGCCTCCAGGCCGAGCTCCAGCGATGCTCGGGGCAGGGAGGCGGCCGTGGCCAGTGGCCGATGGCTAAGCCAGCCCAGGACGCGCTGCTCCAGGGAGAGCAGCCAGACTTTCCGCTGCCCGGCAGATGGTGATCGGCCCTCAGCAACCGCTACTGCTGGGCTGAAGTGACTCATAAATCCCAGGCTGCCAGCAGCTGCACCTTACCGGTTAATGAGGGTCACCTAAGCTATTCCAAGAGTTCTCTAAATTGTTATTGTTGGCCCAGTCCCTAGCACCTTCTTCTTATCTGGATTGAATTTACACCAGCTGTCAATCATCCAAGCAAAACTGGCTCCTGCTCTTACAAGCAGTGAGAAGAGGTCTGTACCAGCTGCAAAGCAAATCAGCTCGGCATTATCAGCTGGAGGGAGGTACCTAATGGACAAGGATGAGCGAGTGCTCATGGCCGTCCTCTGAGACATCGTTTCCAAAATCAGTCTTGACCACAAAGAACAAATCTGCCGAGCCCACGTCAGGCATTGCAGATTAGTCACTAACACCCACCCAACGCTATCAAAGTTTGCTGACAGCCCTCACTTTATCAGCAGGGACAGAGTTCCTGTGGCCATTGCCAGGAGATGACAATTTACTAATCTGAACTGAGCTGTCTCTGAACCTCATGAAGGTCTGACTCCGAGACACCACCTGATGCAGATGGAAAAGCCAGTCTCTTGCAAAGATGACTTGGCAAGCTAGCAGATAAAATTAAGTGTACCACAATACTACGGAAAGAAATCATAAAAAGTGTAATCAAGGCTGTGACACAGTTTTATGCAGATGCTGAGAGAGGTTTTAAGAATATGAGAAGAAATCAGTGCAGCCACATTAACTCCTGCCTAGGTCCTGCTTGGGTTTAAAGCTAAAACTTTAAAAGAGCAGCTTGGCTTTATTTTCATTTAGGTGAATAAGAGCTGTTACCTTGACAGCTATGGGACTACTCTGAAAGAAACCCTGAAGGAAATTAGATAATGTTATCAAGAAATTAGAAAGCCTAGGGAATGGAGAAAACATTAGCCTTAAACAGGATTCATGCCAGAACTTCATTGTAGGAAATAACAGAAAAGGTAGATAACTAACAGGTTTATTCAAAACATGTTTTGCAGCAGTGGAAGAATACATGACCTGGGTAATGAGCAGAACGGTATGTTTCTGTGGCACAGGCACTGTCGAACAGATCTAACAGTGGCCTGGGAAACTACGGGGCCCTGGACTCGATTTGAGCAGTTTGAAAGACACTGGGAACATCATCAAGAACAGGATGACAAAAGGGGAACATGTGGAACTTGTGATCCAGTAGGAAAGCTGCAAGAGATCTGTAATTGAGAAATTATGTTAGTGAGAAGGGGAATGGCAAAATGCATATTAACTAGAGGGTTCCTAGATGCATAACTCACCAAAGGGTTCAGTATAACATGGAGAATAAAGTGATCCTAGAAGTTAGCTACATGAAGTGCTGCTGAAAGCCAAAATCATGTTTGAGCGCCTTTTGTTAACGCAGCTTCATCGCATGGCCCATCCCCATTTTAAAAACACAGAGTACAAAACACGGACAGTAAGCATTCCAAATGAGATGCAAAGAGGGAAAATTATTCTATCAAATTATTCCAAAATATTCAAGTACCTGCGTCCATCCACACTGAAACTTTGTTTACATGGAAACATTTTCTGGGAAAATAGCCACATGCATCTAACTGGTGGATATGCTGTAAAGTTAACTTCAAAGCAAAACTCTTCCTCACCAATTTCAAAATCGTCTTTAGAGTTGGTTATATTTATAAATCCTTTTTCTGAAAAAAAAAAAATCCCATTAAAAATATTGTATTACAAAGGCTGGAGTGCTTATTGAAGGAATTTTGACATCTGTATGTTTTTCACTTTGGTTATCACAAGAAAAAAAAGCACCATGTTACATCACAAAAAGCATCCTGTTAATCAAAATAAGATAATCCTTCAAAATAGTACTGAAATGATGTCACTGTGTTCAGCTGCAGACAAATGATCTGAACCTGCGAAAGTTGTATATTTGGTCAGATCAGAGCCCTTCCAAAATGGTCCAACATTTGTCCCCAGTCCACCCTATAGAGCCAGAGGGCTAACAATGCCATTATTATCCGGCTTGTTTTAGGTGTGTGTTCCAGGTGTTAACAGCTGCGTCTCCTGGCTTTCCTCTAAGAGGGAACAAAACCAGGCGGCACCACCAGCATAATCAGATGTTGATAGCAGTTGTTTCTCCTTCCCTGAAATGAGCTGAAGGTTTTGCAAATTGGTCTTGTAGCTGCTCCTTTATTTCCCCCTCTAAAGTAAACATACTTGATGCAAGATGACAGCAACATGAAAAAGTATTTTGAAGATGTGCATGAACCATGAGCTGCTGGTACTTGCCCTGCTAGGGTGGGATTAGTTTCACCTAATGGAGCTGTCAGAAGTTCAGTGACCCACCTAAGCTACTTGCTTGAACCTCTGATAAACTCAGCAGAATGAGACAGGCACATCCAGATGTATCCCGTCCTAAAATCGAAGATGTACTGAACTGCTTCTGGAAAAACCTGTTTCTTGACTTCTGAAGGAACCAAAGTCATGGCTGGGGCTAGATGTCTCATGACGTGAAATGAATCCCACCCAAAGAGACTGAACAGCGGACACGTGTGGGACGAGGCTGCCCTGAAGGCATCAGTGGGGCTAGGATCAGCTCTGTAAAAATCACAGAGGGATATACATTGGAAGAGATCTCTGGAGATGTCTAGTCCAGCTCCTCCTCGGAGCAGGTCCAACTAGATGAGGTTGCCCAGAGCCATGTCCAGCTAAGTTTGGGGTATCTCCAGGGAATTAGACTCTACAACCTCTGGGAAAGTTGTGCGAGTGTTTTATCAGCCACAGGGTGAAAAACTGCTCTGTGGAAATATTGGTGGACTAGGTTTTTCCTTCTGAGTGTTTTTCTTCTGGTTATAACCCTATATTCTGCTTGGCATGTTTTATCTCTGTCTAGCTTACTGGCTTTAAAAATGCTATCTGGAAACTCCCATATAAACCACAAAAATGTCAGTATTTAAAAAAAAAAAAGCCATTCCTTTCATGACTGTTCTCCTACTTTTTGATATTAAAGGCTTATTGGTTTTATAAATTGGATCTTCATAATTTGAATGATCTTTTGGACTTCATCCTTCCAGGCAGAATGTCATCTCTGTGTGGACTGTTAACAACACAACCAGCCAAAAGTAAAGGCTTTCTCCAGAGTGTGCACAAGGACCTTGGAGCAGGGTATGCCGTTTCTGTGGAAAACAACTCAGAAAAAGTAGTTTCTTTCTTGAAGGAGAAAGAAAATAGCACATTATTCCTTGGCTTATCATTTTTTTGGCAGGTTTAAGTGTACTTCTGCCAGAGAAACAGTGAACGTGATTATTCAGCAATGACAGAGAGGTGACATGAAATTATTGAGACTGGAATGAAAGCTTTCAAATCGCTGTATTTATTGTATTCGTTTATTTGTTGCTTTAAACCTGACATGTTGCAAAATAGCTTGCATATTCCTCAATCAAGATTGCATCATGCTAAAAATTCTTTAGTCAACACTGGTGGAAATTGAGCGTAAGAACTGCAGAAACAAAAAGCCTTGCAGCTGCAGTTGTTGGCTCGATCTCTGTCGTGCTTTAAAGTGGCCTAACGACCCTGCCTGACCTGACCAGCTACACAGGATGGGGTAAGTTGGTTGAAGCATCAATTAGCAAAGAGCAAACCAGAGCTGTCCGGCTGCAAGGCGTTACTAGAGACTAGAAGCCCACCCACCAATGTAGTTACGCTAGCCAGGCTCCCCAGGCAATGCAGTATGTGCCAACCAAATCAGTTTTGTCTCGGTTAAGTTACATCCTGACCATTCCCAGCGCAGCTATAGCTGCTGGCTCACGCACAGTGATGGTTTAAAGGTAGGATGCTGATCATTTCAGAAACTGCGACCCTATGACATGGACCTAAGCGAAATCTGTATCTGTATCCCTGCTGAAACTGAACCTGGGATGCTGGTACAAATTCACACCAACACTGGGGTGGATCAGAAGGACAGGATGTCCCTGTAAAACCTTGGAGAGAGAAGCACAGGTGTTAGCTAGCTATGACAACATCCCCCCACTTTAATCCACCATGTAAATAACCAAAGAGGTTTTTTTCGTCAGCAAAGCCAATGAGCCCTCAGAAGTTTTGTCGGCGTAAAGAGGGATTAAGGAGGGTACGGACAATCATCGTGGCTTGGCGTACCTCAGTCAAAAAAACCCCCACTCAGAAATACAGCCTTTCGGGGGCAGTGACTCAAATATCCCACGTTACTGTGACACATACGCACACCTGATAGTGTATGGGTCCAAGAAGCCACTATTTCTGAACTGGGCACCAGTACCGAGAACGAAGAGGATCTTGCCCTACCTCTGTGCTACTCGCCCAGCCCTACCTTCCTGTTTACTATGAAAATGTCTGTAGAAAAGATGCCCAGGTATCATTATACTCAGTTATTGTAAATAACTCAGTTATTGTAAATACTCAGTTATTGTAAATAATGAGACAACTTCCCGCTCAGTTGTAGGCAGAAGCTGAAAAGAGGATATTGCACTGGGAAAGTAATTTCTGAAGAGACTGGGGTAAGTATTCTCACTTCCTACCATTCCTAGCCTAGGTGTTGTAAACTCTGAGAGCAGCTACGTCTAAGGTCAAATGTGTGGCGAGTGCTTCAGAGCGCCTTGTTCTCAGGGCTACAGACTCCAACTCCAGGCACACCAGTCAAAAAACTATTCCCGGTGCCTACTCCAGCAGCACCATCCTAACTACAGCTTTCCTTCTTATGCCTTATTTCCAGACTTATGCCTATTGTATATTATTTCCACCTGAGAAACAAGGTTTGCAGTTGGGGCTGGTTTGGTCTAACTTCAACACTGCTGGCTTTTAAATCAACATGTTGCTTAAGTAAAGTGACATTTCCTTTGGTATACTTTTGATTTTTAAAAACTTTCAGGCCTTGTGTAGCTTGGTGTTAGGAGAATGGTTCCCTTCAGGGCCTGGAAAGCAGGAGACAGGCAGAACAACCAATAATGCTGTTATTGGTTGTCTCTCTAGTTTCAGGTTTTCCTTCAGATCCATCGCAGCTGCAGCAGCACTTTGGCATGGCAGCACTCGCAATTCATCATCTGTGGGCTTACATTCTCCATTAACACAAAAGTTTTCATTTCTTTTCTGCTACCAGTATCGGAGCAAAAATTCTTCCCCAGATTTACTTTCCCATAAAAAAATTTGGCAAACTTAAATGGCTGCTTGTCAGTCACTCCCTTGCCATAAGCAGAGAGGGTCATTTCTTGTTTGTTCTGCATTTTGAGTGGGAGAGCCCACCACCAAGAACTTTCAACTCTTCAATTCCTTCTTGTCAGATCCAGGTCAGGCCTGGTACAGATTTTGCATCTGCTTTTTTCTGTATCAGAGCAATGAGCACCTGAAGGGACCATACCACACGAGAGCCTCTGCCTTACCTCCCCACCTCCGAAGGGGCAGCAAAGGTGGGGTGGAGGTGCCGTACGTGGGTGAGCAAAAGGGAGATGCAGTGGGAGCGAGTGGCAAGGTGGAGATTGAGGCCACAGCTACAGCTTTGCAAAGCCCATACTGGAGTCACAGCAGGACATTTCTGTCTCACATTAGTGGAAACCAGCCACTGGTCCTTCCAATCTCCGGCCAAACTAACGTATGGAGCATTAACAGCTGAACATGCAGGGCAGGTCATGCATTTTATGTCCTTGGGCAGCTCCAGAAACGGTGTTTTCTGCCGTGCTTTACCTCTAGCTGTTTGTACGTGCTCGGCAGCTGCCAGCGTCCGAGTTGGCGGCACAGAGAAGGGCTGCACAACGACACTGCTCCCCCCTGCCCAGGAAGCCCGAGGCTTAGTCCCTGGGGACCTTATGGCTTCGTGTCCCCACAAAAAGCCACCATGGCTTTGCATCACGCTGGCTGAGAGTCACCTACAATAATGTGAGATGAATCCCAGCCTGCGTTTCTAGACATACCATTGAAACAATCATGTAGACTTGATCTCTAAACAGCTCCATCTCATTTCACTTCTAAAAGCACTGTCTTTTGGGGGGAATTATTTGAAAAGCAATATAAAGAAAAAGTTGATTATCCTCAGGTCCAGAATGACTTGACTCAGATTAATCTCTTGGCTCTCCTGGACTGCCAGTAAGCGCAAACAGACTTTCTCCTTAGAAAAGGAGCTGTAAACATTTGCTGGATACCTGCAAGCAAAGGACTGCAACATGGAAAACAAAGCAAAACAACCAACCGAGGACAAAATGAACAGCAGGGGTTAGAATTACCTAAAACTGTAACCAAAGCAGTTTGATTCAGATGAACAGTAGAAGAACAGGTATAATGTCCACTATCACTTCTTCCTGCCGCTGAAGCAAATGCATACTGGATCCGAACTGCTGAGTGATCTGTTTGATATTCTAATCCTTCAAACTGGCGATCCTAGTTTTCAACAGAGATTCCCATTTAATCGGTTGATAGTGCCCAACATTACCCATTTTAAAATAGGCCCTGTCTTCTTACCTGCTCAACTTCTTTGTTTTCAAAAGATAGTTTTATTCCAAATTTATAATTACGGTGAACAGCTCTGCATCTGATCAGCAATGGTTCCCCGACTTTAAGAAGTAATTCAGGTAAAGGTGCTGCTTGCCTTTCATTTAAATCTACAAAATCAAAACATAGTCACTGAAACAACTGTCACATCGCCTGGAACAATGTTCAGTTAGATCAACATTTTTTCTGCTAATGCTGTATAAACATCCCTTATTACACTGTAATGATAATTGGAATTTGGGAGAATTACTCATTAATCATGAAATCAGTAAATTTGATGGATTTAGATATCTCAAACCAAATTTTGTCATAATTTACAAGATATCTATAGGGCACAGTTCAGTGCAGAGCTTAACTCAGGTCAGGTTGATTTAAAAAAACAGACAAACTTGAATTTATATATTCATTTATAATTATTTATAAAGTTATATATTTGAGAACACTTTGAAGAGCATTTCCATGCAACACAGTCCTAAAAGAAAAAAGTTAAAGAAGAAAAAGTTAAAAGGTGTTTAGGAAGTGCAGAAGGGTAAGACATTTTTTACAGAGACCACAAATAGCTAGTAGAATGTAGGTTTTTTAAACATGCGACAGAGCAACCATATTCACTGTTAGATTTGTTCCACTAAGTACAAACAAGTCGCTTAGCCCACAAAGAGTACTCAGAGGAGTAGTGCAACTACAGCGGCAGGATCCAGCTCACGTGTAAGTAAACCTTAGAGGGAAGTTACCTATTGTAAAGAGGCTGGCGCATTCTCTGCCCAGGTCATTAACTGCACAGCACCATATATAAGTTTGAAATAATTCGTGTTGTACCTTCTGTATGCCATCTATTTTCCCAGTTTCTTCATGCATTTTATCAGGGCAACTGCAATTACAAGCACAATTATTCATTGACTTATTTGCTTTTAACCTCAAGCAAATAAATCTGATAAATCTCCAAGCCATGAGAATATGCAAACAATAGTGGGAAAACTGGATCTTACATAGCTGAATAAAAAGGAACTAGGAAAGGTGAAGATAAGAACATAAAAATGTCACAGCTTAGGCAGAAATATAAGCTGTAATGGCCTGAATGTGATCAAACGGGCTCATAGACAGGTAATGCTGTGACTACAGTCTGGACAAGAGTGAAATCATAGAGGCCGAGCTTTCACACCACATCTTTGAACTGCTGGTGGTGGGAGCTGCTGCAAATCCAGCAGCTGTTGTAAGACCCAGATCCCAAACCTCCACGCTGCAGAGAAAGGCATTATTCCCGCTGTTAATAGAATCAACTTTATAGATTCATAGAATGGAAAAAAAAAATCATTTAGCTCAGAAAATGATGACCCCTTGTAACATGCTTCAGGTGAAGTCCCCAGTGACTGGAAAAAGGGAAACATTGCACCCATTTTAAAAAAAGGTAGAAAGGAGGACCCTGGGAAGGTCTCACCTCTGTGCCTGGGAAGATCATGGAACAGATCCTCCTAGAAGCTATGCTAAGGCACATGGAGGACAAGTCCTGCCTGACCAACCTAGTGGCCTTCTATGATGGAGTGACTACATCGGTGGGCAAGGGAAGAGCTACACATGTCATCTATCTGGAGTTCTCTAAGGGCTTTGACACAGTCCCCCACAAGATCCTTCTTTCTAAATTGGAGAGATATGGATTTGATGGGCGGACTGTTCGGTGGATGAGGATTTCATTGGATGGTTACATCCAGAGGGTAGTGTTCAATGGCTCAATGTCCAGATGGAGATCACTGAGAAGTGGTGTCCCTCAGGGGACCGAATTGCGACCAGTGCTGTTCATTGTTGACATAGACAGTGGGATTGAGTGCACCCTCAGCAAGCTTGCAGATGACACCATGCTGTGTGGTGAGGTTGACATGCCTGAGGGAAGGCATGACATCCAGAGGGACCCAGACAAGCTCAAGAAGTGGGTCTGTGTGAACCTCATAGGGTTCAACAAAGCCAAGTGCAAGGTCCTGCACCTAGGTTGGAGCAACACCTCGTACCAACACAGGCTGGGGGATGAAGAGATTGAGAGCAGCCCTGTGAAGGACTTGGGGGTACCGGTGGATGAAAAGCTGGACGTGAGCTGGCAATGTGCGTTTGCAGCCCAGAAAGCCAACCGTATCCTGGGCTGCATCAAAAGAAGCCTGGCCAGCAGGTCGAGGGAGGGAATTCTCCCCGTCTGCTCTGCCCTGGTGAGACCCCCCCTGCAGCACTGCGTCCAGCTCTGGGGTCCTCAGCGCAGGAAAGACACCGTCCTGTTAGAGCGGGTCCAGAGGAGGGCCACAAGAATGATCAGAGGGATAGAGAAAGGCTGAGAGAGTTGGGGTTGTTCAGCCTGGAGAAGAGAAGAGAAGGCTCCAGGGAGACCTTATTGTGGCCTTTCAGTTCTCAAAGGGGGCCTATAAGAAAGATGGGGACAAACTTCTTAGTAGGGCCTGCTGCGGTAAGACAAGGGGTAATGGTTTTAAACAAAACCAGGGTGGATTTAGACTAGATATAAGGAAGAAAATTTTTAGGATGAGGGTGGTGGAACACTGGCACAGGTTGCCCAGAGAGGTGGTAGATGCCCCATCTCTGGAAACGTTCAAGGTCAGGCTGGACGGGGCTCTGAGCAACCTGATCTGGTTGAAGATGTCCCTGCTCATTGCAGGGGGTGCTGGACTAGATGCCTTTTAAAGGTCCCTTCCAACTCAAACTGTTCTATGATTCACATTTCCAAAAAATATGAAAAACTGGAGGGAAACAAGGTATCTTTGATTTGCTCTTGTGACATCAAAATACTAGAATCTGGAATAACTTTTTTTCAGTCCAAGAGCTGAAAGTTTCCAAAAGAGCACAAAAGCTAAAATTTCTAAGAAAAATGTGTTGCAGCACTCCAGAAGTGGTTCACAGAGACACAGGTTTTCAACCAGCATGCGGGTGTGCAATCCATCTGAGTGCACCTCCACAAATTCTGACCCAAAATCTCTTCTTCAGTTATCTCCGCAGCTCACTAGGCACACTAAGCAGTACAAAGCCTCCCCTTTCTTCTTCAGAAGATGGTAAACTTCCAGTCTAGAGATTCACCATGCATGTAAACTTAGACTGTACCTCTTTTCAGGTGTTTTGCAAAATATCCACTCCACAGAGGGCCGGGGGTAGCTCTCAGATATGCACTCAATAGCATCTGATTTTTCCCTTTTCCTGAAATAGGGTTTGCCTGGTTTCTCTGTTAAAAGAATAATGCAAATATTTGAGAATGCTGAAATAATTTCGAAACAGTATTTTGCTCGTTTGGCAGTACATGAAGTTACAGAGTTGTAATTTGTTTCAGGAGGTTTCAGCACTGAGGGAATAGATTCTGCCCTAGGGATATTGTGGGTTGGTCTCAGGAGCTTTTCAGCCTTGATTGCTAAATGCACAGCTTCCCCCATATCAAAGGCCTGCCTCTATACACCAGAGGATAATCCTGAGATTGATACTGCAAGGTGTTAATTTGCTGTGGTTGCTATTCATTTCACTGGGCAGGAGCACAGATACCTTTCGAAATCACATCCCGAGCCCGGTGGCCTTTGGTGGAGTATCTGTTGAGACTACAAAGTCTCTACACTACATGGGATCGTTGCAAACTACTCAGTCAGATCAGATACACGATGGAAAAACAACAGGTGATAACGACTTCTGATAACAGCAGACTTCTCTATCCTATATCTGTAACCCGGGGGAAAAGGTTCCTAGACAACTCCCAGTCCCCTGAACACGGCAGGCACAGACTTGGACTAAGCACAAAACCGTGACATATTAAAACTGCGAAAGATTTGACTCAAAACGAAAAGCACTGTGTCTGATTTTAGGTCATCTTGCAATGAAATTACAGCTTCCACACAGAAGAGCGACATTTTCTTTAGAGCCGTATTTCCATTGCCTGCAAGGTGACATGCTAAGGTGAAACCAATGCTTTTGGCTTTTTAATTTCTTTCTTCATTTATCTCTTCTAAGCTGGGCCTAAAAGACTTTTTTTCACCTATGAAGAGTCACATCTCAGTTGAAGGATTCACATCTAGCCTGGAGGATTTGAGAGATGTAATTATCATATTAGATTCACAGGAGCAAATAGAATGCAATCCAAGCAATCGATATGGAAAAGAACTTTATAGAGGCTGTTTTGAACTACTCTTGCTTGCACATATACTAACATTTTTACCTCTAAAGCCTAATTGATATAGTAGAGAAGGTAATTTTTAATCAAATATTTAATACACTGTCCCTTCAATGAAGCTGTTAAAATTATAACTGGGACATGCAACAGGCCTTCAAATGAAACACAGAGAGACTGGAGGTGACACTTCTGACACCTGAGAGAGAAAAAAAGTCAAACATAAGAAATACCTTAAAAACAAATGAAGAGGGAATAATGAAGAGGGATTAGTCACAGTTTATTAAAAACAAGGCAAGTAATGATGCTCATTAAACCTGTCTCTAGGAGGGTCTGCCAGTCTTTGAGCTGTTCGGATTGATGTTTTTCCTTCTTTTCTTTGAAATTTCTTTTGATTTTTTTAATTTTATCTTTGAATTCTGCACTTTCCAGACAAAATAATAGTGTTTCTCTTCTGTTAAAAAAAATCATGTCAATGTGGGTCTTTTTTGTTTTAAGATGTTCTTGGACACCCCTGCTTAGAAACAGAAACTTGAACTTTGTTGCAGCAGTTGCCTTTGCATCAGAGATGTCTCTTGTGTGATCCTTGAGAAAATTCAATCAAATCTGCTCCCACTTTGAGCCTTTCAAAAAGTCACACCTCCCACGTGCTCTTTCATGAGCATTTAACAGCAGTTAAAATCTCAGCTTCTCAGGCAACCTTGCGCTGAGCGGCTGCAGTACCGATGCATTTTACCCTAAAACCCAATAAACAAGTAAAGGCTGGCACTGAGGAAAGGAACCTTGTCTTTCCCCTCCCTCGGTGGTGCCTCTTGCTGCCCAAAGAACAGCAAAAGGAAAAGCTATGAGAGAAGTGCAGAGAACCAGCGGCAGGCACAGGCGGAGACAGGCAGAGTGGGACAAAGCACGACTTCGGAGCACCAGAGACCAGAAAATAAAAGGGATGTCCTGACCTGGTCCAGATAACAGCCCAGCCGGCAACACCGAGAATAAACAGGTTAAGATGCAAGCAAACAAATCTAGCCCACAAGCTTTGAGAGCACACAGAAGCCACCCTCAATTTGTCCCTTTTGGTACAGAGGAAAATCTCTCATAGGGGAGAAGAGGGCTGCCACGCATTTACATCTTTATTTGTTCATTTGCATGGTTTATTGACTGGTGAAAGCTGACTCTCACGCAGTCTGTGGTTTTGACTTCAGCCTCTGAAGGCAGCTCCAAGTCCTATGCAAATCTAGGAAGATGCTTGAAATGCAGCACGCAAGAGTTCTGTTGCTTTGACTGAACTTGAACCTCTCCTCTTGAACCTATTGATGGAGTGACCCCTTTCATCTGAGATAGATATACTTACTTCGGATGAGAACAGGCACAACTATTGTGTAATTGCTGGTTTTACTTGTGACCGAGAGGGTGTGTTTTCCAGCTTGTGCTTCTTTTATTTGGGAAAAAGCCAAAGACGTAACATATCTATAAAACAGAAAGTAAAGCTGAATTTGTTATCTAGAAGGTAATATGCAGCACACACAATAAAATGTTAGCTCTTTAGCTCTTGCAAAATCCCTTCAGAGATACTAGTATTCATTATGTACGTAGCGCCCTTCAACCTGAAGTGTTTTTGTCATGTATGTTCCTACACAAGCAGCACATAGGAACTTGCAGCCATGGGTACCACATGCTTAATGCTAAGCTTTGGGACGGACGGACTTCCTGATGTTAGGACAGCTGGGGAGGTCCACAGGGAAATACTTTACCTACAGTCCCATCCTGCATGTTTTGCAGGGGGAGGCAATAATCCAGCCTTAGGTTCCAGCCCTGGTTTGGCTGTGGGAATTAGGATGCTGTTGCTGCTGTTGTTCCTGATCTGTGGTGTGACCCCAACAAGTCACATAATTCTTCATGCCTGCTTCTTTGACTATAAAATCATAATTTTGCCTCACATGAGCACTGCAAAGCTCACATCGATCAATATCAGAGTGTCAGTGGAGACCCCCATGCCTGATGCTATACAATTTGAAAGAACAAGCTTATTTCAAACTATTTTTGGCTTCAAGATTTGTATGTGTCTATGTGTCTGAATGACAATCAGCAATGTGCTGCCAGGTGACAACAGTCAAGAAAGACTAGAAGTTTTAAAAAGATAATGTATAACATGAAATCAAATGCAAACATAGTCACAGAAAATATTCCATTTGCATCCAAAACCGAATGATCTCTTAAAGGATCTTTGATCCAGTACATCCCTTGACTTACCGATTCTCCGGGTCCAATGAAGGTTTACAAGCTTTGCTCTCTTTAAAGAACCAAAAGCATGATATGATCTCTGAAATGTTCATTATCACTCTTAATTCAATATCTTCAAACATATTGACTTCCACATTTTTAGTTGGTTCATAGATGTTCTCTGCTCCTTGAGAAGTCAAATAACAACCAAGATCTTCCAAAATGGTAGAAATCTGCAATGCAAGAGGACAGATTGTTATCTGTTTATTAGCAATTAGCTCTATTTGCTTTTTTGCATTCAAATATTTTAAAAGGATGCTCTTCTGAAAAAGCTTTCATAAATTAATAATGCCTCACAATGCCCAAATATGACTACAAATTATACTGAAGTAACACCTTCATCATACCTTCATTTTGTTTACTTTTGGTTTTGGTTTTTTTATTTCTACCGTCCAATTTGTTCATAAATACGTCAAATTCTAATGCAGGAGGAAACACTACAGGATTCCTGTTGAATTAGCTAATTCTGCTCTCTAGACAGACATCACAGAACAATTTTAGCCAGAAACTTGATAATTCCCCTTAGTGATGTAGGCTATTCTTTACTCTCATTTTTGTTTCCTTTCACGTAGAACCCATAGGAAGACATAGAAATATAATACAACCTTTCTGTTTGCGACCTCAATGCAAAGGCAGGGCCAGAATATTATTTTTTTTTAGCATCCCACTGCTTGTCACTGCATCATCTGGCTAGACTGCTCCTCAACTCCTTGGGGGCTTTACTAGGCAAGGAACACTTGGGCTGGGTGCCTTCACATCTTTCATTTCCTCAACACTGCATATGGTTAAAGGAGAATCGCAAACAGAAAGAGAATATTCCACAGTCATTCTGAAAACCACCGATGGTTTAATGAGTCTCTAAGCTTAGCTGCAGCAAGAGGTGGCAAGTAAATAGCTCCATGTGAACAGTAGCCCTACAAGTCTCCATTACTTTGGTTGGTGAAATTTATCCAGTGTAAGTTTATGAAAGGACAGAGCTCCTTGCAACTCTGCCCTGCACTGTGCTGGGCCAGTTGGTTCTTCTTCTTTGCTCCTTTTTTGTCCCTTCCCTTGATCTGAGAAGCATCTAGAGATAACAGCCACACTTTGCTTCGTCTGACACAAAGACAGCACAGCTTTGACTGGTATACTTTCATTTGTTATCTGAATTATTGATTTATTTGTCCAGGAATTAAAAAGATTTCCTAAGACTAACTTGAAACAGGAATCCTCAGGAAATATTTTAATCGTGGGTCTCAGCTGCTTTATAATTTAGTTGCACACCACCTCTTCTTGGCCTTCTGCCATTTTGAGTCAGAAGAGAAGAAAAAAAAAATAAAATTTGGTTCCCTATGCAGCTTTGGTGTCTCAGCCAAGGTTTAGACCTGACAGGGATTTATGGGCTTTGGTGGTGGGAATAGAAGGTGATACAGCTTCCTTATCAGTCCCAGCAGCTGTGGCGCACACACACACACACACACACACACACACACTAGTTCACCCCGTGCCCTTGGCATTCCCCTCTTAGGGGCACATAGTTTTTTACATTGATACATTTCCAGCAATATTCAGCAATATTCAGGCATGCTGATGTGAGACAGCATCAAGGCAGCAATTAAAAAATCAGTTTTAGAGAAAACTGGTACTTATTTATTTACAGTTTCAAAGTATGAATTGTGGTATGTATTTCCCTCTAACCTCTGTAGTCGTATTTGGCCTAACCCTGGTTATTTTGACTGTGACATCCTCACAGCCTAAAGGTTTAGGGTGTTGTAAGCTTCTGGGAAGGTATTTCTGGAATGGACAGGAATATTTTATAAGCAACTCATTCTCTGTTAGATTACCTTAGGAGATACCAATGTCTCTAGTGTTCCTGAACCTTCGTCCTTCTGGCTGATAAACACACATGTAATCTCAGATGTATTTTGAATCATTGCAGAAGTGAAAGTAACTGCTGTCATAATAAGAACTGTAAAACAGAAATAGAAAACAAATGTAATCATGTCTAGATCTCTGCTCAGGGATGATCACTTTAGTAAAATTAAAATACAACAAAACTGTAGAAAGATTACATCTTTTTAAAAGCAAAAGGCAAAAGGAATATGCAGATATATTGCATGCATTTGCAAACTCTGCATTTGTGTGTTGAAGCTGAGTGGAAGCACTATTCGGAGAACCTTTCAAAAAGCACAGATGCATCACACTTTAGCAGTATGTCTCATAATATTGCATAAAACATCCAAAGACAAAAGCCTGTATGTGTTATGGAGTTTCCTTTAGAAACCATATTATAAAACACAGGCTCCCTCTTGCAGATCACTTCTGCATCAGTGTGTCTGAAAGGGCTCTGCAGCACCAAACCCTACAGCCGCGGGTCGGCATTTGCCCGTTGTGAGCCCAAGGATGATCATCCACCACCCCTCCCATCGGCACTAAGGAGGTGTCCAAGTCAGAAACATTCCCCGAGCACCCCTCACTTCTGCTCAGAGCAACGGCAGAATAAAGTCCTCAACTTGCAATGGCAAAATATAGTCTTCCAACCTGCCTCCAAGAGCCCACACTCAGCTCACCCAAGGACTCAAGATCTAGTTGTCCCTTTCCCTTCTCTCCAGGACAGGCTGTATTTGATCTGACATACCAGACACTTTCCCGAGCCTTCCTGGCACGGATCTGTGCACCCCAGCCGCTCACACGGGAGGTCCAGGTTAGATGCTTCTTCCCTGGAGCTGCCATTCACAGCCCTGTGCCTTTCCCCTCTGGTAAGCAAACAAAGCAGCAATTCCCACTGTTCTGAGGAAAGCAGATGCAGAAAGCAGAGGGCAAGGAAGAGTAAGTCCATGGCTTTTTGTTGCCTTCCCCTTCCTCCATATCTCTCCGGCTCTGTCACGCTCTGGGAGCCTATACAGCCTGGGCAGCTCACTTGCCAGCTCCCAGCAGGAGTAGCAAATGCCATTTCTCCTTATGCATGAGGAGCCGTGTGGGAAAGCTTCTGGTGCCTCAAAGGCATCATCTCTCTGGAATGCTTCGTGTGAGCCTTTCTGCAGGGATTGCAGCTTGAAAAGTCACCTTTTAGCCTTAAAGGAGCTATATAATAACCACGTCCCCACCATTGCACATAAACAAGAAAAACAGAAGTAAGACTGCACAACTAGCAGGGTGAAATGTGTCTGATTTCCATTAAGTTCCTAAAGCCAACCTTCAACAGTACAAACAAGCAAAGAATCATAAAATAACATTTCTCTCCTGGCAACCTGGAATATTTCTGCCCTCAGGTCTTGTTTTTTTGCACCCCCAACCCCCCTTACCTCTAGGATGGTTGTACCCAGAGCAAGAGTTGAAAGGAGAAAAAAAGGTAAATACTTCAGGGCGAGTTTGAAGGATGAAAATAATGAGACTGTTTCTGCGGGTGATAGAAAGAGCAAAACTGGAGGAAGGAAGAAATGAGTAAGAGTTGCTGCCATCTCCTCTTTGACTTTTGAGCCTTCTGGAGCTGCCCAAGCTCTGAGCTGGCAACACTTTGACAATCTCTTCTCAATCCTCTTGGCAAATGTGGATTAAGACTGTCTCCTTCTCATTCAGGCACCTAACACACACTTCATTTTGGGTGCCACCTTTTCACAGTATACACAGAAAATGGTCTGCTTTTACAGACCTCTGAGGAAGATCCCGGCCGTCTGTGTCATCCCTGAGAACGGTGAACAGGACTTCTTTGTGGAGACATGTATCTCCTCCCGTTGGCTAGAAAGATGATGTTGGCACTTCTTGAGACAGCGAGTGCCAGAGCATGGCTGACAGGCAGGTATGCATTAGGTATCTACACCATGCATGCTGAATTCCTCCCCGTTGATCCTGGTTTCCAGACCAGGAAAGGACTTTCACCAAGTCCTTCTCTGCCCAGCTTTCTCCACTTCTGTTTGTTTGTTGGTCACTTTACCTTCCACCCTTTTCAAATTGGAGACCATCTGACAGGCGCACAGCCAGGGGCTTAGCTGATGGAAACCCACCTACGTCCACTGATTTCCAAGACACTCCAGCTGCAACCACCTGAAAATACGACCTCAAAAGTTCAACTTGTTTGGCCTGTTGAGCATTCCCTTGCTTCAGCTTTCCGATCTGCAAATAGTTTTAGCTTCTGACTGTACAAGCCAAACCAATTTATCCCTGGCATTACTCCACTTCAGTCACATTGCCTTGTTAGCAGGATGTCTAATGCCACAGTAGGAAAGGGAAAGATGTATTTGAACACCAACAGGGAAAAAATTTGCAGCTATGAGTTAGGCAGAAGCAGACAGATGTAGTAACCAGACTGTGAGCGAGACATGCAAACAAGCTGTCTGATGAACTGGAACTGCATCTGTAAAGGATGGTGTATGGGAGTATATGCTGGAAGAGGGCGTAGTGAGCACCCTGACACCCTCAGGTATAAGAGAGAATGGGACTCCCTGTCCTGTTAACTTCTGGAGCTTGTCACTGCTGTCCCCTGCCTTTATTCCTGTGAAATCCAGGAAGGTTTTTAGGATAAGGAAGGGTATTTTGAACCTGACGATGATTCCAGTTGCCTTACAGTCAGAAAAAATGAGTAACGTGGTAGTTAGAAGCATTTACATGACACAGAGTGGCCTAAACTTGTGTAGGTCTTAGAGAAATACATTACACTGACAAAACAGAAAGTGAGAGCATGAATAAGCCTTTCAGAAGAAGCAGAATCAAGAAGAGAAATATTGGGCAAATGGTAATGCTGATTCACCATCTTGACCTTTCAGCTTCTAGCTGACCCGTTCAGGGACTGCTGTTATGGTCTGCACGTCAGTCATCCTTCCAAAAGCCCGAAGTAAGAACTGCAGAGACTGAAAGCACTGGGTAAAGAATATCAAATATGTAGTGTGCATAATCATATTGTGTATTGCTGAACTGTAGTGAAGCTGGAATGGAAATAAATTGCTGCCGCTGAACAATCTTTGTTTATGCCTGCTTTCCATCTTCATTATTTTTTTATAGGTTATACAAAACTAAAAGCAGTAGGAGAAAACGTGTTCTCACTGAAGTAAGACAAACCCCTAGTTGCCATAAACTGAGTCAGAATTTCATCAAGATGTGTAAGCACATACATGGGGAAATGCCTGCACAAGACAAAAAAATGGACTTACATAGAATCACAGAATGGATTGGGTTGGAAGAGACATTAAAGAGTGTCTAGTTCCACCCCGCCTGCCATGGGCAGGGACACCTTCCACCAGACCAGGTTGCTCCAAGCCCCATCCAGCCTGGCCTTGGACACTGCCAGGGATGGGGCAGCCACGGCTTCTTTGGGCAACCTGTGCCAGTGCCTCACCACCCTCACAGGGAAGAACTTCTTCCTTACATCTAATCTAAATCTACCCTCTTGCAGTTTAAAGCCATCACCCCTTGTCCTATCACTGCATGCCCTTGTAAAAAGTCCCTCTCCGGCTTTCTTGAGGGCCCCCGTTAGGTACTGGAAGGCTGCTGGAAGGTCTCCCTGGAGCCTTCGCTTCTCCAGGCTGAACAACCCCAACTCTCCCAGCCTGCCTTCAGAGAAGAGGTGCTCCAGCCCCCTGATCATCTTTGTGGCCTTCCTCTGGACTCACTCCATGTTACAGGGCTGAGAAAAAAGGCCTGAGTCTACTGGAGAGTTATCAAACCAAGAAGCTACATTTAAGCTAATTCAGCTATCGGCTGGTTGACCTAATGGAACTGCTTAAAAAATGTAATTTTCAAATGAGGATGACTAAAGTAGCCTTTGGAAAACTGGGAAAGCTACTCCAAAACATGTGGAAAGTCTGAGTTTATCAGAAAGAGAATGGCTGAGGAACTGGAGCACTGTGAAGGATGAAGAGGAAACCTTTCTCTTTGGACCAAGGGATGCATCTTGTGTTTGTGTTCAGCTCAGGGTGCTTAGTATTTCACGTAGCAGTCAGGCCTTTCCTAGACATAGAACAATCTTCCACTCTGCTTTACAGCTCAGGAGACTTACATAAAACAAACTACGTTTTGCTTCCTCTTTGGCTTCTGACTGTTTTCTCTGGGTGAGACTCTCTGGATCAACTTTCTGAAATTTTCTTCCTGATCAGGGAAAGTGGAAGGACCCTTTTTTCCAGGAAAGCTATAGTTCTCCCACAGTCATGTGCTGCCAGAAACAAATCCGTGAAAGTGGTGACATGGATGAGCCTAATAACCACACATTAACTCTTAAAACCCCCATGCCTTTGCATGTGGCTGCCTTTTTCTCAAGTCACCCCCGAAGCGGTAGATTCTGAAGTGAGAATTTTACGCAATATAAATATGATAAAAATCAGAGGCAAGCAGGATAGGTAGAAAGAACTGATCTTAAATGACTTCCTCCCCTTTAACCATATCGCATTCCTCTCCCATCAAACTTAATTTTCCTCCTTCCCCGTCTTTTAGCACACCTTCCTTCCTTGGTGTCTTCATTCTCTCAGCTTAAATAACTCCAAAAACCCGCAACCTGCGAGTTCATTCTCACATGACGATGGAGCCAGAGGTGTTGCTCTGTGTTGCAGAGTAATAACCGTGTTAGAACGAGGTTTACGAGATGCCTCTGACCCCGAATGGGGCACGTCCAGGTCAGGACCAGTCATTTATCTGGTCTTACCTGCTAATTACAAGAAACATGACGTGATCTGATTTAGTTATTCGCTGTCACGTTCAGGCACGGTTGAGATTTGAGGTGGAAGAAGAAGCCTACGGAGTGCGGCCTCTCTGCAGGAGGCCTTAGTGGAAGGGAACCAAGAATCTCTGGGCTTGGAATTCGGAGCAGCGAGAAGAGGGGAGCAGGGCAGCCCGTGGGCCTGAATTAGGCTCCGTGTGCGGAGTCAACAACTAGTAACGAGAAACAACCCTGATACCGTACAGCGTCCCGGGGAGCCGCCGACGCCCGCCGCCCCCGCCGCCGGCTGGGAATGGTTTGTCCAGCCGGAACCGCCGGCAGCGCCGGGAGCCGGGCGGGCTGGGACACCGCCCGCCGCTAGGGGGCGCCACCGCCCCGCGCCGCCTCCGCGCGCGCGCGCACAGCCAGGGACACCGAGAGGGACACAGAGACGCTGACAGGCGCTGACAGGCGCTGACTGACAGGCGCTGACTGACAGGCGCTGACTGACAGGCGGACTGACACGCACAGCGACGCGGGCACACGCAGACACACGGACACACGCAGACACGCTGACACACAGACCGACACGGACACTGACCCAGGGACACGGACACGGACACGCTGACACACAGACAGACATGGACTCTGACGCAGACACACACAGACACACTGACATGGACACACAGACACACACAGACACACTGACACGGACACTGACCCAGACACACGGACACGCACAGACATACTGACACGGACACTGACCCAGACACACACAGACACACTGACATGGACGTGCTGACACAGAGACCGACACAGACACTGACCCAGACACACGGACACGGACAGACACACTGATACGGACACACAGACTGACACGGACACTGACGCAGATACACACAGACACACTGACCCGGACACACACAGAGACACTGACCCAGACACATGGATACACAGACCGACACGGACACTAACCCAGACACACGGACACACACAGACGCACTGACCCAGACACACGGACACGCACAGGGACACGGACACGGACACTGACTCACACACACAGACACACTGACATGGACACAGGGACACACACAGACACACGGACACGCTGACACACAGACCGACACGGACATTGACCCAGACACATGGACACGGACAGACACACTGACATGGACACGCTGACACACAGACCGACACGGACACTGACACAGACACATGGACACGGACACACTGACACACAGACTGACACAGGCAGACACAGGCAGACACAGACCGACATGGACACTGACCCAGACACATGGACACACACAGACACACTGACACGGACATGCTGACACACAGACCGACACGGACACACTGACACACACAGGGAGAGACAGACACTGACATGGACACACACAGACACTGACATGGACAATGACACACACAGACACTGACACAGACATGGACATGGACACACAGACACTGACACGGACAATGACACACACAGACACTGACACACACACAGAGACACAGACACACTGACACAGGCAGACACACTGACACACAGAGACACTGACACGGACACACTGACACAGACACGCACAGACACTGACACACAGAGACGCACACAGACACACGCACACACAGATGCAGACACACACACACAAACATGCTCACTGACACACACACACACACACACTGACACACACACAGACACCGACACACATGCACACACACACAGACACACACACAGACACGCTCGGCCCTTTGAAGTGCAGGGCTAGTTCCCCCGCCAGTAACTAACTCGACCAGTTTGTCTCCTGTTTGCTTGCGAAGGAGCTGCCCCTGCATTCGTTTCTTCCTAGGAAAGGAAACATGAAACAAAAATTCCTTGTAAATTCTTTCATACGTTAATTGATGATGGATAACTGATTTTTTTTTCTTTTTCTCCTTTTCTTCCACAGGGTCTCCAGCAACCTTTTTCTGATTTTCTATTAAAGAAGACAGAAAGCTTAAAAATACTGACCCTTTCTGGGAAGATCCCATGGCCATCCTCACATGGGTCAGATAGGATTCTAACTCAATTCTGTCATTTTGAAAAAAAAATTCAAAAAAGGCATTTTTTGCACAAGAACAACTCGTGTATATAGGTTAAAAACTTCCTACTCAGTAGAACGTCTTCAAGCAGGTTGCGTCCCTATTTATTATAGTGGTCTCAAAAGCGTTTCTTCTGAAGAGAGATTCATTCAGAACTTGTTTTCACAGTGAATAACCATTTCTAATTCATCCACAGCTTCTGTAGCAAAGGGTTCTGCTGGTTGATAACTTACTTTATGTCAGCTTCTGTAGTAAAACTACACTGCCTCTGCCTCAGGCGTTCACTTCCCTAGTCCTTCCAAATTTAATCTATGCCTGAATCTAAAAGGTCTCCTTTCAACCTATGAGAAAGAAAGAAGTTTGCTCAATCTGCCTCGGGAACATCACTGCCAAGACCTGCCTGCTCCAACATAGTCTGCCATGTGCAGCAGGGAAGACTGTCCACAAACTAATTTTCTGTATTTTTAATTTTCCTCATCTTTTCCTCAACCTCCATTTTCAGGTCCCAGATGAAAACAGCTGCAAGGAATTTACTCTTTCACATTTTTTTGTATATCTAATGACTTGGCCATAATTGCCAAGAAATTGTTCTCTGTCTTGTTATGTCCTAACCCATCTTTGGTACAGATTTTAGCAAACTTCAGCTTTTTGATAAAATTATGCCTTTTGATGCCAGTACCTTTCTTCTTAGAGCAGGACAGTCAGCAGCTCTGCCTATGGCTCATTACAGTCAGCTTATAAACTACATAGAGATTTTAAGACAGAATAAATGAGACGGCTGAATATTTCAAATCAGGAATCACACTGGGCATATATTTTACACTCCTCTGCCAGAGAACTAAACAAAACCTTCTCCAGCAGAACAGGTAGCTGGGAGTCAGCAGAGCCACTCCTGCTTTTTTACTGATTGCTTACAGATATGTTTGCTTCAGTGCCTTATGTAGTAAAAATAAGCTAACGATGACACGACCTGCAGGCACGTTCTTCACATGATACTATTACATATCCAACTTACTGACTACTTCTGCCATCGACTTTATTGCAGACTGATAGCCAAAATCATGCTCTGTGATTCATAGTGTGATTTCAGCATTCATTTAAGCCAGGATGAATAACAACCCAGTTTGCTTTATTTATATATTTCTATCATTTTTCAGACTTTCTAATCATATCCCTGAGTACATGAGACTTGCAGTTCTTCTGGCTACGAGTTGCTGCTGGTGAGGGATTATGTTTATGAGCAGCCCAGCCCCTGTCGCTGTTGCAGGCTTCTTTGCTAAATATGAACTGGCCCTAGTACCACGCTGCTCCTTAATTTATAGATCTGCTTTGAAATCACCTTTCTGAGTTCTCAATCTGTGCCAGTACCTCATGGTTTTAATGTGAAAAAAGAAAAAAATTATCTCCTTAGCACGAAGCAAATGCTGAAGGCTGAATCGAACAAGACATTTAGCTCTGTTTTATCTCTGTCCTGCCTCTTCTGGTTTTTGTTTACCTGGGCTTGGGTGAGGAAGGACTGCATTTTATATTTAAACCCTTATTTGCCTTTCATTTCACTAAGATAACTCCATCTGCCTTCCCTGTGAGTCTGAGATAAAGGCACTGCTCAATCAGCTCAACTGTTATTTTGCTTATTATTATTCATTTTGTCTGCTTTGCATGGGACTAGCGGAAAGAACGACCGCCCTTCCACAGGTCCCCCGGCCTGTGATCCCATGGTGACCCCCTCTGCTCGGGCTGGTGCTCACCGGGAGCTCACTGAAACCCCTGCTGCTCTGCCCACAGTTCGGTGAGCCAGTTTACAAAGAATAATTGGGACTGCTGGGGACACCTCTTTTTGGGAAGTGGCTGAAAAGTGGCTGAAAAGGCAGTGAACCTCAGCTACCATGGCAACCTCCCTTTCTGAGGAAGAGCCTACACTGTGGCTGGTTCTTCTTCTGCTTCTTGCCCACATCTTCCGTCCCCTCAAGGGAGCTTCTTCTTGGCTCCCACATCACCCAGACCTTGCTACCCCACGAACTATGGTGAACGATGCTGTCCTGGGCCACATTAGGATGTGTTTTGCCAGCAGGTAGAAGTCCTTCCCCTCCACTCAGCACTGGCGAGGACACATTTGGAGTCCTGTGTCCAGCTGTGGGGTCCGCACTGCGAGAGATACATGGACGTGCTGGAGAAAGTCCAGCAAAGGGCCATAAAGATGATGAAGGGACTGGAGCTTCTCTCCTATGAGGAAAGGCTGCGAGAGCTGGGCCTGTTCACCCTGGAGAAGAGAAGGCTCAGGGAGATCTCATCAATGTATACAAATACCTGGAGAGAGGGTGCAAAGGGGACGGAGCCAGGCTCTTTTCAGTGGTGCCCAGTGGCAGGACCAGAGGCAATGGGCACAAACTTTTTCACCCTCTGGGTGACCGAGCACTGGCACAGGTTGCCCAGAGAGGTGGTGGTCTCTTCCCTCAGAGATATTCAAAAGCTACTTGGCCAGGGTCCTGAGCAGCTGGCTCTTGGTGGCCCTGCTTGGGCAGGGAGCTTGGCCCAGATCACCTCCAGAGGTCCCTTCCCACCCCAAGCTTTCCGTGATTCTGTGAACAAAGGGACAATTCTGTGAGCAAAGGAGTGCTGGTGTGATGCTACCACAGAGGTCCCCCATGAATCAGAAAGCGGCATCAGGCTGTCCTTGTTCTTGGCTTTTCTCTAGAGGATGTTTGCTCATGGAAATTGCATGTTTGTGCCATTAAAAAGCTGGGTAGACAACCCTGAAGCAAAGCAAACAGATATGTCTCATCTAATGACATAAGTAAGTTTGCTTTAACTCCTTTTTTTTTTTTTTAAACCTGCTTTGTGTTTAAGTAGTCCAGTCTCATTAGCTGACACACTCTAGCACTTCCACTGACATTAGTGGAATTACTAACTTCTTGCAAGCAAGGGCTACTTTCTTTAAGTAGCTAAAGGTAAAGGTATGAGATTCCTGGCACCTCATCAACAAGGAGAAAAGGATCTGCCCGAAAGAGAAATGAAAACAGAAGATGGCAGATAATGAAATGATACTACTTGTCATCCTAGTATTGTAAAACTTCCCTTTTAAATGAAAACAACAGTTTCCACAACTGACTATAGTATATTGTCCTTTGCTGGGAAAGGGGAGGAGAGAATACAGAAGGCCTGAATTGTGTTTGGGGGAAGGATGGACAGAAAGAGGGAGAGTGGGAGAGAATGGTTTTGCTACAAAATATGAAAAGATAAAAAGGAATCCAAGGTCTTTGATAAAAATGGTAGTTGGTATTTGGCACCAAATTCCGTAAAAATGAACAAAAAAGAAATACTAGTTGTTCTCACTTATATCATTATGAGGTTAGGGTTAAAAACCAATTGCAATTCCCAAGCAGTTGTACAAATGTAAAATCCAACATACTCCCCAAAGAGCATGTTGTAACAATGAAACACTTTTCAAACCAGCCCTTGTATCTCACCCATTAGAAATCTTATCTACACAATTAAACCTAGGCTACAAAGAAAGGAGTAAATAATGTCTACTTTTACAACAGTAACAGAGCTAAATATCCAGGTGATAAGCTAGCTTTTCTGTTTACCCTGTTCAGTATTTCCAGCAGTTTTTAAGGAAACATCTTAGAAATATTAGGGAGCCGTTCCTTCCTTTGGATGGGAAACAGGCACACAACATTTATCCAGCTGTCTAGCTTTGTCATCATCTTATTTCTCATTAAATACAGAGAAGAAAAGAAGAGTCTATCCTTCAAACACACCAGGAATTTTGAAGTTATTATCTGTGTTTGAAGGCTTACAGATTCCTTCAGGAAGCATTTTGCATCTTCTTTCAGTTTAGAGTCCTATAGCATCTTCTTAAACATATTTCCATTAACATCAATAGGGTCAAGCCATATGGGAAATAAGGTCTTCCTGCCCATTTGAGAAATGCTGCTGTTTGTTGGGTCTGGACTGATTTTTTGGTCTGTGTTTTCCTTTTAAAAGTGTGTGATCACCAAGATTAAACAGTCCTTGTCCATTTCTAGTGTTACTGTAAAAAACTGAAATTGCTTTCTGCCTTCATCAGTCATCCACTCCTGCTCTTCCACATTTATAGTTCGTAAATGTTTTACTCTCCAATTTAATTTCCACTGCTGTTTGCTGGACTTTTTCATCCCTGCCTTTCGCAGTGAACATTTCCATGAAGATTTTCAGAAAACGTAATTCAACCCAATGACCCAAACCAGCTTCTCAGCTAACAGTGCAGAATCTTAAACCTGGGTGAGTTTATGCCATAACGTTTCAGATCTTTTGAAAGATACATTTTCTGAAACCTGTGAACAAGAGGTGCTCTATGCTGTATTATTCTGGGGTCCTTATAGGAAGGGCTCTCAAAGGGGATGCTGCAGAAAGACAGGATGCCCGCAGTGCAGCGGAACAAATCTCTGCTGGGCAGAGACGTGGGGGTGGCCCTGGCAGTCGGGCTGCGCTCAGGGCATCTTCCAGCTTCTCAGTAGCTTGAGGTATGGGTAACCTAAGGAATCTTCTGGAGAAAAAGGGGGGAAAGCAAATGGGGCCAAGCCTCAAAAGAAATAAAAGACCCGTAGTTTTAAGTTGCATTTACTTCCATTGGAAAATAACCCTTTTCCTGCACAATCCTTCCACCTTCAGGAATCTTCACTTCAGAAGTGATACCTTATCTCCTGATCCATGAAATACATGGTGATGGATGACCATGAAAACATGTTCTGCTGGGCACGACTGTTTCCCTGAGTAAGCAGACCATGTACTGGCCTTATCTAGCATTCACAGCTGGCTTGCACCCAGGCTTTTGCATGTTTTGGGGAAAAGACGGTAGTCAGGATCAAACTTGATTCCCCTTGGGGTGCTCATCGATTTCACTTTCCTTCCAGTAGCAGGGCTCAGCGCCTGAACTTGCTCTGGAATGTTTGTCAGAGAGAAATTGGTGTACTGCTGGGAGATGGACAGATCCTGCAGGCAGCTGGGTCCCAAGCATTTCTGGGGTTCTCCTTAAATAGCAGAAATGTGCTGGCCCATCTAGTATTTTCCTGGGTCTCTGCCACAGGAATGTAAGGGACATCTGCGTGTTCCGTGAGGGGTTTTTCAACTGTACTGTCCTACAGTTTTTGTGCAATCAGACACACCATAATCTAATCCAGAGCTCGTTAGGGCCTGAGTTTGCAGTCCTTGCTCGTATAAAATTTCATCTCATTTGCCAGCCATGGGGAGATCTCAGTCAGCATCTCACAGCTTCATTTCTCTCAGGTCCCTGAAACTGTGGGTAATGCCGTGAACAGCTCTTACTCAGAGAGGGAGCCACATAAAAGAAGGGAGCAGGAGCAGCTGTTAATGGAAAACATTCCCTGATGAGAAAGGTCACTCAAAGTCTCTCTCCATCACAAAATTATCCAATTTGTAAAACCCCAAACCACTACGTACAAGAACACGTAGTGATAGGACAAGGGGTAACGGCTTGAAACTGCAAGATTTAGATTTAGATTAGATGTGAGGAAGAAGTTCTTCACCGCGGGGGTGGTGAGACACTGGCAGAGGTTGTCCAGAGAGGTTGTGGCTGCCCCATCCCTGGAAATGTTCACGGCCAGGTCGGATGGGGCTTGGAGCAACCTGGTCTGGTGGAAGGTGTCCTGGCCCATGGCAGGCAGGGTTGGAACTAGACCATCTTTAAGGTCCCTTCCAACCCAAACCATTCTGTGATTCTAAGACAGTGCCTCAGTTCCCAGGCCCCATCCATCCTCCCACCTCATCCACTAATGCAAGGCTAATTGTGCGCTAGATAATACTCTCTTTAACCACAAGATCTTGCTTGGGATGACCAGAAAAAGTTAAGAAGATGAGGAACTGGAATAGTGCTTTTAATATATATAGCTATATTTACATATATATTGTATGGCATTTTATATATTGTTTTCTAAAGTTCTTGGGATTACATTCCTTGCTGCTGGGGAACATTTATTTCCAGCAAATAACACAGGCAAGATGCTTTTTCTTTCCTGCAACTTTTGCAGTTCTGAGCCTATAATTTAAAGACAGACCTGGTCCCTTCAGTCTACAGATATTGTGGAGATTCTCCTCCAGGTGTTTTACAGTTAAGCTTTTCCTTGCTGGTTAAGTGCTGCAGTTCCTGATGATTCTGGTTCATCACATGGATACCGTCTGTCGTCTGCACAATTTATTACTGCGTCTTATCTCTAGACAACAGATAGATTCTTAAAGGGAACACACACATTTTTAAGAAATTACACATAATTCATTAAATGCTTAACATTTTTTACATCAAAATTGCTCTTAAAGTGTGATCTTCTAGAGAGGGATTTATGGAGCTAGCAGTTCTCAGGATTTCTGCTGTCAGCTATGCCTCTGATCCTTCAAATCCTAGCTGGTTTGTATGTCCAAAAGCATTTGCTTTTTTCCCCTCTAACAGGTAGCCTTACAAGAAGGAACATTGCCTCCCTATATACCTTGCCTTCACTAAATAATATCTCAACAGAAAGAACACCAGTCCTCCCTAGAGGATAATCACACCTTCGGGCTCTCATACCTTTTGCTCTCTTTCTGCAGAACTCTCTTAGCAGCACTGAGGTCTATCCCTTGCAGGGGCCTTTGGGCACCATCACATCCCAGACGCTAATTATTTTTATTTACTTTGTAATGAAGCCTACAGGACTAGCAAAGCTCAGTCAAACACAGAAATCCCTCTTTGACAGGGTTTGCTTAGTAGTAGTATCAGCAGTCATGCAAGGCAGGAGATCATAAAATACTCATTTTCATTTTCACTCCACCTTCTCTTCAAATAGTTCGCATAGACTTTCAGCCATGAATGAATAACATCTAACAATTGCTCTTTGAAGTAAATATTATTATCCCTGCATACAGAGCTGAAAATGGACTGCATATTAAATAACTCTCCCAGGCATGCATCAGAACTGCGTCAATCAGAAAAAACCACACTCTCGTTTTGTTTCGATCCTGGGTTTGGAATCAGCAAGATCATGTTTGATAGGAGCAAGCCATTTATTTTAGAGCTAGAGAAAAATAGTTTCAGGCATTTGAGATGGAAGCAAATGTTGCTTGCTTTTCTCCTAAGATTAAATGTTGGGATGATTTTCAGTAGAGAAAATCAAGCTTTAAAATCCCAAACTCTTCTCTCTAACAAAACAAAGGCACTTTCTAGATATTAGTATCATGCCTTCTTCTATTTAGATCATTGAACAACAACAACAAAACCTAGTAAGATGCAGATGAGTCGTTATATTTCACTCTGCCAAGATATCTGATTCACAGATTATTTACCTGGGAAATTGCAGATAGATTGTTTAAAGTGATCAGGTCAAGCTAGCATTAACCCCAGGAAAGACATTTACATCAGGAAAAAGAAAACAAAAATATGAGTATATTTAAATACTTTTGGCCTTGAGCATGAAACCTATCAGGTGCAGTGAGAGGAAAACCCAGGCTGGGCTGGGAAAGACGAGGGTGACGGGAGGGAGAAGGGCATCCCCAGCAGAGAGAAGAAAGTTGGGACAGAAAAGAAAAGATGTGGGAGAAAATGAACAGTTAAGAATACGAAGGAGAAAGGAAGGGAAGATGCAAAGGGACGCAGCGAGGCCGGGCAATGGAGAGGAGGGGGTCCGAGGGGCGGTGTGAGGAGACCTTACCTGCCAGCTGAAGCAGGCTCCCAGCGGGGCGGCCGCCAAGCCAGCCCGCTGCCATGGCTGGCGATGCCCTGCAGTGCCCCGGCGAGTGAAACCGAGCCGTGCAGGTGGTTGCCTTAAGGGTTCACGTCACTGCCCACAGAGCAACCACTTCTTCAAAAGCGAGGGCCCCAGACCTGAGCCTGAAGGAAACGGCTGCGGGACGGGGAGAAGAGGGCCTCTCTGGGGGTCGAGGAGGGTCTTCCTTCTGTCGGAGGATGCCTCCACCAAGCCCAGCAGCTGCCTCTGCTCCGGCTGCTCTGTCCTCGCCTGGTGCTTTAGCCCTTCGCTCACACTTCTACAAAAACACGTTTTCTCGGGTAAATTCAGTGCAGCTGAATTTTTTTTGCCATCTCACCTCAATTCTTATTTTCGAAGCAGTTACAGTTTCTGCTTTCACACACTGGCAGTCTGCACAATTTCTCCGAGTATCGATGAAGGGAAGAGCAAGCGGCGGTGCCAAGCTAAAGAGCTCAAAACCAAATCCAGGCAAAGTTTTGCACGATGCCATGGGAATACCCGGCCTCATCTGTCATGGTGAACCGAGGGAGGTTTCTGGCGTTGGGTGAGCGCTTGGTTTGCTGGGGACAGTGGACCTGCTGCGGTCACCGCCGAGAGCCCTGGGGGCTGCCACGTGGGGCTGTGCTTACTCGAGGGGGAACAGGGAACTAGCACTGTCCGCAGGAAGGTTCAAACTGAGCTACAGCTGCTCTGAAGTCATTTTGCAGATGACTTGTCTGGGGGATAAACATAAAGGCCTCCCGGCTTGCCCTCCGACGTGAGCCTCTAGGGACATGGGTCCGTCTGCCCGTCCTCGCTCGCTGCCTCCCTCGGAGCGTGGCACTCCAGGACCTGCCTCCTCGTTGCCTCCCGGTCGCTGGTGCGTAAAGGGTTGAACTAGCCAGCCAGCGGCTGAAGTTGCTTGCTCCAGCAAGGTCATCCCCCGATTTCTACCAGGACAGGACACCACAGTGGGGCAAGCAGATCTCCCCAGCTTCCACAGCTGCGCATTGCAGCCCCCAGGCAGAAAGTGGATCCAGTTCTAAGGGATAAGCTGGAACATATCCCCCAGGACCCCCCAGGATATGCTGGGGGATTTTTATTATTCATTTGGCTGTTATATTTTTACTTGCTAGGGACTAAACATCCATTCTGCAATTGTACAAAACCTGGATAAAAAGAATCCCTAAGCAAATAAATGCAATGTCAGTAAGTTGTTCTCAGAAAGCTGCCAGATATCTAGATTTTTTAATTTTTTATTGATACCTGGTAAATAGCTTCTTTTGCATTAGGGAAGATTAAATAAAAATGTAGATGGATCAGAACTAGACTATCATAGGTAAAAGAAGCCACAGAAAATGTCCCAAAGGTAACTGCAGGAGCAGTGGGGGAAACGGCATTGAGGCCAGCATTGTTAGCGAAGACGAGCGCATGACCTCTCACCAAACTGCCTTAGAAATACAGACTGAGGCAACACTATTGTCCTCTGGTGCTAAGGACAAGTTTGTATGTGATGCAGTGCAAAGGAAGGAGCTGAAGTGATATGAAAAGTAGGGAGGTACATATTTGCAAGGATGCAAAAACCAAGAAAGGAAGTGTAGGATTCCACAGGCCTTAGAGAAATCATTGCAAACAGGGAAATGCCATGCTGGCAACAAGCCTTCCTGGCTGGCGGGTTGCCTTTTTGTTTCCACAGCCCTCATTGATACACAGTCCCAGCATGGATGAGGTTGGAAGACACCCATGGAGACTGCCTAGTCCAGCCTCTGTTCAAAGCACGACCAGCTAGCACAGGTTGCCCCAGACCACATCCAGCAGGTTTTTACATATCACCAAGGATGGAGATTCCACAACTTTTCCAGGCGATCTATCCAGTGCTCGGTCACCCTCACAGTAAAAAAAGTGTTTCCTGATGTTCAGAGGCAACCCCCCATGTTTCGGTTTGTGCCCCGTTGCCTCTGGTCCTGTCACTGGGTACAACGGAAAGGAGTCTGGCTCCCCCGTCAGATGTTTATACACGTTGGTGAGATCGCCCCAAGCCTCCTCTTCTCCAGGCTGAACAGTCCCAGCCTTTTCACCCCCTCCTCGTATGTCAGATACCCTTATCGCTGTGGCTCTTCACTGGCCTCACTCCAGTAAGTCCACGTCTTTCTTGTACTTTCTTGCATCCCTTTCAACACCACAACTACATACAGGTTTTGCCCTCAGAAACCAGGGTGCAGACAGTTTGTGCTTCTGCTCTGAAAGTACCAGACATCTACGCTAGCCACGTACTGCTCACGGGCAGTCAGGCGGCACGGCAATGACCTGTCCGAGCGCTTACATATATACTAAACCAGCAGATGCCTGTCCTTTGAGCCCTTTGATTTAAAATTGGCAAGTGAGCAAAGCACTTTGTTTTCTCTTCCACCTGATGCACTCGGCACGGGAAGCTGCTGGGATTCCATTGAAGATATTTTGCCTTTTTGTGGTTCAGACAAGGAGAAACTAACGATAACTTGCTTAATCACGAGAATCTGTCGCTGGTGATTCAGCTGATCTGGTATCAGAAGTCTTAATGTACATGTCATGTTTTCAGCATACAAGCTTCTGTGAAAGATGCCATCGGCTAGGACAGTTCCCATCTACTGGATGAAGCCAGAATAAATATATAAAATCTGGCGTATTAACTTATTCCTCAAGATGCTGGACTGGGGGTGGAGGGTGTTCAACAACTGTCTCATACACATGTATGTGACAGTAAAGCACTCTTCTGAGCAAGTAGGGGGTTTTCCCCCACTGGAGAATGGCTTCAGTTACCATGTATTTTATCCAAGTTATGTCACATCATGGTTGGCCTTCACTGCAAGAGTTAGATAAAGCTAGCTCCAGTGGGAGTAGCCACATGGCAAGAAACTCTCTAGCCGTATGACTGAATTACCAGCACAGGGAAACTAGACTTACATTTTAGTGCTTGTACTAATATGAACTCTAGCTTAGGGCTAGACCTCCCCCCCATACATTATTAACATAGGTGTTAGCATACATTATTAATGTAGGTGTTAGCAGGAGCACTTCAGGGTCAACTCCTCACTCGCTATTTGATGTGAATTCAAAATTTCACTGAGTCAGAATGAATTTCTTTTGCATGTGAATGGGACTCTGGTTAGGAGCAACATTTGGTTTCTTCCAGATACTGGTAGTAAAGACAATCGCCTAGTTAGGGACCCAGGGGTATTTCCATAGCAGGTTGGTCCATTCAATCCAGTATCCTGAGTGCCACATTAGCCATTCTCAAACACTTCGACGGAAGGTTAAAAACCCCCTAGTTTTGTGGAATAATCTCCTCAAGAGCAGCAATTCCCTTAGACTTCAGACAGCAGTTGGTGTATATCCTGAACGATCAGGCTTTATTACTCTTCCTCCAAAAAATAAATGAACAAATACTCAATTCTCATCTAATATGACTGTGGACTCTGATCATACTTACATTTTTGTAAAACTTGCTACCTTTTTTTCTTAATGATATACTATTATGATAGACTTGAAAAGGCTAAGTTCAGATTACGTGAAACCTTTTTTTAGAAGAATTTCCTTTGATGTGTTTCAACAATATTAAGCAAGGCCAGTTTTGTAAGTAGAGATAATATCTCTAAATAGACCAACTGGTACTGTTGAAAAAAACAGAGTTCAGGCATTACTTTTTCCAACTACTTGGTTGGTTTAACAAGATTCCTACCTACAAAACTTGTCTTTCCTATGCCTTAGAAACAAAATCACAGCTACAATAACTCTATCCCTCAAAAAAGTATTGTTATTTATTTGCATTATCAGATGCCAGCCTGCACTTCAGGATCTGTTTCCACATGATCTATTAAACGTGTTAATTTGGGGTCGACACAAAGAGAAACTGTCACTCTCAATAGCAGACACGGCTTTCTCAACACCGGTTCGAATGTTAGGGGAGAGATATTTGGCACTTGCGATCTGATCTGGCTGGAGGAAAGAGCTCTTGGCAGGGCCTTCCTTCCTAAGGATTTCCTTTTTTCTCCCCCCTCTTATTTTTCATCTCATAATGTTTGGTTCTGCCTTTCTGTCAGAGCTTATAAAAACTCTGTCACTTGGCTATGGCTGCATGTGTGCATAGAGGAGTATTTCCCCATTTCTGGGTCGAAAAGCGCACCGCAGTTATGACTTGACTACAAAGTGGGACAAGACCCAGGGGTATCTATCTGTTTCTCCTTCGTCTTACTCCCTGGATCTCATGCAAAGTAAATCTGGGTATGTGCCCAGGAGAGGAACGGCAGCCCTCTCCGTATAGGTGCCAGCTCCAATTAACAGGGGACCTAGTTTTGTGAAAAAAATGATAACATCATCAATCACTACTCTGCAGGAATGCCCAGTAAATCTCTGTGCACTGCACGAGGCAGCGGGGCAAGTTCAAGCAGAAAGCAAATGGCCGGCAGGACTCCTCAGTGCGCTGGCTGACCAGCAGGAACAGGCAATAAAAATAAAATTCTGCAGGGGAACACACGGTTATGATTAATGAGAAGGTGTCAGGCTCCCATATGGACGCTCAGTAGCTGCAGGTCAGTCTTCAGGCTAAGTCCTTATATACAGTTAACAGAAATGAAAAGACAGGGAGGGGTGAGAGCTTGCCAGAGCCACAAGAAGAGGCCCATGCCATCTTGGGCCTCTTCCCATTGTTGGCTCTGCTCTGCTGGCCAAGAGAACGTAGAAAAGACGAGGGATGCTTCCAAGCCGGCCTGATGCTCAGTGGCTCACTTACACTGGCTTGGGTGGGGGAGAACCCAAACGCCCTTGGCACTGTACTGCACGTCTCATTGTTATCTGGGCACTCTGGCTGGCAGGGTCACGTGCTACTGCCCAGTCTGCTATCTCAGCTCTTCCCGCATCCAGTGGGAATGTTTTCAACCCGAGCTACAGCGTGCAGACAGAAAAAATGTGGGTCGTGTATACACAAGCCCATTTGTGTCCTTGTTCCTAACCTCACTGTGTATATGTAATATTAGACATATGCACAGATCAGCAAAAGAGCTGTGGGAAAAGCAGATTCACAAGGTTGAAAACGCAGGTTAGAATACACTTCAGTGATGGGAGTGGTTACACAATTGAAGTCTTTGCTTGGAAGAATTCATTTCACGTTCAACCAGTTTACCCAGAAATGGTATTACCCTATGTGTATCATGAAATGTCTTGTAAGATAACTTGATACCATTAAATCCACAGTACTAAAGCTCCGGATAAAAGATCCACAGAGCTTGGGAAAGCTCTGGGTGAAAGCTGAAATTTTTCTTCTCCCTTTATAAACACCTTTCTGCAGCTCCTTCCAACTTACCCACAGGCACGCCTAACTTGTTCACTCACTCTGACCTTGCTGGAGGGAAGGGACGTTTCTCCAGGGGACATCATACCTGGAATAAGGGATGATAAATAGACTGCTAATAACTGGACTTCAGCAGAAGGTGATATTGGGTTCCTCTCTTCCCCCACACCTGGCATCACCTCAACACAACACCTTAGACCTCCCATTCCCCTCTATGAACCAAAGGCCCCACCTACCCGAGACCTCTGCCCTGTGCTGGCATCTTCCCAAGGCACGGATGAGCAGGCTAAAGGGAGACGAAACAACGCACTCCCACACACTCTTTCCTCACTGCAGCAGCTGAGGGAAGTGTCACCCGTGGGCACCTGTGTGTAGCTGCCAACAGCTCACAGTGGAAGGAAGCCCTTCGTTTCACTTCTCAGAGTTGTAATACTAATGCCAGGGGACTGAGTGATACAGAACTAAGTAGCGCTGTGGGCACCTCAGGTAAAGCAGCTGGGGCGACCTCTGATACGTGTACTAAAGCAAACCGAGTTTGGTGGTCTGAGAAGGTGCAAGTTGGGACTGAAACATTTCCCATGGTTGAGGCGTTCATGAGGATTCTCCTCCCTGTGGAATCTGCTGCAGCTTGTCTGAGCTCCTACCCAGAGATTTTAACGGAGAACCCAACAGGGTCCTTCCACTCTCTTGTCTACTTTTCTAAACTTGCAGGAACACAGAAGCTGTGAGCTCTTTGCCATACAATTGAAAGCAAAAGGCTGACAATTGTTGGGCAATGACAGAGAGGTGATACCCTCACCTTGTTTTCTTGGGATACCAGACTAGAACGGGAGCCCTGACTCTTGTAGCCTTGCCCTTCTCTAGTTTTCGATCCAATCTTTTTTTGCAGAGCAACCACCTTTTTTTCCTCAGCTGGACCACAAGCTTGAAACCATGCTTCTGACTGCAAAAACGGTGATCTTGAGATTTCGGCTTAAGGCACGCTTACTTCTTCAAGTCTTTAAAAGACTTCATCTGAGGAAAAAAGACTTTCACTTGTCCCAACATAGCATTTAAAAGCTCACTCTTTTTTTTTTTTTCCTTTCCCTATGTCTTTTAGCACAAACTGTCAAAACACCTTGGAGACAGGCCCTGATTTTCTTTTCATTTTTAATAAGAGAAGACTACAACAGACAAAAAGTAATCTGAATTCTACAGTACACGTTTTCCTTACCAAAATAACGTCAAGTGCACTTTAACATACTACGTTTTTTCCACCACACATACATTACTTCAGCAACTGCACAAGCAGCTACGCCAACAATTTGATTGAGGAAAAATAGAAAAAAAAAAGAAAAATCTTGAGTAGCTTTGCCAGCGAGCCACTGAAAATTCACGTTAACAGACTTCTCCACGCTCAGGGGGAAAACACTTCAAACATTGCCTTAAAGCCAGCAAGGATGCCGATTCCACTCCTGGAGAGGCAGAATCCCTCAGGCTCCCTTCTCACACAGCAGGCAGCGAAAAGCCAAGGGGCTGCCGTGTCTGAAACAGGTACATAAATGACCTTTTTTGGGGGCTGCCCTTTTTTCAGCAGGAATGAGGTACAGAAATTACTTTTCTTGGGGGGGGGGGGGGAATCGG
>JANZLQ010000027.1:4534997-4669485 GCA_026212715.1 Elanus axillaris | reverse complement strand
GGGGGTGGGACACACGGACGGGCAGCCGCCCGCCGGTCGCTCCAGCCGCCCCGGCCGCGGTCGGGCCGGGGGAGGGCGGCAGCGGGAGGCAGCCGTCGCCGGGGGGGTACCCTTGGACGGGCTCCGCCGGACAACCCATGCTGAGTTTCAGCTCCTGGGAGCTTAAAGTTTTCCAGCTGAAAGATTACATTAAAAAAAAAACCCCAAAACCCAACCCCCCCCCCCTAATTTTATAATTAACTATATATATCCACATTGTCTGCTACTGTGAGCAGAAATCGTTTCTAAGTGTTTTTTTTTCCCCCCAAGGCTTCTTCAGCCTTCATACGCAGTCCTTTCTCAAATGGTGAGAGTTCAGGTTGCCTGTTTGCCCTGCAGAGCGACGTTGCTGTTACCGGTTGGTTACGCATCTTCCTAATGTGCCGTCCAAGAGTTAGGGGGTGTTTGCAGCAAACTGATTTTGAATAACCATTCCGTTTGTAGGTGAAGCAGCACTTGGCAGCTAGGAAAAGATGCTCCTTCAGAAAAGTCTTGCCCCTTTAAATGAGTGTATTAAGCTTGGTTGCGTTATTGATTTCTGTCATAAATCTGGCATTTGTTTACAAAAAATGACTTGACTACTAAATGGTCACGACCATGTTTTTTCTGAAGTTAAGAGGCAACCATGCTGAACATCCTGTATACAGCTTTTTAGCGCTTGATATGTGCTTCGGGAACCTGCAGCTGTGACTTTGCCAGGTGTGCCACTGAGCAGTTTTATCTCTGCAGTTGGTAGCTTGTCAGTGTCTTACCTTAACACAGCACTTTCATGGTGACCATTCCAGGAGGAGCCTATAACGTAAAATTGCTTAATGCTTTCTATTACAAGTCACTATTTTCAGATTTTGATCACTCTTTCAAATTTCAGTTTTCAAGCTGAGGTATTTCTTGCCTTGCATTTTAATTTTTTTTTTTTAATGGGTAGAAATGTCTTGGAGAGATTCAGCAGTGATAAGTCAAGCTTTGTTCATTTTTCTTTGGGACAGAGCCAGGCACGAAATACACTTTTTCTCCTATGCAAAAGGAAATCACTAAAATCTATTGAACTTGGGGATTCAGGCTTGGCGAGAGGGTGCATAATTTGGCTTGGTGGTAAAAGCTGCTATGTAAAGGCAGCTCTTGTAAGAAAGAGTTCCAAAATTTGCCTAATTCTAAGAAGAAACCCTTAGAATTTGTGCGTGCTCAGAGGTTGATACTGCTGAACAGTTAAATTATTTGGAAAAGTTGCTTCTACTGAACGTGTCGGAGGTTTAAAACTACATAGAGCTCCCTGCAGTTGCACCCATTGTGAGGAGTGAGGGCACCAAGGATGGACAAACCCACTCCGGTATTTCCAGCGATTACCTGCTGGGGAAGTCACCTCACTTGAAGTTACAGGAGGCAAAAGCTTGGACTGATAGAAGATGGTCTTAAGGAGACTAACTAGGAAAAAAAGAGTAAGGAAAGGAAGGAGAGAGAAATTAAAGTTGAAGAGCCAGGGAGTGGGCCCAGTTTCTCTTCTAAGCTTCTCTTCGGCATGCATTTGTGAAACAAATAAGGAGAACAGTTGTTCAAAATCTGGAGTTGATCTGTATAGGTACTGACAAGCTTATATCTAAAATCCTTACTCTGCTGATGACCCACGGTGTTAGCAATATGATTTCCAAATGGAAGGAATGAAAGTTTTATTTCTATGGATGTAGGAAGTAATCCACAAAGTTGCGTTAAATAATAAAGTTCTGAGGTTAAGAACATGAAATGGGGAATTGCCAAAAAATCACCTGCCTGTACAGTCTCACCGACTGTCTTACCCAATTCAAAAGTATTTGGTAGTCTTCGGTTATATGGCTGGGGATGCCACCCTCTCTTCCTCCTTCCTCACTGGACCCCAGCCTCATTCAGTGCACAGAGCAGATAATGCTCATTGACTAATTAACTATGTAGTCCTATTTATTGTTAAAAGTGGGTCAGTGCCTCATTCTAACATGTGTGTTACTCTAATCCTGCTTTGAGTGCAGGATTATTAATTTACTTATGGGTTTTTCTGTGGTAATCACGAAGGCTCCCCAAATACCGACTTATTTTCACAACATAGGTGGTAGGAACGTGGAGTGATAAGAAGATGAACAGTGAAAATACAAGAAATACTTCAGTGCATAAGTATTTCAATGTGAGGCTATGAAGTGGCATGAGCAGGCGATCTCCTCGGAGCTAACCAGGAGAAGTTTCTCGCACGATGTGTGGTTAAGCTGTTCTGTCTCATAGATGTTTTGGATACTAACATCTGACAGGGATTCCGAAAGCGATCAGATATTCTTGGAAGCAAACTCTGCTTGAGCTTATTAAATGTGGGAAAAAAAATCATCTCTGAATCAGACTCGTCTTCCCCTACATATGGCTGAGAGCCTGCCGGGAAATCCTGCTTTATCCTTGCCTCACGCTTACGCTTTTGTCCACATACCTGCTGCTGTCCGGCCTCAGAGATGAGGTAGTGGGCTAAATGTGGGTCTGGCCTGACTGTGAGGCTTTTTATGTTCTTGGGGGACGAGACTGACCATGCCGATGAGCTTTGCTCGCTCTCAGAAGATAGCACTGCTGGCCCCCACCCCGCAACTACTTGACATTTGGAGACGTGTTCAAAGCACCATTTCTGCTTCTTCCCCCCCCCCCCCCCCCCAGAGCTGTGAGTGCTCGGCCTTTGGCGTGGTTCACCTTCCATACGTAAGGCGGCCCGCTGTCTGTCTACAAATTAAGAAACCTAGTTGATATTACCTGTCTAAAGTCTGATTTAGAAAAAAATAAAATTAATCCTTTTCACATGGGACCCCTGTGACAAAAAAAGGGAAGGAAAAAAAACCCAGAAAAAAACTTTTCTCTGCATTTGTTAGATGCCAAAATCTGCACAAGGTGCTTTTCTAATAGACGTATGTCCCCACGTCAGCCCAGTGAGCTACGGCGGCAGCACCGAATCTGAGAAGAGGTGGGGAAGTGACTGTTCCTTGGCATTTAGGGGCAAGGATAGGATTGATTAGTAGGGTTTTAAGGAACAGCCCAGGGAAGGATGGGTAGGGGGCATAATAGCATGAAAAATTTCTCCTCTTCTATCTGCTCTCTGTTCTCTCTGGCACGTTCCAACCTCTGGAAGCAGCAAACGGGCAGCCCGCTTTGCCGCACGCTGTGGGCTCGTTCCTAGGGCACTGTCCCTTCTTGACGCTGTGTGAGGGTCTAGAGAAAGATGTTGTCGTGGTATTGAACTGTATCTTGTCTATATGCAAGTTGGACAAGGTAAAGTTGCGATCGTATTTGCTAGCTTTTGAGTCGTTTAAGAGATGTAATGTTCTTTTGCGTGTAGACCTCCTGTTACGTATTCCCAGATACTTGCTGAGGTACGGCTCTAAACGCTTGCTAACCTCCACCCCGCTTTTTGCCATAAAGTACACGATGCGCAGCGCTCACTCCTTCCTCTTCTCTTGGATTCCTATAAATGCGGCCGAAGCACAGAGGTGCCGAGCGGAGGAGCGTGGGTGCTCTGCGGAGCGGTGACCGGGTGCTGCTGCCGGCGGAGGAGCTGGCCACGGCAGCAGTGCTGCTGCCCAAGATCCCCACGTCAGAGGTTAGCTCACCCTCTCCTCCCGAGACGTTTTCCTCTGGATCTCTACCAGAAAGCCGTTCTCAAAGTCCTCCTAGGAAATCCGTAGTTGAAATACAGGCCTGTGTTTCCATGAGGTGCTCGCAATACTTTCCCCCAGCCCCCTCCCTCTGTGTTTCTCCGCAGCTGCCGAGAAAGCCTGTCTGTGGATAGACTTTGCTGCCAGCCCGTGAGAAGGTGGAAAAGAGCGTCAGGGCTTGGGTTGCGTTGGGTTAACGGGTTAAAAGCATCGTGGCTGTTTTTGCAGCCCACCACCTGCGTGTTTATGCGGCCAGTTGTAGCGGTAGTGGATAGTGGCTACCGCCATAGCAACTCTGCGTGCAGTCGCTTGGGTGGTTAGTTTAGCGAGCGTTGCAGCTTAGGTTTTGTGAAATCCATCGATACGCTGGGCTTGGAGCGGAAAGACCTATACATCTGTATACTTTCTGCTTTTTAAAAGGTGTTTAAGTGTTTACCAGTCCATTCCTGTTTAAACAAAATGAAGCAGTGGATACAGAAAAAATGGAAAGATAAGCTATTCAGGAAAACAGATACTGAAGGTAATCTGTTGGATTACACTTCTTAATGCAATGAAACAATGATCAGGATTATTCTAAATATGGATTTTTCTTATCTTCGGTAGCATTTCAGTATTTACAGCTTGAAGTATTTAGGGACAGACATCTCCAACTTATATTTAAAAGTATAGTTGTGGTATGTCGCATACTGGTCACTTTTCCCTGGGTTTGTTTCTTCTTCACTTGTGTACAGAAAACGGGTATTTATAGTAAAGGCGTATGGTTGAGAACGCTTTTTCCAAACCTGCTTGTACTTTTTGCAAGTGATGCTGTATACCTCAGTTTTCTTTCTAGAGAGATGTTTCCCTGTTTAATTTCCCTGATGCCTTTTCCAGGAGGTGATAGAGGATACAATTTTCATCTTGTTTTGCTCTGAATATTTTTAAGAAATGGGGAGACAATTCCAAGAACTGAAGAGACATTTGGGACATTTGGAGACAGTTAGAGACAATTGAGAACTGAAAACTAAAAACAGTAACCGGTTAGAGATGTGTTGGAGAAAATGAAAATGACTAATTTCACTTAATCACTTTTGTCTCCTATGTCAACTCCAGAAATTGGGAAATTATAAGCAGGGATTTTCTTTTTGCTTTTATGTGTTTCATGTGGAAATGAATTGGGGACGAAAATTACTGGGGGGAGCTAAGGAAGAAGAAAGGAGGGAAGGAAAGATTTCTCAATCTGCAAAGTTATATGGGATTTTGAGGGGCTGTTTTAGCATATGAAACTTAAAAAAAACAAAGTACACTGTTAATTGGCTTTGAAACTGACTATATCCATTTGTATACTTCATGGGTTTTCCTTACTGTATGGGAAATCATTCAAAGTCCAAATATTCCCCAGGAATTACAGATACCTGAGAAGTACTGGTAATTATTTGTTTCTGGTAGTACCCACCCTGTGCTGGGTATTGAAGAATGTAAAGAAAGCACCATTACTGTTGTAATTGATTTTCTGCTTCAAAGGCAAAGATGAAAAGGAGTGTGTGTGTGTGGGGGGGGACAGTTACGTTATGTGAGCAAACTCTATATGCTATATCTTAATAATGTGAAGTTTTGATAATGTTTTTTTAAGATACAGAGCATCCCCATTTAGTTTCTATCTAGCAGGTGTTAGATAACTGATTTTTTGTAGGTATCACTGTAGGAGTGGGCCTTCAGGAAGGATTTGAATGCCCAGAAAATAGTGACCTTGGGGACCAGCTCAGAAAGAGTTCCATGTGTAAGGAACCACCTAGAAGCAAATTTAGACTGCTGCGGGAAAAGTGGACAAATGGTAAGTGAGGGTGGGGCGATAAACACAGGCAGAAGGACTTCTGTAGAACCTCAAAAGCAGAAAAAACAATCTTGGTTGTGAGGCAGCTGATGAAAAGGGGGTCAGTGGAGGGATTTAGATAGTAAGCTGATGTGCCTGATGTTTTCCTGGTCTGTTGCTTTCTAGTAAGCATGTAATGCATTACACTGCCAGAAAAATGGTGTGGTGAATCACTGTGTGTTGGAGATGAGTTGGAATAGATCGCTTTGTGTGTGTGTGCGTGCGTGCCTGTGTGTTCGTTCCATAAGTCTTTCGGGAGTTAAAAAAGTTCCGATTATGTGATTGTTTTGTTTGATCTTCAGAGATATTTTGTGCTTAGAACTTACTTGTGTTTTTTAATTTGCTTCCTAACAGCCTTTTTACTCCTGACCTTTTAATTTTAATTTGAGAATAGGGATTTAGGAACAAAGTACAGATACACAAAAGTGAGAGTAGAGACGTGCACTGTACAAGTTGCTGTCAGGTTGGTTATGCGATATGTAATTTCTGTAGTCTGTGGGTAAACTCCCTTGACTTCAGTTGGTCTAATGCTGATGCAACTGGCAGGAAGACCTTTCCTTTCTTTTATGCTTTCTCCCCCGCAGCTGTGAAAAACACTCTGTTCAGGTTATCTGCACACATTTCATACAACTATTTATATAAAAAAGAGTTGAGTTCTAGGTATAGGGAGGCTATTAAAAACAAAAGCTTAAACATGCGTGCTTTGAAAAATTTGATGCAGTTTATTGAATAATTTGATGCAATATATTAGGAATTGTGAAAGCTTTTGGAGAGGGTTACCTCTGAAAGTTATGATATTAAGTAATTGCATTACTTTGAATTGCTGTTTCTGATAACAGTAGTTCTGATGACTCTTTTGAAAAAGTATAAATTTTAATTTATATTGTCACTGTGCTTTTGGATGTGGTCCATGATGAGGAGTCCTGCTGCTCTAGAGGCTGTACTGAGATTTTTACAGAGCAAAAGGATGGCACCTGTCCTTTTTTCCAGTCTTTATCAGATGCTTCTACGGTATGTGAGAAATTAGAAAAAAAAAAAAAAAAAAGAAAAAGACAGCCTAGCAACTTAATATTATGGTAAAGATTCCTGTTTTCCTTTGCTTGCCCATGAATATCTCATCGCCTAGTGGGAGTGTTTGTAAATAAGGCAGTGTTTCCCAAACTGTTTTGCTTCCTTTCAGCCAACTTGGTGCGTTTGTGCTGTCTGCCCTCCAACTGCACTCTCTGTCACGGCATCCTAAGCCAGGCGTGTGCTTTGACGTTTGCCTCTCATGCCTGGGGGTGTAGTTCACTTTCTTTGTCTGTTGTCTCTATTGCAGTGATTCCTCGTCTGCATTTCAGAAACATTGCATTAAATGACAGGGGCATAAAACCACCGGAGAATCCACTTTCCCTAACAAGTTGCAATAGTAGTGGATTGAAGAGGAAGTAACACTGAGATGCACAGACTAGTCTCTGTAGTGCTTGTGAACTGTTAACAGGTGTACAAGTGAAGTTAGCACCACAAGCGCATGATTCTTTCCCAATACAAACATGTCAGTACAAAACAAAGTAGGGCAAGCATAAGCTCCTCTGATACCTCAGTGCTTCTAGGAGACCGAAAGGACACAGGTCTTAAATGACTTGCCATAGATAGGCTTTGTATAAAAGTTGTATTGTTCTTGTCTCGATATTAGGTTAGATATCTCCGTATAAAATTCCACTGGAGATATGGCACTGTAGTTTTTACTGCTTTATATTTAGCTGAGATTAACACCTTGTCCTTTGCACGCACGTGTATGCATTGGACCTATGGTTCAGTTTACCAGGCTGTGTTGAGGTGAAGAGTGCCTGCACTGTTGCAGTGCTGGGAGTTTAAATCAAGACCACCCTCTCTATAAACTTTTTTTTCCCAGCATAAAAACAATTGTAGTACAATTTTTAAGCAGTGAAAATAGCAGAATGAATGATTTCAATCCACGTGTTGTTACCTCACCAGAAATCTTTAAATTGTTGTTTTGAAAAATATGTCAACAAAAATCTGTTGTGATCTTACTTTAGCCCATTCATTTTGGGGGCAATATGCCACGTTACAATAAAAGATGCTTTTTCTTTTATTAAGAACAGTTTCTGAGATGATCAGTGCTGATACTAAGTTCGTAAAAAAGCAGTATAGGATATTACAGTATTTGTTTACTGGTTAGTAAAATGTTAGAATGAAAATAGCAGAAACACCATCTTTTCAGATAGCGTTAGTATTAGTATTCAGATAGTGCTAGTGTTAGACAAGAAAACCAACCAAACCCCGCCAGTTCTGTTGAAGCATGTGTATTGAGTTCGTCACAGTAGTACTCAAGCACTTAAGCTGTGATGAGATCCTTTGTTCCTGAAAAATGTCTTTGTAATAAGACAAAAATAACTTACCTGTTTTCTTTTTCCTCTTTGGTGCCTGCATCTGAGGGGAAGCCTACTTTCTGCTAAAATTCTGTGGGAGAAGAATTATATAAGAAGATATTTATTTTTAATTGCAGTTGTCACATTAAGCTGCAGTGTTACTCACCAAGCAAAAAATTATTGGATAATGCGCGTATAAAAAGTAGAAAACATCTTCTGAATTTCTCAAGATGTTTTATTTAATTTTTTTCCAGAATTGCCAGGATGTAACTTCTGGCTTTAATAGTGATGGAATTTAGAAATTTCTTCTTGTTTTTACATGTATGCTTACATAACGTCCTAGCCTTTTTCTTCCCACTGGATTCCTAGTTGTTCCCTTGCACATCCATCTTTTCTTCTCAGACCTGCCTAGTCAACCTTCCTGCTTCTATAAGGAAGTTGTTGCTGCTCTCCAAGGAAGAGCCTGTTGAAAATATGTACACCTTCAATGCATGGATAGTGCTGTTACACAACAGAAAGGCATGTTCCTTTGACAAAAATAGCCAGTTCAAGACTTTTCCTAAATTTGTCGGAACTTAGTTACCTAAAGTTATAATTAATGCTTTAAAAGAGAAAAGACACAAACCTCAGAAGAAGTTTTTTGTTGGTCATTCTAAGAGCTCTGTGGGCAGAATGTTTGAAAGTGTATATCACAATTGTTATGCAGTAAAGGTCTGGATAGATGACTCGAACGCAGGGTCTGATGTGAATTAGTAAACACATGAGAATAAAAACTGTATAAGGACTAAGAGCTTCTCTTTCCAGTTTAGATGACTTTTTTTTAATTTATTTTTTTAATACCACACTGCTTGTTTGGTAAAGTGTGCCCGCTTCTGAAGACCTTCTTCTAGGGATTGCTTATGATAAATACTTCTTTTTTTCATGCTACCGTGGTTGTCCAGAAGCAAGTGAGAATTTATGATTTGTCAAATGTTTGGCAGAAGGAGGATAAAAGCCTTCTACTTCTCAAGGAGAGGGCCAGGTGCCAAATACAGTAAAACTGCCTCGGCTGTTTAGGTATTTGCTGAGCTTCCATCACAGCTGAATGTCCCTTCTTTGAACAGAAATGGAATACGTAGTGAGCACTCTGTTTTGGTTCTATAGGCAAGGCAGGAATTACTTTTTGTTTTTCTTTGTAACTACGTAAGCTGCATCTCTTTTGTTAGTCTTAATTTTCTTGCTTGTTACTACAGGGAAGTTGGTTTAAGGAAGCTAGTGCTGAGTTTTCTTTTGAAGGCAATAGTTACACTTACCACTTCTAGAGAGCTCTATTCTAAATATGAGCTACTGCCAAGAAAACTGCCTTCTACTCCACTGAGCTTACTTCTGATAGTTTTCTTTTGATTGTTCCTGTGGAATATGTTTTCTTGTGGTCTTGGTCCCTCGGCTAGAGGTGTGTTTCTAGACTGTTTGGAAGAGGACAACAGGAAGCCTCATAGTTGAAAGCCATCTCGAAATTGCTATAGTACCAGCAGAACTGAGTGGTACGAAGGTGGATCAGCACTGCAGTGAGGAGGCTGATCGGTATGGCCAAACCATTGCACTTCAGTAGAGAGATGGTCTTCATACAGCTAGATAAAAGAAAACAGCCTGGAGTAGCTTTTGCTATCCGGAGTGCCCAGTTAGATATCAGTGTGCCAATAGAAAGCCTAAATGACAGCTTTGAGCAGCTTTAAGTGGTTTGGATAGGCTTGCGTAGCAAATACCAGCAGCAGAAAGGCAGCAGCATCATCAAAGATCAACTTCGTAATTCCCAGCAGTGTCTTTAGCCTTGCTCAGCTCGGGTTGCTGCCTCAAGCCTGCTCCTGCTTGCAGCTTGAGCTGCCTGGTGTGGAGGATGCTTCAGCCGGACCAGGAGCGGAGCACGTGTTGCTGTATTTGTGCCCTGGCAAGGCTACCGGCCCCAGCCCCACTGATGCTTTGGGTGGTGGGTGGCTGCAGCCGTACCAGCTGGCTGGAGTTATGGAAGGTCAGCTCTGGGGTTTCTTCCGACATGCCTTGCTGCTGAATGGGGCAAAACTTGCAAGCTTTCATTTGCCTGTTACTAGTTTTAAGGATATTGTGCATTAACTGTAGGTGTCCAACGGAGAAATGAAGGTACATGGGTTCTCACGTTGACTCTAGCATAGCGAGGAGCAGCGGAGAAGCAGAAAGAATTGGCTGTTTCTTAATTCTTCAGCAGAGGCTGAAGGATTTGTAAAACTGATGGTGTTATCTGAGGGAGTCGCTTGCTACTTTGTTAAAAATTGGATAGAATCTAGAGTTTCTGACAGAAGCATAAGATGAAATAGCAGATACACTGCTGAAATTATATAGTGTACCTTGAAATGACAGTTGTTCCTGGAAATGAAACAGTTTTTCTTGGTCTTTTACAGTCAAGATGTAGCATAAAAACTGCAGCAGTTTTTGATAATGGCTGAAATGCAGGCAAAGCAAGCTATATTGGAAATGCATTTTTAAAATAAATAAAAAACCACAGGGTGAACCCTGAATAATTTATGGGCAAACTGGTCTGCAACTGCTCATAGTTAAACACGGATTTGCTATCTTTTTGTTTTCTTTTATGAATGAGTCCTAGTGTTTTTCATTGAAAACGGTTGTGTTAAAATGCTAACCTTCACAGTGCGAGTTAGGGACTGACTGTAGCATGTAGGATGAGACAGTAACTGGCATTACTGCAGACATTAGTATTTTCCCTGATACAGTAGTTCAACCATAAAACACTTTTCCTAGGCTTTTGAATATAAATTTCCCAAATGAAGGCAAAAGAGGGACAGATGTTTAAAACACAAATCCAGAAAGCTTTGTCTTTTTTAGGGCTGTAGCAAGAGGACTTCTGAAGTTTCTGTGTGGCTGCTCCTTTGAAATTATGAAGGAGGATCTAGGGCATGGATAGCGGAGGGAGTTTTATTTTCCTATTCTTAACTGATTTTTAAAACTTAGAAGAAAAATGTTGCAATCCATTAGTAATTAGCATCTTTAAAGTTCCTTAGGTGTCTTCCTCAAACCTGCAGAGTATACAAATAATGTTGTAGATTTGGCAGCAATACTTTAAGAATCTTTTCCACTCGCAAGGCTGGTATGCATTGCCACTGTGGATTTCAGTTTATTTGATCTCAGATATACAGCTCTTTGTCTGAGGTGCTGTTGTGTTACCCCTAGTTGGCTAGTCCGTACAGCTCCAGTCTCAGGGAGCGCAGCTGGGCAGCGTTTCCATCTGTCTGTAGTATGGGTGCTGTTAGTCATTCCCCTCTTCCAGCCCTTCCGATGATTTCATCTGGCTGTACTTCTTTTGCTGTTTCCTGTGCCTACAGCGTGGAAGTGGCTCACCAGGTTATGTAGTCTCTTCTGGAGGGAAAATTCCCATTCTGATGAAGTTTGAGGGGTTATAATCTGCATTCCTTTAGCTCTGCCACAAAGTTGCATTTTATTTCCTTTGGGGATTAGGATCAGGAAGTTGTTTCCGGGTGTCACCGGCTGGCTGCGAGTCCTCCCAGAAGTTCAAGTTGGATAGTTTGGTACAGGATGTTCTTCTGAGTTGGATGTGTGCCTTCTTACCTTGGAGCTACCAATTACTCATGCCTGTTGGCTTGCAGTGGCCTGGCCATACTGATTACTGTCTTTATAATTTGCTGTGGGTGTTTTTGCAGAAGCTTAATTTGAGCTGCAGCTTGTGTACCATTGTAAAATCTTTTTTTTTTTGTTATCGAAGTAATACCTGCTTGAGTGTTTTGTGTTCATTATGACTGCTGCTTGCTGTGCTCTGTGGTTTCATAGTATTGAATTCATTTATTTGTGGTGAAAGCACGGTACTTGTATCTCAAGGCCCTTGTTTCTAGACAGGGCATTAATTTCTTACATCCTTCATGCTTCCAGTCTAAAAGATTTTTTTCAGCCACATTTCACAAAATTGTTGCCACTTTATGAAGTATGAGGTAATGAAAATAGTCTTATGCACTGAATGAAGCTTTTAAAATGTTGGTGCTCTGTGTGGAAGAATTTGAGGTTATTTTTAAATGTACATTTTCTGTGTATTACCTTGTAAAAGAATCTGTACATCCAGTTAAAATCCTACTCAACAGATATATTTCCAAGATGGGTATGCAAAAATACAGATTTTGTTAAAATAAGCTTGCCTTCTAGGTTTTTTTTGTTCATTTATTTTCTTTCTGATATGATTACTTTCCGCGTTATTCTTGTTTCTAAATTTCAAACTCCTCATCAGTTCTGTCAAAGCTTTTCAGTTTTCTGCCTCTTTCTGCATTTGTGCTGTAACTTCATGCTGCATATGCTGCCATTTAGCAATCTCTTTCATAAAGTTTCTTTTTCATTCTGTGCACTAAGATGCCGAGAAGATAGGTTCAAAATACGGTATTACCAACCTTTTCCTATTCTACCCCCCCTGCCAAAAAACACATCTAAGAGATATTAGCAAATAAACCCATGGTACGTTAAATTTTTTCTGAAACATTTTTCTTTTCTTCTTTTAGTTCCCGGAATAGATGGCGGTGGGTTAGCTGATGCTAGTCTCACAGATTCCTACTTTAGCACCAGCTTCATTGGCGTCAATGGCTTTGGAAGTCCCGCTGAAACGAAGTATCCCATGATGCAGGTAATAGCAGTGAATTGTACAGTGTTTTATTAGCTCTGGCTGGCGTTACACCAAGAGGGGAAAACTGTTGAAGAGGCAGGAAAAATGGAGCCTTCTGATATGTGTCATCTGGTAGGATCATTGCTTTAAAAATAGTCTGGTTTTATTGGTACTTACCTGAGCTGTTGCATTGGGCTTTGCCACATAAGTTAACTGTGTGTTCCTAGATTTCTCTTCAGGCTCATAGCTAATTTTGATAGCCTTTTACTAAACATATACAGTTAGATTTTGAAACATTTCAAAGATCAAAAGTCACTGAAGCAAAATGCGAACTGCCAAACCTGTAAATTACTAGGCAGGCAAAAAATTCAGAATTTGTAAACTCAGTCTCTGGTGGCATTCAGTGATGTTGAATTCTCATTTAAATATTCTTAAATGTGTTCTTGCATTTATAGTATTCTGTAGATGTTGGCATAGGAACTCCCATGAGGTGAAATTTACTGTGTAGCTAGTATTATGCAAAATTTACAGCAAAAGGCTGTCCTATTTAGAAACTGAATATCTACTGAATTAAAACATGAATTACTACAATATCTCCCTCAAATTGTTAATGCTTTTTAGAAGCTGAGAAGAAGATGGTCTCTCCCTGTACTCAAAGGTTTAACAAACCAGTTTCTCGTCAATGAAAGAGAGCATAAGTTAAACAGTTTGCACTGAGTCCTGACAATGACTCTCTCCTTGTATATCAAGGAAACTCCTTATGAACTTACTTTGATCTCAGTTGTGGCTGTGTTATGGATTGAAAAATAACTTAGCAAAAGTTGGGAAATAATTAGGTCTGTTGTCTTTTTTCTTTTTTTTTTTTTACTGCATGTTTTCAAGAAGCCTGGATTTTCTCCTTCAGCAGAATTGCTAAAGTATGAAAATGTTTATTACTGACAGTGATGCATGATTTAAAAAGAAAAACTTTAACCTCTGATCCCGGAGTGTACAATTGAAGCTGGAAGTTGCAAATTTTGGTATCACAGAGATCAATAATTTTATCCTTTTAGTGCAAAGTCATTATGTTTTGTATCCTTAAGCTGCATTCTACAGCAACATTGGTGTCTTTCTAAACACAAATTTTTAATTATAACTGTTTCTTCTAGAAAGGCAGTAAGGCATGCATCTAACATGAATGCTCATAGGATTTTTAAGTACTGTACTAATGCCTGTGAGATTACAGTCAAGGCTTTGTGTTTCTCTTTGAGAAAAGAGAAGAAATTGATATGCCTCTTACCCATTGCAGGCTAAGGAAAATTACTACTGAGGAAAGATTTCATTAGTGTTGAGAAAGTGCTTATAGGCATTAAACTACAGTTTAAAAAGCATTCTTATATTGTTGTTGGTTTTTTTTTTTTTCCTTTGAATCATGTAATTTAAGGTCTTGTTTGCTTAGGTAAAATTGGTAACGCTGTCTGTTATGATTGTGTGTCAGCTTCTAAATTAAGTCCATACAGACAAAGATTATCCACTTGGAATGTGGTTTTCCATGTCATTCAGCCCTTTGGAGAACGAGGCGAGGGAAAAAACTTAGTGACTTTTGCTTTAAATAATACTAATGCTTTATGGTTTGGGACAGAGACTTTAAATCTGATAGATTGGTAGCTGTGTCAAAGACGTACCTTTTGCTCGCTCTTTCTGAAAATTTGCCCAGATTTTTGTCACTCGATTAAGCCTTTGCAAAACTGGTTTATATAGACCCACTGGAGACTTCCTTGATGTTAGATAATTTCCCAAAGATGTAGTCTGCATTGGCGTGTTCCAGCCTGAGTACATTCTCACAGTTACAGCTCTGGCCTAATCTAGGCCTTGCCTGAACTCAGAGCAGGAATGCTGATCTGCTTCGTTTCCCTCTTTCCTTCCACTTCAGACTGAAGCAGCATGGAAGTGGATCTGTATTTAATGAAAAAGAGCTGCATCGGTGTTAATTGGAACAGAGGGCTATATAAGGGAAAAGAGGCATATGCTGTGGGCTTAGAGAAACTGAGCTGAAGATAAGTGAGTAAGGCAGTAGGAAAGACTGAGCAAAGGGGCCGAAGCCGAGAGGAGACGTTAGTGGGACACTCACAGAATGGGGACTGGAATCACACAAGTGAAGTACACAGAAATTGGGACAAAGAAAACAAGTTGGCATAATGCAAAGTTGGGGCAAAGTAGGGTGGAGAAAACAAATCCATGTGCCTGTTTCTCTCCAGGTCCTTGAATCAAACTAAAGGTACTGAAAATTTAATGTTCTGCCATCAATGAAACATCAGAAGTTTTCTGTAAAATATCTCATTAGCTCTCAGTTTTGCTTTTGCGGTTGAAAACATCAGTTCCATCTATGAATTAAATAGTCATCTCTGGTGCATATGTGCATTTCACAAATAGGTGCATCAGTGATGCAATATGGGGAAACTTTTTCAGCTTGTTTTTTAAAACTGGGAAATTGCACAAACATGCAAGTAAACACACTGCTAGAAAAACACTAGTAAGATACAGTTAGATGATAAGTTGCCAACGCAGCCTTGAGGTTATATATTGAGTTGTATTCCTCATAACATTGTATAATTTTTTCAGTGAGAAAATTGAAAGTGGGACTTATTCAGGACACAAGATGTGTGGTGCCTGTGTAATGAGCATCCATTTGATAGTCTAAGTGTTCGTCCTACAGTTCCATGCCTTACTTCTGCATGCTGTTCACATCCTTCTTGTGAAGACTGTTAGTTGGCAGTGCGCTTTCCTGTGCAGGTTACGATTATTGCATCCAACTTTGTGGAACGCTTCCCTTATGAAAGAAGAAAGTAGCCTGCATTTTATAGAGCCATGGGAAGAAAAGGATGGCAATTAAGCAAACCCTCTGTCCCCAACATTGCTGGCAAACTAGAGACCCCAGAGTTTTTGAAACTAACCTGTATAGCTGGAAGGTGAGGAGTGAAGTTAATGACCACACGTAGAAAGCTTGGGTCAAGTTGCTTAACTAACTGGCCTCAATCTAGCAAAGATAGTAATAGAGTTAACGCTCTGGGTAACGCTCATTTTCTTTTACCGTGAGATAATCTTTCTGCAGTCCATGCTTTATTCAGTAGTTACCTTCCAACATAATCATCAGGGATTTAATAGACGAGTCTTCTTGACTATTCCTAATTAATTTCCAGAATGTATTTGTCATGTGCAGCAAATAAAATTGAGGTTTGTTGAAAAGAGTATGTGATTTTGTATATTGGGGTTATCATAACACATATGTAATGGAGTCAAATTGCCTCAAGCAAAGCTATATCAAAATTTTGCAATCATCATGTTTTTGTGCAGTGCATAATCTGTGTTACAGTGTTAAAAGTAAGCAGCAGAAGGAAGGAAAGTGGATTGTATCACAATGAATTGGAGAGGGGATGTGCTGGTTTGATCATAAATATTGTAGGTGACTAGTGGTTGACATTTCTGCAGAACAGGTATTTCTGACTCTGAGATTTCGTTTGTAAGTGTTGAATATTTTACGATATCTAGAACATCTCACTGGGGTTAGATTAGTGGTCAAGACGCAATTAATGACAATTATCAGTTTGTAGTGGAAAAAAAGCATAAAAATCTTTGGTTTAGTTCAGAAGAGGCAGGATTTTCGAAGTGGCCATGGCTCTAATTTTTCTTTTTTCTTCCTTTCTGAAAAATACCTCTTTCCCTCATCCTTCCACTCCTACAGCCTCAAAGATTTTTGCTGTTAGCCAACCTTTCATTGCTCCCCCATTGGTCTCTTCTGTTGTTACTAACTAGTTTCCTATTGATTAATAGTCTCCTGTCCTCATTACTTTGCGTTTTCCTGTAATACAGTTTTGTTTCATGTGTCTTTTCTTCCCCGAATCTGCATGTGCTTTCCTATACTGCATTAGCCGTATTGCATTCCAGCTTATCAAAGTGTGTATTTTCTCTTTTCCCCTTCTCTAACTAATAACAGAGCAGGCCTGCACAACACATGGCCCACAGGCTGCACGCTGTCCTCGAAGCTGTTCTTTTTCTTTTTGGCATAGCAGCAGCTGCCAAGAGACAGTCAGAGGTGTGGTTCAAGAAGCAGCTCATCGCTTTTGGCTTTCCCAGCAGTGAGGAGTCAGGAGCTGGCTGGCTGGGATGCCTCTGATGCTTGGCTGTTTGCTCAGTCGCTCTGCGTGTGCCACTTGGCTGGTGGGTGTCTGTGTTCCTCCGGCATCGGTGCTGCTCCCTGACTAGCTCGTGGCTTGATCAAAAATACAGGTGGTGCAGGAAGGCGCTTTTCTAGTATTATGTTGGGGTGTTAAAAGGATATTATAGCAGGATGAGGCAGAGGAGTATCGTGACATTAAAACTTTTAATGTCCTATTAAAATTGAGTAATTTAGTTGTAAGAGCATAAAACAGTAGAAGGCGTCCTCATGCATGTTGCTTCACAGAAATCAGGTTTTCCTTATTTTGATGGGATGAGATTCATAACTACGTGGCTTCCATTGGACTGTAGGTTATGTAGAAAGTAAGAGTCACAACTTTTCAATTAATCACCCTAATCAAAATAAAAAAATGGGGTAATAGTCTTCAGTGTTGAAGTTGGCAAGGCCAAGCAATGGAGAAGAATTGGTCTTGCTTACTTTCACCATGCTAATGTTGGTATACTAAGCATTCTTGAGCAGCCTGAGAAGTAGAGACCATGCTCACTTCAAAGCCTTGCAGCTGAATAAACACAAAGACCTTTGTTCCCATTGCTGCATCTGCCAAGAGTCGAGTAATAAAACTCTCCTTACAGCACAGAAGCTTGTAAATGTCTTCAATTTTTAACCATTGAGAACTGAGCGGAACTACAGACGTGCTATTTTAAATATAAAATTATGCAGTTGTTTACATAATGCTTTCTGAAGAAATCCAGTTGCTTTAGTTCAAACAGTTGAGTGGGACATGCCGTAGATGGTGCCAAATATGCTAACTGCCGAAGACAAGTTTCGGATTGTTTAGAAAGGAAAGCAAAAGGTATCACCCTTTGTAGGTCACAGAATCTGACAACTAAACAGTGATTTGTTTGGTTGTGACAATCTCATTCTTTTGCAGTATGACTTCTTTTATAGTCCAATTAACATTATTCTAAAAATTACAAAGAAATACTCTGAAATGTGGTTCCAGTAGAACAGTATGAAGGCGAAGAGAATAGCTTGTGACACACTACCATATACTTTGAGATAACACACTTAGCACAGAAATGACCCTGAGGAGAATGCTTATTTTCTCAGGGCTAGGGTGGGGAATATGGAGACAGAGGGAACAAATGCCATCTCTTAGGTATTTTGGGGGGAAGAAATGGTGGAGAAGAAAGCAAAACCCCTCAATTAAGTCTTGTAACATAAGCTGTGGAAAATTAGATCTAATTTTGTGCAGCAAAGCTTTATTCATCTTCTATCTTGATGAGAATTTTGTAACTATATATTATAGTGGGGGGAGATGAAAGCAAAGCGAACTTGTCTTAAGTGTGGCTGTAATTTTGGGGTTTGCTACTGAACACTGAAGGGTGGAGGCAAGGTGGTATATACCTTTAGTAGGTGGGAATATTCCTTGTAACACTTCTCTTCCTAGCATACTGCACGCACCAAGGAAGTATTGAAAAGAATGGTATCTGTCATGGTTTAACCCCAGCTGGCAACTAAGTACTATGCAGCTGCTTGCTCTCTCTCCCCCCACCCCCCCAGTGGGATGGGGGAGAGAATAAAAAAAAAAAGTAAAACTTGTGGGTTGAGATAAGGGCAGTTTAATAGGACAGAAAGGAATAAAATAATAATAATAATGGTAATACTATTAATAAAAGGTCAATAACAGTAATAATGAAAGGATTGGAACATACAAAACAAGTGATGCACAATGTAATTGCTCCCCACTCGCCGACTGATGCCCAGTTAGTTAGTTCCTGAGCAGTGATCCACCCCCCCCCGGCCAAGTCCTCCCCAGTTCATATGCTGGACATGACGTCCCATGGTCTGGAATACCCCTTTGGCCAGTTCGGGTCAGCTGCCCCGGCTGTGTTCCCTCCCAACTTCTTGTGCCCCTCCAGCCTTCTCGCTGGCTGGGCAGGAGAAGCTGAAAAATCCTTGACTTAGTATAAACATTGATTTGCAACAATTGGAAGCATCTGTGTGTTATCAACATAATTCTCATGCTAAATCTGGAACATAACACTGTACCAGCTACTAGAAAGAAAATGAACTCTGTCCCCACCAAAACCAGCACGCGGTCCTGGGCTGTGTTAGGTAAAGCGTTGCTGAGAGGTCAGAGGAGGTGATCCCCTCTGCTCAGCACTGGTGAAGTCACACCCGGAGCGCTGGGCTTCTCAGTACACGAGAGACGAGGACATGCTGGAGAGAGTCCATCGGAGGACCACGAAGGTGATGAGGGGATTGGAGCATCTCTCCTGTGAGGAAGGGCTGGGAGAGCTGGGGACTGTTCAGCCTGGAGAAGAGAAGGGTCAGGGTAGATCTCATCAACATATGTAAATACCTGAAGGGAAGGTGCAAAGAGGATGGAATCAGACTCTCTTCAGTGGTGCCTAACGACAGGATCAGAGGCAGAGGGGACAAACTGAAACACAGGAGGTTCACCCTGAACATCATGGAACACTTTCACTGTGAGGGTGACTGAGCGCTGACACAGTTGTCCAGGGAAAACACAAATAACAAATAGCACTTGGGTTTTCTTTCTTTTTTTTAAGACATTTTCAGCCTGACTCGATAAAAATCAGATACAGGAATAACCTTCATTAAGGCTAAATGCATTCGGGTGTGGTAGAATTTTTAATATTAAACCAGTTTAAAAATACTTTCCTTATTACATGCAGGTCTTCTGTGAATAATGTTAAGGTAAGAAGCTTGTGCATGTGTAATAAAAGTGAGCAAAATGAAAAATTCATGAAAGAGAGTGGTGAAGCGGGAGGTTTTTAACCTCATTCAAGGTGCAGCTTACAAGCAGTTGTTAAAGCAAGAGCTGCCCAAGATTGGTGAGTGAAGCTTTGGTTTTTCAGAATCCTGGTTCGTGTAAAATACGTTTGTACCTTGAACAAGACTGGACTTTGTAAAAGCACAGTTCGTGTTCATAGGCTTTGTTGGTACTGTGCTTTCAGAATTCTGAACAATGTGTTCTATTCCAGACTCTTGCGTGCACTATACGTTTGTAGTGGTCCTATCAGCACTGATTTTCATCACTGCAGTCACCTATTCGCATTGCAAGTCTGTTGATTGAATGTTTAACTCCTGTACTTGAAGGGGTAGAATATCAATGGCATGAAAGTGCTTGGTTCCATGTTTAAGCCATATGCTTAATCATATTTGATACCAACCCAGATCTCAATATCGTATTTATCCCTGTTCTGACAGACCATTACCTTTTGCATTAAAATCATTATGAAAATCTGAGTGTTACAACTAGACATTAACACAATTTTTATCTACACCTGGACAAATTTTGCGCAAATCTGAAAGGTTCCCTTGAGGAAATTTCTTCCTAAACCACTCTGTCTTACAAGGATCAGTGTGGATGTATCAGTGATGTATCAAAGATGCATAATAGGGATGCTTTTCAAATATATGTGAAAAACTGTTTAACTTCTTTCCATTGCTTAGTCAGGAAGAGAATATGACATGAGTAGTTGAGCTGCTGTAATCCAGAAATTATTTATTTTGGTGTATTTTTATTCCTACTTTGATGGTGGCAGACAGTAGGATGAACATCCCTGAACTTGGGCAAGATGGTTAACTTACTGTGGGTCTCCCAAAGTGTTACCTTGTTTTGTAGAAATCAGTAAACTTTGTTGCTCTAGAGGCATCCCTTTTGTGTAAAGAATTAACTGTTGATCACTAACCTTTTAGTGAGCATTACATTGTGTCAGTGCAGTATATTTAGGGACATGAGACAGGTGGCATCAAAATAAGGGAAGAGCATATAGCAAACACCTTTCTTCATTTAAGTCTTGAAAAAGCTGAAGGCTTATATAGTATTTATATTACATATATTGCCCTAGGTCATCTGCATGTGCTATAGTTCTGCTTCATATAGTCCTATGTACTTGTACTGAGTGAAGAGTTGTATCAGAGAAGGCTGAATGATTGTAGAAAGCTTGCTGTAACAGTGGAGCGCAGATGGTGGCAATAATACGTGGGGGAATAAAGCACTGAGGGATCGAGCAGGTTGCGAGGGTAACATTTAAAGATACCTGCTGAAGTACCTAAATTTTACCAAAACTTTCTTCAATTTACTTTTCTAATAGTGCAGGCTATTTTTTTTACTACTTGCTTTCCCCATAGAAACTAAATTACACAATCTATTTTTTACTTTTAGATACAAGTATTAAAAGCTGCAGGTTCTGGTGAAGGCAGCGGTAGTATGAAAACTGCAAACGTTGAGAAACTTGAGTTGCAGTAGGTTTACAGTTCTGCCATACTGGACAACGCTCCAGCTTCTGTTGGTTCTCCTCTGTTCTTACCAAATTTACTTCAGAATATTGGTCTTTCTAGTCAAGAATTAGATGAAATGGCACTGAAGTATAACACTATAAGCTTCTTGCCACCAACATTGAGGTTGGCCATGGAAAAATGTAAGCACAAAGAGCAACTCCAGTGACCAGTATTGAGTCGTCGTCTGTGTGTAGACTACTAAATTAAACATGCCTGGAAACTTTCCTTGATGCTTAGGGCCAGCTGGCACAAAATGGCCTGTTTGTGCTGGTGTAAACTCACCCGGTAAAGCAGAGGCTGCAAGCAAACTGTCTATCTGAAGGGACGTCAAACCTTTTCACTGCTGAATAGTGCCTGGAAATTGGCGGGGAGACTCCTGGTTGATGTGGGCCAAAAGCATGCCATGGAATATTTTAACAAATTACTGGTTGTCTCTCTCGGGGATGGAGAACACTTCCTGACCTTGCCTTGCTTTTCTTCTCACACTTTTTCTTCCTGTTGGGAGAGTGGTCAAAGAAAATAATAAGCAGGAATAAGAAGAGACACTTTTAAACTTCTCTATCAAAGCAGTGGTAGCTCTTAGAGCTGTACTGCCTTACTTAGTCCAGTTTATTGCTAGCCCATAACTCTAGAGGAATGTAGGAGAAGCAGGTGGAGCCTAGGAGGAATGCTGAGAGGGTTTCAGATGTCCTGCTGGCTTACAAGAATCCTGTGATTTTGCTGAAAAGTCTCAAAAGGTTCTTTTGTTTTTAAAAATAATCTACCAAATGCTATACTAATTTGAGTATGTTTCCTTGGAAAAGTTTCATATTGTGATGATAGTGTATAAATAAAGGGAGGAGTTGTTTCAGGAGTAACAGTGTGAAAGAATGTTTAAAGGAGATAAGCCAGTTACTTATCTAACATTTTGGCAATGTACAGGAAGAGAACCATAGGTTTGGTAGACCCTCCCAAGTTAGAAGAAATTAATGAAGGCAGTGTTTTGTTTTAATACACAGTCATTTTTGGTTTGCATTGCTCTCCTGCTAAGTGCTTTATTTTACTAAATGTTTTTGTCAACTGCAAATCACTGTCTGCTTAGAGTATTGACTAAGTGGGAAATGAGCATAGGTTTTGTAGTCTGTTCTTAAAACTTTCTAAGTGTCATCCCCAATGCCCTCATTTAATCTTTTATAGCTTTATTTCACGTGTACACTTTTGTCTTTTATTTTTGCAGAGGATGACAAATAGCAGCAGCTCCCCTAGCCTTCTCAATGACAGTGCCAAGCAGTATGCAGGCCATGGTAAGTACTTTTAAAGTAATGCATATAAAAGTATGTTTGGAAATTTGAGGTTCGGTTTTACAAAGCTGAGGCTTAAGGGAGTTATTTTTTCTCTTCTGATTTGATGTGAGATGCAGTAGAACTTTTTTTTTAACAGTATTATGTTTTGTGATTACTTTTAGTACAAATCTGAAGTGTTACTGAACTCATAAATTTCTAGCCTTCTCTTTGCTCCAGTGGGGAAAAACTAAAAAAAAGTCATTATTGTTGACATTATCATTGTCACTTCAAGTGAAATGCTAGTTTGGTTATCCACTGCAAGGCACTGATAGCGTAAGCATTTATGTTGCTCTGCAATAGTATCCCTTCTTATTGTGCTTTTCAAGTAAAATATTGTGTGGAGTGAATGTACAGGTTTTTATTCTTAACTTTAGGGTGTATGGGTTTGTGAAATGTATCACATAAGTGATGATTTTTAATAGGTATTAAGTTTTGTCTTGTAAGCAGTACTTTACCTCGTAGAATTTTTTCCCTGCTATAGGGAACATGGTTTTCAACTGAACAAAATGTCTCTATAGTGCAGGCCTACATACTCACTAAAGAGGGTACTACTCCCTTTTGGCAAGGGCATACATTTAAAATATGTTTCTGCTCTGAAAATTGCTGTGTGAATGACGCTCTAGAACTCCATTTGCATTTCTGACCCTGCAGCTAGTCTACGTACTAGGGTTTTAATTTTTTAAGCATGTTAGTAACTACTATAAAATTAACTTGCTTGAAAGTAAAAATTTGAAGGGTTTTTTATTTTTTTCTTTTTCTTCCTCCTGGTTAATTTCCAGTAGGTTTTGTGATTAATTCTGCTTCTTTTGTCCCACTGAACAATTAGCTATTCAAGGCAGTGGAGGTCTCCAGTTTTAAATGCAATTGGAGTTTGACTGTGACAGGCCAAATAGTGATGGTGATGCATGCGAAGGAGAGAAACCAGTTTAAATTCTGTTGTGTCTCAGGTCCTTTTCTTCCCCCTGCCTCCTGCCCTGCCAAGCTGTGCTTCACTTGCAGAATTACCCTTTTAAGGAGTATTGATTGATGTTGAAGAAAACGTTTCATCAAAACACTGATGTTTACAGCTGGCAGTCCTCTTCAGTTTGACAGCTCTGCCCATGCAGTTTGGAGTTTTAAGTTGCATCTGTGATTGTTATTCAGTTTTTGGTGCTCCAACTCTGGAAAGGATGCATAGGGACAAAGAAAAAGCAAAAGAAAGCTACTAACAGAATGTAGACTTTTGCTACCCTTAGTTCTGATTTAAATTTGCGCAGAACAGTGCCAGGACAAGTAAGACCCACATCATTATTTCTAAGACTGCGTTGCACAGAAGATTACTAATTTCGGGTAACTGGAGATGAAGGCTTTGAAATGTTAGATGGACATTAAATAGTATCAACATCAATTAAACTCACTAAATTCTGCTAATGAGCACCATTTCAGTTGAGCAGTTGCACAGGATCTAATAAATGCTGTGGTTTTTAGCAGTGTGGTTGCTAAACTTAGTTTTGTCAAAAGGATTTTTTCCATGCAGAAATAAGTTAAAAAATGTAACCTGGCTTTTTAATATTAGAGATATATAACATGTTGGTTTACGTTCTTTTTACAGATCCACTAACTTCACCAAATTCATCCTTGTTTAATGACTTTGCTGCCCTCAGCGTGTCTCAAAGGAGGAAGGTAGGCAACAACTAAATCTTAAGTAGCATATTTGCATATGAGTTGACAGGGAAGGGAGATCTGGAATAACTTGAAATGCTAGGTGAAATAAGGATGATTCTTCTAATGCTACTAGATTTATTTTAATATGTTGCTGCTGATCTAAGTAAGATGTTACTACTTCATTTTTGCTACACCAGATCAGACTGCTGCTGCTGTTAAGATATATTCCAAGGACTTGTAAACTGAACTTTATAAGAATGCTTTGAATATAAAAATTAGGACATAGCTCATTGAATTTGAAAACAAATTGTTTTTATTGTACTGAGGCACAAGCCACCTGCAAGCCTTCATGGCAACAAGTTCTGAATAAGTTAAGAATCATCACCCCGTTTATTTGTACATAATGTGAAAGTAATTCTTACAGTTTGAAATGCCTTTAGTTTAAAAGACACTCTGATATTGTTGGGAAGCTGGGGTTTGGGATTTTTTTCCCCTCTTATCTGTATTGAGAAATCTCTCTTTTGCTGAGGGCTAGACAGCATCTTCAGACACCTTTGACCTGGGCCAACACAGGTTGTGGCGTTTTCCAATTATACGCTTACAAATGCAGTGGATGGAATAAGACAAAAGTTTGGTTACACCAGAGCTGTTTCTCATTTTTGTGAACTGTGGCTTATCAAAAAAGACATTGTCTTGTCCCAACCAGTTATCAAATTTTATTTTGACTGACTTCCATGATTTACTACATTTCTTATTAGCCACATGATCCCGAACTTTCCTGTAGTTGATAATGCATTGTTCTGAAAGCAAGCTACATCAGCATGCTTGTGACTTTTCATAGAGCTTCATTTGTGTGTTGGCAATTGGGAGCTCTGTATCATTCCTGCAGGTGAAGATTGAGCTTAAAGATAATTACCATTGTTGGCCCATCAGACTAATGTTCCTTGAAATGAAATGCTGTTGTAGAATGTTAATTTCCTAATATTATGATGTATCCAAACTACATGGAATCTCTGAATTGCCTTTTTCCTTAATGCCGGTATAGTGCACTGGAAGTTGGATGCAAACAACTATAACTGTTGTTTTATGCGCTTACTGAGGATAGTAAGAATGAAAATAAGCATACAGTCCTTTTTAACACAGTCTGCAAGAACTATATATACACATACACACACACCCCCAATGTATGTGCATGTGTGTGAGTGTGTGGTTATGTATATAAACCACGTGCACCAAAGAAAATGAACTATCATACAGAAGTATTGCCAGAGTGACCGCTGCCTCTAAAAATTATTTCAAAGTTAATTAATGTTACAAAATGAAAACAAACCAGTTAGTGTTTGAGCGTAAAGCTCAAATAACTCAAAAGCTCACCTAACGTAGAATCTTCTCTGACTTGGACTCCTTTTTCCCCAAGAAAAAAAATCAGCAAATTAAGCCACTTGCTGCTAAAATAGTATCAAGAGAAAGATCTAGCTGTGAAACTGATTGACTTGGATTTTTTCCAATTAATAGTTCAGACTAAAATGGCATTAAGAGGTTTGTATTTTACTTTGCATATTAATAATTTATTGTTTATGACTGCTATTTTGTAATGTATGTTTGTATGAAAAGTTGTTAAATAATACTAGCAATGGGGAAGTTTTAATCTAATACCACTCGAGCTGTCTAAAATCTAGGCATCCAGGCTCCCTCTATAGTCGGCAGAGAGAGATGAGCAGCTTAAAGGAATGTTCAGCTCACACTGAGAAAAGTATTTTGGGAAAGACTAGATGTCGGTGACTCCTTTAAGTGGATAAAAATTGATGGCTCAAGTTACGAGAAATTAATCACACTTTTGTGACTGACTGACTTTTACTACCAGACAATGCATTGCAAATAGTTGTGGATGTAGTTTCTTAGTATTTTAAGTATTTTTTGAGAACAATATTCAGATTGAATAAAGTGATTTCCTCAAAAGCACTAAATGGTTTAGTACCAGGTATTTAAAATCTTGTGTGATTTCCTCCCACCCCAGTAACCCGGGGTTTATCTAGCGCTTGAGCAGTGTGGTTTATCAGGCGAGTGCCTGATGCCTGCTGTAACACAAGATGGATAGCCTTCTCGAAGTGTGTGCTTCTGTTCGTTGACTCTGAAGGGAGCCTTGGTGACTAGCTCAAGTGTAGATGTTTACAGCATCTGCTATTTGAGAAAAAAACCTTTCCGTTTTCTTGCTAAAAGCCCAGGGCTAAGGTTTTGTTTGTTCTGACCTAGCTGGCAAAACCAGCATTTCCTTCGTTTATCACTGACTTGGAGGACAGATATAATACAGTCTTGGTAAGTGAATAAAGAGCGATCGCTTTCCTTTACAAATTAGAATTGAGATGTTTTAAATATTTAGAACTATTAAGTTATTTGCAACTATGTAAAACCTGCATGTTTGTGTTGTGTAAAACCATGAGTAGTTTCTGTAAAAGCGTATAATATATAGGTGTGTTAAGCAAGGAAGTTAAGTTCAATAATTTTTATTGTCTCTGGGTATTGCTAATCATGTTGTCCTGGCAGCCCTTTAACAATGGGCAAGCCATATGGACATAAATATTTTATATCAATAAAATATTAAGGATAAGACTTGATGACTATAATTGTGAATATCCTTGCTTTTTAATCAGACAGCTTTTTTGAAACTAGCTGGTGTGACTGGGCTATTTAAGTTGCTTATGATTATTTTGATGTTTAAAGACATTCTACTTGTTTCAAAAGTAAACATAGTCTTTGAATTTTTATGAACGTTCTTGAGGTTGTTTTCTCTGTTTAGAAATTATTAAACTGCATTTCAATTTTAGATTTCAGGAAAGCTAAGATTACTATTTAAAGACATTTTTATAGGATACTTAAAATGAAATCAAAGGAGCTAAGTATTTCTGTAGATGGAGCCTTGGTGGAGGTTCTGTCAACTGTAAAACCTTCTGGATTTACTGTCCGCTTGTTGTAACTCCACATGCAGTAAGACAAGCAACCTTAAAGTGAATTTCCTATAAGAGATTTCCAGGTAAGTATTAATCTACGATGCACAAGTAGGATTTGTGAAGCATGGAACAAAAGCTAGAGTTAGTAATAGACTAACCCTCTTTCTTGAGAATAATGATGTCACACTTACTTCATTTTTCAAATACACGTTACACTTGTTAAAAATAGGGTCGCGTTCTGAACTTGAACTTCTTGGGTGTTTTTCCTAAATTGGCTTTAGCCATTATCTAGAAGAATGCTCCCCTCTAAAGCCTGAAATGATCTGGCTGGAAAACTCCTTCCTTTAATTTTGGTGGTTCTGGTAAACAGCTGATAAAAACATGTGCAACATAACTGATCGGAATCTTTTGCCAAGGGAAGGACAGCTTAATGCACTAAAAAAGAAAATACAAGATTACACTTTTGTTTAAATTTGTTCTGAGACTGTTGCCACCAATCCAGGCTAAAGAGTTCCCCTACTTGTCACTGGTCAGCCTTACAGGATAGCGAAAAGCATTGCCTTTGCATTTTATTTTGTTTTTTCATACCTTCAATCCTCATGAAAACTGAACTCTTCTGAAAAGTTCCTAACATTGTTTTATTTCCATTTCATCTTTTTAATTGTTCAGTCACACCTAGAGGAAGGCGATTAAGGTGAGAACCACTGTTAGTCCACAGTCTGCAAGGAGTGAACCAACTGCTGTAGTGAACAACTTTCAATACAATTTTAATGCTGTTTCATATGTATTTTGAAAAAATTTGTTTTTTAGACTCCTTCCATTCATTTTAGTTGAGTAAAAGCCAGGACCAAAAGACTCTTAACTAGATTAGAACGGGAAGTATAGGAGAGATTATTTGGACTGAAAGTCACCCAGAACAGGGTGCTGCTGCTGCTTAGTGCTCTCTGTGGAGATCTACAGCAAGTAAGACTGGACAGCAGACTAATTTGTATACCTTGATCAGCAGTCATAAATGTGCAGAGAAAATGATTTTGAAACCAAAGACTGCCTGTAAGCCTAGTCTGCGTAAATGCAAGCTTTCTAATGAGTACAAGGAGAATTTCCCCTCTCATGTTAAAAGAAAACAATAAAGCTACCTTCAGGTCCTGTGGAAGCCAAATTCTTAAAACCTAAACTATTGCTAGTTTATTTTTTGAGTGTCCTGTCTTCCATCTAGTTTGTTACCTGTTGGGAAGCTGTGTTCCTCTCCAGTTTCTCGTCTCCAGCTCTATCTTGACACCTCTGATACCTGATCTTTATCTTGCTCAGCGGTGTTAATTGAAAAGCCATGTGTGCCATGTTTGGTCTTGCTGTATTTACCTTTAATGACAATGTGCTGAGACAGTTGGTTTGTGTTTAATAGCCTCCTGAATACCATCTCGGAAGCATGAATCATGGTCTGAGAAGTTGAGGGGTCATTACCAAACACCACGTCATGTCACTGTGTTGTAAACTGCAGAATTATGGCTGCGCAGACTTTATAATGTACCTGGGCTAAATTTATATTTCAAACTTGAAATTTTCCTTCTGGGATTATACACCCCTACTGCAATAATAAAACATGACAGTTTGTAAGTGATGCAAAAAAAAGTTGTTGCAGGAATATAAAAAGACAGACTATGCTTCTAGAGAAAACTAATAAATGTTTGCTGGTAGTATGATGTTTACCTTGGTCTAAAATGTGTTTTGAGGGTATGATATCATCTAACCTGTTTTACATTGTTCTTTAGAATAGTTAGTTATTGGAATTGTTCTTTGGTGTGTGCACTTGCTGTCTTAGTAATTACTGTGTAGTATTTTTCGTTTTTAAGTGTGACATGAGAGAATGTATTATTCACATTCGTTTTTGTGTATGGATTAGTGATCATTGTGTTATATAAGAAATCAAATTATTAAAGCGCTTCCTTTTAGAAATATGTAACATTTTGACATTGACGAGGAGCTGTCGTATTTTTGTTGCCTCATCCTATTGTGTATTTGAGGGAAAAGAGCAGAATAAGATGACTGCATCGTGCAGCACTTACCTTAGAATTGTATTAAAAAGACCTGTGTTTGTTTTGGTTTTGTATCTAAGCAGGTCATATATGTTATGACCTACAGACATCTAAAACTTTAAACGCTAGCGTCCCTCCCCATTTTTAAAGCATTACTTTACAGTTAGCCACCTAGACTTTGTCAGGTGCAGCTTACAAGCTGAAGCAGTTAACTATAAATGTAACTTTAATGTGCAAGATACTCTTGCTTACATTTACAAGCTTTATTTGATTCTTTTTATGACAAAGTTTACGTAGTCTTTAAGAGTGATTTGCAGTAAAAGAATTGAAAGGTTTTTTTAAACTTCTGCACGCCTTTGTTGAAGACACTGTGCAAGTATTTAAAGCGGCTAGAAAATAATACCAATTTTCAGAAATCATATGCTTAGTACAGACCAGAGTAAAAGTTGCATCAGTCTTTAGTCCTCTTTTACCTGTATTTTTGGTTCTTAACTGTGCATCACTTTCCCACTATTTTTATAAGTAATATAAAAACTTCTGGCCTATTAGAAAAGAGACCTTTAAACATAAACCCCCCGTAGTTTGCCCACTGGGTGCCCCTTTAGCAATGGAGTTTTTGAAAGTATATCTTGGGGCGGTGGTACTCTCTCACTCACGCAGTTAGATCACTACGCAGTTAGATCTGCTGTAATGATGGTGGGAAAAAGCCTGCTTTTCCACCAGCTTATTTCATTTCAGCAGGTGGTATTAGTTTCTTAGTAAGGAACTTAGTCAGTGTAACTACATCTGTGCTAGGTTTCAGCTGTTGCGGTAATTTATACCTCATCCAACCTAGCTAGGCTGCACAATTGGTGAGAAAAGATTTGACTTAAATATGTCAATTTTCCTTAGCTCCTTCTGAACCCTTCGAGATTTTCATGTCTTCAGCATATATGTACTCATGAAGTACACTTTTTAGTGCGTACACTTGAAAAGTTGTCCTTAGCTGTGGTTTAAAATGCATAATGTAACGCCTGATCTGTTGCAGCTTTTGCTCTAAAGTTTGATTAAACTGAGAATGTATGTTTTGGGGTTTTTTTTGCAGTGATCATGTATGTTGCTCCAGAATAAGACCTATTTCCGTGCCACATTGCACATTTTAGTTTTCCTTGGGTAGAAGAAGTCTTTTTTGTTTGCCTCTGTATGATACTTTTCAACTAGTGAAAGTTTTATCCCCAGCCCAACCCAGGGTTTCATGAACACTTTAAAAAAAGGGTTCCAGATGGAAGGGTGGCTAGTGTGTAAGTGCATGTCATCTCAATGTATAACATGAACATATAAACATTATAAATGTTAGCAATACTCCTCCTTTTTGCACAAAAAAAGAAGAAAAAACCCCCACCCAACAACAAACACCAAAAAACCTGTTGACCAGGCTCCTATTCCATTTTTTGTGGACATCAGAGTAAAAAAATTGGTTCCGACCCACAGAAGTTGAGATACAGAAAACGAGTATAGTCTGCCTCTCTACCAGTGAGAGGTTGTAATGGAAGAGGAGAGAGTATCTCGGTTAGCAACAAATCCAAACCACAGGAAGAGGTTTTGTACCATAAAACTTAAAAAGTAACAAGGCAACTTCTTGTTTTCATATTACCAGCTTGCAAATCTGTTAGGATACTCCTGGCAGCTATACCTAATGTTCAGGTTTAATACCTTGTAGAACTTACTACAAAATCCAGTTACGCAGTTGTAATCACAATTAAGATGCTCCTTAGCTGATTGTGCCCATATAGGTATTCCGTCCAGGCTTCTGTGCTTTTCCTCAATAACATATTGAATTTCATATCCATAGCTGCGTTTCAAGTACTGTCTTACTCCAGCTTATCAGTTATGGCTGTTGGGTGAAAATAGCAATGATGATACCAACAGCTTGTAATTAACTTTTAATTTTCAAGACATAATACAACAAAACTTGGTTCTTTTTCAGTAGACTAGAATCCTAGCTGAGCGTTTAATATCTTTTTCTAATGGTCTCTTTGCCACTAACTTCTGTTAAAAAACCTCAAGTCTTACAAAAAAAAAACTATCAATGTTGAAACTTAAAATTGCATCTGTTGCTTAGTTTTGTTACAAGTAGCACAAGGAAGATATGATATTGTATACCTGATCTTTCCTGTATGACAATGTAATATTTATTATAATCTGTACAACAGATGAGTCTAGCTAATGCTACTGTGGTACCTTTTAGCTATGGCAATTTAAGGTAATTCTGCTTAATTTAGCCTGTCATGGGGAAGGCTTAAGATCACTTCTATTTGCTTCAGTAGTGTATGTACGTAGACAGCATTACCGTAGCTCAGATTGTTCACAATGCTTTAAAACACAATAGCCTGCTCATGTGTTTGTATCCAAACTTAATCGTGCATTTTTTGGTACACAAAGTATCTTGTAAATCTAAAATTCAAAGCCCACCAGAAGTAAGTGCATTTTAAGGAACAGAAATGTGATTTGGGATACAAGTGATCCTGAAAAAAATCCAATTGCAGGTCTTCAGTGGAAGAAAACTTTGGTATTGTGTAGTTTGATTTGCCAACTTATCCAGACTTAAATATTACATGGAAATTATTAGACAGGAGGAGTCTTTTCGGTTTGAATCTTTGTAAACCTTTTCTCGTTTGGATGTATTCCTCTACAATAGCCTTATAACATCTTAGGCCAGTAGTATGTCCAACCCTGAATTAGAAGGAGGAACTGTGGCATTGCCCACTGTCCATGGAACAGAAGGAACTAGGGGCAAAGACACTGTTAGAGCAAATAGTAGCAAGAAAATAGATTTGCTAAACATGTTCCCAAACTTCTTGTTGAATGAATGGGAAGCAAATAATTAAGCTGACCTGAGGAGTATTTTCTAGCGTGGGCTAATTAAGTTACTCGTCCGTAGTAGCGTCCTGTTGTGAAGATGCTACTCAAGAAGGACCTTTTTGGTTTTAGAGTGGATTTCTTTTGTTCAAGTGTAATATTTCTCAGACTTTGGGGGTTTATCTTTCCTAATATAACACCTTCTCTCTAATCATGCCAACCAATGGCTTCCTACCATTAATTGCTGGCAGCAGCTTGGTTCTACAGGGCAAGGGTTATAATTATTAGCTATGGTTGAAAATGCTTACCCTTCTTACCCTGGGGATCCAAGCTGTTACTAGCAATTAAAAGTAGTTAGCTGTTCCCTGCCTCATGTAAACATTTGCAGCCAGTAATTGCTACTGCTTCACACTTCTTTGCCCTGGAGGAACTGAACTCTTCCAGTAATGCTTTGTAATAATTTGGTTTTGTTGGGTTTTTTCTTTCTCTTAGATTTTATTTTAATTGTTGTAGTTTAACCTGATTTTTCCTTTTAAAAATAATTGTGATGTTTTTGGCCTTCCACAACTCATTTGGAACTTGTAACCATATTGGGAGTTTGAGAAAAGTATTGAGAAACCTAGTTTGAGAAATAACTTGCTAAAGGATTATGAAGCATTTAAATGCTTTAGCCACCTTCCCCCACCTCAAAAAAAAAAAAAAAGTTCAGTATGTTGAACTATCTGTTCATCTGTATGGCTGAACAGGTTTTTTTACCTCATAGAAAGACTTTAGGAAAGGCAAAAATGCAATTGCTTTAGTAATCATCCAAGAGAAATTGTCCCCATGCCAAGAAGTTGGGTTGGTTTGTCCAGATTGTCATGCCTCTGTGTTTTAGGTAGATAGATTAGTTTAGTTCAGAAATGATCAGTGGTTGATAAGTTCCTGCTTGTTTCAAGAGGAGCTCTTCTGTTTCTGTTGCTTTATTTGCTTCTCTGTGTAGAGGGCAGGGATGGAGCAAAGTTGATATGCTTATTCAAACTGTTCAATCTACTTGATCTTTCAAACCCTTCTGTTGGACTTCTCTTGACAGACAGCAAGAAAATCAAATTTTTCTGTGTTTCCTGGTCTCCTCTAAACTCAGATTGGATTTCTGAATCAGATGCCATTTTGTTCATTGAAAACAAGTGTAATTTAGAATTATTTTGATGCAAATAGACTGATATTTATTTCCAAATGTTAATATTTTATATTCCATCTTCTAATGTCTGTCTGAACAGTAAAATTCTGGCCTAGTAATCACCTGGTGATGTTTTATAGTAGATAGTGAAAGTAAAATTTTAATTTAGACACACCCACTTCTTAGTTTAATTTTTTCATACTGGTAGGCCAAGAACTATTGGTATATGAACTCATATTGTCTCTATGTTGCTTTATGGCATAGAATTGACCATTGTTTGTGCCCCCAGCCCCCCGGTATGGTCCTTCATAAAGCCTAAAATACAGTTTCATTCTGTTGCCTGGAATCTGGATCAGACTGTAACCGAAACAGCCTCCTTCCACATTGGCTCATTTCCTCTTTTGTTTTGGTTTTCCTTTTCAAAATATTTATAGATCACCATTTATTATGGAGGATTAAAAGAACCCTTTATGAATAGGATCGTGTTTGGATGCCGGATTGTAGTCTAGTAGTCTGAGGCATTCTGTGCCCCTGCACTTGGTAGAACGTGCAGAGAGATGGGGAAGCTGCCAGGGAATCTCTTACTCTTCATTACCTTATTATTTCCAATAGCCAGGCTAAGGAAAACTCATACTCATTCAAACCCTGCCCTAAAGTCCAACACTATTTGTATGTCTGGCTTCTCAGACCTTGCAGCTTTGGAGATATGATATTAGTAGTCCTTCTGAATTACTAAGATGGTAAGTTGCCCAATAATTGAGAGTGATTCTTCTAATAAAAAACTCAATATTTAGATTTACCGTGATGAGGTTTGCATTCAGACTATAGGAGGACTTTGTACTACCGATCACACAGTTTAACAAAACTTCTAATTGGTATGGCAAAATTCAGTCATGTTTGTTGTTATTAATGTTGGTTAACTTGATCTTCATGCAGTTTATTGCCTTTGTAGTTCATAGTCAACTTTAGTATCCTTGGAGGCTTTTTGTTGTATGGGGATTTTTTTTTTCTTTTGGGGTGGTTTGGGGTGGTTTTTTATGGCTTGGGGTTTCTTTTTGTTTTGTTTTGGGTTTTTGGTGGTTTTTTTTTTTTCTGGTTGTTGCTGTTGGGATTTTTTTGGCAAATGAGGTACTAGTGACTCTGCTCATTTTAAGAAGTAGAGGGGGGAATCTGTTTAGGTTTTGGTTTTGCAGCCATTTTATGGTAGCTTTGTCCTTTGTGTTTTACAAATTGTGTGAGTTGGGGAATCTTCTCCAATTAGATTCTCACCTTGTTTCCTGAGGAACAATTTTTAAAATGTGTATCAAGGTACATGTTGCTAAGATTTCTAAGGTGCTCGATGAAGTAGATGTCTGAATAAAGGTAAGTTAAGTTTTGATTACTTAAAAAGTAGTCTGGTCTATATCCAGATGATGGTAGTTTTATTTTCACAATAAAACCCCACAAAACCAAAAAAAACCCAAAAAACAAACCCACAGCAAAAGAAAAACAGACCAGCCCCTGCAATTTAGTCCAATTGTTGATGGTCTATATATGCATAGATACTGAAATATTTCTTTTGGTGGTATTTACTGTGTAGGTAGGTACACGTCGGTTTGAAAGCATAGAAAAGTCTGAGGAACTTCTGTACTTCACCTGTTTGAAAATCTTTAACAGATTGTTGTGGTTTGTTTTTTTATTTTTTTTTTACAGTGTACTTTTTAAATTTAATGTTCATATCATGCTTTATAAATAGTTTCATTTGTAGAGATCATTGCCAATGTAATAGAAATGTCACTTCTGTTGAGGTGCAAGTACTCATGCATGTTCACTTCCTCAAGCATGTTTTATTTTCTCAATTTTAAGACAGTTTCCAGTGCATTTATCATGGTAATTGTCTGTTTTCACTTAAGACAGTAGCTGACATTAGTCTTTTGGTATTAGCTTGAGCAGAAATGTTTTTCTCATTGAGTTCTGCTGCAATTGGCTACTCTGTTCTACCTAATTTTTAAAAGCAAGTCTTCAGGATATGAGTCTTAGTGAATTTGAATTTAAAAAGAAGCATACAAAAGCCAATGTTAATTTCTTGATAGAAATCTCAAGGGAAGTGTTCATTATTATGATGTGATTGAAGGTACCTGTTTGAGAAATATGGATTTTTTTAAACAATTCCTTCTTTTTACACAATTGTCCAATTTGTGCTCATATTTCAGTGGCTGACTTGTGATGGACAGTTTCACTTACAAGTAATTGGTAGTCCCTGAAGGTTATTTTCATTTTTTTTAAAGTATTGTTTATTATAACCAAATAGTCAGGGTTGAAAGGAAACAGTCTCGGATAAATTTTACTTGCAAATTGTTTCCTATTCCACCAATCCAGAAATCATATCACAGTGTAATACCTGTTTTAGTGTAGCTTTAGATGAGGGTTGTTAGGAGTGGCCTGGTTTCTCTCCTTCTTTTTCGTAGCCCAGGAAGTATCGACTGGGGATGCTGGATGAAAGGATAGTTCCGGTGGGATCAAAAGCAAGAAAATCAAAGAACCCTATCGGCTGTCTGGCTGACAGGTGTAAAACAGGAGTACCCATCAATATGGTTTGGTGGAACAGAGTCACAGAAAACAATTTACAGGTAAAATTATTTTTTACTAGTCACTTTTTCAGTATTTTGGATGCTTTATTTTAAATTTTGGAAAATGTTAGAAGCAGTTACTCCAAATACGGGTTGAGATCAGATCAAATATTTATTTCACAAAGCAGGCATAGTGGCCCTCCAGGAGAGTGACTCAGAGCCGTTTTGTTCTCTTCACCCGTTGCTGTGCTATGTACTTTGCTTGATTATGTTATAATCTCCAGAGGAGGAGCAAAAGTAATCACTAAATGTATTCTAAAAGCAAACAAACACAACCTTTTATTTTAATTACCACATGAGGAAGGTTTCTGCTGGCAAAGTGAGTAATCTTTGTTAAAACGATTAATGCTTAATGCAAGTAAATTCACTCAGTACAGAATTTGAAGATGTCACTACCATGATCGGAAAGTGTAAATTCTTGCTCTTTATGTTGGGATAGTTTATATTGCTCATATAACTTGTTTGTTAAACTTTATTGTTACTTTACTTTATTCTTGAATTTTCTTCAGCTCCTTAAAAGGGGGGAAGGTACAGCTGGATTTGAGCATCTCTGTACAGAAGTAGCAGGTTATCCTTGGGATGATAATGAGGGATATTTCTACTCTAGGAGGAATCTGCTCTATATCCCTTAAAATGGGGTTTAGATGGACATTATTATGGTGGTGGGAACTGCAGCACTGCTGCTAGTACTATTTTGCACTCGTGTAGTGCTTTTGATTCTCCAGAGATCGTTATTTTAGTCTTTCTATGAGGGTTGTGTTCTTTCTGATGTTTTCTGAGTGAGGTGGGTAAATTGACAACAGACTTATGAGTTTCTTTCAGTTCATTAAATTTCTGCCATGTAAGGGCCAACATGAAGTGAAGACGAGAACCCTGCCATATGCAAACCTAGTATTGATTACTTGACATTTGGACTTCTTTGTGTTACTGGAATTGGGAGTCGGCAGCGTGATGCAGGCAAACTGATGCTACGTTGTGTAGGGGCATTTGGGCTCGAGTCTGTCTTGGCCCTTTTGCTGCTGGGGCAGCAGCACAGCCAGGGGTGGAGAAAAGATGAAGCATGAAAGAAACGTTGGTAGAAGGACCAGGTAAGGTTGCACAGTGTGGTTGGAGCCTGTGAAGCATTACTTTTCTCAAGGGAGAGAAGATTGACGGGTTGACTTTATCATGGATATCTAACGGGAGCGTAAACCATAATTAGTAGAGAGTTGCTCTGAGAAGAGAGAATCAGGAAATCGGTCTTTCAAGTTCAGGTGGATGTTAAAGGGCAGGAAAAGCGTCGTTTGTACTCATGCCCCGCATTGTTTTCTCTGCTGTTCAGTGTCCCTGCAAGGTTTGTCATTAATCTACTCCACTCAGAGTAGAGCAGAACCACTTAATGTTTCTGGAGGCTGGGGAGCCAGTAGTCCGAGACTTGGAGCTTCTGGCCAGGGGCAATTGTCTTCTCAGTACCTGTGCCCTCCAAAGTTGTGTTGGAAGTGTGGCAAAGGGAAGCTCGAGGTCCCCCAGCTTTCTGAGGTTAGTGGCAATAGCTTGGGATTGGCTGCAGAGCACATGGCTTTTCAAGGGTGCAATTCCAAGCTCCTTTATTGTGCCAGAATCTCAGCTATGTAATTGATGGAAGCTATGTACAGCTCAAGATTTTAGATTATACAGTATTTAAGATTATATTTAAGATTATACAGTACAATTACATAGCTTCTCATGGAAACGTGGGACTTAAGGAAAGCATGTATATGCATACGTGGTGGAAATAAGAACAGAAGCATGTTCCAGCTATTGGAAATAGAACTGGAGGAGAAACAGGAGGGATTGCTGAGAAACACGAGTCTGGCAAGACTGAAGGGGAAAGGTGTAAAAACAGGCTGCAGGTGAGGTTATGCGGATATACAAAGCTCCACATAGATGAGAAACCAAATTTTATCTTGATGTTTTCATTCTGATCATTGTAAATCCTTATATTGTAGCATGAACATTTTCTAAGCTTCCATTAAAACAAAGCTTTGAGAATTGTTAAAAATAGGAAATTTTAATTATAAAAGCACAAAAAATGGCTGGTGAAATTTGGAACATGAAACTACGTAAAAATGAGTAGCTTAATACTGAGATTTCAGATTGACCTTTTTTCCCTGCTTGATTACGTATGTGATCCACAGATAGCATTGCTCTTCTGTATTTTGAAATACAGGCTGTTTAGAGATCTTTTGCAGGTGTGAATATAGGTTATACAGACTAAATTTTGGCTAATGGTGAGCGCTAAGCAAAAAGTAGAAAGGTTAAATTATGATGGAGGCACATCTGTTTGAGGGCATGGTTTTTTGTTTGTGTTTGAAGATGAGAAAGCAGAATTACATTTCAGAATTGCTGAGGGCTTGCAGTGCTGGGCAGGTATGGAAGCTCATGTGTCTCTTTGAATGTCCACTCTTCCAGAAGTATGATTTTAAGATGTGGGAATACACTATTTCATGACACAATGTTTAGAGATTTTTGTCCAAGAAATGGCTTTTCAAAGAAGTAAGGTAGTTTACAACATGCATTTTAAAGCAGTACAACTGTTTCTCATGCATGGCTATGATTTTATAATCCAGATCTATTTTCTTTAAATACTGTGTTGCACTGACATGATTAAAAGTGAAGTCCACAGAGTGAGTTGTATTCTGGGTTGCACATTAAAAAAGCGAAAAAACCCACCCCAAAAAAACCCTAATAAAACAAACCAAAGTTTATTCTATAATGATGTCCTACCCTACATTAGAAAATGTCCTGAGCTACTACACCACCACATGATGCATATTATAATAGCAAATGGTAATTCTCCTTAAAATAGTAGGAATAGATACACTTTTAGTTACACAGATCAATTCTTAAGCACTGTGAATAACTGATTTTTTTGTTTGTTTCTTGAACAAAAAAACCCCACAGAAATGATTTTTTCAGATTTTTGCATCAAGAACATGGACTTTTAAAAGGACTTTACAAAAATCCTTCAAGGAATTGTAAAAGAAATGTGGAAATAGTCCAAATCTTTAAAAGTTTACTTTTTAGTGAGATCTGCTTGCCAAATGTAACAAATGTTGCTAGTAGTTTTATTTGTCTGAGCATATGTTCTGGTTTAAAAAGAAATAAATCTTTAGCCAACAGATTTTACCCAGTTGTAATGAAATTGTCTCTAACTGTTCTGCAAGAGCAGTAGAACAATACGGCTAATAATGCTGATGAATTGAAATTTGGTAGGGATTACTGTACGGGTGATGTGATGACTTGTCACAGTAATTGTAATAAGGTAGCATGGTGCACAAATTCAGTAGTGGGAGGGAAGGAGACTTGCTTTGACGTCCTTGATGTCCTCCAGTGTGTGCTGGGCTGCTCTGGCATCACAGAATGTGTCCTTCCCCGATGTCATAGTTAACAAGGAATCCTGGAAACGGAGGGATTGCAATGATGCTTTCCAAGTAAAGAGAAGCTCCTGGTACGGCCCATCTGCTGTTTTAAAAAGAACAACAAAGAACCTCCCAAAACCAACAAAAAAACATGCATGAAAAACCCAAGCAACGCTTTTGCATGGTTTTGGATTCCTAAGAGATATTCTGAAAACTACGCCAAAAATAGACTGGTAGAGGACTGCCCTGCTTTATAGCATGGGTATGGTTTAGTGGTGGTTTTCTGTAACCATTACAAGATTATGCAATTTGGGATGTCAGACCAGATCAGCATGAATCTGGAGGTGAAGGAGAACATAAAAAGAGAACAAAAAGGCTTGTCTCCAGTTCTTAGAATGGTAAGTATGTTAGCACATATATAAAAATAAAATGAAATTAGCCTACTTTTTGCTTCAGGTAGCTGGCTTTGGTCGAGCGTGGGACCAGAGCTGATCTGACGAAGTGGCGTTAGTGGCTCTGCTGCTGCTGTACAGCTCTGTGCGGTGGTGTGAGATGCTGAACTGGAAATGAGAGAGAGAGAAAAGAGGGGTTTCCAATATTACTGTGGGATCCCTGCATGACCTTCCAAAGGCTCTGTAACTTGTGCCTCCCTGTGTTACAGCATACTTCTGTACTCGATGGCACTTCAGGGATTCGTTCACGAATGAATGCAGCAGTGGGGTCTCAGGAGTTTATCACTGAGGAGCATAGAAACAAATCATATGTATTGAAATCAAGAGTTGATGAAACAGGGATTTTTCATTTTGCTTCTGCATTACACAAATCTGTCGATACCTGCAACATCTCATGCTGCTGTGTAGTCCTCCCAGCAATGGTCTTCCGCCGAGATCCTTGCCTTGCCCTTCACTTTCATCTGCACCTTCCTTCAAGGAGCCTTGAATTGTTTTTCAGTGGTACCCACGAAATATCTCTTTCTTCCCCTCCACACTATATTTTAATTGTATTTCCTTTTATATCTCTAAAAGCATAAAAGCCACCAGACAGATAAACTCTGTGCAGAATGGTGACACAAATGAGTTCTTTTATAGTCCTCCCTACCTTTTTTTTTTTAACTTCTCTTGTGGTTCCATCCTTACTAATTGCATCTTGACTGAATTCAGCCTCATTTGGACTGTATTTGTGTGCGTTTTATAACATCTTGCATTCTCTGATATACAGAAGTGTAGAAATTGTTTTTGTATGTGGAGCTGGGTGGACTCAGTTTTGTGGTCTGTCTTCGGAAGTTTCTTTGCAAAGCTGACTGAAAAGAGGCTCTTCTCTCTTCGAGAGAGTACAGACATAAAGCACCTGAAAATAGGGTATTTTGGTGGAATTTCTTCATGGAATCATTCTGGTAAGAATGCATGATGCAAGTATTAATTCAAATAATGCCTAGGGAAGTTGCTTCCCTGCTTTAGTTTGACAGCATTTGTATGAACGTACTGGAAGAAGGGGGATGAGATTTAGACTGGCCAGGTTGAGAGGAAAAAGGAATGGTGGTTATTTTAGTTGGAAGTTACTTTAGGTGGGTTTCTAGGAAAACCTAACAGCTGACAAAGCTGTACTTGTTTCCGTTTAACGCTGTTTGTTGAAAACATATTAATTAATGCTTTGAAGTAATTTTATATGTGCCCTTTTTATAGGACATTTGCATTTGAAACTGAAAATGCAGTCTTTAGTTTGTTGCATAGTGCTGACAGTGCTAGCTGTCTTTGTGTTTCTTGTTTGGGCTTTAGAAAATGCATTTGCTGCCCTTTTTTTTTTTTTTTAACATCACAGTATTGCATAATTGATTAGATGTTCTCTTAAGTGTTTCTTGCATCTCCATGCTTTTAGTTACTCCCAAGGCCTAATAAAAATCTTCAATACTTGTCTCCTCTACCTTTTTTTACCAATCCTGATTTACTCAGATTTAAAATTTTAAACCTGGTCTAGCATGAATAAATTACTCTGAGGTGAGGAATTAATGACTAATTAAGTGAAATTTGTTTTAAAGCTGTGCTTGTAGGAAATTAAAACATAATACAGAATGAAGAAAATGTTTTTTCACTGATTAGTTATAGATTATTTTCATTCTTACAAAAATTAAAGAGATTTTTACTCAACTTCATTTGGGGAAGTTTGTTAAGATTCTAGCAGAAAAACTGTAAAAATGCCCTGTAGGATTTTAAAGCATAGTCCCCTTTTAGACAGATTTTCAAGCTTACCATTGTTCCAAATGTAAAACTAGCACTGGAATTTACACCTTGTGTTATGAGTTGCCAGGGCGAAAGCAGGATGTTTTTCCAGGCCAGGAATATAATTTTTTGAATCATTGGCCATTAAGAATGTGGCTTCCTAATTTTGGAATATTTGAATGCTCATTGGTGCAGAATAGGTTGTCTGCAAAGTTTGAAAAATAATGAAAAGATTAAATACTAAAGAACTGTTGTGATGCTCCATTCCCTCAGTTAGTCTGGTCTAGTCACTTAGTCTAGTCTAGTCACTTATTCTAGCCCACATGCTATGAAAGTGTTTGGGATATATTTTTTTATTATTATGTTGGAAGCAAAGTGTATACATAAAAAATTAGTGTTTCATTTCAGATTAAAACTTTTGTGCTTTTGGAAACGTGTTAAGAACTGCAACTTCACATAGATGTAAAGTATTTAAATGTGGCATGGGACCTAAGCTTCAAAATTTCTGACAAAGTATTAACTAGTTTTGGCCACAAATTACTGAATATTGTTGTACTAGTTTATGGTTAGTTTATTCTGGCTGGTGGCTGTGGAGCTCAGGAATTTCTCTGTATACAGAAAACAGCTTGAAAGTGGAAAGGTCTTTTAAAATTGGAACCAAAATTTAAATCACTTTTTTACTAATGGGGATAGTCTTGGGTTACCACTTCGTGTTTGTAACATCACAGAGAAGTAAAACAGGCTTTTACAGTAAAGGGTCTAGCTGTGCAAATCAAAGCTGTTTACTCATATAAAATGCTTTCATCGAAGTTATATAGAAAGAACTTAATCTTATCAGGCTTTGATTCTGATCCTGAATTGTGACACCAAAAAACGGACTGAAACCTGAATTTCCATTAGGCTTGGCCCACTGCTGTTCATAATTCTACAGCATAAATCCAAACTGCTCTAGCAGCTTCCTGAGTTTGACTCTCTCACTTGGATAAACCAAAACACCTACCAGTCGAAGTGGAGCTCTCAAGCAACTTCACTTAAAAATGTTGGTGGATATTTAAGTAACTAGGAAATGCTGAGGTTATCTTCTAGAAGGTGTCTTTTTCTCCACTTGCATGCTTCAATTTTTTTTTTTTTTTTTTGCCGTGTCCTGCCCTTATTGCCCGGTTGACACAGTATTTAGGTGTGGTAGAGCTGTGCATGTGTCATGGCTAGTTTTAGCAGTACAAAAACTTAGATCTCGTGTAGTTCTTTGAAATGTTGTGTTTTTAGCAAGATGCTATGAGTTCTGTCCCTTGCTCTTGTTTTGGTTGATGATGACTTTTCAGCTGTATTCCTACCTGCACAAATTCTACTTTGCTCTTTACCACCTCTGTCATTTTCTCCAGTTTCAGTGCAGATTTGGCTGAATTGTTGCATGCCAGATTTTATCTAGAGGAACACCATTCTCTTTGTTATTCCTGTACCTAAAATTCAGATAAGTCCAGAATATTACCTTTTGAGTTTAAAAGTATCAGTTATTTGTTTTCAGTCTGTATAATGCAACTTACCTTTTGTTTTGCTGCATTAGTGTACACCTTAGCAAGTTTTCCTTAACTGAATGTGACTGTAGAGTTTTAGGATCCTTATGAGCTTTTAACCCATGTAAATCTAAGTGTTTTACTTCACCAGTGTACATATTTGGTTATAGCTGTTCTTTGAATATTCAGGCTCATGCACATGACTAATATATAACATCATAAGGTGGTTAGTGGTTAAAATTTACTCTGTGATTAGAGGTGGAATATTTTTACCATTTGCTTTTAAACCTGAGCATCCGCTTTAATTTTACAGCTTTTAGAATCCTCTTTGTTTTCCACTGCTTTGAAATACATTAGTAGTATGATATTTGACTGAAGTATTCTAATAAAGATAAAGCCAAATTAACACAAAAAAGAATACTTTTCAAATACTTTTTGTCTAAAGTAGTCTAAATTAGTCTTCTGTAATCACACTTTTCTAATTTGGCACTAAGTTAACTTCTGTGATGCTACTTCATTCATACTGGTAAAAATCAATATTGGTAATTTAACTAACAGTTGATATATTTGGTAATTTTGAAACTGCCTAAACCTGAAGTGATCCAATGTAATTTGCTTTAAAAAACCATTATGGATTATCTTGACAGTATCCTTTGTCTATTTGGAGTTGTTAATATCTTCTCATTTTACTGCTTTTGTTTAGATGCTTTTGAGAGGTAGTCTGAAGATCACTTAATAAACTTAACTTTGACAGTTAATAATCTTCAGGCTTTTCAGTGTGTTCATGTAATAATGGGTTTTATTTTCTTGGCTTAATTTCTTTTTTCTTCCACTAATGTCTTTTATAATTGGCTGTCCAGTAATAAGCTTTTGGCCTTTTGAGCTCTAATTAGGATTTTCTTCTTCTAACCCTCTCTACCCCAAAACAAATAAAAAATCCAACCCAAAACTACAAAACCCTGTGCACAGATTTTAATAGAATTTAAAAGTTGATTGTGTGATATGTTTTGATGGTCACTCTGCTGCTATTTGTTTCTGTGGTACCAAATTAAACCTCTTTATTAAGGTGCTTTGTAAGTGCAATAGGTGGTTAAAAGAGAAGTTAACTTCAGAAAAAAGCCTATTTGAAATGGAAGAAGGGATGACTTCTTTAGAAGGAATCATTTTTACTGCTTTAATTTGAAACTGCTACTTAGTTTGAGATGAAGTCTCTAAAGTCATGTAGGAGCAGTCTGTGCAGCAGTGGCAAGGCTTTCTTGGTGTCAGGTCTGTTCTCCAGCCTTATAATGTAATGCGCGTGGAAAGCTTTTTGCAAAGCGTTTTTATGAACTCATACATCAGCTATTCATATGGAAAGACTGCTAATGCTACTTCAGATGTAGGCTAGAAAAACCTTTGAATTAGTTCGTGCAGACCAGCTTCCAGTACCTGCTGTTCTTGTCAGCAAGCTATATGTATCTTAAAAATAGCCCCTGCACTTGGTAGGCTTGCCTAGAAACTATTTTCTACCAAATAGGCACTGTCCATCTCTTCACACTTAAAATAAACATTTAATTTACATTTGTTTTTAAACAGACACCAAATCCTTCTGCAAGTGAGTTTATTCCTAAAGGAGGATCAACCTCCAGGCTGAGTAATGTATCCCAGTCAAGTATGTCTGCCTTCTCTCAAGCCTTGTTCTCTCACCCCTCCATGGGAGGTCCTGCTACTGCTGGGCTAGCACCAGGTAAGTTGAGAGTAACGATTTGCAGTACAGTTGCTTCTTCTAACTTAATGCCAGACATTAACCCTCTATCGACAGTGATCAGGTTTATCGGGTACAAATGTAGCCACCTGCCTCTTTAGCTTTTAATTTTAAGATGGTCTTCAAGCATATAAAAGTGCAGGAGCTTGGGATTTATCTTCCAGTAGTATAGAAATCACACTACAGGCGCTGAAATCTGTTCAGTCACGGGAGCACTGAAATGAACTCTGCCTAACTTACCCTGCCCTTTCTGGGGAAAGGGGGTGCTGAATTATCACATACCGTGCTCTATGGGGCTCTTGCCAGAGCAGTATCTGAAGATCATTTAAGCTACCCCTAGTCTAGAAATGCACTGCAGTCTACAGTGAATATGTGCTCTGATTATCACACATTGATCTGCTCTTTTGATGTGCTTCTAGAGTACTAGAGTATGTAATCTAGAAGTAATTATTTTCAGTGTTAATGAGTATGTATGAGGACTTAAAAAGTAGAAGATAAGCATATTCTAAAATAATTTGTCTTGCAAAGTAGTGTTAATTGTTATTGTGTCTGTCATGTAATCTCACTTTTAAGACCAATTTTATATTTCCCACGTTTAAAACTCTTACTGAAATGTGTTCCATGCAGTCATACAATTCTGATGATGAGATTTTTATATTTTTTTTTTTACAGTTAAGAAGTTCAAGCTCTTCATGCATCTTTTGGACTTCTGATCTTAAAATGTTAGCTTTGTTCTAATGGTTTTTTTTCCAAATAAAATGAAATAGTTTTAAGATATAACCATCAGCAGACCTGGATATTACACATTGCAGATGCTTCAGCGAGTTTCTATGTTTACTTAAACCTTTGGCAATCTCTCGTGACAGAGAAGAAGCATTAGGTAGCTGCCAAAAGGCAGAGGGGCAAATATTGTAATTGGTGTTTTTTAAATCAGTACTGGCACTTACCATCTATTAAACGGAACTTCACTCTCTCCTGATGCCAGGGGATAAATCTCAGTGTTAATGTGAAAGAAGCCAGCACTTAGCTCGCCTATTGTAACTGTTGGAACAGGCTAGGGAAGTGAATGATGCTTCTGCTGACCAAATTAACATGTTGCAGTACTGTGTCTGCTTCATACTGTATTGTGCTGTACAGTCTTATTGGAAAACTGTTCTGTTTATATGCCTCTCAGCCTTGTCACCTGGATTGAAAAGTGTGTAAAGGAGTAAATAGAATACAGTAAAATGATCTACTTTTGGAAAGTGTCCAGTGGGATCTCAGAGGGATCCTTCACAGTCCAATTTCTTTACTATCTGTAAGTAATACTTGAAAGGATAACTCTATTAATGAAAGAAGTTCATACAACAATTTGAGCTCCTAGAAATATAGATGCCAATGCTGAAAACTAGCTAGGTTCAAATACTATTGTTTATGGATGAGAGGGTTAGGGGAGAATTCACAAGAGCTAACTTCAGGCAAAGTTGGCTTGTTTCCCTGCTCTCCTGTATAATTAAAAAGAGAATAGTTCAGAGTAGGGGTCTGGGTTGTGTGCTCTTAATTTCACTAGAAACTTCTTTCTCTACACTGAGTGCAGAATTTTGTGAACCTAAACATCCTGTGTAAATAATACTCATGGACATCTATTTTTATTTGAATTGTTTAGCTGTCAATAGTATACATCCAAAAAAGCCTTCTGTTACCTCAAGGTGAGTTAGGAGGTGCTTTTTATAAAAGATGAGGCTCTTAAATAAGAAAGCAGTATTTATGTGTGAGAAAACTTCACCGTTTAGGTCATACTGGATAACAGAATTAAAAAAAACCTTTATGTTATGAAATGGTAATTAAAAATTATTCTTGGGATCTGTTAGCTTTCAATAAGTGAAAACAAATTCAAATGAAACCCATTAAAGAGTTTATAAGAATTTTCCTTTAAATAAAGGTAAGTCTCCTTCCAGTTAAATGGTGTATATTCTCCAGTAGAATAACTTTCAGGAACCATGTAAGATTTAAGCAGTTGCATGAGATTAAGGTTGCTTATAGGAGCTTACAAGGTACTGGAGGAAATTAATAATTCATAAGAAATAAGGAAATGTAGTAGGAATAATTTGTTAAAAGTTCCATAGTTTAATTCACCCGCAAAAAAGTAGGTAAATGATGAGAACAATCCTTTGATTTCCCTCTTGAGGATGGAAAAAGTTAAGTTCTTTCACATCTCTAATTTCTGAGATTTCACTAAAGGTAGGTATAAATCAAAACCACTTTTGACATCTAGTATTTCATAGATAACCATCCACAAAATTAATTGTCCCTGGAAAATATTTGTTCCACCTGTTTTATCAACAGTACTGCAGAAATACTGGAAAAAATGACAACTGAAACCTAACGTACTTTAATAGATAACTTGTATCCACACCTGACATATCCGTTAAGGTGTAGCATGGAAGAAGGTTACTCCTATTTTTATGTGCATTTACTTAGGTAAGTGCTTTCTAGCATAATCTCAACACAAATTCAGTCTTCATCTTGGTAGCCTTTAATAGAATACGGAAACATAGTGAGATAAAACGTGACTTAGACAAACAGCTGGAGAAAATTGTCCCGTTGAAAAGCTTTGAACAGATCTCCTTCACCCTCTCCAAACCTTGTTTCCTTAAGCTCCCTTGGATAATACCTTATTTTTGCTTCTCCCATTCCTTTGCTAGCAAACACATCCTGTTTATAATTTGTACGGGAAATTTAGTGAGCTGTTGACAATCTTCAAATAGTACTTCTGGTAACAAGCTTATCTTATCCAGCTCTGTGTAGCAGTTACAGAGTAATAGCACCATTAAAATATGCAACAAAGCATATGAAAGAAATTAATGAATGTCATCGAAGCGATAAGACATCATTGCTGCATTAAATTTGAGAGAGAACAGATGTATAGCCCCCAGCAAAGAAAATCTTTTGTCTGGCTTGCGTTTGCTTAAGCTAGGTTACACGTAAAGAGTGATGCCTTTGTCATCGATGGAAGTGATGGCAAATTGCTGTTACTTCTATGTTCGGTCCAAGAGAGGCACTGAGCTTATGCAGAATGTAGAAGGTCCCATTTTTGCTGCCAGTCCGAACCTGCAGGCTTAGGAGCCAGGAGCATGAAGGTGATGAGCTTGTGTCCGGTTGACACATCTCCATTCCTGATGGGCTACGAGAGCGTAGTTCTCGGAGCTCAGGACCTCAGCTGGAAATGGACCACTTTCAGCTGAGGTGGTTTGAGTGGCCTAAGGCTCCGAGAGCTTGTTCTGGCCTCCTGTGTCAAGTATGGTACAGCCGTTCTGCTGAGAAAGTTCCACAGTCATGCCGGTATAACACAAGAGAGGAAGAAGGCAAAGAGATTGTAAAATTAGTTTCATCCCAAATAAAATTGAGGAGAAAGGACATACGACTCTGAAGTTGTTTAGGTTATTAAGCAGGTTTAATCAATTTGGAAATACACAGCTATAATGCTAATGACCCGATAGCTTGAAAGAAATATATAGGACATATATAATATCCTTTATATAATATAAGGATGCTGCTTGAAAGAAGTTATTGAAGTAGTCTGGTTTTATTATTTACTTTGTTTAGTCATTCCCAGAAGTGTACCTGGTAGTCTAGAGTGTCTCTAATGTACAAAACATTATAGTAATAAAATGGTAAATGCTTAATTTTTGACCTCTGAATGTATTATGAGCCTTAGGGGCATAGGTATGTGGTTGTAGATGAGTAAATTTGTAGGCAAAGGTAAGAAAGTATGTACAGAACATTTATTGGTTTCCTCTGTTTTTTAAAGTGTTCGTGTATAGGCCAGCTGATCTGTATACGCGAGCTTAATGAAATCCTGCTTCATTAAGTTGTAAACTTCCGTTCAATCCAAAAAACTAGACACTGAGTCCTTAATGAGAGTTCATGCTTGATGCCCTTTCTTTGATCCTGTTCATCTACATGAGTTCTCAGATTCAAAATACAACCTAGCTTTTAATTCAAATACATTGCATGCTACAAAGCTTTATTAGAAGTGTTAATCTCATAAAATATCTTTGAGCACTGTCTCAAATGAATTCCAAAGTCTACCACTTCCCTTTCCTCGGTTGCAACGAAACTTCAAAAATAAAAAACAATACCAGAAGTGAAAATACAACAATAAAAAGGGATGTGTAAATATGACCCCTTTCTCTACCTAAAATGAGAATAGCAGCAGGAGCTCCAGCTATGTGTAGGTAGCCTGTGCAGTCACTGTGAATGTTGTGAAAAGACCTTCAAATCCCACAGCTGTTTCTGTGTTGATATGATACCATGACACCGTTTTTTAGATTTAAATAATCTTGAGGTGAAAGAAGCCCTTTCTTTTTGCAGTTTACCTTTCAAGATAGTTTTTGACCTCTTCATGAAGGGTATTAAGATTCACCGTGGCAAGGAATGGAGAGCCACATTTACTAGTAGATAGGTCGGAGGAAGGACAATTTTGAAGCAGGCTTTGTGGTGTTTGTCTTATTAAAATACCAACAGGAATACTATAGGGGAACACTAAACTGTCTCATAGGGAAAGCTTAAAAACGTTAATTTTTTTTTTGTCAGGATCACTGGTATGAGAGAGAGATAAAAATTGTAATTACATTATTCAAACCCCATTTTTTTAGGCCCTTGAGTGAATAGGCATTTTATATCAATTGTGCTATCGAAAACAGCATGTCTAATTCTGAGACATGGTTCCATATTCACCACATCGTTACTATCATGTTCAGTACCATCTTTTCCCTTCAGTATGAGTCAGTAGGAATAAATGTTCACCTTTTAATACAGCCATTTTCCTTTATTTTCCTCTAATTCTGTTGTGGTTAAATATTAATATTGGTAAGGTTTTAACTGATTAAAAGACTAATGAAGTTGGTGAGATCGGTTTAGTTTGTGCACGCAATTATTTGCTTCCGTAAATACTTAGCTATGCATGAGTTTCACTGCATTAAAAGTTATTTTTTTCTTTTTTATGTGATATTCGACTTCTCTTAATTAATACCTATTTATTTAGACTCTGCAGAATTTAATGCAGGTCTCCCAGGAGAATCTATCACCTTGAATGTTTGCTGCCTCAGCCTGTTGGTACCTACCACAGCACTAGCAGCAATTTCCTTGTAACTTGTAGTATAAAACCAAACTGTAGTCAAACTTCTTTCATATCTTGAACTTATTATGTATATTGTCAAATGAGACGCCTGTATGTTCTGCCCATCAGATGATTTTCATTGAACTCTCAATGTCCTTCCAAAATCAAACCTAACTGAGGCTGGAAGGGCGTTAGAAAAGACCTGTGTAACTGTCTTCCTTTTCTTTCAATCTTGCATTAATATCCAAGCAAAGGCATTAAGGATTTCTATTTGTAAGTACTCTTTGGCAGGAATACATTTTTAAAAGGTAAATCTTACCATGGTAAATTGTTTGGAATCGTATCAGTAAGAACTGCAAGTGATAGATTTTTTTTTTTTCCTGAGAAACTTTCAGTAGAAGGTCGCAATATAATTTCAGTGAGGTTGCAAGTCATTGCTGTCATTTTTAAGATAAGATTTACAGTATACTGTGTCTTGTACATACAGTTGTTTTTGTTTTTTTTTTTTTAAAGTAGAGAACTCTTCAGTTAATTTTTCATTAGTATTTATGAAGGCTGCTGGGGTTTTTTCCTGGTTCCTACAGTTGAATGTTTTATGGAAAAAAAGTTTCTTGAAGCCAGTTATTTCTATCTGGGTAGAAATTCCATGCTTGGAAGGACTTCAGTTAGTTCTGTGTTTTATTAGAGTGAAATAGACATGTCAATAACTTTCCCTAGGTGAAGAGAATCCTTTGAACCTCATAGACACAAACTGTAGAGCTGCTCCAGTTTTATGGCCATTTTAATTAGCCATCCTTCAAATTTTAATAGTAATATATTGTTTCCTTTGAAATTGCATTTTTCTCACAGTGGATTAAGAATGCATTCATGTTTTAGTCTTTTCTTAAAAATGTAACCATCTACACAGTAGCTATTGAAATATTTTAAGTGTGAGTCACTCAAGGCAACTTTTACCTTAATGGAAACTAACTTTGTTTTGTATCATCAACCCGTGCTATCACAAGTGCGTAATGTTTTACGGTCACACAGTTGATTTGTAAGCAGATTTTTAGGACACTACTTACGTTACCATTCAGAAGTACTTTAAACATTCAGAAGTGCCTATTATAATTTACGTTTTATTAAGTTAATACACTAATCAGCAAGGAATTATTCCACAGTATTGCATCTCTGTAAGGTGTATGTACACATACACGTACATATAAAGAATATGTAAATACATATAAAGAAAAGTTCTGGCCCAGAAAAGTCTAGACTTTTTTTATAATTCTTATATTTTTATATTTTATAAAAAGAATAAATGACTGAAGAGACCCAACTAAAGAGAAAGGTGTAAGGTTTTCCTCTGGTTTACATTAAAAAAGTCGTGTTTGTTTTGTTGGAACTATTCACTTTTCAAGAACAAAAGAAATATTGTGCTGAATGAATACTCATAGTTTTTGAGATGTCAAAAAAGTAAATTATTGGAGGTAAATGAAAGGTTACAAATACTCTAATATCATTCAGAAAATACAGCTTCAAAGTAATTTTCCCCTGCTTACTGATTAAACTTAATACTAATCTTTTTATTTGCTTTTGTGGCTTGTGTAAAAAAAGAAAAAAGTAGATGTAGGAGGGATGCGACTGCTCTAGAGACAAGACATGAGTGTTAAAAAAAAAAGAAACACTCCTACACATTACTGATGATGCATATTGAGAACTCTGTGTAGAATAACCCCTGACGGAAGTAACTAAACTAGCTTTTGGTAACTAAAAAGTGTGTATGGAAAGAAAAGTTGTTCTTGTTTTTATTACTCAGATATTTGCTCTAAGTTACTTCCATTTATAAGCTGTGGTGATAAGAGCTTATAAATGGAAGTAACTTAGAGCAAATACCTGAGTACCAACTAACTGAATTCTTAATTAGAGAAGAATTCTCAGCTGTCCACAGAGCATTAAATATAAAAGTTGTGTATCTTCTTTCAAAAAAAGAATGTAGTGTGGCTAATGTAGTTCTGATTTAAGGAAGAGAAAGTACATCCCAATCTGAACTGAGCAACAGTAAGTTTCATAGGTACTCTCCTTTGTATTAATGTGAATATGTAGATACCTTCTACTAGTAATACTAGGAGTTTTCTGAAGGGTAATCTCTTCCTCGCATCTTTGACATCTAAACTTTTATAAACAAGCATATCTAAGAATTTTGCGTACAGTGACTCTTGCAGTAACTAAACTAATTTTTGGTAACTAAAAAGTGTGCCTGCAGAAAAGGTTGCCCTTTTTTTCCCCCACTGATGCACTTTGTTTAGAAGCTGAGCTTCTCAAGTTTCCATTGTGTTGCCCATCTAATGTTGAGGGTGAACACCAGTCAATAAAATCAATTTAAATAAATTTGAAAATCTCAGCATGAATGCCTAACAGACTTTGTATTCTGAGAAGCTACCTGCCTTTGCATACCAAATAGATATTCTGGAGGATGATTTTTGAATATAATAATTATAGGAAAAGAAATAATTTCTCCCCTGAAATTATTAAAAGTAGCATATTGTGTGTTGCTTATTTGCATGCTGTAGTTACGGGAGATGTAACTGCAATATTCATTCATAGCTGTGGAGTTGGTTCTAGTAAAAGGTACACACATAATGAGGTGAAGTGAGTTATAGCTCAGCAGACTCCACTGACCGTTCGTGTAACGTATGTAAAATTACCATGTAGTTGTTAATACTTCATGGTTTTGCAGTTTAATAAACGTCCTTCTAGAAACAGCATTAACTTGATTTGTCTCCCCCTTTCTGTTACTTCTGTGTCTTTCATTCCAGTTCTCTCTCTGTAGATCATAAGTTCCAAAGCCCTTTCTCTCAGAACTAAGCAAAGAGGTTTTGGGAAAATGTGTCTCTTCAGTCTTGCTCTTAATGTTTTGCCTCTTACCACTTGTATAGATGTAGCAGTCCTTAAGCATTTCACCTGCTCAGAATATTACTGGTAGTGAAGGCTGTTTTTTTCAAACGGCTATTTTATTTCTTTTTTTTGGATGACAAAGATTTGATCAAGAATCTTCTTGTGTTTCTTGAAGGAATGTCACTGTCAGCAGGATCTTCTCCTCTTCATTCTCCCAAAATAACTCCTCATACATCTCCTGCTCCTCGAAGAAGAAGTCATACTCCTAACCCAGCAAACTATATGGTGCCTACTAGTGCCTCTGCTTCTGTTGCTAATGCTGTCTCTCAGCCTCCGTCTACCGGCCAGGTGATCCAGAAGGAAACAGTGGGTGGAACAACGTACTTCTACACTGATACAACTCCAGCACCTCTCACGGGAATGGTATGTTTGCTTTCGATACAGAAGTGCGTGGAGTTGCCAAATGCTGAATTGGTTGATACTATGGGGATCGTTCTTAACGCTCTGAAACCCTTATTCTGTATGAAGATTTGGCCTTTTAATTGTTGTAATTGTTCTCCAAAATCGCTGAAATTTAAAGACGAGAGATTTTTATATGTATATTTCATTTACCTCCGTGGAGAGTTTTGGGTTTTTTATACAGCAATAGAAAGAAAGCATTTTATGTATATCTCAGTGGATACGTACATAAGGAGAAAACATGAAAAATTCAGATTGGTTTTTTTTTTCTGATGGGTTAAATAACTACATTTACAGTGGAGTGTTTGAGGCAGTTAAAAAAAAAGTTAAAATAACTATGAACATACATACACACACCCCCTTGAAATCATTAGTAGTGAATATCTCATAAGGAAATTGTAGTATATCTGACAATTGATTTGGAACATGTACTGTGCATGAAGCCTTTGTAGTTCAGTAGCTCAAACTAAAAGGGTGACAAAACTCTTGCTTTTCCCTATTGTTAAGGATTTTAAACTGCTTCTTAACATGTTTTGTTTTCAGGTATTTCCAAACTACCACATTTACCATCCAGCTGCACCTCACGTTGCTTACATGCAGCCAAAAGCAAATGCACCTTCCTTCTTCATGGCAGATGAGCTCAGACAGGTAAAATGATAGAGAATTTAAAGGAAGATCACGTATCTCGGCAAAAAAATAGATAATCACTAATAGTAGAAGAGAAATAGTCACTCAAAGCCTCTGCAGTCACATTTCCCAGTGGAGAATTTAAAAAAATGAAGTTCTGTAATGGGTGGAGTACAACACAGGGTGGGGGCAGGTTACAACATATGTGACTGCAATCTAATCTGCATGCCATGATTTGCTATTCAGCTAAGTCTTCTTACTTCTTGTATATTGTTCTAGTATGTATGAGTTCATTTATGTAGCATTCCTTTCAAGCTGTAATCCTATCCAGCTTTAAAGTCTTTCACTGAATGAAAGTGTATGCAGGTGTTAGTTGATGAGCCTTTCTCTGAGGGCTGGCTGTGACTGTTACTTATTTCAGCTTTACTGTAGTAGGTGCCTCAGTCAATGCTAGCTCTAGCTAATGCGTCTTCTGCAGTTCCTCCTTTCAAGAATTTATGTATTTTTGTCATTAATGTTTTCAAGCCTAGTGGTTTTTACACCCCCCCAACCCTAGACACTTGCATCAACTCCCTTTTTTAGTACAAGTAGCTGGAACTTCAAAGACAGTGTACTGTTAACTTACCAAATCCAATGAGCTGAACTATAGCGTTCAAAACCTGACTGAATTTGTTCTTCAGGAACTGATCAACAGACACTTAATAACTATGGCCCAGATTGATCAGGCTGATATTCCTGGTAAGTAAGTGTTTCTTATAAAGTAAACTGTGATCATACTGTTCTGCAACCATGCATATTCAACAATATTAACAACATCTTGCAAAGAACACCACCTGTTTTTAATTTCTCATGAAGCCTTAATCATCAGCTGGGGCTGTGGATAATCAGATACAAAGTATTTCAGAAATATGAAATTTGTTTCTTTCTTCTATTTTCTCTTTCTTCTGTGATTTTCTTCTGGTTTAAAACTCCTTAATGGTTGGGAATACTTAAAATTGCTGAGAAAGGAAAAATCATGAAGGCAATAAAGCCTCATGAAGAACAGTATTGTATTACTTTGTACATATTAGATATTCCTTTAAAGGATGCATATATTTTCAAAGGCTGTATATAAACTAGAAAATTAATTTGTTTTAAAGTGAATTGGCTGGTATACTAGTTGTCAGGCAAGAGAAGCATATCATATTCATTGTAATTTGGCTTTTGGAGCATTTACAACTGACTGTGTTCAACTTGATTTAAACAGGTTGCTTTTTTTGGTTGCAGTATCTCTACTTCTCAAATGTATGTTTAACATGATAGTGATACAGTAAAAAAATGCAATTTAGTTTACTAATCCAGATGAAGCACAAGTGTATCTCTTCTTTCAAGGGTAATCTCTTAATCTGATTTGTAAACTTTCAGCACCTCTCTCTCTCTCTCTCTCTCTCTCTCTCTCTTCCCCGCCCCCCTGCCTGTATGTTAAAACACATAAGATCCAGATTTGTTTTTTTGTGAGGAAGACAGGGTTCTTACAGTGGTAGGAAGTCTTTATGAAAGTTGGTGGTTATTTATGAAGCTGTGCAGGAAAAAACCACCAAAGAATGGTCATTCAGAAGGGTGAATTTTTAAAGCAAATGAGAAAATGGCAGATGGAACTGTGCATCTATTCTGTTGATCTTACTTGGTGTAGCTGTTTTTCTGAAGACAGTTATTTTAGCTCTGTGGAATCTCTTCCAGGAGCCTATATATTGCTTTTAAAGCTCAAATAGTGAATTTTAACTTTACATGCATCTAAAAGATGGTGCAAAGAATTTATGTATTACAGTTGTTTTAATCTTCTTTGCTACTGTAATAACTTTCTCAAAGTCAGCTGACACCCACCGTGTTTCTGTGTATAAACTGATTTTAGCAGTTCCTGCGGAAGTGGACAGCTACCACAGTCTCTTTCCTTTGGAACCACTGCCACCACCCAATCGGATACAGAAAACAAGCAACTTTGGGTACATTACATCATGCTATAAAGCTGTAAATAGTAAAGATGACCTGCCGTATTGCCTTCGGAGGATACATGGTGAGAAAAATTGAGGGTCCTCAATAGGACTAGCATTCCTAAGCATACTAGTGATATTTTAATGTCTGGTTGCTTTTCAGTAGTTTCAGAAGAAATGTTAAAGTAAAAAATTCTCCCCCAAAACATTACATTTTAAACTATGGGTTTTGTTCTTTTGTAGGTTTTCGTCTTGTTAACACCAAGTGCATGGTATTGGTTGACATGTGGAAAAAAATTCAGCACTCAAATATAGTAACTTTGCGTGAAGTGTTTACCACTAAAGCATTTGGAGAACACTGTAAGTTTTTTGTGTTTTTTCCCAACTGATGTGTTGAGACTTTTTTCTAAACATGCTTGAGTTAGTAATTGTCACATGTTTCTATTTTTAAGCTCTTGTGTTTGCATACGATTTCCATGCTGGGGGAGAGACTATGATGAGCAGACACTTCAATGACCCTAGTGCTGATGCCTATTTCACAAAACGAAAATGGGGTAAGGAAAATACATTATCATAAAATACTTCTGTAAACTATTTTCAATACTTAAGCAGAAAGTAGGTGGTCAGAAATAGTCGTTCAACTTAATTTTTTAGCTAATCAGTTCTGTCATATCATAAGCTGATTGGAATCAGAGAACTCTTCTTCACTTCCTATTTGTAAAATTTCTGAACGTAATTTTTTTTGACATAACATAAAAGTATAATTAGAGTTAAAAGCTAAGGTAGAAGTATGAAAGTGAACAATTTACTTTTCTGGTCACATTTGTCTTATGACTAATTTGCAAAATTGACATCAGTTTGTAAGGGAATTACAGTTCTTTGACAGGGAAATAAGTTTGAATAGGATTGGGAGCCAAGAACTCTGGGGTCCTAATTGCAGGTCTGTCACTGGGTGACACCTGACTGACACTTAATGGAGATGTTTCCAAAATTGTAAAAGACGTATGCTATGTCAATTTGATGCTTGCTGTTCAGGTGCCCTCCACTTACAATTTTTTTTTCCTCATGAAGTATTATGGGGACTAATTAGACAGTGTTTTATTTAATGTTTTGAAATGTGAAGTACTAGTTAAGACAAGAAATGGATTGAAAATTTCCTGCGACATACATTCTTTTCAGACACAAACTTTACATCATGGTCTGATTTTTTTCAGATTAATACTATGGCTTCAAAGGAGTCAGTAAAGCTACATCTACATTCGTAAATAAAATCTGTCACAGCACGGTCTGTGGCTCAGCAAGTCACCCAGTTCTATCCCTATGGCTAAAGCCTCCTCCCCTCCAAAACAGTATGCCGCCAGTCATTCTGCCTATTAGGACCAGTTTGTCAGCCGTGCAGTCCCATGAACTACATCCATGTGTGGTCTGGAACACAACAGGCCAAAGCTGTTAGTAGAGCCCAGTGCCATGCTGAGAGAGAGAAATGGTCACAGCTGAATGGAATCCCAGAAATTCTTAGGGTAGGAAGGTACCCTCAGAGCTCATTTGGCCCAAATTCCTGCTCGATGCAGGACCAACCCTGAAATGAGATCCAGCAGTAGGGATGACCAGAGGACTATGGCTTGGCCTTCTTTGTTTTATTAGAGTAGGTGTTCCCTAAATGTCTTTAGGCTGCCAGTGTATAAAGAGAAGCAAGAGCTAAGGTTTCTTCATTCTTGTGCCTTTTGAAATGAGAGCCTTTAGCTGTCAATTCAATCTGTTTCAAAGGTTGACATAGAAAACTTCACTTGGCTATCTGGTAGATCAGAGTATAATGAATTGGTAGTGTGTGAATACCTTCAAAGGCTTGCAACTCCCTTATATACTGAATAATTCCCACTGGCTTTGCACTGAGCTGAGCGGTGTAAGTGAGACTGGAACTTGAGTTCCACCACTGGTTTTGGTGGTAATATCTCAGACAGTGGAAACCGTAGTTTGACTTGTCATATCCTGTGGCAAGTTGAAGAACGCAATTACAAATTCAGTGAGCCTGATGTGAAACTAATTTGGTAGGATAAACATGGAACACCTACTGCCAGGTTAATGACTGTTACGTGCAGGACTAGACTTCTGAGTGTCTCCCACCCATGGTTTTCAATTTCCATGTAAATCAGTCCTTGTTATGTTTTTACACCCCTCTTAGAGTATTACAGAAGAATGATGTCTGTTCTAGATAAAATAATAGAAGTTAAATTTTTGGGGACACATTCTTTTGTCACACTGGAAAAGAATTAAGTTTTGCTCCTATAAAGGGCAGTCATGTCTCATTAATCTATTCCAAGTTCTTTGAAGGAAGATCCAGTAGATGGGATCTTTGGTATTCAATGAAGTCCATCAGAGTCTCTAAAAGAAACTTAAGTGACCATGAGATAAAAGAGAAAGTCCTCAGTTAGATTAATAACTGGTTAGAAGTTGAGAAACAGAGTAAGAGTTAACAGTTGATCCTCACAGTGAAGGGAGATCACTGATGGGGTCTCACAAGAATATGTGCTGGGAGTTGTATTTCTTAACATATCCACTTGTTTTCACTGAAGATAAAGAATGGTCTGTCAAAGTTTGCTGATAATACCAAATTATTTGGGTTGTTAAAAATAAAGGCCAACTGTGATGGATTGCAGAAGGATCTTGCAAGACTGGAACTCTTGGCAGTAATCTAGCAGGTGAGGTAATGTCAACTGACGTGATTGAGGGAAAACATAACTCTAGCTTTAAACATAAAACGATGGCCTCTGTTGTGGATGTTACCACTCAGTAGTAGATCTGGGGCTGTAGTATAAGTAGATTAAGAAAAATACTGTTCTCTTGCTGAATAGCAGTAAATAGAAAATGGATCGTTGCAGGTTATTAAGAAAAAAAGTAAACAATGAAATGGAAGACGTATTCAAGATGTGGGTGCATCATAAGCTGCTATCTGTAGTTGTGGTCCTCCTTACACATTTTGAAAGGTGTAGAGGAACAGCAGAGAAGTTGAAAGAGGTGACAGGGATGATCAAAGCCATGGAACAGCTTCTGTGTGAAGAACTGCAAAGTGGAATAGTACTTTTCATGCTCTTAAAGGTGGACAGGAATATGATGGGATTAAAAATGACTGGAATATTATGGTAGGTGTCTGAAGAATCATCAGGGATAAAGAAAAAATGAATAAGCAACAATATTTTACTATTTTTTCCAGCCTAAAACTAGGGACTGACAAGTGAAACTAGCCAAGTAGCAAATTCAAAACCTATGTAAAGACAATTAAGCCATGGAACTTTGTCACAGATTATTGCAGACATTTGCCTGGGTTCAAGGGGAAAGTGGGCTTACTTATGGCAGAGAAATGCTTGAAGACTGTTAACTGCAAAGACACTATCTCTAGCTCAGGAGTTCTCTGAGCTGCAAATCGTTGGAGGCGAGTAGAATATTCTATTTGTTTCTATTTGTATGGTCAGGTATCCATCGCAAACTAGTGCTCTAATTTCAGTGTATGTGTCTTTGAAAGAGGCTAGTGGGTTATCTGGACCATTTATTTGACCAACTACTACTTCCTTCTGTAGGCAGGGATGGTCTTTGAAATTGGTAATAAGACAGCAATTTCTCTTCAGCCAAACCAAAGTACTTTTTAATTAAAAGGAACTGTTGCAGTAGAACTTACAGGCATCTGTAAGGAAGATAACTCTCTCCTGTCTATGGCACTTCTCATTACCTGCTCTTCCAGTCTTTTTATCACATAAATTAGAAAAAAAAGTCACCTGAAATTCCCAAATTTTGCCAAATCTTTCTGCATATCTTTGCTTTGGCCTTTCTTTTTTGGTAACTGCTGCTTTCTGGTCTGATCCTCAGTAGAAGGAGCAATTTAAGAGAGAAAAATAAGATTGCATACCTATAACTTGATTTCTCAGGATTGCCTGCCTTCATGGATCCTTTCTCCATCCCCTCACAGAGTTTCTTGGCCGTCTGCCTGCCTAGAGGAGACTCCCAAGAGAAGCAGGGGAATGGATGGAAGTTGGGTACTCTGCAGCATGAGGCCCAGATTAGTACAATTGCTTTTAAAGGTTTTAGGAGGCACAACACTGTGAACCTGATCAGTGAACTCAGAGAATTTGATTTCAGGTATGCAACCTTATTTATGTTGAACACTCCAGTTGGCAACGTGAGACTTTGACAGTTAAAAGATGAGGGTTATGGTTTACATAGCTGTCTTGCATGTCACTGGTGGCAGTGTGGTCAGTCTTGCGTTTCTTCTTTTTGACGTGTTATTTACAGACCCTGTTACAGAACTACTTTGGAAGAGATTTGGTGTGGGGAAAAACAAAAGCAGCTTACATTTATTCTTATGCTGTATACTAATGTCTTTGTTACTTCTGAATGCTATAGAATTTATTGCTTGTGTTCTTTATGCAATGAGATATCCTCTTTCTTCAGGTGGTACAGTGGGATAATCTGACATTGCTCTGTCATATTTTACTGAATTTATACAAGTTTTAAAATCAGGAGTCTGTCTTTTCAGATAATTGTTACTTGGAGTACATTTATTTGAAAAGTTCCTTTTTTTGTTTGATTCTCATTCCTTACATTTCCTCAATACACTTATTTCTATCAAAAGTGCCTAAACATTAAATCTGTTGTTCTGGAATTTTTGTTGGTTTTCTTCCACCTTTCTGATACTGCTCAACTTCAGATTATAGTACATGTTAGTCCATTTATCTCTGCAGAAATGATGTTCTCTTTAAATTAGCAAGTTAACCCAGAAGCATTGAAATGTTCTTAACAGTCTAGTAATTAAATGGTAAACCACATTCTGAATGTACGTACTTTAAAACTATCGACTAGAAAGTCCTGGCAAATTAACAATAACTATCCACTGCTGCCATTAAGGTTTTTTTCTTTGTCCTGATGGGGTTTTGTGGTTGGCAGAGATAAGCATGCCTTTGGTCTGTTTATTAAAAAAACTCTGAGTAATTAAACATTGGTGCACATGCTGTTAATAGTAGTTGGCGGCACCACAGATTCTGCTTTTCAGCAAACAAATACTTTCTAATGAGGACAGGCAAGTTTCCTGGACCTTGTTTTCCTTTGGACACATTAATGGTAGTATGTAATGCACAAAAGTGGACTTCACCGCTGACTTTACAGGTTTTGCTCCCCAGTTGCTGGATGTTTTTTCATAAAATACCTTTTCCATTGAAAAAGTAGTCAGTTGTATACTTAGACTGTGATGAGGTGAAAGAACATACAAATATTGAAAGTCAATGTGATGTTGTTAAGGACAAAATATGTGACTAATAATTATCCTAAAATACCTTTGGCAAAAGCTGCAACTTTTTCAAAGTAAATCCAAGTTTTCAGTATCTTCAGGTTTTTTACAAAATGTAGTGCTGCACTAGTAGTTCAGAACCTTTCTGTATACTGAGAATTGGGAAATGTAAAATTGAAGCCCAAGTTTCCCTGGAGAAGGGGGAGAAATGAAGGCTACTGCATTTATCTTGCTTTCAGTATTTTAATGCAGGAACACCAAGAAAACACTGATCAATTCACAGTTCTTAATGCAAGAGACTGATTTACGGGCCTGAGAGATTCGATGTAGTAAGCAGCTAAATATTTCATTGGACTTTTGATTTTTTTTTTTTTTAATTTTTTTTTCATAACTGATGAGAATTGCCATTTGTTAGCATGCTTTCTGACAGTGTTCCTGATGCTGTAAAAGAGGTTCTACTGCCAGTGGTCCCAGCTCTTCCTTCCCACCCCAGGACCATCCCTGGCTTTATCGTTGCTCTGGGGAACTGAATTTCATTTGAAAGCTTTCTTAACAAACAAAAAAGAAGTATACACATGTGCACCAGTGCAAAGGGTACACTTTCTGTTCCACTGAGAACATGATACCACAGAACTTAAATAAATAAAAATGCTGACAGCAATTTTTATCTTAATGTGGCAAGGAAAAATAATGGATAACCTCTGTTTTTGAAACGGCAGTTCTTAAATTTTTAATCTTCTCCATTAGTATCTATGTTCTGCATCTCAGAGAGATGAAAGTAGTGGGAGAGGTCAGTCTGCCCTGCGGTAGGTGGGTAGAATGTAATCTGAAATGTTGCATGTTGTGGCTGTGGGTCCAACCTGTGGTGGGAAGCCTTTTTCAAATCAACCATGAAACATCTAAAATGCCACTTTTTGGAGTAAAGTAATTCTGATAATTTTTGTAACACTTTCTTATATTCCTGTGATGTTTTCCACTGTGTTCAGCACCATTTGGAGAGCTTTCCACAGCGTGTCTTGCCGGAAGAGTGGGCTTTTGGGCCTCATGTCCTTGGGCCCTTGCTCAAGTGCTATCTGTGGCAGGCCTGATGGGCCTCAGTGGACATACTTTGTAGTCAGCATTGCAGCAAACTGAACTGCTTTTAATTTTACTTGTTTTGAGCAGATAGATATGTAAGAAGACATTTCAAAATGGCTTCTTCTAGTGTTTTAGCTTGTACCTTTAGTGTATGGGAACATGGGGTGCAGCCAACCAGTCTGAAAGCAGCAGCCTAGTTTGGCTGTAACCTCAAGCCAGTCTTTCCAGTAGTAAATTAATGTTGTTGCTTGGTTGAGATTTTTCTGATGGGGAAAGAAGCTGTGTTGAACTCTGATCTTTCAGCTCTTTAGCATATGTTAAATATTCTCTTGATTACATGGCCTTTATCTGGAAATCAAAGGGCAAGTGCTGTTGTTCTTAAGTTGCATGCAGAAAAATAACTCCCAAGTTTTGGCTTTTTTCTCTCTTTGGGATATCATGGCAACATTTGTGTTCTGGAAGTATTTATTTCACACAGATGTAACTGTGTCTTACAGTGTCCATACACATTCCTGTTAAACATATCCCACACATTGCTGTTTACCAAATATAAAGTGTGTTCTATAGCAAGTAGCAACTACAGAAAGCCTCGACTAATAAAGGAGGCTATATCTTCTCAATCTTTTTATATCATCATAATTTTTGTCATGCTGAAGAAGAGATAATCATGAGGGGAAAAAAGTTTGCTACGTAAGACCTCTGGTATGCTGGTTTGTGGGAAGTGATTTGCATAATGATTCATCAGGAGGCCAGAAGAAAACAGAATATCTCATTGTATTCAGCCTTCAGTAGACATGACAGGCTTATTGCTATTTAAAGGAGTCAGTGTCTTGGTCTTTATAATCTAAAGCAAAGCACTTTAAACCTGAAAAATGAACTAAAGCTTAAAACCAACCAAACAAAAGCACAGAAATGAAAGCTGGGAACATTTCCAGCCTATCACCCCCAAATCAGTAAAATTTCTAGGTAAAAATTTCATTTTTTTCATTCCTGCATATATTTGTGTGTATACATGCAAGCACACACATACAAACTTATTTTGAGCAAGTGCACAGATATTGATATGTTCCTGTCGGAAGAGTATAAAAAAAAACCAAAAACCTACAAAAACCAAAGAAACAAATGTTTGGAGGAGTGCAGTCAGTTTACAACTAAATTGGATGCTTACATGATTTTACTGAATACTGATGATACTACTGCTCTCAAAATTAGCAAAAACAGTACTGAGGCAACCTCATGAAAGGCCTGTCATGTTTTGTAAAATTGAGATGCACTGTCTTACTCTGGATGTATTTTCTTCTACTTCAGCTTTGTGCCGCGCAAAAAGTAGCAACTTCTTTGTATTTCATGCATCTTACTAAAAATAACATTTGTTATCTATATCTCCATTTTTTCATCTGTGGCTCAGTATTACTCAGAAACTGTTTGTGATGTAGAATTTGGGTGTGTGTTTGCAAAGAATTACTTTTGAAAGGAGGACTGTAAATCCATTTGGAAGGGGAGTGATGCATTGCTTTCAGATGGCCCATGAAACAGGGTCATGCTGTGATGACTTGTCAGGGAGCTGGGTCACAGCAGAATATACTTCTAAAGTGAAGTTGTGTTCAGTGCTGTTTAGCCGCCAAATCTTACCGTCTGATTTGCCCATGTAATTTGAAACTAGCTTGTTAATTTTTTTCTTTGTCTTATCAGTTGATAGAGAATGTTTAATTTGTAAGCCTTCCTACAGTAAAAGAGGTAAAATGGGATCTGTTGCAGCTGTTGAGGTAGATACTCATTGTTTCAGAATACTGGCATTTTTACTTCTGCAGTACCTGTATATTTTGATGTACCACCCACTTTCAGCACTTTCTAACCAGTGCTCTTTTTGTAGTGATTATTCATCCTAAACTTTAAAAATCAGCATGGTTTTCCTAGATATGAGAGTGAAAATGATAATGCCTAATGAATTGTCAGCATTTTAAAATGTGGTGTTCTTCCAAAAAAACCCAAACTAAACCAAACAAAAAAAAATCCCCAAACCAACCATTAAAGCACAATAAATATGTTTTTCGAGGACTGTTAAGAGTTGAATGAAATGCATATGCAAGTTAACTGCAAGAACATTCAAAATGTTCTAATGGGAATTTTGTGCAGTAACCTTCTATTGATGCTTACAATGTTTTACTTCTAGGTCAGCATGATGGACCTCTACCACGGCAGCATGCTGGATTGCTTCCAGAGTCTTTGATATGGGCATATATTGTGCAGCTCAGCTCTGCGTTACGGACTATTCATACAGCAGGACTGGCGTGCCGAGTTATGGATCCAACAAAGATTCTAGTAACAGGCAAAACAAGGTAATGAAAGCATTTGTTCTCTCTGTGTTACTGTGATCTGTATTCATGGTAGCTGCTGACTGCGCACCTGTTAGAGAAATAACAAAGTCTTAACTAGAAAGTTCTGTTGCTTTTAACTAGCATGAGAAATGTGCTAAAACTTGTAAATTGTTTTTTAAAGTTCTTTTTAAACGTATTTTGGGAAAACTTACGCATGATCCTCAAAGTATTGTTCAGATCCACTACTGACAATTTAGAAATTTGCTGGCTTATTTGTAAACTGAAGACTGTTGCATTTTATCAAATAGTAAAATTAGTATTTTCTGCTTCATAGTAATTTGCTGAGTACTGATGACTTTTTTTGCATATCAAAGCATCCAGTGAATGCTAGAGGAAAAATTGAGTAACAACAGAATTTAATGGCACTTCTTAATTTCCTTGTCTTGTTCCTAAAGGTTACGAGTTAATTGCGTTGGAATCTTTGATGTTTTGACATTTGACAACAGTCAAAATAATCCACTGGCATTAATGGCTCAGTTTCAGGTAAGACAACAGCTCCAGAGTTAGGTTGGTGACTTGGCATGGGGAGTATTGAAAACTAGTGTGATTCCTTCTGGAAGACAAATATTTTAATTAAACTGTAGTCCAGTATATCCTGTTTCTAAATGACCGTATTTTTTCATTCCTGATTTGGTCTTGGTTCTGCCATGCATTATTCAAATTTGCTTGTAGTTTAGAAGTGTGAATGCTCCTTTTGCTATCTTCTGCTTCTAAAATTTCAGCACTCGCCAACAGGTTGAACGATTAGTATTTGACAAACTGAAGTCAGAAATGGTTGGAAATATGAATTTCTAAAGGAAGGAGAAGAAAAATCTAACATTTCGTGTTAGAGAGCAAAAAATAATGGTTCAGTAACAGGTTTTGCTCTGCTTTCTCTTTTGTTATTTTAACAAAAAAAACTAAGTGTTGAATACCTGTTCACAGAGGAGTAAGGGATCTTTTAAATAACTGCACTTAGGCCTTCTCCTTACTCCTAAAAGGTTCCAGTGTATCTTTATTTTAGGCTCCTAGTTCTTCCGTGCTCTCCTGGTGTTCTCTGAAGTGTGGACTCTGCATAATTCCTGAATTAAGAAGAATCCGTTTAGATTTAACAAAAACTGTTCCACAGTCATCTGGAGCATCACTGTGCACAGGAGTGCCTCTTTCCCTAACTTCCCCTCAGGGTATAGTACATTGCTTCAGCAGTCGTCACATACCCTGTCCCTACTGGGAGTGAAAGACTACAGCAGGGAGTTGGATTTAATTTGTTTTCATTAATTGAGCTTATTCGATGTGAGAAAATTGTTCATTCGGGGTCTTCCAGTAATAAATGAAATGTTTGAACTTTGGCCAGGCAGAAACTAGCTTATTGGAGACCATGTCCTAGAACGTAGCAACTTTTTTTGAGTGATACAGTAAAGTCATTTTCAGTGTACTTTGAGTAGTACATCAAAGGATTCCCTGCTCCCCTCCCCCAGCTACATATCAGTGGGGTTTTTGGTAATAATTTAGTGGAAAACAGCTGAGAGAAGATAGGTATACATGCAAGTGAGAGATTCCATGCCTAAAAATGTAATGAGATTAATTTTTTTTTTAAAATCTAAATACTTCTTTAAATTTGTTTTAATTGCAGCTAGGAAAGAGATCCTCCTGAGATATTATGACATTCAAGTAATTTTAAAGCAAAACGTTTAATGTACTTGGAGGTACAAATCTAAAAGTACTCACAGGTACATGAATCTGTCAAAAGCATTTACCACCATAGCAGCCCAACACTTGGCAACTAACTTGCTTGGTAATGCCTAGGTTTGTTTAGGGGGATATTTATGCATGTTTTTTACATTGTTAATATGCAGATTGTTGAGGTATCACTGCTAAACCAGAAAAGAAGTACTTTTAAATATATAGTTTGGAAGTTCTAAACTATGAGTTAGAAAATATAGTATAAAATATTCTTTTTTGTCACTTCTTCTAGAAGGGCTAGGCTTTCCCTGTCCATTTCGTTCCTTCAGAGATTCTGGACTGAGTTCATTCCTTGAAATTCAGGAGTCATTTATCATCCTCTAACTTTGTTTGCCCTAGCCAGATAAAATTACAAAATAACAGCTGCTGCTTGTCCTTTTTCCTCTCGAACCGTGACCCAGTTCCTGAATTCCTCTGGGACTTTTGTGACTGTTAAAAATGTAGGTTATCTCTTGGTTAAGTGCCCAGCTAATATGCATTTCCTTGTTGCTGTCTTCAATGGAGGAAGGTATTTTTGTTAGCGTTTGTCACTTTCTGGCTATTTCCCATTATTAATAGAGATAGGAAAGAGTTTGGCCGGAACAGTGTGGGTCTGTGTAAAAGGAATGCAATTGTTCTTTACAATTTGTGTTAAACACATTAATTTATATGTTCATTTAAGAGTTAAATAAAGGCAACAATAAGGGAAGCTAAAAAGAAGTAAATGAAATATGAAAGGCCACTTGCATTAAAAACAAGGTGTTAAAGCTATATAAATTCCAGCACATGACTTCCCACCCTCCAATCCTCAAGTCTTGTGTCAGTCAGTTATGAGATACAGATGGGAACGCTGTAAATGGTGATGTAGGAAACAGTAAAAAGGTTTAATAAATATTTCTGTATTAGGAATAAAATGGAAATGAGTCCTCTCCATATAAAATGAAGAGAAAACGTAAGGTTTTTTGATTTAACAATGGCTATAAGGTTACATTTGCTCAAAGTAAATATTCTTAATTTAGCAAACCAAAACAACTTTCACATGCACCTCCCCAAATTTAAAGACACTGGCTGAAGAGGCATCTGAAGTTTTAATGTTGACTTTTGAAAAAAGAAATAACAAAAAAATCTAGGAACTTGGAGGCACTTCTAAGGGCAATTCCAGAACTTAAAAGGGTAAGTGAATCCACAGAATTGTAGAGTGGATGAGCTGATATTGATCCAAACAAAGCAGCAGAACAGGATAAACAAAAGAGTAATGTCAGTTTTAAAGAGTTTATGGAAAATGAATCTTGTCAAAAATAAGGTTTATTTGACTAGCTTACATGTCTGGCTGATAAAGCTAAGTGTATAAAATGCTGAGGTATCTCCAGGGCATTTGCCGTAGTAGCACATACCTTTTTAAAATTAAAAAAAAGTTACGCAGAAGGAAAAGGGTACCTATTCAATTAACTTTTAAATTGCTCACTGACATAGTTGAAATTCATTTGATAACAGGGAGAATTAATGAAGAGGGCTGTTTCTGAGTGTACCTCCTAGGGGCTGGTTCTTAGTCTAATGCTGTTTAATATTTCTGTCAATGAACTAAATGGTGATAAAATCTTTACTAGCAAAGCTTTCAGAAGATAAAAAGATAGGTTGGTACAGGTTACAGTTATGAATTGAGTTCCTAATTAAATGGTCATAATTGCATGCAAGGTATGTTTTTGAACAAAAGGCAGCCTGTACTTCAAAGGTGTAAAGCTTTTCCTTGAAAGTATGACTTAATAGTCTCTGTTGATAGTTACCATAGCAGGAGTCTTCTGGCAGGTCTGTGGCAAAAGGAACTGGTGTGATCCAGAGATACGTGCAAAAGCATGATACGGAGTATATACAGGGACATGGTCACACCGAATGTTGATCTGTACCTTGAACTAGTCAAGGCTACTACAGGAATACAGTGTTTATTTCTGGTGTCCCTGCTCCAAGGAGGACTAGTAGTTCTGGTGTGCCTCCTTTAATCTTTCTCTGTCTAGAAGCAGGAGGAGCTGAATCTGTTGATGTTTTCAGAGGGGAGGTCAGGGCTTCACAGGCATATGTGGATTGCTTCTTTGTAGAAAGGATTTAGAAGAAAAACTAGGAACTTCTGGGAAGTTGAGTACGCTGTGTGCATGGGTAGAGTTGGTCAGTGGATGATGGTTTTGTCCCTTCCAAAATAGGAGTCTGACTTCCATAAATCCTGATCTTTATGGGTCCCTTCCAACTCGAGATACTCTGCGATTCCCCTGTCGCACAGGAAAATTACTGTCTGTCTTTGTGCCCTTGTAAAACTTTAAACATTGGGCATTGTAATAACATTTTTTTCAGGGTTTCAGCTGTCAGTGAATAGTGGGGCACTTCCAGAGAGCAATTCAGCTCACTGAAAATCTGAATTGTCTTGCAGAATTACAGAGATCTTTAAATTGATCAGACTCTTAACTGAATCGCTTGAAGTTTAAGTTCCTAAAATTAGTGGGATGAATCCAAGCCACTTTTACAACTAAAACAAGTTAAGCATTGACTAATTTGAAATGTGTGTGTTTGAGGCTGGTGTGTTGTATCATTTCTGCCAGTTTTTCCATTAGATGTAATTTGCAAAACAAACAAAAATTAAGGTTGCGAGTCAAACGCTCAAAAAAAAAGAAGCCTGAATTTAGAATTTCCTGGTTGGTGTTAATGTAAGACTCTTTCTCAACCGTTTTTAAAATCTAATGCAATCTGTATTATGAAAACACCTCTGTAAAGGAGGACTGTGTTTTCATAGGGTCTTGCCTGCAGTTGTTTATTTTTGGCGTCTCAGGGTTGTGTGATAATAGAGACTTTATATAGGATACATCTTTATGAATTACTAGAAGTTGGAAGGTGTTAACTGTAAAGTAGGGACTGCAGAAAGAAGAAAGATTGTAGTTAGTACAAACACTTACATATTTGTTCTAAGTCTTTTAGAGAAAAAAAGAGTAATAAAAATGCCCTTGTGCCAGATGACACAAGTATTTGTACAGATACTGCATCAGAAAGATTCCTCTGTTCAGTACTATAGTAGTGTTCTCTGCGGCTCAAATGGACTGCTTGGGAGTGGAAGCAGGTGGGTTCCCACCAAAATGGGGTTTGTTGCTCTGTTTCACTTCTCTTTACCAAAGTACAAAGGAATGCTGATACTTGGGAATTCCTGGTTCCTTAGGAAATTGAGTCTAGCAAATGGTAGTCCCAACTCCTTCTCCACCACTTTTTCCTTCTTATTTCTGTCCCATTTTCCACATCCTGTTTCTGTCTTCATTAGCACAAGAGTACCATGCTTTTTAACTTCTGCCGTGTTGCGTATTCATGTTTAAATTGTGCTGCTTAATCATATGTGATATGGAAACACCGGGGACATTGAGAGACCTGGCAAGGTTTTCTTTACTCTGTCCCTCAACACCTGGGAGATGGGGCTGCAGGGAAAGCTCTGCTCAGCTACCGCAGCCAGAGGCAGCAGACATGGTAACCCCTCTGCTGGAAGACCTGTGAGGGGCTGTGGCTTGTTCACCATCACAGCCTTTTTCTAAAGTTGCCAGATTCTAAACAAAACTTTTAATGTTGCAGTGCTGTCAAATTTTTGGCCGTTCTCACAGAAATGACAGGAGGTGTATTCCTTGTATGACTGCGTTCTTTGCTAAACAGCATAGCCTTGCTGCAGGCTATGGAGCTGACAGTCTTGCTAATTAGTAGCTTTGCTTTTTTACTTTTGCAAAAATATCCTACTTTCTCAGAGAAAAACTCAAAAATACTAAATTTGTATCTCCAGCTGACTCTTAAATTCAGTCTGAAGCAGGCATCCAGCATGAAAAGCTGCAGTAGTTTCAAGTTTGGCCAAGTTGTGTGCAGCTGAAAGCCTTTTTATGGAAAGAATCGGGCAGCTTTTGCTATGAATGTCATTGTCTGCTGCTAAATTAGGCTCCTGTTTTTAGGAGTGGTTTAAAAAATGGTGGCTTTAAAATCTGGTGTAGCTTTTCAAAAAAATTTCTGGTGGCTGTCTATTAAAATTGGCAGAATTTTCTGTTGTGGCAAAGCAGCCTGTATGCAGCATTCGTCTTTTAAGAGCAGTTCTAATTCTAAGGAAAGTGTTTAGTAACGCTAAGTATGTCTTTGTAAAATGTGATGCTGCTCAATTTTTCAGCCATACAGGCCTGTTCTTGTCTAGTTATTTCAAGCACTTCATATCTTTTCACACTGGCCATCAGAGATGAGAATCTTTGAGCTCCTTGTTAAAACAGAAACATCATTTGCTAGAATCTGGTGTGGATGGCCAGGGTGAAGAGATACGAGTCCAGCAAATACTGTTTCTGTTTTAACAAATAATTCTTGATGGGTATTTCTGCATCTTGTATTGAGAAGACTTGCTCTATTTGCCACCAGCTCCTTGACTTGTCAGAAGTGAGCAGGTGGGTGGTTAGGAGAACCTCTTTGCAGAGCTTCTGCTCACTACACAAGAGTGCTTTCTGGTACTATCCTTAAGCTAAAAATAGGTAAATTTTAAGCATTCAAAGATAAACATAGTACTTAGAATTGCTAGGTATCAGGACAGAAAATCAGGACAGATTTTCCTCTGTATGTTTTAACTATTGTAACTTGGACAGTCCTATTGAACTGTGATTTGGATAGCACTTATTGTAGTTGCTCAAATTCTTCTAAGGTTATTGAAGAACGGTTTCTTTTTAAACACCATCTAGTACCATAGGTAATATTTATCTATACTAAGAATCTTATCTGTGTGTGTTTTCCCTTTAGCAAGCAGATCTGATCTCCCTGGGGAAAGTTGTGTTGGCTTTGGCTTGCAATTCTTTGTCAGGAATTCAGAGAGAGAATTTGCAGAAAGCAATGGAACTGGTGACAATCAACTATTCCTCTGATCTGAAGAATCTGATTTTGTAAGTTTGCTTAATAAACCTTTCAAAGGAAATTACTACTTTTTTTTTAAACATACAAATGAACATGTCAAATGGTATTTTTAAATGCAAGTAAGATTACAGCTATAACTACTGTCATTGAGTTGTCTGCACAGTCAATGCATTGTTAAACATTGTAATTTAAAATTTGTTTGTATAATGTGTATTCTCATGGTATATCTAATAAAATCAATATCCTTTCTTTACTAAGTGCTGTTAAAGCTCATAATAAGAATTAGGACCTTAAACAAATCAAGCATTTTAAGTTGTCTTCAATACTGGGCTTCATTGCCTATTATCTACCATAGCAGTATGCTAGCCTTATCTTACAGTTTCAGAAGGTATTGAGAAATAGGCACATAGCCTTTTTGACCCAAGGGTTAAGTGCTAGTTTTTCTTGGCTGCACATTATTTTGTGGTGTTCTTTAGTATAGTCAGCCTTTCTCTGCTTGCAGCCTAAGAGGGAAAAGTAGAAATCTCTGCCCCCTCCCTCATCTGAGAAACAGTTGCATTACAATCTGAGTCTTCATGTCTTCTCTCTTTTTGAGTATGTTCTTGCTGTTTGAGTGGGGTGAACTACACAGCTCCATAAAAGTACACTCCTATCTTGTATAAATCACTGATTGGATCTATACATGCAAGTTAACACATATGGTTTTTTTGTTAATATCTTTTTTTAAGAAACACTGCAATTGTCAACTTTGTGTATTAAATAGACATAAGGGTCAAATAGTCATAAAAACATAAAAGGATGATCCCTCTGGCATTTGCAGCATGTTTAAGTAATCTTTTGGGGGGTGGGGATATTTTGGCAGGTATTTGCTGACCGACCAAAACAGGCTTCGCAGTGTAAATGATATCATGCCTATGATTGGTGCACGATTCTATACTCAGTTGGATGCTGCTCAGATGCGAAATGATGTTATAGAGGAGGACCTTGCAAAGGTAAATGATTTAGTAATTTCTACAGGAAGACCTATAGTCAGTATTTCTATGTCTGTACCTTAAAAGGCAATGTTTTCTACTGCTTTTTTTCCCTTTTGTTTGTTTAGCAACCTAAGTAATCTGCCTGCAGACTTGAGAACTCTGAGCTCGAGGTACTGAAAGTCCAAAAGCTCCAAGAAGCACTAGTTTTAGGATGTCCTTAGCTGTGCTTTAAGTGAAGTAACATCTTCATGTCCAACCAGCACTCTTGGGGAAAAGATATTTTTTATAGAATGGTTAAAAAGTAGTGTTCTGAGTAAATAAGGCCATGTATGGCATCACACACTAGATGATGTAGTTCGTGCGAGAGGTTATACAGCAACAAATGTTGCCTTTCAATTCTTGGATAGATTTGGATTCCAGTGTCCCTTTACTCACATCTCATGTGTTTTCCTTTCCAAATGAATGCTAGATCATGGAGGTAAAGGCTGCCATCCTCAGTTTCCCTGAATTGTGCACCTGTTGTCGTGTGGGTCTGGTTAGTCCATTGAGTTCAGTCAAGGTATCAAGTGCTGGCTACAAAAGAATTACATACTTTGTCCCATGTTAGTGTGTGTTTGTTCGACAGGAAATAGTGAGTGTCTGCTCATCAGAAGCCACTGATCACAGGATGTTCTAACAAGGTGGAGATATGTTACAGAAGGCTTTCATGATGCTGAAGATAGGTGTGGGATAGGGTATTCAGTTTTGAAGGATTTAATCAAGTCCTGTGACTCCTTTCCATTATATGCCCTCATTGAGATATTTATTTATTTTAAGGGGCAGTAGACCAATGGTTGGGATTCTGATGGAGTGGTTCTCTTAATTTCTCCACCATTGGCTTGTTGGGTAACAGTTTGCCCCTCCTTAGTGAAAGATGGAGCTGTAGAAGAGCAGCTTCTGCTTCGGATGCAGAGCTCTAGATGACAGGTGCCCAGCCCACTCTATCAGAGTCAACCACTACTCCTGCTCTGAGGATGTTTAAGATCATTTCTTGTTAAGGTGGCCCAATGTGCCTGCACAAATTTGGGCAGGTGAACCTTTTCCCATAACAAAGATGGAGATTGTCCTGTAATCAGCATTAAGCAGTCCGCATTTTCAGCCAGGTTGTTTGTATCAGTTGCTTATGGCTGGCAGGTGAGCAAAGCTACTACAAATCCAAGGTGTTGCATAGCCCTCAATTTGGAATAGCTGTTTACCTGGCAGTGATAAACAGCAGTTGCTAATTAGCTGTTATAGTATAACCTGTTTGTTCTATCCCAACCTCAGTAACATCTGAGCTACAGTACCCCTTAAGTCTAGCCTTGTACCCTCTCTTCGTTGCTGCCCCAAAGCAGATGCTTAGGGGAGAGTATTAGAGCAAGACTATCATGTATGATGTTTTTCCTTGTATTCTCCAAGCACACAGTCATCTGTAGCCTAGGGGCTTCTGATGCTGGAAGTGGTTTGTATGTAGTTAATAACTTTGTTTTCTTGAAGCCATGAATATTTTGTTACTCTCGTAACACTCGTGTTTCACACAGCAGCGACCCCATTATGTGATCCCTTTCCTTCCTCACTTCAATATTCCCATCATCTATATGTCACAGCATCCAAAGCCTCAGTTTTTTAAAGTCCTCTGATCCACTCTGTAGAAGAGCTCCCTGCCTTACGGGCTACCAAGCCTGCAGAGGGGCCACCTGGAGACTTAGTGCCGGTGTTGCTCATTGGTGTCACCATTGACTGGGAATCTGCAAAGCAGTGGCATTCACACAGATCTGGTTTTGGCTTCTGTGTACTTGGCCTCACACCAAAAAAAATTATTTGGAGGTTGTATAGACCTCTGCTAGCTCGACAAGGTAAGTCTTCCCTGTCAGACTCTTTAAGTGTAGCTACTGTTGTGGTACAAGGTGTTCTGCGGTGTGTTTTCAGACTGGTAATGGAAGTCTTGCAACTCATAGATTGTCTGAGGTCAAGCTACTCTCACCTTGACCTACTTTATTTACTCAGCTGTGCACAGTAATCTACACCAGACTGAATTCATTTGAAATCAATATGATCATGCATGGAATGAGGTGCAGCTTAGCATGAATAATGTTGGCGAGCTGGGCCATTGGAGAATATGAATAATATCAGGAGAGAATCTTTTTCCAGCCAGCCTTGAGCAGCTTTTACTTAAAAGATTAATCCACAGTGTAATGTAAGCTAGGATGTAACTTCTTACTGTATCCTAAGTGATGCAGAAAAGTGTATGAAATAATTTTTTCAGTTGCACGTATTCTAAGCATCTATAATTCTAATGTTCTGTCTTTTGTGTGAGCTTGTTCTCATTGCTTTATCTCTGTCATTGATGGACTCAGAATTTATACTGTTTTAAGACTTAAATTCTAGCTTTTTTGGTAAAACTTGTTTCAAAATTATATTTGGAATACATTGTAATTTGAATGTATGCCTGATTTTATTGTTGCTAAATATTTACTAATAATGGCCTACAAAGCATTTCTGAAAACCAAATCTGGTAGAATATGTTCCTTCTCATCTTTACCTAAAATAAGGTATTATATACTTCTACAGGTCTTGATTAGTATGTGTATATATATTAGCATATTCTTCTTGTTTAACTTACTATATTTTAGCACACCTGTAAGTATAAGCTGGCAGGAGACTAGACTTATGTTTCCACAAAGAAATAGATTGCCTGATCCAGTGCTCCATGTTATAATTTGAATATGAAGTGCTAAAATATACATTGGGTTACCGATACACACTATAAAGCATTCGATCTCTTTCTGAAAAAATTATACACTCTTCTTTGAATAAATAAATCACTGTAATTAATAGTGCTTCCTTGGCATTACTGCTGTGTATCTTTTGCAAATAAGTGTCTTAATTTTATGTTTTTGAAATTTAATAACTTTTCTTGTTTTCTAGGAGGTGCAAAATGGAAGGTTGTTTAGGCTTCTAGCGAAATTGGGAACAATCAATGAGAGGCCAGAGTAAGAAATGCTTGTTTTCATGGTGTAGAGTGTATAAAACCCAGTTTGTAGTGCAAGGTTTCTTCCTTCATAAATTTAAGCTAAACACTTTCCCCATATTTGCCCCTGAATAAATGAGTATTTAAGAAGCCTTGAGAAAAATAAGATAAGCAACTTTGACAAAATTTTAAATAAAAGAGAAGTCTATAAATAGATATGCCAAAGTTGCTTCATTTTTTTTAAAGTATGGTTTCTCTTAGCAGTATCTTGTGAGTGACAATAGTTTTTGAAGAAATCCGTAGCTTGCTTTAACTGTAGCAAATGGTGTAGACACTGGGTTTAACCTAGTTAATTTTCAGCTTTTTTTATTGACTACTACATAAAAATGAAGCGTTCATGGTCTTTTTTTCCATCCTATTCAATAGACTTGGGAGTTGTGCTTGTAATGCTGATTTCTAACATTTAAATGTTAAACATGTTGAAGATAAACCTTGCTTTCTTCCATTACTTTTCTGTGGCCCTTGGTAGCCATTAGTTCTGGGTGCTTCAGCAGCTGAGAAACTGTGAATATGTTATCTTCTGTTTGTGGCAGGAGGGAGACTGTAATTTAATTGCAAATTGTAACAGGTAGCTTAGCAGACCAGTAAGATTACTCAGGTTAGATTGAAGAGTCGTGTATATCTGTGGGTTTTGATTTTTCTTAACTTTCTGAGCTTAATATGAGTCTTTGTTTTACACCAGGTTTCAGAAGGACCCAACGTGGTCTGAAACTGGAGACAGGTATTTACTAAAGCTCTTTCGAGATCACCTTTTCCATCAGGTGACAGAAGCGGGTACTCCTTGGATTGACCTCAGTCACATTATCTCATGTCTTAACAAGGTACACTGTACTTGGGTTAGCTTTTAAAAATTTGTTTGGGTTAACTTTCTTTAAAATAATATTCCACTTCAAAGCAAGGTGGCATTGGCGGGTTAATTCTGTTGATTTAACTGGTGGTTATATTCCCCCTGTTTTGGATGAAAACAATGTATTCACTAAGCTAATATTTAAACATTTATGGATATTTTAAATAAACTTAGCACATTAATATTAAAACTTGGAATTCGGTAATATAGCATGAGATACAGTATTAATTTTTCATCCTAAAATGCACTGAATACTGTGGATAAGCAATGCTGGTCCCTTTATGCTACTCTGGTCTTTCAACACAGCATAAAGGATCCATAAAACCCCTTTAACTGGGGGAGGTTTCTGCTGATACAGTTATCACAGAGGATGGTCATAAGGCAAAAGGATTGCTGACCAGAGTAGGAGACAGGAGGGGAACTGCGATAGAAACTTGTGCAAAATCCTCACCATCTAGGACAGTGCTGGAAAATTTCTGTGACTTCAGAAGTTAAGTCCATTTCTGATAGTAGCCTCTCCAGCCCTTTGTTTTCCAAGGTTGATTTAACAAAGCTATTTGCAGTCTTCCAAGAGCTGCACCACTAGCAAAATTTTAGCTGAGCACTCTCATGATTAATAGCAGGAGACATGTGAGGGACCACAGGATCTTCAGTAGTTGTAGAACTTGTCTTGCTCCATAAATTAAAAAAGTACGTGCGTGAGCTGATTTTTTTTTCCTTTTATTGGCAGATCAGCTTTCAACTTATTTTACATTGTTTTGCCAAACTTCAGTAATTCACAGGAGACTAAGATGCTACTTCTTCCTTTTTCTTTTTTTTTTTTCCCCCCTTTTTTTTTTTGTAGCTGCTGGGTCATTCCACTCACTCTGTAGAGAATGGTGGTGATACAGACACTGACAGTATACAGTTTCAGTGACTAGTATTTTATTTTCTAGGATTAGGATAGCCAACTTTCTGTTCCAGAAGAAATTGAATTTGTTCAGATCCTTTGACATGTAACAACTGACATAACTACAGTTAAATCTTCTAAATTGTCAAGGCTTTTAATCTCCTGTTAGACCACTGCTGTGCATTTCTTTAACCTCCTTTTTATCTTTCTGGTTGGTGTCTGTAATCACTTTTAAAAGGACATTAAAGGGATTGAGGCTAAATCAAAAAGAAAGCATGTTGATATTCAAATAGGCAGTGAAATGCCATCATGATTTGAAAGCAGTGACCCGTACAGTACTGTAGCAAGAGGGGACAGTCCTGAATTCATAGGTCAGGTAAGAGATGGTGTCAAAGAATGCCTTGTTCTATAAATGTTCATGGCTTACCTTTTAAACAGAGGCTCTTCTCTTCTGTGGTTGTGGGCTCAGCACACAAAAAATGTAAGGCTTACAGAGCTCTACTTTGGAAATACACCCTAAAAAACACTTCTGAAACTGTAGTGTGTGCTAGTAGAAGCGGTTATTTGGGCTTTCCTGGTACACTCCAAAAGCATTCCTTTTGAATGAAAATTACTTGATTGAACAGTGTGGCGTTTTGAGGATCTTTCCAGCTGAGAATACTGATTTGTGCCTCCACAGGAGGAGAGAAACAAAGCCATAAATATTAATGTTTCTAGTTAGCAGTGTGGCTTTCTTAGTACAGATCTTCCATATCCTACATTCATTAAGGTAATTCACTGATTTCTTGTGTGATGCTAATGGGAACAGTAGGCAATATTTCACAAACACCTTAATTGTGGTGATATTTCGTAATGGATGTTGGAAGAGACCGGTGGTTTTATTCTACTCTACAATAATTAAAAGTTAATTGGCTTGCTTTTGTCCTTCTGAAGCTATTCACAAAGCAGGAACTTTGAATTGGGGAGGTTCTGTCTTTTAAGGTTATACTCAGAACGTTATTTTAGAAGACAAATGCAAGAAATTGCTAACTTGCTGTGTTGCTCCAGACAGCACCTAGTGGAACATCTCAGTGACAAATTTCATAGTTCTGCTATTCAGTACAACATTATAATACATTTACTTAATCCTGCTGGGGTTGTATTTCCAAAGATTGTCTCAGTAGTGTCATACCCACTTGTCTCTGCCCCACCTTCTGTATTGGAATAGGAAAGTTTGTAGTGTCACGTATTTGGAAATACCTAAATAATACCTAAATATCTATCGACTAAAACAGAGCTACAAAAGTTTTGCATTATAAGACAGTCTGACAATTCTCTATTGATGAACGTTTCTTGCAAAGTGAGGAGAACATAAGATAAGTGTTGGAAGGGACTTCAGCTTGTAAAGTAGGATATTCCTCTGTTCCAGTTTAGGATTTACTCATCTCTAAAGTACATAGCGTCACATGATTTTTTAATATTGAGTTAGAGAAGTCAGAACAAAGCATGAAAGCAAATGTGGAACAGACTTTAATTTTTAAGCCCAGTTATCTGTTTCTTTATGGATTATAACTAGGTAATACTTTTTTTTCTTTTTTTTTTTGTTGTTTTTTTGTTTGTTTGGTTTTTTTTGTTTTTTGGTTTTTTTAAGCATAAGGGATGAAATGTATCATACAGGTTAGGAACTAGTTTGTTTCCAGTACTGCCAAAAACGTGAGGTTTGAGTTTCTACCGGTTTTCAGACTACCCGATCCATCCATTATTTCATTTTAGAGTGGGCAAGAAGTAATTAACCTACCCTACATGGAGGCTTGTGGATCTTGCGTGCAAATGTAATGTCAAACGTGGTTTTGTTCATCAGGAGCTCTGTGGAAATTTTGCTAGGCTTTCTACCCAGGGGAAGATAGTATTGCAGGATTATTAGCTTTGTGGAAAGGGAAGAAAACAATGGTAACCTAGTCCAAAGGTCTGGAAAGTCCATCAGGTTAAGACCAAAATGTCTCGATTTCTTGGCAAGTACAGTGTTGTGGTGCGATTCAGATCCTTCCGTTCTGTGGTGTTAGCAGATTTGAACTGCACCACAACACTGTACTTGCCAAGAAATTGATTGCTTTTGTTATTGGGGAAATGTTTTGCCATTTCTTTCACACTTCTTTTATTTTATCTTTTGCATTCTTGTTACAGTTAGATGCTGGTGTGCCAGAAAAAATAAGCCTCATTTCCAGAGATGAGAAGAGTGTACTTGTGGTAACTTACAGCGATTTAAAACGCTGCTTTGAAAATACTTTTCAAGAACTGATTGCAGCCGCAAATGGTCAGTTGTAGTATTTGCTGAAAGCATGCAGGACATTGCTGAGGAACTTAACCAATAGCAAATTGCACTACAGCTGAATTGTTGTTGTCATCTCATTTCACATTTGGGAAACAAACAGGAGATGAGCAAAGCTGCTTGCACTTCAGTCAGGTACACTGTTACTTGAAGGGAAGAATGTTTCACTTATCCTAGAGCTAAGGCTGCCATTGGAGGCTTTATCTGTGAAGAATTTATTTTAGATTAAGGAACACATCAGGTGCATGATGTTCCTGCTTTTATTTTTTCCACTTGTATATGCACTAATTTTAATTTTTTTAAGACTTTTCTGATCTCTGAAGTTTTGCCACATTGTATACTTAAGGGAAACTCTTTGCAAGGACATTTCTGGGATACATTTTTGTCACTGAGGATATAGCAAAATTTATTCATTTTTGATATTATTTGCACCCAGAATAGCATAAAGGACCAGGTAAATAATTTAATAGAAATTGTGTTCTATTAATGACCGTTTAGTTCGTAACCTCTGTAAAAGTGTGTTGTATGCGCTCTGTATGCCACCCACTGTTAGCTCAAAGAAATGTGAGAAGACGAAACTTTTTAAAACCAGTCAAGTGAAGTATCGGTGAATTGACAAAAAAGGAAAGAAAGTCCCCTGTCATTTGATTTAAACCTTGTCTAAGCGAAGTGACGAAAATAGCATAATGGGAAACATCTATAATTTAAGGAGCATATCAAACTTGCTCTAAACACAACCAGCGCCTTTTAAAAACTGTTTGTACGTTTTTCCTGCTAGTCAGAAGCATTTACATTTATGCAATTTTTTTAATAGATTTTTTTTTAAAGAAATTGTTTAAATGCCTGAAGTTTCAGGAGTGTATTACTTTAGGTTATTTACAGTATAATTTTTGTATAAAGTTCTGTTCTTTGAACCACAGCTTTATTATGGTACGCTACACTGGATACAGATACAAAGACACTGTTAAAAGAAGATTAACTAAACACAGCAGTTGTCTGGCATCAAGAGCTTTTCAAGTTTTACAGCCTGAATCTGGAGGGATAATGATCTGCTGTGCCTTTGCAGTCACTGCTTAGCCCAAAGTAATATTACTTTTGATAATACTCAACACATGAATATTCCTGAAGTAATTCAGTCTCAAAAGTCTGGAATTTTCCTCCTCAATTACCTTTCTAATATTTGGACATGCAGTTGTCTCCAAACTTGGGTATTCATGGGATTTCTAGTTAAACACCTACACTTTGATACTGAAGACTGCCAAATATGTAGGAATTTCCTTTCTTAAAGCAGTAGTGAAGACTGTATCTATCCTTTCCCAGCACTGAATGTTTTAATAGCACTGGGTGCTCACCATGAAGAAAATGTGGAAACTCAAAAGGTCAGGACAGACTCTAAGCACTTGCAACTGATGTTACTGACATCAATTTTAATAATTCTCAATATTTGTAGTTTTCAGAGAAGTTTTTAATATTTCTCTGTCCACTTTTATAAGCTTTAAAATGATTCTCCGCCTTGAGACTTGCATCAAGAAAAAAGCAACTCTCTTCACATCGAAAGCTTTGAAGACTAGGGACATGCTTTACACATTTTAGAAAATGTGGTTGAATCCACATTAGGTAGCATCAGTTGTTGAGTTTAAAAAACGATTTTTGTTGCATTTGATCGAATGAATTTTAAAAGGAACATAATGTTTAATATTCAAACGATAACAGTTGCCAGAATGTTCTTTTTAATATAAAAGGAACAGGAACTTTGAAAAGTGAACATGCAAAACAGTCTTTTATCATTAGCTCATGTATTTGAGGAAGAGCAGCTGTCTTTTATATGTTTTTTGACAAATCATATTGTAATTCTTTTGTACAAAAAAGAAGTACTTGTATTCTAGAAGAAATATGAAATGCTTAATTTATAAGCGGGCTGAGGTTTTTTCCAGTATTGTTTTCTTTGAAAATGAAAGGGGATCATCTGTTCAGTTGTGGGGTTTGGGAACCTTTGAAAATTTAATTTGTGGACCAATATTTTGTGAAAGTGTAAGGCAGGGGTAAAATAGGGCTTGAATTCTCATCCTTTTTAGACCAGCAAACCACCCTCTGCAAGACATGTCTAAATTGCAAACCTGTGTGTATTTGCATAATGTCAGTTTGCTTCAGCCCCTAGTAACCTCAGGACTTGGTTTAAAAATAAAAAGGTAGACAGCTAATAAGTTTTCATACATAACGTCAGCCAGAAGATATTTGGTGTCAGGTAATACATTAAAAGAAGTTGAGATTTGTTTTCTATTTATTTCATTTGGTCTGTATTTGGGAATGATTTGAACAGTCTGAAGTTCAGCTTGGGTGTTTTTTTGGGGAGAGCCCTTCTACCCCATTTAAATTCCATTAGAAGGTTGTCCTGAAGTTGTAGTTTGATCCATTCATAGGAAGAACTGTGTATCTGTATTTAAAAAGAAGAGCCACCAGGATGTGCCCTCCCAGATGGGAAATTTAATTCTGACCTTCCTATTTTTTACAGCTAAAAGCACAGAAGGGACAACCTTTGAAATCATCTGATGTTGGTCATTTTAATTTTTGTACCTGTTTTAAATTCTGTTGCTGTATTTACTATATTGTAAATATTTTGTTGAGGGTACCTATGTATTTTTTGATTTGCCCTTGTTTCAGTAATTCAGGTGTCAACTGCTTCCCCTAAAAAGCACCAGTATGTTAAGTTCTAATGTCATGATCCCAATATGTGTTACTCATCTTTAATCCTGTTTTCATTCTTCATGTGTACAGCAGTATTTTTAATAAAGAATACCAGAAATAATGTGGCCTTATTTTGACAATGTGAAGTTCTGAAGTTGGATACAGAGCATTTCAACTTTGGTGCTGGAATCATATTTCATTCTATCATATTTCTTTTGTATTCGCTCTGTCTGCGATGCAGTGTTTAAACAATCATGAGTCACAAAGTGCATTTAGTGCTTGCCACTTACAGTGTATCAGATGTTGTAAAACTTAAGAGATGTGTATTAGTACAATTCTAGTCAACAACATTTCCGTATCTCCCAAGTCCCATCTGCTTCTGATGGATCAGGTCTGCGTTACTAGACAAGCCCTAATTTTGAACACTCCGTTGAAGTACCCTTACCTTCATGTTTATTGTGCTTTTTGGCCCAATAACAAAGTATATTAATGTCTCCGAGAATTTGCGTGTGGAGTCCTGACAGCTTCATTTCCCAGAATTATTTTTCTATATTGTTAACCAGCAAAGGTGAGATGATTTACTGGTGGGGTAAAATCTCCTATAGCCATCCAGTCCTGACCACGCTTAAGTGATGTGAAATTTTGTGCAATACATGAGAAATTGTCAATATTCTCTGCATACATTTAACATGGAGTTGTTATCCCTTAAATTGCAGTGGTTTAGGATTTTTGTTATATAAGCTGCAGTAAGCTTGATTGAAGTACTTGCCTAGTCTCTAGTTTCCTTCTTAGTAATGTGCAGCAACAGCTCCACAGCTCCTGCGGCAGTAGGCGATCCCGTCGCGTTCTGCCTCCCCAGAGAAGTTTTCATCTCTGCTTCCTTCCAGCACTTGTGTGTAGTTTAGATTACAAAATGCTGTATAGCAGAGAGCGCTCAGCCGAACATCTCTGGAGGCAGCATCCCCACCTGATGGATGGGGTGGGGACGTTGAGATTCTCTGAATCAGAAGAAGGATCTGCCAGGCCTAAGGTGCTAATGGGCATCACGGTTCAGAACAGGCTTTGTTGGGGACACCGTAGCTCTCTTTGCTGTCTGTTTGAACCAGATCTTCGAGCTGCAGAAGGGACCGCGTGTGTGTGTGTGGGGGGGTGGAATGGATGTTCATCAGTGGGCTGCTTTGTCTTCCCCCACCGTGAAACCTTGCCTCTTCTAGAGTTCAGCTCTTCTGGAGGCAGAGCTGAATTTTTTGCCTCTAGCCAGCAGTAAGCACTTCTCAGATATGCTGGATCTCGGGGATGTCACTCACAGGGAGCAGTACAAGTGTCCATCACTGTATCTGCTTTGCTGTGTGAGAAGTGTGCCTTCTGTGCAATTATTCCGTGCTCTCCTTTGCTCGCAAAACTGACCCATGGGGTGGCTTGTTTGCCAGATGTGTTAGTGCTGCCCAGTGCTGCAGCATCTGCTGCAGCAGTCTCTGACACTGGACTAAGTCATTTGGCAGAACTCTGTGGGTTCGTTCAAAAGCAAACTTTATTATGTGAATTTAGCAGTCAGATACATTATACGAAGACAGAAAATGCAAGACAAAATAAGAGTTATTCACATCTGAAGAAACTTAGGGGATTCATATAAAAGTGATCTTTGTAGTAAATATTTTCTTAAATATTTATGCACAAAAAGCATATTTATATATTTACACTGTGCAAACATTTCCTTTTGAGATGCATCATCCCATAACTATTTTTGCTCAATTGGAGTTAAGAAACAGTTAGACTTTCCTTTTGCTTTGATGAAGATCAAATATACTTTACCAGCAAGAGACAGTGCAATAGATACTTAAAACTGGTGATCTCTTGGCCAGGAAGATCTGGAATTGATACTTAGCTTAAAAGTAGCGGTACGTATTTCTTTTACTTGAATATCCAAAACAGTTTTCTTTGTAATTACATAAAAGGTCATTTACCTTCAAGTCTGTTAGTGGGTTAAATTCACAGCTCCTAAGCTGAATTTTAAGAGTTCAGAACCATATTATATGTAGCATTTTAGTTAATATATACTTATATTGGACCACAAGAAACTGAGGTTGGGCAGTGGTGGTTGATTTGGAAGATGTCAGGACTACTGTGTTAAATGGCCAACTCGTTTTAATATTGCATTCAAAGGTGAAAGGGGATGGTGCATCCTTATGTTTCTTGAACAAAGAATGCTCATGCCCTTTCTGAGACGCTCTATAGAAGTGGGTTGCAAATGAATGGTACGTTTTTATTCCTGTACATACACTGGTAACTAGCCTGGAAGTTCAACTGTCTTCATAGAAAAGCTGCCCTAACTTTCCAAGGAGATTGTCGTCTCATTTCTAACTAATCTCTTCAAACTCTCTAGTGATCAGTTCCTTTAAAGTATATGCAGTTTAGTAGCCATCCTGTCTTTTCAGACAGATTCCCATAAATAAAATATAATCAGTGCAGCATTAGAAGGTCCACAAGGTTTTGTGGACAGAGCTTGGCTTTAACATATCTAGCTTGTGGTTTGGTTCCAGTGTGTGTGTTGGCATATTGACAAAGTGCAAAACTTCAAGAATATTTACTTGTTTTCAGCAGGCTTGTCCAAACCGAATTGATATGTATTCCCTGTTGTTGCAGCCCTGGCTCTGATCTTAGTTCTCCTCTATCTTTGCCAATTATGTTTTGCAGCGCACGTTTGAAATTCCTGCCTCGCAAGACTCCTTACCGTGTTTGCCATCCAAAGCAGTTAGAGCCGTACAATGCCCCATCCCCAGCTCGCTAATCCAGCTTCCCCGGCGCATTAGCCTTCCCTCAAGTTTCTCAAAGTAGAGTTTTCACTACAAACCACAGAGCGTGGTCTGTTTCTCTCTTCTTGGAGAGTCCTTTATTTTCCAGCGCTACGCAGGCCCCAGCAATAGGCTGCAATTCACTGGTGCCTGACATGGGGGCTGATCGGAGGCTGGGTGACCAGAGCATGAAATACCATCCTCCTGCCAGGGACCAAACAGCAAACTGGTTTTCTCTGTCACGATGACCATTCAGGTTTTCAGAAGCACTGGGCAGTTTTAGTGGCAGCTGTTGATGTTCAGCATTGGGAAAGGTAAGGCCTAAGCATTAGTATTTTGCTATATTTTGTATACGCTTGATGCAGTCTGTAGAAAAGCAGATCCTTGAGATTAAGCCAATGATGTCTTTTTTAAATTTTAGGATAATTAAAATTATTCGGGTCGAAGTTTTTAAACTGACAGTGTTTCGGAAGAACCTTTTTTGTATTAAATGCATATTTAAATCTGGGCGTAGGAGTATTTAAACGGGTGGCTGGGAATAAAGGACGACAGAGTTGTAGTCAGGAGGGGGAGAATGGCACGCTTTCATTTTCTCCAGCACTGCGTTACCGTATGTGTATCTTTGCTTGGAGTCACTGAGCTGGTCACAACTGAAACTGCAGAAGCTTCTTGGCTTGGTTATTCCAGAAAGCACCGACTCCTTGCTCCTGCTGGCACCTTTCACGCTGTAACAAAGCAGCATCGCTGTGAGCGTATTTAACATGTACAGGCACTTGTTTTAATGACTTGAGCAAAGCCACATCACAATGAGCAGCTTTGTTTATTCTCAGATGATGGGAATGGCATTGAGGCAGATGGGATTGCTCAATGGGAGAGCAGAACGGAGGACTGAAAGAGCCCTCCTGTGTCTCCCTCGAGTCCCCTTCTGACCAGAGATGCTGTGACCGAACAGCTCGTATTAAAACCTTGTGTTCGTTTTAAGCATTGAGCCTTAGTGCTTACAGGGAATGTTTGATCGCTCAGCCTAAGATCTGCTGCTCCTTTGTGGCAGGTGCTAAGGGAGTGAAACGTCATGGCAGGGCAAAGGCAGTGTGGAGCGTCTGGCATCTCTGCTGCTGCTGGGCTGCGGGTCCCCGTAGGGTCCCCACCCTTAAATGTTCTTACAGGAACTGGGGTTTTTTTTGAGCAGGAGCGAAATAATAAAAGGTCTCAAGCCTTAGTGCAAAAGCAGAAAGCTGCTCGTGTAGGTGTTCCCAAAGCCTAATGCTGGGATGAATTTCTAGGATAAATGGCTGTTGTTTGTGGGGAAGGGCACAAGGTTTGGATATCTCTCTTAGGCTTCTCTCAGCAGTAGACACGAACTGCTGGTTTGAATTAGTTTTCCTGTCCCACAAAGGACCAGTTATCCTGTAGGCTGCCTTTTATCAGATGCCCTTTATGAGAGGGGGTTAATGTCATCTCAGCTGAGCCACTCTAAGACACTGATGGCCTCGCCGCGCTTTCTCGCCCGTATTCAAAGAGTGCAGTGCTTGAAAGGGCCCTTTCAATAATGAAGAAAGTTAAGGCAAAGAGAACTTTCACACCATTGAACTTAGATACCAAAGACTGATCTCTAGACAAAGGACAGGCCGGAGCATTTTCCATCGGTTACGTGTGAAATCCTAATGTAAATGTATGTTGGACCGCAATGCCTACAGTTAGATTCCCTCCCCTGTATTTTTTTAAGTCATGGACGCTCCACCCCTCTCCATTTATAAGGTCAGGAACATCGGCAGCCCTAGTCTTGAATTCCGGAGCAGACGGTCGGAACATCCGTTGAGGCTTTTGGAGCCCAGGGTTTTGCTTTTCATTTTAATTTGCACTGTTAGGTCTTTAAGTGAAGTGCACAGGGCCTTTCTTGTTTAAGAAATGGAGAAGTAACAGTTTCTCCTAGATTTCACAGTTTCTTGAATCTTTAACTCATGAGCCCGTGTGCTTTTTAAGGAGCGTGGTGTCTGTCACCTGTCCTACTGTAGGAACTTGGAGGGTCCTCCTGAGAGGACCAGCCCGTTATGTTTGTTTGTAGATGGATGGAGTTCATGAGGAGCCCTTATACTGAGGATTGCAGATGCATCCCATAATTCTATATTGCATCTGTTGGCAGATGCACAAGTAACTGCCTTGGGATAAATTCCGTAACTATGTGACAAGGTTAGTCACAGACTCGGTGGACTTTCTGTGATGGGTTTGAAGAGAAACGCTTCTGTGCTTTATATTGTCATTTGGAGTCAGGGAGCAGTGGGCTGGCAAAAGCGGAGTGTGCATGCGAAGTTACGAGCCATCATGCTTTGATCCTTTTATTCATCATCAGGCTTTTGCTTTCTGAGAATTTTCTTGTGAGCTAGACTTGGCTTCTACTTTAATTAATAAACCTTTGTACCAGTAGAGCTGCATCTACTCATTTTACCCTGAGTGCACTGGGCGTAGACTCCCACAGAGAGGTTTGAGGGAGCCCGCGGGGTTTTGGCATCCATAGTCAGACTTCATTTTGAGACTGAGTTTACAGTCAGTAAAGGCTTCTCTAGCTGTGGATCATCTCCTTTCCACTCTAGGAATATAAATTAGAAACTCTGTCTGGTTGGTTTTTAATTGGGACCATTTCTTGAAGGAAACGGCTGCTGCTTTCCTGACAGATTCCAGAACTGAGTGAGGTGAGAGGTTGGCTGCAGCTCTTGAGATGCTTCTTCCAGCTCACGAGTGGTGCAGTTCTTGGCCATTTTTCTGGCTTAGCAATTTGCTTTGACTCAGAGGTTTGCTTCAGCCCAAAGATCTTGCCTTGGGCTTTTTCACCAATACTGAAAAGCTAGAAGAGAGTTGCAACTGGGATCCTTTCCACTTGCGAAGGAGCAGAGCTCAGGAAGGTTGTTCTTTCTTTGCCCCCAAACCTTTCTGTTGGGATCTTGTTACCTGAGGCCTTACATTAGTGAAGACTTACCTCTCTTTATGCTGTTCCCAGTAGCACTTGTATTCATCTCAATGGCAACAGCAAGTCGGAGACATGCAGCAACCATTTCTGTTGTGCTGCTGGCCACCGCCTGGGCCTGAGGGGCTCCCCAGGGTTCGGGGTGATGCTCGTTTCTTGTAGTGAAACCAAGGGTGAGCTTTGTGTGTTGGTCTTTCCCTCCACAGCAGTGGAAATCCAAGGGGAGGGGAGTCCCCTGGGTCGGGGGGTACTCCAGCACTGTCAGTTAAGCTGGCTCCCCGCTCTGCTTTCCTCGGGGCCAGGTTCTTGGGTTGGTCACGCTGAGCAAGGACAAGTGTGGGCACTGGCTCTCTTCTGGGGTCAACTGACTAGTTTCCTCTGAACCAAACCCTGGGTGCGCCTCTGGGGACAGGTAGGATGCACCAGGTTTGGCTCCTTCCACCCTATGCGGTCCTTCAGCGCTGCCGTGGCCCCGCCAAGTCCAAATCCTCTAATGCCATGCTCCAGGGCACGCACGCGCCCTTCTGCTGGTCTGAAAGCATCACCCCACCCGGCTGGCCCGCGTGCCATTTCAGATGCTTCAAACTGAGAAAAAACCCTATTGTTCCACCCTGGGCAGCAGGGAAATGGGGGAGCCCAGGGGAAGGCACGCAGGAAAGCGAGGGCTGGCACGGGCACGGCCCCGCAGCACCCTCAGCCTTGGCTCAGGACCCACCCGCTGGTGCGAGGACATTTGTCCACATGTCTGTCCGAAACCGTAGCGTCGAGGTTTGCAGCGTTGATGGTTAAGTGCGCTGGGAGGGGTTAGGCAGTACAGGGAAGGCGATGGAGCTGTAAGCTGCTGCTAAGAGGGGGGTGACCCCTTCCTCAGCCTGGCGTTGGCACCAGCTGCCCTAACGAGCTGCTACTGCTCGCTCAGAACCTAATCTGGGGCCGTTCTTCCGATAATCCCGCAACCTGGACCAGCTCTCCGCAAAGCAAGCCAAGCAGAAATGTCGGCACGAGAGAGGGGGCAGGACCACAGAGAAGGATGCTTGAGGTGCACGGGAGGAAGGAGGACCACGCATCTGGTTAGACCAGCTTACGTGTGTCAAGCCCCACCAGGCTCTACCTTTCTACCGCTCCTTTCAGGGGAGTTTAGTTACTGCTCCGATTTAGCCCAAGTAAAGGACGCTTAGCTAAGAAGCTACCGCTTTTAGGAATGTGTGCAGACTAAAGGGTCGCTGTGTGCATTCACATACATTAGTACTTTTTGCTTTTTGGCACAGCAGTACAGTATCACTTGTTTAGCTTGCAACCAGATGACCTTGTATGTTCTCAGCCAACTGCTCTCTTTCCCCAAGGATTTACATTCTAGCAGCCACTGTTGAGTGCAATTTTTTTTCCTGTCCAAGCATTCCTTTTCCTTCTGCAGCTGAAAGTGCTCCTTAAAGTAGCTCTAGAGGGATGCTTGGGACACACTCCGTGTATTCCGTGCCACGCAAAGAAAAAGGCATTTCATACATCTCAGTTGGGGAGGTTGCCATGTTGTCTCCGTGGCTGACAGCAGCCTTCAGAAATGTCACATTTACACAAAAAAAACCCCAGGCTAAATCACTTCTAGGAAACATCGCATCCTTTGGAGCCATCTAATATCCACACTCATTCCAAGCTCTGTAATACCCGGCTCTTCAAAAGAGAGTATGGAAAACCGTCTCCATAAAGTCAAAGTATCATAACGTTGCTCACAAGCCTCTTTTCTGAAATGTGAGTGGTCAAGGCAGGAGAAAGGGTTTTCCAGCACTTGTTTGGAGTGGCTTGAATCTGGCTTTGCCACGCCTGAGCAGTGCTCCATTGCAGACTCCTGCCAGCAGCACGTTTACCCCACACGCCGTGTATTTTGGCCGTGTGAGCGTGCACGCTCTCGTACGCGTATTTCTGTGCATTCAACCAACGCCCTCTTAGTCACTGGAATTTTTCTTGAAGCGAGTCCTCTCTGCCTTGACCACACGTTTCAGCCAGCTCCAATTGTTCATCGAGACAATACTACACCTCCCAGCTTGCCCAGCTGCAAGTTGCTGACAAGTTCGGCGCAGGCAGGATGGCGGGATGGCCTTGACCTCCTGCCAGGGTTAAGATGAACGATGGGTTGGGTCGGGCAGTCCCTGGGCTGGCTGAGAGCCGTGAGCTGAAACCAGCCACGGACACTGCCAGCTTCACGGCAGCTGGGAACTGAGACACTGCCAGCGTTTAGAAAATAAACATTTCCCATTTACAGCGAGTTCATGTCAGTGCAACGTATTTCTTAGAGCAGCCCTCGTTCCCTGCTTGGGCAGCTGTCAGGAATTAGGTGGAGGAAGGTGGCCAATATATTACAGTGCTTAAAGGCAGGAAGAGAAGTGAGGCTCTCACATCCATCTATTGTAAAGTTGCCACTTTAGCATCCTGAGCCCATGGGTGTTAAATGGGCCGTGCTTAGCTGAGTCATGGAAAAGAAGGGCAAAAACAAGCACAGGGAGCCTCGTCTCAGCTGGGGTGCCCGTGGGGACTTGCAGAAACAACTGCAAATCCTTCGCAGCCACACGTTCCTCCTCGCCCCTGCCAAGGGCTTGTTTCCTACAGTTGCCTACCTCTACCTTGGCTTAGTGCTCTCTGGCACTCACTGGTCCAGCCTGGCATAAAGTTGAGGATCAGGCTGATCAATAGAGTGCTAATAAATCATATCGGTGATGTGCATTGAAGGGGTTGAGGGTCGTTTGTTTCCTCAAAGGCATATGGAGGGTTAGGTGTGGGAGATGACCGATAGCTGACTCAACCGCTCAGGACACACCTCAACAAGAGTGTTTGCGGGGACTGGGGGCACCTCAGCTACTTTCGTTAGGCATGGTTTAGCACAAGGACCTTGAATTCTCCTTTTCTCTCTAAAACATGAAGCAGAAGGGAACATAAAATACAGACCCAAAGAGCGTCCTTTTCTGCTTGCTGCCCGTCCACGTGAAGCGTTTCAGTTCTTCTGGAGGCAGCACCATCCCACTGTCTGCTTGATAATCCTTGAAGAAAAAAGAAAGATGCCATCCTATTAGGTGTTAATTGTAGAAAGTTACTTCCACGGTGGGCTCGATTGCTCCTCGGTCTGATTTCCAGCATTCATTTGGTCATTTATACTCAGAGAGCTCTAGGAGATGGCGGCTCCGTGCTGCCAGAGCTGCTGCAGTGCCCAGGTATTTAATGGTGCCTTTCCAAACTGTCCTTGCTTTGGCGTGCAGCAAACACACATGCTGTTAACACAGAGTGCTAAAAAAAAAAGCGTCTACCCACAAGGTGAGGTTCTGGCCAGCTAATTCAACCCTGCGAGCACGACCGTGCCTTTCCCACCTTGCACCGCTTAATGCGTACAACTGGGTCACTAAAAGCTTCCCCCAACCTCTCACCCATGTCACCAGGACAGTATGTCTGCCCTGTTAGTAGACATTTCCCCAGCTTGGCCACCTGATAACAGGACTTGTTCCTACTGGGGACCTCTGATGGAACTGTGACCCACAATTCTCATTTGTGCCCTACTGTTCAGATGAAAACACAATTCCAAGGGATTTTAAGTGGCTCTCCCACACCAGGGGGACTCAGGTGGGACTCTGGCAGCTGTACCTTGTAGGCCTACTGGCACCGGCCATTTCTTATCAGGGAAGGAGTGTTTGCAGCCCGTGGTATGGTCAGCAAGGATCTGCTGACCCCAATTTGTAGGACAGTGGGATAACACTATGCTGCAAGCACAGCTAATCTTCCACCTCTTATCAGTAGAGCTGATGAAGCAGTAAAACCCCATCTTGATTCTCTCTGTGTAAATCTGTCACACAAATAAAAAGAAACGAATGGCATACCATTTGGCCCGAGAGTCACTTACGTTAAATATAAGTGTTTCCTTGATGGGAAGCTCTTCAAATGTCTTTATGCGCTGGGGTGGTTTTATTTTGAAAGTGTTTATGTATCTGTTCAACAAGAAAAGCAGGACAATTGTTGGTGAGAGCGTGAAGTGCGAAAGCACTGGGTATTTCTCTGTTTCTTTAAGCACTAGCCTAACTGTCGTCGAGGTAGTTTACACAAAAGGGACTTGTTAACCAGACCCCACCAAAACCTCATTCCCCAGCCCTGGGGCACACACAGCTGCCCCTCTCACAGCTCCCAAGCCCCGTGACCTAATGGTCCCCCCGGGCAAGGACACCCCAAAGGGCTCACGGGATCACGGCGGTGGTGGCTCGGTGGCTGGAGGGACACTCAAGCCATGCGGGGGGGTCTCTGAGTGTTTTCTTCCATCCAGGTCCAAACCAGGCTGTTCAGCAAGCTACAGTACCCAGCAAACAAACTCAGTCTTAGTCTTGCTCGTCTCACCTGATGTTTTCAGTGCTTCCACAGCTTGAGCTTGTAACGGAAAAATTTTCATTGCACAAAGGATCAGATGCCGGGGGAAACCCGCTTTCCGTTGTAAATATCGTATTGAGGGGTATGTAGTCTTTGCCTTCCTAAATGCAAACAAGAAAGCGTTATTCCTGGGACCGTGTGGCCGGTCGCCCCTGCCGTGGCTGCAGCAGGTGGCTGTGATGTTAGTACCTGCTGGACGTTTGCTTGCAGCAGGTCGCCCAGCTTTTTCACCAGCTCAGAGAACCTTGGTCTGTCGTTGGGATTGCTTCGCCAGCAGTCCAGCATGATTTGGTAGCTGTGAGCACAAAAGCAGAAGGAGCACATGGTGGGGTTACAGTTCACTCTGATCCAAGGCAGTGCAGTCTCTGACAACTTGTCATCGATAGAGTTAACTCCTGAGCACACCTGGTTTTACAAAGATGCTCTCCAACACCATGGAGGCCTCTTACTAGAAGTAAATGAGTAAACTTTCACAGAAAAAGCAAAAAACTTTCTTCCCGCAAGACCACATCAAAGGAATAATTGAGCCAGCTAGTCATACTTTCTTTTTTTATTCCTAATTAACCATTAAACCTTTGTATTAAACTTCTATTAACTGGCAATGTTTAAGTTAAGGCATCCTATGATGACTTGTATGAATGTGTCACTTCCTCATATTAGTCAAGTCAAGCTTTCCTTCCTGCAATAAAATATGTGGAAGAGAAAAAAAAAAAAAAAGCTCTTATCTACTGTCACTAGGATAATAAAATTAGCCAGTAGGTAATACTCCCAGATAGGCATGGCTGGCTCGCATCCTTTTTCTTCTTCCAGAACTATTTTTTGGTAAGTGTTGCTATTTAGAGTCATGACATAGCACTCCAAAAAAGCACCGAAGACACCTACACGTACTTGGTTCTGCCTGCAGAGGTAAAATACCCTGGCTATGTTCACGCTCCCGGATGACTTGTTCATGGGTTGCGGGTATGGCGAGCTGCAGGTGCCTCCGCGGGCCGGGCGCTCCCTCCTGCTCCCAGGGCAGAGGGGCTGCAAACTCCGGGTCTCACCTGGACCCCCCCAGGCCTCCAAAAAAAGGGTGTTGGCCATGCAGCAGCATGGCTGGGGCCGGGGGAGCAACCGCTGACGTTGCGGTGGAAGGACTGAGGCAAACCCCACAGGCGACACGGGCCGGGAGGCTGCGGGTCCCCGTCACCTTCCTCTGCCATCAGAGACCGTCTCCGGGAAAGGGTGGACCCTCCTCACCCGAGTGTTTGCGAGGAAGCCTCCGCTGCCGCTTCCTAAGTCAAGACGATGTTAATAATGTCACATTCCTCCAGCACTTATCTGTGTGCACGTCAGTAAGTATTAAACCTGGAGAGGAACGAATGACCTTCCTCCTCCCGGCTGCTCGCTCAGCTCCCCGCAGAACCCAGCCCCGGTGATGCCCTGGGCTCGGGTCCACGTCCCTCCTCACCCTCTCCCACCCCACGGGAGGGCCAAGGGATGCGAGAACGGCTGATGGCAGCAAGAAGATACAAGGCAGCGTCGGGCCGCGGTACGCAAGGCAAGCAGAGAAAGGCATCTTACATCTCCTCGGTCGCTTGCTCCGGGGCTCGCATTCTCGTGCCTTCCTTTAGTCTGCTGCAGAAATCCTCATCTATTTGGACTCCGGGGTAAGGAGAGGCACCTGAAGGCGACATGGGGAGAACAGGGTCGTACATGCCTTCAGTTGGGTACCTGTGACGTAGCCTTGGCCCTACGCAGCCCCTTCAAACACTTGGGGTGTGCAGCATCTGCTTGCAGAGCTGGGAGTCTGGGGTCGTGTCCCCCCCCCTTCAGGGTCTGGCTCCTGCCAGCTGCCACAAGCAAAAAATACGCACTTGAAAATTATCCCTCAAGAAAAGCCAAGTCTGACCTGTCTATTGGGTTGGACCACCCCGAATTCTAGTAAGCAGAGTATTAACAAACCCCAAATGCTCAAACCCACCTTGAAAATAATGAAATCGTGGTTTTAAATCAGATCACAGTACATTTGCATTATTTTTCTAGTTTCTGTGTTTTTAAGATGCAGCCTGATTGTGCTGTTGGTCTTTTTTTCTGTAGACAAAAAAACCATAAGGGAAAGGGAAAATGAAAGAAAAAAAAAAAGACCTTTCAGAGAATCAGACAGTTGCCAGGTTCAAGGAGCTGGGGCTTTAAGAAAAAAATAGCAGGTATTATAAGGCTGACCATAAAATCACGAGACTTGGCAGGCTGACCAGTAACACGTATTTCAACTAATAAATGATTGATTGTCCTCAGAATTGTATAGTATTGTTTCCTCTGCTGTTCGCCTCTTTTGTCAGCCTCTATGTTGAACCCAATTAAGATTCTTCTATTCTGATGGTCATTGTTGTTTCCACTCAGTGTACATCTTGTATCCTGCCTTTTCCACGTGAAAGAAAGGGGGAAAAAAAAAAAAAAGGCTTCGCTGGGTTTTAATTTTGGATTGCATGCTCTAGTTCATCCTGTGGCATCTGTGCAGATGCTTGTTCGTCTGCTGCGTCCAGCGGCCCGGGTGAGGGGGGTGCTGGGTCCCTCCTGCACTGGGGGGATCGCCTGGTCTCAGGCTGGAAATGGGGGTGACACAGTCCAAGACATGCAAAAACCTCTTTGTATGTTCAGCTCCCTTGCTCCCACAAGAGAAGTAAGAGGCTTTTGAGGGAGCACCCATCCCATGGCACTCAGTGTCTGGAATGCTACCTGTGGCACAGGAGGCGATGCCTCCGTCCCTGGGAACTGCCAACCCTGGCCCACTGCTCCGGGTTATCCCACAGGGTTCCACAGTTAATGAAAACACTTAAATATTTGTTCGATTTTCCTGGTTTGCACCATCAGTCAGACAGAACACCGTGACTGCTCTGGCTGTGCTGCCCTGCATCTCTACCGAGGGTTTCTCCGGGGAAAAGAGGGAAGCCTAGGTTTTGCCCATGGCAGAAATAGGTGGTAACGTTCTCAGATAGCTGTGCTATCCATTAAGGCTTTCAGCCTGGCAGGTGAGCTTTCAGTGCCCTTACAAACACCAAAATTGCCATTTCACAGGGCTGTGATACACACAGTTCTCCCCTCTACCCTCACACCCCACCTCTGCCTGATTTAGGTCTTTCCTTATTAAAGCCCTGGCAAAAGCTCGTCGAAGGTAATAGATTTTTCTTCCCCAGACTGAAGTCCCCGCTGCTGAGTCCAGCTCCCGGGGTGCAGAGTTAACATACCCAAGGAAAATATCTCCCACAGCAAGACTCCGTAGGACCACACGTCGCTTTTTGTATTGTAGATTTTATCAAATATGGATTCTGGAGCCATCCACTTGAGAGGAAGTCGAGCCTGGAGTAAAAGCGACAAACCTGACTATTATTTTCAAAGCCTAGAAGAATTTAATCATAGATGAATCAACTATATATTGTTATGTAAATAATTACCATTCAAACAGGAACCCGTGGGATTTCCTTACAGGCAGTCAAGATAAACCCGCACTCATTCAGACACCTTCTTAACAAATTGTCGGAGTAAAAGGCTGTTCTTAAAATATGTGTGGCACAAAACACCAGACACTGAAAACCTGTGACCAGAGTGACACGGCATTTTCTTTATGGGACTGTGGGGACGTGCAAGAGCAGAAGCCTCTTGCCGGCATCCCAGAGACAGGGGAGAAAACCCTACACCTGAGCGCAAATCGTTGTGTGATGGTGCCAGGAGATGTTCTCGGGGAAATTTTCAGAGCCTGAATTGCAGGAGTGTATCAGCAACCCTTGAAGTCCCCTCAGCGTAGCCTGTTAGGGACTTCTGAGCAGTACCCAAGCTATGTGGACAATGTTTCCCAGCTAGTATGTAGTGCTGTAAGTCTTGAAAGCTATTTATGGCCAAGGGAAGAGCTGGCAGGTGGGCGAGACCTCCAGAAGGAGACTCTCTGTGTGACCCCAACGCCCACAACAAACCCCCACAGCATCAGTGGGCGCAGGCACGGTTTGCTGACCCGGCCTTCATGGCAGGGCCTGGCAGAGGCCTTTCTGCCTGCTGTTTGCAGCAGAAGCAAAGAAAAAAAACCCACCCCAATGAGTAGGTGCTGGAGGCAGCAAGTCCAGCTCGGCTGCCGGAGGCAGCGCCGGCGGTGCTTGGTCCTGGCGTGGGGACGCGCACCTTGTGCCGGAGGGACTGGTTTCCTTGGAGGAAGTTTATTGGGTTATGCTGAGCCAGCCAAGAAACATGCCTAAAAAATATCTAAAGTATCAACAGGGCAGAGCTGTGAAACGGTTAGCGTGTCCAAGCCTTATGCTTGAGGATAGAAATGCGTTCCAGATCTCCAACGCATCTGGATAGCTCATCTTCACATAAAAACCATGATAGCTTTCAAGCTCTTTCAAGTTCAGGAAATATGAACGTCTACAGAACATTTTGGTGGACAGTTTGAAATGATATGTTATAAACATTTGGGTAAATAAACAGCATCTTGACTTACATCTCCTTTTCTCACATAATCAGGATTCTTATAAATATCTCTTGCGAGGCCAAAATCACAGATCTTCACGACATTGTTCTCAGATAAAAGGATGTTTCTGGCTGCCAGGTCACGATGAATGCACTGTACAAAACAGTTTCACAATCAAACTGCATTTCCTTAATCCTGCCCACAAATTTCCTGACTGTCTCCCATATCCTTTTAAAAATTATTATTTGGGAGATCAATTTAATATTTTTTTAGGGAAGCTGACTATAGTTTACATGAAATTACTGTAAACTGGCAGTTCTTTAAAAAAAAAAATATATATATTCCGAAGTCCAGAAATGATAAATGTCTAAGATTCTTGACATTTGCATGGAAAGCGCTGATTCATTTGGAGCTCCCTACCTAATATAGATTGAAATGCAGAAAAAAACCCACCACACCCAAAAGATCTTCCCTGAATAAATGAGCTTGACCCACTGCCTTCAGCCATGATCCTGTGTTTATGGACTATGGTGACTTGGATAAACACGCCGTTATATTTATAACGCCAAGAGGAAAGCGGCTCTTCCTTTGGGAGCTCTCCCAAGGAAGGTGTCACTATAAATGAAGATGTGATTTCACCTCTGGATCCCATCCTTTTGCAGGGAAAAATCCCCAGCGCAAAACTCACCTTTCGGGAGGAGAGGAATTCCATGCCTCTGGCCACCTGAAAGCTGTAAGAGATCAAGTCCTCCATAGTGAGGGGCAACTTGTAGAGCTCATCGGCATCTGCAAAGGTGGAAAATGCGGTTTGCTGAGATCGCTCACAAGGCAGTCGCTTTCCCCCTCTCTTACTGACCCTATTACTCCCATAAACTCAGTCTTCATAGAGGAGTATTCGAAGGTCAACTCACTGTCACTGGAAACAAAAATAATGCTTGCTTTATACCCCGTGCTTTGGACACTGCTGTGTTTTCCCCAAAGATAAGGAGCAGTCAGAAGAAACAATCACACATTTTCCTGTCAGATTTAGTAACCCTGGAAATAATCTTTTTTTAAATCTTCTACCCTCTGGACATGACCCTGTGAGCGTCTCCCACGGATGTTTATTAGGGTGATAAATGAGGAAAAAAATTTCAGGGATGCACAGTATGTTGTAAAAATATCCCAGACCGTGTAGGGACAGGAAGGAATTAATACCTACCCTCCTCATCCTCCTCCACATCACTCAGACTTTTATCTTCCTGGAACCCAGAGCTCGCGAAGCTCTCGCTGCTGGTGACACTGGCCAGCCTTTGTTTTTTGCCTTCCACTGGCTCAATATCCTTTTTCTCTTTCATTGGCTCTCCTTGCAGAGAGGAGTCCTTCAAACAAACAGAGGAGAAGAGGTGCTACCTCAGAGTGATGGAGGGGGTGGGAGAGGAACCGAGTCAGACTCCTGTCGCCTTTCCGCCGGGAGAAAATGCTGGTCCGTGGCACGTGCGGTCACGTCTCCCGTGGGAGTGGGTGTCCGGTGCCACCGAGGCAGGCGAGGGTTGGTGGCTGGGCTGTGCTCCACCAAGGCTGCCATCCCCAGAGGGCAGAAATATGGTAGCTTGGGAGCACCGGCATGTGATTTTGGGGCAACCTGGGGGGTGGTGAGGATTTGCAGGGTCCATGGAAGGGCACATCCCCTGGGCTGCGCCTCGTCTCAGCCTGAAAGGAGACATCTGAAAAGGCCTATTTCTCTCCGGTAGCCAGAGAAGCAGCGTGGTGGGATGAGTTGAGAACGATATGCCCACAGTGCAGGTGTCCCAGCCCTCTCAAACTAAAGCATCAGCTGTTTGTCCCAGGCTGCTTAAGGCACCTGCCTCTATGTCCCTGCACAGAGCTTGGCGTGGGGCTGTAAGCCCTTCCAACGAGGAGCAAGGGCACATCGTGTTTGAAATACAGCTTCTGTTGGAAGTGACTGCCTCTCTTCCCCCGTGCCTTTATTCAACGCTCTCGTGTTATGGCCAACGACGCTTTAACGGGACACATGCAACACTGTTTGGAAAATGCTTTCCCACTGCTACCTGGAGAGCAGCCCAGCTGCCTCGCCACGCTCTTGCCCCCTCTTCCCCCTCCTCTTGTCCTGCAGCCATCTCTCTTCCCTGTGTGTGCTAGTAAAGAGCCGGGCTCCCTCCCTCTGACCGGGGTGCCCTTCCTAAGGGTGCCGGAGCACCGGGGAGGATGTGAGCGACCTTCCCAAGGGGGGACCCGGCATGGCCATGCTCCCCGCTGAGCTTCCTCCGCCAACAACCGCATGTTGGAGGAGGCGGCTGCTGTGTCTCGTGCAGAGTCCAGCACGGACAGTCTTGGGAACAGAGACTCAGCCAAAGCCCTTTGGAGGGGGAGGTCCTGCCAAGAGTGCCCTCCTGCCGAGCCCTCCCAAAAAACCCCTGAGATGCTGCTGAGCTTTTGGCACAGTTGAGCAGGGGTTTTGAGGACTGCCGTTCTGGGTCCAGGCTCCTAAATCCCACTTCAGAGCCCTTAATCCTTTGGGAGATTTTGCTGAAAATGCAAAAGCAGGGATATAATTGGCATATTTGCATTCAGGTTTGTAATAAGAAACACACTGTAGATTTGATTCAGAGGGCTGTGGGATTTGAGGACAAGGCTCTAATCTCTTTTCCTCTTGATAGCCCTTCTCCTCACACAGTAATAAGATTATTTGCAAATCTCTGAATATTAGGGTGTCTTGGAACATGAGCTGTAAATGGCATTATCTCCGTTGTGTTCCCAGCAGTACTGAAATCAGTGGGCAAAACCACTTCCTTTGGCTTCGCTGACACCAGCCTCTGAAGTGACCCCAAGCTCACCAGGAATGGGTTTGTCAGCAGTGGGGCGAGAGCATGTGGGGACACTCTGGATAGGATTCACTTCCTCTCGCTGTAGATGGCTCCATCCGAATTACTCCCAGCAGCCTCCTTGCACAGTCAGGGGGGAGAAATGAGTCCTTTCTTGGCATAACGCATCCCACACCAAATACTAAAATAGGTCAAGTGAACTGCACCCAAAAGCCATTTCTCTCCTTTGGTAGAAGGACACTAGCTCAGCGGCTGACATCCGCATCACCATTAGGTAAGATGAACCCTACCAGAGGCATCTGCCTCCTCACCTTGTTACGGCAGAAAAAATTCCTCTTGCTCTTCAGGTAGTTTGATAAATTCCCATACTTGCAGTATTCAACGATCACCATCAGAGGCCCTGGGCGAAAGGAAAGTGCATTATGAAGAGCATAAAGCAATACAAGGCAGCATCAGTTCTAAGAATAGTTGTTCATGCCCGCAGCTATAACTTGAGTCCAGATTAACTAACAACACGTCCTAATGAAGTAGAAGGCTGCTTGAAGGACACTGGACATGTTAGCAAAACAATACTGTTTCTGGAAATCAGGGAAGGGCCTAATTTTTTGAAAGCTGGGTCATGAACCTGGGTCCTGAGGGACCCTCCGTTTCCTCTTCGGGCAGTCTGCGTTCAGACTGGAGTCCCGCAGCCCACACGCGCTTGCTGAACTAAAATAGGTGACATATCTAAAACAAACAAGCGCTCATACTGGCCCTTTGATTTTCTTAGTGGAATATCATGAAGGATTTTACAACAGTTGCCCTGTGATTCATTGTTCAGGCCCAGCAGTTGGTATCCCTTGTTCCCAGCCTTTCCAGATCATGTTTAACTTGAGCTTGAGCAGTGAAGTGAGTGAGATAAAGGACAACAAGTGGCACAGTCCTGAAATTACACTTCTCTTATTAATACTAAAAGTGAGTTTAAGTAGAGAAAATGTTTAATCACTTCATTAAATGACTAAAAATCTCTTTTTCTCTTCCTCTTTTTTTCACCAAGCACAGGACAAGCTCAAATATTTCAAGTTAATAGCTTGACCTCTGGATGAAAACAACATGGCCAACTGACTGTTATTGGGAGGTGATCCAAACCCATTTTCAGTGCAGTGTAGATTTTTTTTACCTCCATTTTTCGTGCAAGCTCCCAACAAATTCACAATATTGAGATGGTGACCAATGTGGATCAGGATTTTCAGCTCAGTCATCAGTGCTTTGTACTCGCTTGCAGTGGCCCCTTCTGTAAATGCAAAATAAACTCAATGTGAAATGGCAAAGGGTTGGTCCTGCTGGGCTTTACCACTTCTCGTTACTTTCCGTTGAAATGATCTCTGTTACGGGGTGTACTTCATGTGTTGGTGTTCTTTGTCTATTCCTCCCTGCTCAGCATCCTCTTACTTGCAATAAAACCAATAAAAAGAGTTAGGCACTCAACTTCCTCCCAGTAGATTCTGTTATATTTAGAACCGAGAGAAATTTTTTTCACATGAATAGTTTTTTGTTGTTTCAGCCAAAAAATGAAAGAACAAACAAAAAGGGATTTCAAGTCTAAATTAACTCTATCTAGAGTAGGTTTCAGCTGACCTGACTTCAGCTGTCTAAGGGTTATGTACTAGCTTGAACTAACCAATGTCTCAAGGAGTCAGTGGCAAGAGCAAAGCATTTCCAGAGGCTGATGCAGCCATCAACTTTTGCCATCTGTATAGGGAGGAGATGAGCCACCCCTTGTTGATGCTTGTCTGGTTCGGTTCAGTGTAGAGGAAGCCTGGAGTGTTAAGATAGACCAGGGAAGCAAATTGGTTAAAGATAGGTGACTGCATCACACCCTTACTAGTTATGATCAATAGCAATAGTAATGGTATAAGAATCCCACAATTAAACCCAAAAGATTCTACTTAGTGTTGAGTGAAACTTGTAATTCCCTCTGACAATTTTTTTTTCCTGCAGAGTCTTATTTTGGCATGAAAGCAAGAAAAAACATATTGCTTTGTGTAGACCCAAAAGGACTTTTTCAGTTTAGTGACACCAAGAGTAAGAAGAACAGTCCAGTGGGAAGAACCTAGAGCTAGGGTCTTAAAGGGCTTCGTTTCAACATCTGAATGGAAACAGACTTTTTTGTTGCCCCCCCCGCCAAACTTACCATCTACCCAGTGACCCACTATTCATCTGTATAGGTGGTGACACCTTCCCTCCACCTCATGGGAACTCCGTGATGACAAAGCCCGTGAATGACTGCAAAGTTCCCGGATAATCTAATGAGGACACAAGGAATGGGGCAGATCTCCCCTACCTTTAGGTGCCCGTGGTGAAGATACCTGCAGAGGATCTGGTCACCATAGTCTCTCTTTATAGTCAGCAGAGCTGAACAAGCGTTCAGCTCACCATACACAGGGATCTGCCTTAGGGTAGGATGAACTGCTGCTCCTCACTACTGACAATAAAGGGAATTTGAGTGACTAACTCAGAGACAAGCATCTACCCTGCACATGTACACATGAATCCCACCATGAGGACTTGTTGTAGCTGCCGTCTGCTCCCATCTATTCCAGGAGCAACGCCTGGTGCCTTGATAGTGCTGGCTGGCACAAGAAGCCTGCTGATGTACATGAAGAAACGTTGAATCTGGCACACCACTCTGCCAGCATGTATGTCTGCACGTTGGCAAAACAGCTCAGTTAGTTAACCAGGGGTTAGGCAATGACCCAGGTGACAGGCCATCCACTGAAACCAGTGACACGGATGGCTATTGGCCCACTGCTGCGGAAGGTCTGGACGGGGACCAAAGCTCTAGTTTCCTCCCATTCCCCAGGCATGCTTGCCGTAGGGTAGTTTTTCATTTTGCGTTGGCCAACAGGGTATTTCTGGTGCTTCTGGAACAAGAGAGAGGAGAAAGGTTTCCAACCCTCTCAGCTGCAAATTCCCTCCTTGGGGGTGATCCCGGATATCACAGTAGCACGTACGACCCCCTGCGAAAGCATTTGACCTTATATTGCAGAACATTGTCCTGTTGAGGACAATATCAAGAGGGCCCACTCTACATGGAGTACAGCTGCCAGGTCATCGCTGGCAAGAAATGGAAGCTATTTCAGTCTGAGTGTTGCAGGGACAGCCTGTAGGTCTGAAAGTATCGCACATGCCCCTCTAAGGGCTGGAAGTAACATGTACAGATCTCCTGATAACTGATAAGTAAGCAGCTGTGAAACTAGAAGCCACTGGGTAAGAGGGATGTATTCAAACTACGCCTGAACAGAGCCAACGGAGAGCATCAGGGACCCAAGGCTTGCCGGCAGAACAGGGGATGTGTCCTGGCAGATAATGACACTGAGAAGGATTCAGGGATTAAGAGAGATAAGCAATTCAGCATAAGTTCCCAGGGCAATGCAAAAAAAGCCTGCTATGATCCTTAGATATATAAACAAGGAAAAGCTGAATACATAGGAAGGAATACCACCAGGACTCTGGGTTAGGGAATTCGGCCACAGCTGCTGCAGGCTATGACTGAGTATCATCGTGCCTGCTAACTTCCCAAACGCCCTGTTCAAATCGATGACGGTCTTTGTCCTTTCTGCTCCAATGAGAAAAGTGGCAGTGAATAGCTGGGAGATGATTTCACTTTGGGAGGAGCGCTGGTGTACGAACAGCGCTGGCAAATCCGTTACACAACCTGGGTGTCAGCATCCTAAGCACCGGGTGATGAGCCTTCAGATGGTTCAGAGAGGACACACCTGCACAACAACTCCAACATTTAACCTGCTCAATCTGTTTAGCTTAATAAAAGGGCCTTCATGAAAAAAAAAATCATTACATAATCTAACGGGGAAGGTTAGAATGAGAAGTGAAAGTCAGACAGATGCAAATTAGACATAAGGCACTCGTTTTTAGCAATGAGATGATTAATCATCGGAACTAATGACCAAGGAAAATATGAAAGCTTCCACCTGAGTGTCTTCACATCAAGGTGGATGCTTTATGTTTCAGCTAAATTTCATTTACGATGTTCACTATAGGGTCAGTCTAGCATAATGGTACGATGTAGGGTACGCAAGAAATCTAATTGCCCCTTCTGACCCTACAAAAGTGACTCATTCTTTCTGGGATCTGAAGGATTGGAACCAATTTTCAAAAAAATTAGGCAATCAGGTTCTCACTGCATCCAAAACTTTCTCCTATATCATGTGACTATTTATCACCTTTTTTACTGTGAATGTAATTTTTATTTCATACTTCTGCAGTTTCACTTGTGGTGGAGCTGAAATTTGGTGTACACATTTTGGAGGCGTCAGAGAGTTATTGGGGGGGGGATGACATCACACACTCTTGCTTTCGACAGAACTGTATTAAAAAAGTGAAGGCATCTACATAAGGCATCATTTTTTCCAGCCCAGCTTTGCATTAAGATACCTTTCAGCATTTTCACAGCAACTATTCTGCACGTTGGTGATTTCTTAATTCCAAAAGCAGATGCTTGTACCACCTTTCCAAAAGCTCCGTGTCCAAGGGACTTTCCTGCAAAGAAAATAAATTGGTAAAAAAGAAAATTTGTCAGCAAATGGATTCATAGACAGTCAATTGAAAAATATGTTTTACAATGAGTCCCACACGTATATTTCCAACATATAGGTATTTCATTTTTCTTAATCTGTTGGGTTGGTGTTTTTTTTAAGAGTAAGCATACAAACTAGAAGACAGAGTCATCAGAGGGAATAAGTGATATAATTGAAAATGATGCCAAATGAATGCAACCATTTAGTGGAGGTACACTGGCTTCTGACCCAATTTTTTCAGTCTAGCTCTGCCAGAGAAAGATTTGCTCCTCTTTTCCCTGAGCACACTGCACCATACAGCGGGTTGTGACACTGCTAGTTATGTCCTCAGTAACACAGGGCCTCTGCCTAAACTCGCATACCCACTAAGATGCAGCATGCCACAGACTTTGGTAATTTTTACAAAGTAAATTCTTCCTTCTCAAACAGTGTGCCTTCAACTTATCTTCATTCCAGGAAGGCAGCAGCAACTTTGCATCACAGCCCCCGGAGTACGTGCACAACCCCCTGATGCTCTTCCCTAGCAAACCCTTGTAGGTTGAGATCATGGAGTGGTGAGAAGCTGCAAATCTGTGCGAAATGAGACTTTTACATTTGCCAAATGAGGTCTGGGGGGATTCAGCAAGAGAGGACTTGGAGTGACAAGTGATGGGTTTCCTCATGGTGGATACGATGCTTCCAGGTGTCAAGGGTAGACATTTGTGCTGTATCATCATCATGCTGCTGCTGAGCAGACCCCAGGAGAAGGACCCAGAGGTTCTTGAGATAAATCAGTGGGCATCAATAAAATTCTCCAGCAGTAGAAGCTGAGTGTCTTCTTCCTTCAGGTTCAGAACCAGGTAAGGCTCCAAGGGCACTGTTACAACTTTTCTAGAGTTCATGACATTTGATGCCAATCTTATGATTGTCACAGCCTCCCTCATGATTTATTAGGGTTTGAAGCAGTGAGGATTGACTACCTCTTTGACACTGTGCTCACATGGACAGGCCTGGCTGCCTCTGCCATTCTCAAGCGACTGGCAGAGTTTTGATCGGAGACATCATGCCAGCATATCAGCCAGCAATAAATTTTATTTCCAAGTATCTATTTTCAGATTGTATTTGTGCTTCACTTTCAGCAGAACCCAGGCACCTAAGCGGCTAGCAGGAATATAGCAGGAGGCTTTGTGGTGTAGAGGAGAAGAACAAAAAGTAAAGGCCACCTTTTCATATAAAACCAAAGGATAACATGTGCCATATGTTGATTTCTCAGATATGTGCATGTGATGAAGCCATCTCCGTAGGACAATTTCAATTTCCTTTGATGGACATCTGTTCGCCTGCCTCTCACTTGGACATCTACCTTGTTGATGTCAAAGTGAAAGCTGAATCCTACTCAGACACTCACCAGCAGAGAAAAAGAGCTGCTGTCAGTTCTAAATTAAATAGATACTACCTTTTATATGTGTATCACATTTCTAAACTGTAATTCTCAGTATGTCTGTCAGAAGAAGCAAGTAGCATATGTTATCAAAGCAATGGAAACATGAAGTGGGATACGCTAAGCCAAAAAAACCCCAGAAATGTATTTCCCCCCTAGATGTGCAAAAGTGTTGCATTTTTTACAACAAATAAAAACCACAAAGACGTTAATCTACATGGCTCAAAGGCATCAACAGACTAAGCCTTGGTCTGTGAAGGGCTTAGTGTTTGACAAACAAAGACAGGTGAATCACTATACATCTTTGAAGACCTACAGTCACCTTTCTCAGTTACTGCATATAGCTTCTTCATTCAGCAGATGTATAAGGGAAGCAACATGAAGACTAAAGGTCTCAGTTTTCTTTGTGAATTGACGTTCTTAGGCCTTAATGTATTGACTGTTCATGGTTTCTACAAGATGAAGTTGCAGTTTGAGGTCCTATAAAACCCATCGTACCTTTGTTTAATCCATAGCTTTAATCTGTTTCCATCACTGTTAACTCACTTCCCACATTGAGATAACCTACTTAGTCACCACTTGGAAAACACACCAGTTAGCTCATAAAGCTCCACAAAGCTGCTAACCTTTCATAAAGAAGAATGAGCACTGGAAACAACACTTCCTCCTCTGAACAACGGCTGTGATTTAATGGGAAACTGTAATAACACTTGATGTATTAATCTTTGTTGCTTTGCAATTGTATGCACCGTGCTAAATGTTAGGGCAGAATAGGGCTGCTTTACCTTTTCAGTGTGTAGATTGAACTCCACAGTTTAGTACATACGCTGTGTCTATGACTATAACAGATCGCTCTTGCAAAAGCCCCTTGTGTTGACAGACAAAGTAATCGCAAAATTATTAAACGGAGCGGCTTAACGGAGGAATATTAAGTTGCCCAACCATCTGAGCAGTTGACTTGTCACAGCCTTCAAGCAGCTACACTGGCCATGTTTGGGGTAATGCTCAGGTATGAAATGTTGCAGCATTTACATCCAGACGAAGGAAGAAAAATGCTTTACTTAAATTTTCTGCACTTGACTTTCGTTTCTTGGGGCCACTCAGAACTCATTAAAGTGAACATATCCCTCAGTCAAGGAGTTTTGGATCGGGAGGTCTCCATTTCAGTCCCATTTTAGCGGGGTCATTCAAGTATGTGAGTTGCTGAACTGAGACATCAGCAAAAAGCTCTTGCAGACTGAAAGTCTGTGGGAAGGCAGAGGCTCAAAGACCTGTTCATTTCTCAGGTCCTTTGCTGCAGTTTGTCACCTGGGTTTTCCCCACATGTGGCTTCATGTATTCCATTATGTTATGTAGGACAGCTCTGCCGGTGCAGGAGAACGGGGAGCGCTCTGCTCGGTGCCAGTGCTGGGGGCTTGCCGTGCACAGGAGGGAGCGCAGGAAGCCGTCTACCACCAGTGTTTGACATCATTGCACCAGAGCCATGTGGCAACACTCCCTTGGGGTCCTGCACCGCCGCATCAGCAGTGTGTGACCTCTCATAGATTAGGAAGGTCAAGCCCAAGAGTAAGGTGAGACATGCACGATAGCTCAGCTAACTCTTACGCTGGACTGCGGTGTTATCACCGACCACACTGACAGTGATTTATAGCACCAGCATTTTTCTGCCTAATGAAAAGATGACATTTTGCTCTCAGTCAGACCCATCTATACTGAGTGTTAATTATTCTGACTTCGGTGGTGCCCATATGAAATTTCCTGTAATATCTGTAGCTCTTAGAGGCCAAGGGGGAGTCCTGTTATATAAGCATCGCATCACAGCCGTGGGCTATATGCATGCATGTTGGAGGAACACATAGCAAAGGAGATGTGGGCTGAAAAGAGAGACTTATTTGCAAAAGTTACAGTAAATATGTATCCTGGAGGATAAGTAGGTGGAAAGAGAAAAACAGACATATCTGATGCTGGAAGAGGTTGTGTTTCTAAGTAAAAATATTTGTAAAAACCATAGAAGTACATTTTGTGTTTGTGAGACACTAATCCTCAGAGACTGCCAAGGTTACTCAAAGACTGAGCCAACTGCCATGTAAGCAGGACTTGCACTGAGCTAATCTAGCATACTGCACATACCCAACTTCTCTGAATCTGGTTCTCATTCATTGTCAGCATTCTTTATTTGTTTACACCAGTTCTTCCACTGTTAACTCATTCTCTGGTCATCATGCCCCACCTCCAAACTCCAAACACCAACACTGCAAAATGTGGGGTGTTCCTTGGTATTTACATTCCATTTCTGCTTGATCTTTCTGTGGGATTTACACACAAATAAAGCATCGCATAAACCAGCGAACACATTGTCTGCACATCAGGCTTTTGCTCCATCATTGTAAGAAAACTATTTGAAGATTGAAGACACTCCAGCCTAAGGTTACGTTTCAGCATTCCCAGAACTGTGTATGACAATTATAAAATGTTAGCAATCTACTCCAGCGGTGCTTATCCACAGCCGGTCACTTTGTGACTTCTAGCAGGTGAATTAAGTGTGATCCTAATTGTATGCATATTTTAATCACCCTGGAGGAAAGAAAGAATATGTTCCAGCTCCTAGCTAAAATGCAGGGATTTTCTAGTGAGGTCTTGCTGTAAAACAAATGTAATGCATGCCTGAAAGAACAAACAGCACTATAGTAACAGGCTGAGCTTATCACTGATATTTCAATGTTGACCCTCTTGCTAAAATCCATGTGGTTTCTGGAGGGATTCCTCAATTTCAAAATCTGGTCCCTACCCTCCTGCCCTCCTCATCAGCCCCAGAGACTAGGCTTCACAAGTAAGGAACGCTCCCAAACCCATGTCTTTCACTGGGGCACCTGTAGGTGAGCTAGCTGGAGGTTCAAAGTTTCCATATTTATTTATTTATTTACTTACTTATTTATTTATTTGTGTGTGAGCTCATGTGTCACATTCTTGCACTTTATGGTGGGTGCACTGACGAGAATGCTTATAAATCTGCAGCACAGAGGGGAAACAGGGAGAGTATGCTGGAGAGAGAAGGAAAGGGAGAAACAGGGAAGGGTAAAGGGTGGACGGTGAGGACCCATTTCTGCACAGGCTTTTTTCCAAATGAGTACATAACCGGGTTATAAGGGAAGAAAAATTACAGCAAATGGCAAAGTTCAGGCTCCTGAGTCTAGAGACAGAAGCATCCAACTCAGCGGTCTGATTTGGAAGCCTTCAGTTGCCCTGTTTTTATGTTGTGTTTTAACTAATTGAGTCTGCAAAAAATAGCGCAGCATTTTTGTCTGTATTCTTCTATGACCAGGTGACCCACTCCGTGGATGAGGGGAGGGCTGCGGATGTTGTCTACCTGGACTTTAGTAAAGCCTTTGATACCATTTCCCAGAGCATTCTCCTGGAGAAACTGGCTGCTCATGGCTTGGACGGGTGTACTCTTCGCTGGGTAAAAAACAGGCTGGATGGCCGGGCCCTAAGAGTGGCTGTGAATGGAGTTAAATCCAGTTGGTGGCCAGTCACAAGCTGTGTTCCCCAAGGTCAGTACTGGGGCCGGTTCTGTTTAATGTATTTATTAATGATCTGGACAAGGGAATCAAATGCACCCTCAGCAGGTTTGTAGATGACACCAAGCTGGGCAGGAGCATTGATCTGCTGGAGGGCGGGAAGGCTCTACAGAGGGATCTGGACAGGCCGGATCGATGGGCCGAGGCCCATTGTATGAGGTTCAACAAGGCCAAGTGCTGAGTTTAAATTGGATATTAGGAAAAATTTCTCCACTGAAAGGGTTGTCAAGCACTGGAATAGGCTGCCCAGGGAAGTGGTGGAGTCACCATCCCTGGAGGTATTTAAAAAAGACGTGCGGATGTGGCACTGGGGGAGATGGTTTAGTGGTGGACCTGGCAGTGTTAGGATTAATGGTTGGACCTGATGATCTTAAAGGTCTTTTCCAACCTAAATGATTCTATGAGTCTGTGATTCTATTTTGGTTTTCCTACCTGGAGTCAAAATATGCATATGGAAAGTCAGGTAGACACAGTCAGTCAGTCCTAAATGCTGTAATTCAGTCACGGACCAGGGCACTTGCTATGGAATAGCTTATACCCAACCTGGCAGTACGCCGCCCTGTGTGTCTGAAACACACCCACCTCCTCTTTGCCCACAGTTACAGGTACATCTTATGCAGTCACTGCAAACCCAGTGTAAAGTATGCCAATATTACCTAGTTTAAGCCTTTCCCTTGCAATTTCCCACTTGCTGGCATCGTAAGGCAGACGTTCACATTGCTCATCTAAGGGGACTTCATCAGGATCCATTATGATTGACAGATAATGGTTGGTCTTCATTTCAGAGGAGTAAGGCTAGAAAACAAAGAATATTGCAAAATGAAAAAGAGGATAAGGGTATCAGTCAGCATCTTCTTGTTTGGATCAAGGGCTCCAAGTTAATACTATCCATGGGACTGAGTGTTTCACAGTCCAATAGATGGTTTAGTTAAGCTCTCTTTGGCCTTTTTATATGTTGCAAGACTTTTTATGTAAAAGAAATGCCTTCCTCTAGCTTTCCTGCTATGTGACATATCAGTTTCTTCAATGAAATCCATGTGGATCTGTATTAACATGTGGTGTTATGATACTGGCCCTCTGCGCAGTCAAGAGAAATATTTTCGGCAAATGACTAAACGCTGCAGATAAAAATAACTTTCCTTCAAGATTGTGCAAAGCAAGAAGTGGCCATATGCAACAGATGGAGTTCAACTGCCAGTGTTTATTTTTTCCATATACCCAGCAAAGGTAGGTCATATGTGGTTAGAAGTTGTGCAAGGCTAGTCATCAGGAGACTAGACATTATACATTTCAGAAACTGTTTACAAATTTTCAGAATTGTTTGTTTCTTTGGTATAATTGCTGACAAATTTACTGAAGATGGCTGAGTTTGGAGGAATTCATAAACACCCAGACTCAAACACATAATTTCAAATTAATTTGCCAGAAGTTCAGTTCCTACAGAGCAAATGGGTATCCCCTCCACATGCAAAATGTAAGGAAAGGTGAATGTAATTTCAAAGTTCTCTGCAGTCCCTCCATTTTGAAACATGTTTTCCTTCAAAGATCACCTTGATTGCTATTCTAATCCACTGGACTTTTCTTGACACGGGAGTACTTATATTTCTATAGAAAAGGTCTCGTGTTTGCTCTGATTTCCTGGCTATTCATTGGAATTTATGGATAAATCTGTTGAACTAAGACTCTGTGTTGCTTTTCCTAAACTCATAGAAACAGCACACGGGCACAGACACAAACACACAGATGTATCTACATATTCTTTTGTTGTTGCTTTAACTGCCTCCTGTGACTTTCAACTTTCCTCGCTACAGCTTGGAAATATTGTCCCTAATACACGCGTTTCCAGGCATTTGTTTGAGAAGGAAATTACTAGGTGTCTATGCTTTAGTTACAAATATAACTAGACTAAAATGACAGTAGCTAAAAGCTCCTTTTTTAGTTGCCTTTCACCACCCCAAATAAGCAGAAAGTTAGCCTCAAGAAGGATTGCACTGATGCTTGGGAAAAAGTCAGGTGGCATAAAGCCTGGCTCCAAACCATCCACTGACCCTCGACAGGACACGGATAAGTGGGATATGGATAGAAATAGAAGTGTGTGGTTCTCCAAAAAGCACATTTCTTGATAGAGGCTTGTGTACCAGACTGCTCCTACCAGTCACTTTAGAAGAGCTTTTAAGTGGGCCCATCTCAGAAAAAACAGTAGGGGAGTGGGAAGGTGTGGAGAGCTTCCTATGGTTCTTTATTCCGATACACTGAATACCAAATCTTTGGCACAATTAGAAATTTGAAACAATATTTTGAATGATGAAGAATTGTTAAGTATATCATTTATCCTGGTATGCGTAACAGGCAGGCTTTAAGGAAATGCTCTCAGAGAAGCATGTAAGGTTTTTTTTCTGTTGTGGCAATGTCATTTGCATATGAAATTTAATTTAGAGCTAATTCCAGACACAAGTCCTTGAGAGTAAGGGTTTGTAATAGAAACACAGAGAAGACCATAAACATAGAGCAGCTCTAGCTGGAAGGGCTCACCTGGAAAGAAACCTTCACATCTTCTAGTTAAAAAGTCCCTTGTTCTACAGCAACAATTATTATTTTTAATATCTTTTAACAATCTAACAAGCACATGTCAAGTTTTGGTATCATAACAAATAAAATAAAATAAAAAAATCTGCAGCCCTTTGCTACGTTTAAAATTTACATTTTCCCAAGGGTTTGCAGTCATGTTATGAATTGCTTTGTCGTTACTGGTGAGCAGTCAGAACTGGCACCACTTGCTTTGCAATTTCTCTTACAGCTACCAAGCTTCTCCACAGCTTCAGGTGACGTCTGTTTTTCTTCCCCCCCCAAAAAAAAACTTCCATGCCATTCTCCTTAGAAAAGTTTGTGGCAGTAGGAAGGCAGGCAGAGCGACTGCTGCCATGCTGCCCTGGTTTGGAGGTCTGGCCCTGCTTTCCCATCGGTCAATAGAAGTTCTCAGTGTAAAACCTAAGATATAGGCAGGCCTTAATGCAGGGAGAGATAAAACGGTCTGGTGGGCTGCAGTCAACCTTGAGCAATCATCACGGAACGTGCTCAGCCGCGGTGGCCGTGAGCTGATGAGGACGGGCCAAGGAGGGGAGTGGGGGAGAGGGGGACATACAGCCCTTCCTCGTCTCATGTCCTGCAGCGCTCCCCACTGCCCAATACCTCCCTTCCCTCAAATCCATCTGCTCCTGCTCCAAGTCACTCTGAGATCTTTTTCGCACTACTGAGGAACTGTATTTTCTGCTCACGAGGGCTGCTGTGGTTTAACCTGCGCACACCACGCAAGGCAGACAGGGTGCTGTCAGCAAAAAGGGGCTTTAAACCATCAAGGTCTGCCTTGGACAAGAAGGAGGGTCAGCCGCAGGGGCAGTTCACGTTGTCGTGCTGATACAGGATCATCTGCTCCAGAGGCTGCAACCACCAAAACTACTTCAGTAAAACATCACTTTGGAAGTGATGTAATTACAGCAGACACTCTGTGCAAACCAGACCTCAGCGCGCTCTGTGAAGATCTGTCATTCCCACTCACTCAGATCTTCAAAGACGTGAAGATGCCAAACCCCCACAGATTTTAAAGGAACGGGGATGCCTTTGGTGGGAGTCAGGCACCCAAATGCTTGCGAATCTCAGAGCCTTGCCCCCACCCAGGCTTTGCTTCCTGACTTATTCATACTCAGCCTGGTGAGTCATGCTTTCCCGGGCACCCCGCAGCAGCCTGGTCATTGCACAGGGAACAAAGGCAAGCGGTAAGTAAATCAGATTTTTTTTTTTTCTTTTTTTTTTGGTGGACTCGGCAATCCCCGTGGCCTGGGAAGGATTTTCACACAGGAGCAAAGGGCTGGTAAGGAGATGCAGGTGCTGCCAGGAGCTCCCTGTCTGGTCTTACCCTCTTCAGCTTGCGAATGAAGAGGGTCAACAGAAGCCAAAAGAGGGTCGCAGCCACGCAGGTACAGGTCAGGGTTATTAGCTCCAGGTTTGACCTCTCCGATGTGCCTGGGAAAATCAAGTGGCAAACATTTTAGAAAACGATCTGCAAAGCAAGGGCACTTCATGCTTCTTTGCCATTAAACTAAAATACCAGGAAGGACCAGCTTCTTTTCAATGGGGTATTAATCTCTGTTTGGACTGGCTTGCAGAGCCTGGAAAAAAAATGGTCTCCCCAGCAAAGCTGTTGTATTGAACACCGCAAAACTGCGATTGATCCGCCCTTAAGTTTTCCAGTGAAAAGCTAGCTCTTTGGGGCACAGGATGTGAAGCAAACCAGGCTGAGGATGGCCAGACAGATAATAATTTCCTTTTGAGGTGGAAATTCAGCTGCAGGATATTTTTAGCCCAATTTTCTCTGTGTAAGAATGTGCGTGGGCCTGTGCATGCCATTTCACACCCCACCCCTGACAGCAAAACCTATCTGGCCGAGCCCACATCCGAGAGAGGAGCAGAGGTGTCGAAAACGCTCCCTCCCCAGCAGCCTCGGGAGAGGACGGGGCTGCACGGAGGGGTCGGCTCTGCCGGCCCTTTTCTGGGGGCAATGCCACGGTGGGAGAGCTGCTGCTAACAGGCAGGAGAAGCTCCAGGGAGGGCTCGTGCTGGCGTAGACAGCGGTGGATCCAGGTGCGACACCGGGCACACGGCAGTGCTGCTGCTTGCCTTTTGCTGGCCCGAATATTGGATGCCTTTCCTGGGGCACTGCGCCTGCTCTGCCCCAGCTCAGCGAGCTCTTCCGTGCCGCTGGCTGAGCCCTGCAGCCCACACCTCCAACCCAGCCGTGCTGGAAACCCACCGCTCCTCACCAAAAACCTTGCTGAGGGAGAGCTGGGGGCTTCTGTAGAGGCTTGCGGTGCGGCCAGCAGGAATCCACGAGCTCTTCTTTGCACGGCCTTGGATGGATCCGGTGGGGCACCGGTGAGCTCAGCTCATACAAAGCGTGGCACGAGGGTCTTGAGCCCCATCCCAGCTGGGCAGGAACCTGGGGCGTAGGGCCTAGAGCTCCCCCCAACCTGCTGGCCCACCAGCAGGCTCTGTGCCTTCAGGTCTCCTGCCCGGCAAACCGGCAGCGTGGGGCCAGGCTCCCCGAGGGGACATGGGACCCTCTCCTTGCTGTCAGGGAGCTGGCAGAGCTCCCCAAACCAGGGAACAGATTAAGCACAGAAAGGGAAAAACAACGACGACTGAAAATGGAGCAGCAAGAAAACATGAACATTAGAAATCTGGAGAGTATTAAAGCCCACTGACAGATCTTGAAAAAAAAAAGCCAAAATAAAATTAACTTCAGACTGATATTTAGGGACTCATAAAACGGGTTCAGAGCAGTCTGTTTTGCAAATCTTGTGATTGTGTCAAAATACCACACTTCCCACAATATGTTTTCCATCTGATTGGTAGCAAATGCAAAAAAAACCTCCTGATGTTCTGCCTCTTATTCTGATACACCCTCCAGAGAGAGGAGACGAAAGGACAAGGAGGAGTAATTCTGAGCATGATTACACAGTAGTTTTGTCAACGGCACTTGCAGCAGTTTCAGACCGCAGGCAGCTCAGTGTTACTCCTGACACATGAAAAAGGGATGACTGATGTCTCACTGGTGGGTTCACCGGCTTTTAGACAAGGCTACAGAGCTTTTCTCAGAGGTTGAATTGCTTCCTGTAGCTGTAGCTTAACTAGCGTAGTATCTTCCCTCTCTAAAGGCGATAATTAGACTTGCATTTGTGCCCTACACCTAAGGTTCCTCTGGCACGTGTATTCTGGAGCTTTGAGAATAAAGCTCATTGACGAAAAATATGACTGCAACTACAAATGGAGATATAAAGTATCTATTTCTCAAAAATATCAAGACTGTTAATTTTTCACAATTATTTTTTTAAAGGCTTAATTTAGATATGGGACATAGTGATGGCATGAATGATACAGCCTAATACAGCCTGCCTACCCTCTGGCATCAAGTTTTCCTTTTACATATGGATACTCTTCTCTTGCTTCTGAGCAGCACCCAGGCAGATGGTGAGTAATAGTTTCTGACATTTATTCAGCAAAACCTGGAGGGGCTGAAGGTTCATTTGCTGCTGCTGCTCCATATGGCAGGACTCAGAAAACATGTGAGGCACAGTACGGCCAGTCCTGGGGTAGAAGGCAGCAACTCCCTAATCGCTACCGTATGCTGCCCAGGAGCTAGCGAAGAGATGCGAAGGTGCTGTCTTTGAAATGTCTGAGCAAATTTAGGCAACCAGAAAGCATTTCTCCAGGCTGGGGTTGGGTTGGGTTATCAAATGCCAGATTCCTAGTCTTGCTAACAGCCTTGCAGCCAGAGCTGGCTGAGTGCCTCTCAGCTGGGTAGGAAAAGGTTTGGTTTGAGGCAGAACAGGCAGGAACACTCAGAAGAAGGTTTAGGATTAGGAGAGTTTGGAGAGGCTGTAAGCAGGACTAAATCCCTCTCTCTGCCCGGTAGCCTGAGTTTTCCGGTTCCCCCTTACACCCCTCCCAGACCTTTACCCACCTCATCAGACACAGACTTTCCCTTTGCGTGGTGCAGCTCTGCCCTGTCCGCCCGACTCACTGCAGCCAGCAGCAGACCCTTCTGCCCCAGAGCCCCCCCGAAAGCCCCCCCTGCACCACCCCGTATCTCTGCGGTGCTGCAGAGGGGTGAGGAGGGGGTGAGGGAAGAACTGCCACCGGCAGCAGCTTCTCTTTCCCAGCAGCAACAGGAGCCACCAGGACCATGCAGGTGTATGGGGGCAAGAGCCTGGACGAAGGCACTGAGCCCTCCAGGCACAAGCTCAAGCCTTGGGCTGGGATGGGCTCTGTCATTAGAGTTTCAGCTCTAAACACCGAGGTGCAGCTCTGTGTCAGGTGTCAATCGGGGAAAAAGCAATGCCTGGGGCACCAATACCGCTCTGCTGCACCTGAAGCATCCTTCAGGCCTACACCAATGTGATCTACCCTGCTTAATCCGTGTGTCCCAGGATCATGGCAGTGCAGCACTGGGATGGGTTCTCAGAGATGCTGAGGAATTTCCATCCTTGGAGGTTTTCACAACCTGGCCAGACAAAGCCATCACTGGGTGGATATAGCGTTGGTGATGCTCCTGGTTTGAACTGAGGTTGAACTACAGACCTCCAGGGCTCCCTTCCAACCCCCTTTGGTGGTCTTCTGAGGTAACACGAGTCTAAGTGTCCCCTGACGTTCAGCTTTTCTCTTACAGTCGCCCACATAACTGAGGCTGAACCTCATTCTGTAGCCGAGGAAAATCCAGTTAAACTTCATGGAAACATTCCTGATGACTGCAGAGTCAGAGTGACCCAAAAGGCACAACAACTTTTTGAGATACAAAGTCAGAAAGGTAGCTAGATAGAAAACCAGACAGTTACTTAAAAAGCAAACACCATTTTCATAGTGTTGGAATAGTTCAGTGAATGCTTAATAAATGCAATGCTTTCCCTTTCATCAGCAGGGATCACGTTAAGTTATCAAGCATTGGCTTTAAGACAGAGCATGTTGCTGCGTTCATTTGCTTGTTATACGTCTGGATTTCCGTGAGCATGAGCTGTAAAAGATGCGCCTTCCTTGGTCAACACATCCCCTTCAAATGGTGCAGCACCTCTGCAACTATCTGTATCACTGGCTCCCGCTGAGGGGGGGTGCGAGGGTCCCCAGGAGGAGAAGCAGGGCAAGGCTTCCGTGGCGAGTCCTCCACTTGGCGAGCAGGGTGACCCCCCGAAGGAAGGAGAGCTCCCAAGACAGCCCGTGTTCCCCCTGTGCCCAGCAGCTTGTCTCCCCAGGCTTTTAGGGACACGCTCCTCTCCATCTGCTGGGTGCTCTGGCAGCCATTTGCTGTTCCCGTTCTGTCCTTGCAGATTCACTCCCTCTTCAGTTCCTCGGCCAAGAGCAAGCGGACAGTTTGCTCTGACATGTCCACAAACGTGGCCCCTCTCCTCCTCAGACAGCCCAGAAAGCGTGGCTTCCAAACCAAACGTGGGCTGCGATTATTTAAAGACAGCCCTTTGATTCCACCATCCATTCATCCATCTTGGGTACAAAAATAACACATTGTTTTATCTGTGAGTATAAGAATGTTTTTTTCAGAGGAAATAAAGAGAGCAGACAGTTTCCTTCCTGACTCATTCACAAACTACTCTTCCAATCTGCTAAACATGGCCATCGACACGTGGCGTTGCTCCGCTCCCTTTGATCTGCAGCCCCACGCTCTGAGAGCTGCCGGGACAGAGGGAAGGCTTTGGTGCTCACAGTGGCAGTCGCAGGGTCTGTATTTCTCAGAAAGACGAGCAAATGGCAAAGCCTAGAGAGAGCCCCACATTTAAGCCCTGGTCTCATCCCTCCAGGCCCAGGGATGGAGTGAAAGGCCGCTGTTCCCTGGGAGAGGGACGGATACTCCAGATCAGCATAGGAATGAGTGAAAAAACCTCCAGTGACATCCCTTCATGTGGTAGGAAGAGAAAGGGTGGAAAGACATTTTCCTTGATCATCGTAGATAAGACAAACTCTCTCTCTTTTGCTCATCCGGTCTCAAACCTATAATTTTAATATGGTAGTCTTTCATCTCCTGCTTATCTAGGAGCTCCCATCGGAGTCACACAAGAACATTGCCAGTGGTCCCTCAGGACATGTAACCAGAGAAGAAGCCTTCCTGGCTGCTCTCTTTTCCCTCCTCTGGACCACACGCTAGGAGATATGACTTCCTCAAAGCCATCTAACAGAATACCTGTGGTTGTAATAAATAGCCAAGCCACAGTGATATTAAAAATCAATATGATAATGAATTACATTGTCCAGGACTCTCAATTAGTAGGATGAGTTCAGCTATTATAGTAGCTGTAAAAACCTTAGCATTATCCTTAAGGAGGTAGGTGGTTTTAACCCTTGATTACACAAGTTAGGCCAGCCCACAGGTACGTATGCTTATCCCTGACCTTTTAAAGCAAAAACATCATTGTATCACCAATGATCACCATTAACTGAGACTGCTAACACACTCGTGGCAGAAAATCAATACTGATTTACTAGCTGTAATTGTCTTCTGCTGTAGGGTAGTATCCAAACACTCAGTAGTATTCAGATACATTTAGCGGTTGTATGAGAACCTCCACAAAGACATAATCCCTGCCTGAGAGACCTGGTGTAGTCAAATTGTCTTCTATAAAGAGAAACAAAATGCATTTAGGACTTGTACTTAACGCATGAGATCAATGAGATAGGTTATGTCAAATTCAATTCATACGTGGCACTGACTTAACATGGAGAATGTCAACCTACTTCTCTTATCTCATAATATATGAACCAAAAGGGTATTCAATGAAACTGAAAAGTCACTGAATAAACTTTATGCAATGTAAAGTTACTTGCTAGAAGTCACTCCCACAGGCCTGAGGCAGGCTTGGCAGAAGGCAGAACAATGCTGGACATTTAAATGAATAGCAAAACAACTCAAGCAATGGTTACAGAAATAACTAGATCATACCTACTGCTTACAAGTACCTTTGAAAAACGCATCTGTAGCTATCAGTAGGCTAAAATCTTCTAGTCCAATTTGGCAGTTCACTTTACATTGAAAATAAACAAATGAAAATATCCCAGGCCTCACATTTCTATGGAAGTAATTTGAAATGGGAAAATGAGTGGGTAGGAGAGTGTTCCTTATTCTGTTTTTTGTTTGTTTTGATGATACTAAATTTACATTTGTCTTCTACCCTGACCTGATCTTTGTTGGGTTGAAGCAATTCTTCTTTTTAGGTCAGTGTAAACACGCTCTGAGTTAGCATTTCCTGCTAAGCTTCCTTTCCAACCTGGTATGCTTCCCTTGCTAGGCCTTACTTCAAATTGCTGCCTTCAGAGATCACCACATGAGCTCCAAGGCATACCCCCGCCCTTCCAGCCCGAGTAGGAACATCACCCTGGCAAGCTTGCTCTTCCCGTTTAATGTCGTGCTTTACCTTGTACCGTGACATACGCCGCACTCTCCACGGACCCTTTTAAGTTGGTAGCTATACACTGGTAAAGTCCTTCATCCTCCTCTTTTACTCTTTCAATAAACAGCATCCGGCTTCCAGGCCCTAAAATTATTCCTGTGAAATGAAATATTTTGCAATGAGAGCCAGGATATAAACAAAACCAGGCCCTTGTGTAATAATATCTGCTTCAAGTTCTTCTCAAAAGGAATCGGAGCCACAGACTGCACAGCACAGTTATCTGCAGGAAAGCCAAATACACTTGGATGTTTTGGGAATCTTTTGGAAACCAGGGCTTACAAAGCAGTTGTGTCAGTGAAAAATCTCAGCCTAAAGGAGTGATCTTGGGAGCTCTTGGTACTGTGTATATCGATTAGCACTGTGCCTAGACTGTCATCCAGGTGAGTTCTTCAGCATGTCTCCAGCTTTTGGGAACTGGGCGGTCTGATTACTGTACTTGCAGGTGTGTGTCTGCCCCAGAAGCAGCTCAGGCTTAGAGCACTTCCAAGACACAGCTTCGTGCATCCACGCCGGCCTTATGGGCAGCAGACTCGCTCCAAATCTCAGTTGCCCATGTGCATGGAACAAGGGGCCCCTTCGCAGGAGGACCTCAGCTAGTGCGAAGAGAGGTCCCACGAGGTGTACCCTAAAACACAGGAGTTACCTGAAGTTTTCAACATCTTGTTTATTCCAGCTGGGTCAACCCAGAAGCCAGCCTGGGCAATGCTCCAGCAAGTGAGGAAGAGGCAGGGAGCAGATTTGGCCTCAGGACTGACTCTAAGGCACCGTACAGCCAGGAAATGTGCAGTCAAGTACACGCTTGTGTGTTTGGCTCCATCAAAGCTACTGTCCCATCAAAATGTATTCCCACCAGCTATTTCAGGCACCTAATTAAAGTGCTCTGACCTACCCTCTAGAGATCTCTTCCTGGCTCCTAACTTTGTGTTGCATTACACCCAAGTTAGACACATAACGTTCGTTTTAGAAGATAGTGTTAATAATGCACATTACAACAACGTGGTCACTGTAAAGCTTCATGGAATCTAGTTCTGGATTAAGTTCAGTGCCTGGGCTGCAAGTCTGCAGGGGCTTATAACTCACCTGGAGAATTCCTCAGAGTTTTTCCCAGTTACCTTTATTCATGCTATAGAAATTTCCAATAACGCAGGACAGAACCATAAACACAAACTTTCTAAAATGTTGTTATTGAAGACTACACTTAAGATTCAAGTTCCTACAGACCAAACCTCCTCGAACATTTTTTGCTGAGCCTGTAACACTAGCTCATTGTGTGCTTCTGATCTGAATGTGGGTGAATTCCCATGAGAAAGGTTTTGCCTTTTCCCCCATCATTCATCCCCACCTGTAATCTCCAAGGAACACTTCCATGACTGTGGTGCTAGCAGAGCTGGACATGTAGCCTTAGCGGATCTTTGAAACCACATACCAGACACAGCAGTAAACATCTCCCAGAGTTTTCCTGTAGCTGCAGCATGACACCTGGGAAGCTGTTCCTTTCTGCTGTGTGAGACCTGGACTCCTCGGCTGCCAGCAGACGCATTTCATTTTTGGACACCCCAGATACGGATTTAGTCTGGTGGCTGGTTGTGAATCAAGAACAGACTTTGCATGCCTGACCACAGACTCACCCTGGTACTCCTACGCACATCACACAAGCTTTTTTTTCTCCTGCCTAGTTATACGCTGGCCAAGACACCTGATCCTTAGGCTCCCTCTATAGTAAATGGAGAGAAATATGCTTCTCCGGAGATGACTCTTCTTAGACGCAAATTCAGAGCTATATTTTTTCCACTGACTCCACCACAGAGACCCATTGTGCCTACACCTCCAGCCTGGTTGAGGTTTTGGAGTGAGACAGAATAACCCAGAGCACCCATGCTGCTGCGTGCCGGTAATGCCCAGGCAATAACTCCTTCCTTACGCCTGGGTACCAATGCCAATGCCTCTGCGAATGGCTACCTAAGGCAGATGGGTAAATAAAAAGGCTGTAAAAAGGTAGGCGAGTACACAGAGCTCTCACCTGGTTCTTGCTGTATTTCCTCGTGGTTTTTAAACCAGGATATCTGGGGCTCGGGGATGCCACGAACCTGGCACTCCAGCATGGCAGAGTTACTGGTGTTCACTGTCTGATCCATAAGGTGCCGCAGCAAGGCTGGTGCCTCTTGAGCTACAAGACAAAACAACACCTCTGTTTTACATTCTTGTAACTGTGGGGGTTTAAGTATTTTTCCTACCAGCATTTTACTGATGTTAGAGATCGCTATGGCTGTTCTACCGAGTTCATTGTTCACAGATTTTATTTACCATTCCAGTTTGCTTAAGAGTGTTTGGTGTGCAAAGAGTACTCCCGTTACTCAGCGATAGCGGGTTATGATGACCAATGAAGACCCAATGATGACATTGTTTTAAAAGTTTTCCTCCGTTCCATTACCAACCACATTTGTTTATCAAAAGCAATGAGTTTCTATGAAAGCTCAGAGTTTTGCATCAAGAGAAACAAACCGTGAGACCAAAGTTTTTAACAATTAGCAGGACACCCTTGTAGCAGAGTATCTCTGCGTCACTGATAGCACCATGCCGCTCTGTACACCACGATACCTGTGAATGTGACTTTTTACTTACTTTAAAGGGTACAGTTACAAATCATATTCGGTAAACTCACATCATCTAAAACCAGAAACCATAAGCACAAAAGCATTGTGTTCCATGTCCCAAAGTCTTCATAAATTCTTCCGCTTTTGCACTTCACATATTTGGCCGAACGCAACAAGGCTTGGCCAAACCACACCACAGCCCGCCGGCCAAAACTGCGTTGGTGAGAAGTGCACCCGCGTCCATCTGTCTGTCCCACAGACACTGAAAAACCTGACGGCAGGGGCTGAAGCTGAGTGTTAGCAGGCCGCACAGCATAGCAACGCTGCTCCTGTTTTACTTTTGTCTACTGACATTCATACGAACGCAATGCAATAAAACACATTTCCGTGACAGTCAGTGACAATGAGTATTGGAAGCACATCCCCTCTGTTCTGCTTCTGCTCAAGGGCCTCCCAGAAGGGCATTTCAAAACCAGTCTATAAACATCATGTTAAAGTCATCCCTGAAAGAAGCAAAACAACAAATCTTTCTCATCCTTATTTCAACCCTTTGCCACTCCTTCCCCCATTTCATACAGAGCCGAAGGCTGTTCTGACAAAGATCGAGATATTTGCAATGTTTATGCACATTATATGGCAACATCCTTCTGTCGCATTTGCAACTCTCACATCATCCTTTTTGGTATTTTGGTCCCTTTAAAGCAGTGATGGAGAATCCAGGGAGCTCCTGAGCAATCTCACAGATGCAGATACTCTGCTGATTCCCTCCAACTCCCTGGTCTTGCAAGGAGCGATTATTTGCAATCTTTCCCTTCAAGGACACTGCCAGGATCAGCAGTTACTAACGTAGTAAGTCACGCATTACAAAATATGAAACAAAACAAAACAAAACAAAGCAGAAACCAACTCTTTGCAAGTGTTTTCTTTTAGACTGTAATAGATACTGATACACCAAGTTCAAGTACAATATCAGCTGAGCTTCTGACATTCTGCGTTTGGAAGATTATTCTCTACCCTTTCAGAAAAACTATCAGACATTTCCATCTTCACAATCATTCTGTTACCAGCTGTAAATAAAAACTCTCCAGAAAAATTAAGCACCTATGTACCACCAGCTTATGCAGTGTGCATGAACTCAGTAGCACTAAAAGCACTTTTAAAGTAGCCTATCTGTGCTATGCTCTTACCCCTTGAAATGATTTCCAGCATAGTCACGACCCTGCAATGACCAGTTTGGGCTTTCCTGAGCTGCAAGTCTGTAACTTCCACAGGCCATGCTATTTACAGTGTAGTAGACAATTTGGTCTCTCTTCCCAAACAGTAACGCTCATGAGAGAGGCTGTAAATTCAGTTCTTCATCACATACCTACACAATGACATGGTCAACAGTATTTGCCTTGCAGCCAAGAAGACTACCCTCTTCTCATTGATACCTCACCTCGATTTTTTCACAGTTCTCATTTTTCACAACACTGCCTACAAACAGGCACCGTCTGATGCATGTCCACATACGCACACTGAGATGAGCTCCACAGTTCACATTTATCAGCAGTCCCTGATGGACACCCCAGCCCAGACATTCAAAATGAAGGTGGACAAGATGACACAACAAAGGCAAATCACACGTTCTGTGAGTTATTTGTGATTAATTTTAATTTGTTTATAGCCATACACTAAAGATGGGTTTTCATATTAAGAAAAACTTTTTTTGCTTAAAACTTAAGTCACCACTCGCATACTTTCAACAATTGCCTTGCTGCCATCAGCTGAGTTTTCAAGGACTTGGTCAACCTGAGTTTTCTGCCATTCATTTTTGCAGTGAAGCCAAGAGGGTGGTTTCCAACACCCCGCTCGGCGCACCCCAAACCTGAGGGGCTGTCCTGGCCACCGGCGTGCGCAGTGCAGGGCTCAGCACCCAGGGCAGCCCCCCGGGCTCGTCCCCAGCCCTCGTGCCCGCCCGTGAGTGCTGCCTTGCCAGGCCAAACTCCGCTCTCAGTTACACTGAGGAACTTCATTGTAGGCAGAGTTTGGCCCAGGGGAGCGACGGGGGGTCACAGAGGGGAGAAGGGGATGCTGGTGTCAGAGCACTCAGCCAACCCAGGGTGGTAAGGAGGGAAAATTTGCATTTCCAAAGGCAAACAATGGCAAACAAGGGGAAAACATTACAATTTGTTCATTTGGGGGTTTACTTTTTTTGCCCTTTGTTATGATTATGTTGTCTGTTCACTTATTTTTATTAATCAGTACAAAAATATAAATACAAGCTTTAGTTTTAACACTTAAAAAAAAAAAAAAGAAATATAATTCACACCTTTCTCCCTAAATAATATATTACACAACAGAAGGCAGAGAAACTCCCCAAACCGATGAGATTCTCCAGTCATCTGAGGACATCAAAAGTGACATCAGTAGTTTTTATCTGGCCACCGAGAACTGCTTTCCTCAAACGTTTCCAGTGAGGTTTCTCGGTGCCTCCCAACACGGGCAGCCACATCAGGATGTTACGACACCCTTGCACAGCGCGGCCCTCTGAGCGCTGGTTGAGGCCAGGCTGGTAGGATGTCCACCCACCAGCGATACACAAATTCACAACAATTTCACAGAGGAACACTAATCACCACATCTCTTTTTTTTGACCCAAACTCATAGTGCCTGGCAACTGGCTGCTACAAGTCATCGCGCTCTGGCTCCCAAGGCCATGGAAAATTCATAATGTCCTGTCATCACCACCCACCTTGCCATCCAATGGTTTTTTTTCACAAAATAGCCTCATAAAAAGGGGGATTCGGTATTGTAATTCTTCTGAAGATTTGCAAATGCTAAAGAGCGCATTTGCCCCATTTTTAAGCAGTCACCAATGATTTCACTTGCTTTTTAGGCACAGTTTAGAAAAAAGAGACCCAGATCCCTTTGCAAGAACACATTGTTTCTGGAAGCCATCACACTAATAATGAACAAAAGAGCTACTGTATACAAGCAGGCTATAGGTGACATTTCAAGATATAAATGATTATTCTTTTCTTTACTCTGACAACTTCCAGGTTACCAATTGTTGTCTAAGCATTTTAGGCTCCATGAAACTGGCATTATGGGGAAATGCTATTGTTTACCCTTTCACACTTGACAAAAGCAATTCCCACGTGAAAGACAAGTTTAGCCGTGGGACACAGTCTCGATACCTAAAGGAGGAAATAGTCTGGTGAGTTCCCAAGCGCAAGAAACTGTCATGTTGTCACCCTCTATTTTAAAAGCACAGCCACTTTGTTCCTTTGCTGTAGCTATTTTGGTCACTACGGTCTGTTTTGTTATGGCATATGTAAATGCTATATAAATGATCAATCATAAATGTAACCAAAAATAATAAAAGCTATGTATTGTAAAAAAATAAAGTTATCAGATCTATTAAAAATAGTAACTTCTTCCTTATACAGAATTTATAATACACAGAAACATCTCATAGCAAAATCATGATGAAGGAAAAAAAAGGGGAAACGCTCACAAGGAAGTCTTAGGTTGCCCTTAATTCTCCTTCAGCAGTTTGTCTGGTTCTTAATCCCCATAATAAATCCAATTGACATTCGCATACCAAAACCTGTGAATATTTTTAATGGCTTCAATTTTGAGTTTGTATTTTAAAAAAACATATTAAACAACTCACTGTGCTGGCTGCAACCTTGTCAGTCATGTTAGTGTAATATTTCTCATTTAATAAAATAATTACAACATTACAAATTCCTGAATCTTCAGGACCAGGAGCAATACTCACGCTTTTATCAGTAGCTTTTTACATTAGTGCAGAACTGACTTTAAAAATTGACCAACACAGCAACCGGAAGTCTACCTGGATTTATTTGGAGAAACATGGTTCACGTCTGTCAGTTTTAAAATCATCATTATTATAAATGATATGATAGGTCTGTGCATTATATCAACATTTTTATTTCTTCCCTGCATACTTCTTTTAGAAGATACTTTTTAAGATTAATGTACTTTAGTGTAGAAAATAATTTCAAATAAATAAGCATTAGAACTTGCTCAGCAGGTAATATTTATAAGTCCATCAAGATCAGATTAAAATAAAAAATATGTAGTCCAGTCAATCTCAAACTGAATTGTGCTCATTCCGCACATTCAAGTTAACTTATTAAATGTCCGTTGTTGACTGAAAACAGCAGTTTTTAAAGTTAATCAGTTTATTCAGCTTTGACACTTTTGATGAGGCCGATATCAAAGTGGAAGAAAAGATTGATCCAAAGTTTTCCTTATCGCTCAGTAGGAGACAGCAAGAGAAAAAAGAACAACATGCAAAATGTAGCACAGGGGATCTTCCAAACCCCAGCTTCCACGTGCCTTGTCAAAGCAGAAAACACCCGTCTGAACTCAACTGGAAGCTCACGCGTTACAATTTTGTTTGCTATTCCTCCTACGTCCAACCCATGGGGGAATGTGCACCACCTCAGGGCCTGAAAGGTAGCAACAGTAATAAAAAATCAAGATGATATGAGACACCTGTTACTGTTTAATGAGTCCTTTAATGTTTTACATTGCTTTGTGTTGTACAATCATTCCTTGTGCTTTTATATTTGAGGATCCGAGAGTAAACAGCCTTTTTGTTGCAGTGCTCACCTCTGATTGTAACGTCTTTCTTTTGAAGCACTTCTTTCCCCGTGTGTATGTTCCTTGCTCGGCAGGCATAGGTGCCCGAGTGTGCCAGGGAAACGTTCTTGATGGTCAGAGTGAGGGTGATGGAGTACTCCTTGTTGAGAGACCTTTTTGCTTTCGTTTGATTGTTGACCGTCCTCGGTAAAATCCAAGCAATGTCTTTGTACAGGAATTTGTTGGCTGAACAGGACAATATCAAATTCTCTCCTTCAATGGGCATTTTTTCCAAACTAATATGGAATCCACTCGGTACATCTGTCAAAAATCAAGAACACCTTTTAGTTTATATGAAATGAATGAGCCAAAATTAACACGGCGTATATTTTCTCCTTTATCAGGAAGCCTTTGAACTGATCAATGTCGTTGTCTTCCTGCTGAAGTCTCTAATCTTTCCTTTCATATGCTAGGCTCCAGCTATTCTTATAATTTGTCTTGGAGCTATGAGACACTTGGGCTCAGACATCAGTTGGTGTAAACTGAAGTCGCTCTTGGAAGTAATGAGTTTGTATAAAAGTTATGCCAAGTTAAGACAGACTAGGGCAAGGTACCAAAAGCAGAATTATTTAAAGGCAGCACAGTGGGACTATGAAAAAGGAGGAATATTCTGATCTCAGCTCCAGCTTGTGAACTGCATGAGACAAAATGAATCTCAGGAGAACAGTAGAAAAATACTGCAGCTCATCACGCTTGGTTGTATTGTTTTCTTGTTTTTCATAAGTAGTCAGACAAATTATGTCTATTTCTTAAAAATGCTTCAGATCCTGAGGAATTACTGAATCTGTGATGACACACCTGAGATTTCCCTTGGAACAGAGGTATTTGCCCTCTGCGCATTTACAGTGTGTCAGCCACCCAAGAGGAAAGCAGAAACAGTACCCTCTAGCCTGGGTGGTCAGCTGTGTGTGGGCAGCGCTAAGATGAAGATGACTCTATTCAGGCTGCTTTGCATTAAATATAGGTGAACAATAGTTCCACCCGAGAGAAATCAAGGATCGTTGCACTAACCATTTACTAAGTGTAAATATGACTTCAGTTTTCACAAGGATTTTTCAGAGCAGAGGGTTCAGGCACGTAAAAAGTCATACTTGAAAAAGTCAAGTTTGCAGTTCCGTGTAAGGTTACTGCAGTTTCCTCCACCTGGGGAGCGGCGCAGACCCGCGGCAGTGCCGGCTGCCTCGCGGCCGCCTCCACCTGGGGCTCATCCCTCCGGCAAGGCAGAGTTACGCCACTGACCTCAGTGAAAGTAGAAGCAAGTTCCTGAGAGAAAGCACTTCCAAGTTTTACTCCTAGAGTGCAACCTCTCTTGGTTTATTTGTAGCCAATATTCTGATAAAGTCATTTCCTTCTCGGTCAAGTGACATTGACTTTGGCCATTTTCAATTGTTCTTTCACTGCTAATTGCTACAGCACTTGGCTGTGAACTTGTCTCAAAATTGTAAGAATGGTTTTGTCTTTCATAAGGGAGAATTATGCCTTCTTTTCTTGTCTCTTAGAGCATGAACAGCTCAGTGCCAACTTTCATCCCATTCCAGGCTTACCAGTGTCACTTTGGGTTCAATGTCACATCAGCAGGGACACATAAAGAATAGATCTCCAGTGCATAATATCCCACATCTTCTTTCAGTAACCTCTTTCATTGATTGACCAATCCATCAGAAAGCTTCTCCCTAATGCCCACAGTGCAAACTGAGCTGCCTTGCCTTCCTGGGGGGACCATGAACATGACCTGCTCACTGCTGCCTTTCAAAGTTCTGCCTGTTGAAGGTCTGGCATCAGTTGCTCCCCTTAATATCCCCTTTTCCGCACTTAGCCCAGAGTGTTAAACAGAGGGTAAATCAGCTCCTGCAAGTCCTGGATTGAAATTTCCATTGACTGTAGATGACTTCCAGGCAGAGGCCCGATTTCTGTTGGTTGAACTCATCGTGCCCTTGCGTGTAGTCCAAAGATCAACCTAATGGAGGCAGTGACACTAATGTATTAGATTGGATATTAAAGCCCGTATTGACTTGTTCCTGTCACATTTCATTGAGATCCCCTTTTTTCCTCTGTCCAGCAAACAAAACTCTAAGCAAAATCTTTACATTTAGTGAACTCATCTCTGAGTGACTATCATCAGCATCCTTCTGGTATGTAAGAGTGCATGATGACAGAGTCTGATGTCAGTTAAGAACGTGTTGACTGGAAGTGCTACTAAAAGGAAACCTTTCCTTACATGGGGTACAGCATATTTAGCCTAAGCCATCAGAATGTAGACATCTACTTGAATATAGTTGTTTTGTGTATGGGCAAAAGTTTACAGCCCATGGAGTGACACAGGCACCTCCAGAGGGCAATGCAACCCATTGCCTCACGATGAGTCAAATTCTAGAGATCCTGATACATCACGCTTGGTTATCAAGAGATTCTACATGACCAGCTTAGGCTTAGATACCTAACTTGTAGGCTTAAGTTGGATGAAGTGAATCCTATGCTTGATCCTGTTAAAAAGCATTGAATTCAGGCACACTTAAAACCAATCAAGGCTCCAAAGTTTTAATCGTGGGTAAGTAATTGAGTGAAAGACATTGCTGCGTCTTACAGTACATCTCAAACTCTTCTGATATGTGTTGCGAAAGCCATGGTACGGGGCTGAAATACTGCTAATTTTTGGCTTTCGCAGATGCCAGTACTCAGTAAAAACTAGGAAGAGCCAAGCAAAACTCTTAAGATGAAACTGAAGATCCTCTGGGACTGAGGCAAATGAACTATTTTTAACGTAAAAGGATAGCGTGCCAGCAGAATAATATAGTTGCAAGTACTTCCATGTTGTTAGGTCTGGAGCTCTTCCTAGATGTGTCTTCTCTGAAGAAAGACTATTTTCTGGGGAAATCCAGGGACAAAAGCAAAATGCACAGGATTGCAAGAGAATCATTTGTTTAAAGGCTACGAGCCCCCTAATATATGACACCTCTCACCAATTGTTGCAGGCTCAGGCTAGCTAAATAATGTGTCTGGGAATAATGTAAAAGGGTTTTATTTACTTTAGTGATTTGAAGCTTCCTGTGGAAATAGCTCCCAGGTTTCCTGATGGAAGATTTTGTTTATCTTTGCCAAGCACCATCAGGAATCTCAAAATAAAATGCGCTTAGTGACATTGGGAAACCAGGGAGATAAGGCAGAGCTGTTCCTGTTTCACCCTCTGTAATTGCAAACACACCCATAGGCCTGCTGTGTGCCAGCAAAACAGCCCAAAATGTAGGGAAAGGGGCAGGCTGGAGGGAAGGGGGCTATCACAGTTAAATTTGGCATAAAGGTGTTGTTACAGAGACTGTTTCTGTACCAGCGAGCAGGAGGGCTTTCAGAAATCACCTTTCTACATTCCCTTTTTATAAAGCTTACAGCTACTTTTGTGCCCTGAACAGAGATTTGCTTTTAGAAATAAGTCAGTGTGCCAAAAGTCCCGAAATGCCCTTCATCTGACAGAGGCCATAGGAAAGAAAAGCTACTCCAGAGCCCATGGACTTCATGCCCTACAACCTCAGGCACAGAGTGTATAAAATTATACCACTCTCAAACCTCCCAGAAACACATACGCAAGTTGCACTTCAAGCCCAGAACTAATGAGATTTACAATAACTAAAGAAAGGACTTGTTCTTACTGGGTCCTCTCTGCTATACCTTCTTGCACTTATTTCCTCACATCTACCTTTCCCTGAAGGGGTGGAACATGCCATCGCCAAACTAGGGTTGCTGGGACAAGCTGTGCATTCCCACCGCCTTCCCAATGGTTTCTGCCTATAGAAAAGAGACTCCTCACACCACCAGAGCCACTTCACTGGAGCACGTGCGTTTCCTCATCCCCAGGACAAGGCCTGAAGGAGATTGCCTCCAAGGAAAGGCATTCTTCCTGTTCAGGACAGGCTTTGTCTCCATCTGCTCTTCAGAGTCCTTTCTGGCTTGTCCCTTTTACAGAGGGCAGCAGCCTCTCTTCCTACAAGGGATCCCCATCTCCTGCTTAGACACTTCTCTTCTTAGACACTTACTTTTGGGTGGTTCAGGCTGGCTTCATACGGTGCCGGCAGACCCAACATGAGATAAACTAGCCCCAAGCTGTCACGCAAGACCTGAAGTATTTGGTTTGGACTCATCAGAAGGAAATACTTTGCAGTGTCTTGTTCACATTCCATCAGAATCTAGGGCTCTCATTTTTTTTTTTATTCCCTCAGTGTGTTTTTCAGTAAACGCATTTGTTTTATTGACGTGAAGCACAGGCTGTTACCCAGCCACAGCAGTTTGGGCTCAGCCTGATGGAGGAGAATTATGATTACGCCATGCAAGCCCAACTGATGCACTATGTGCACAAAACAGAAGAACGAGCCTAATTTGATTTTTGTAAGGACGAAATAGCAGTATTGTTTTAACTGCCTTCAATCAGTGCAACTGAGCGTCAGAGGATGATCAGGACTTTCCATGTCACACAACTGAAGTGTTCAGCTCCAGGAACTCAAAGGACAAACGCATTTCACCTTCACCACCCTATATAGAAAGTTTGCCACCGGTCAGGATAATAACAATTTCCAAGCCATAATAAAGCTGCCACTCCTCTTTCTGAACACCAGCCAATACAAGAGTCTTCAAAGGAAAGTCATAATATTCTGTATGTTCTGATGCAAGCTTTGGTATCAAGAAGAAGGATTTCCTTCTATCCCTGGTCAAGACCTAAGAATGTGAGATCTAAGTAGGGAAACTAACCCCTTCATGTCACTGCACTAAAATATCTGAAACCATCAGCAGAACTTTGAGAGAGAGATTTGGATACAGTGAATGGTACCCATCAAAATACAGCTTCATTTGGTTTCAGGATCTTCCATGTGGCATTTTGAAGACTGAGGACTAAGAGCTAGAGAAGGCCAAATTCAGCATCTTGCACATTAGAAGAGGAATAGCCTCAGTGAGTGACTCTCAGTGACTGCTCAAAGTTACATGTGAAGTCCCCACATAAAGATGAGAATACCCTGCCATTGGCACATTAATCTATGGAGAACTATGCGTTGTTTAGCTTTCTGTCCAAACAGTCACAATGTAAGGATAGGATGAAAGCAAATCTGTGATTTGAGACCAGGGACAGCAGTCATCTTCAAGGTGGCAAATGTTCTTGTCACATCCATTAATAGAACATGGAGCTATTCTTCTTGTTTCTGATTTTTAACAAACAACCTGCTTATGTGTCACTTATCTGTGTATACGTCTCATGCTTGTTACCAAATTTCTATATTTGTAGATAATTGGCATTTTCTAAATGTGGAAGTGTATTATGATAGGAAGCTTTAACAGTTGTAGACACCCACAAGCAAGGTCTGCAAGGAGAAACTGTACCAGCAGCACGCAGTAGATACTGCAAAAAGAAATGACGAGTGCTCGTAGTAGGTGACTCTCTGTTAAGGGGCACTGAGGCACCCATCGGCTGTCCTGACAGGGAGTCACGAGAGGTATGCTGCCTTTGGGGAGCTGAGGTCCGAGATGTTGCTGAGAGGATGCCACAGCTTGTCAAGAGCACAGACTATTATCCATTGCTAATCTTTCATGTGGGCACAAATCAGACTGCAAGATAGAACCTGGGCAGAATCAAGGAAGACTACAAAGCCCTGGGGGTGAAAGCAAAAAGTATTGGTGCCCAAGTTATCTTTTCTTCCATTTTATCAGTTAGAGGAAAGGGTGCAACCAGAAATAGACATATAATCAAATCAACTTCTGGCTTTGTGGCTGGTGCTGTCATGAGGGGTTTGGCTTTTATAACAATGGGACATTCTCTGATGACTATAGCCTGTTAGGGAGGGATGGGATCCACCTGTCTAGAAGAGGCAAGGGAATCTCTGGCAGCAGGCTGGCCAGCTTGGTGAGGTGGGCTTTAAACTGAAGGACATGGGAGGTGGGGTCCAAAGTGGCAATGCCCACACCATTGCAACCAACTGGGAAATAAGCCAGGCCAACCAGAGCAGCGACAAATGTTCCTTAACTGCCTCCCAAGATAAGAACCGACCACCTCAAGTGTATGTATACCAATGTATGCAGCCTGGGGAACAAATGGGAGCTCCATGCCCAGTCAGAAAGTTACGATATCATTGGAATAACTGAAACACAGTGGAACAGCTCACATGACTGGAGGATTGCGATGGATAGCTATAGGCTTTTTTGTAAAGACAGGCAGTGAAGAAGAGGAGGAGTAATTGCGCTCTATGTTAAGGAGAACCTTGAATGTATAGAAGTCATCTACAGTGATAGTGGAAGTCCTAGTGAATGCCTCTGGGTCAAGATCAGAGGGGTCGCCTCCAAGGGGGATATTATAGCAGGCGTCTGCTACCGCTCTCCAAACCAAGACGATAAGGCCAATGAAGTAATATTTGGGTTACTTAAGCAAGCTTTGGGTCAACAGAACCTGGCTCTTACGGGTGATTTCAACTACCCAGACACTTGTTGGAAGAACAATACAGCAGCTCACCTGTCATTCATCAAGTTCTTGGAATGTTAGATGTGCTAACCAGGAACGAAGTACTGCTGGATTTGATACTCACAAACGAAGAAAACCTGCCTTGTAATATCTCGTTTAGTGATAGCTTTGGCTGTAGCGATCACAATATTGTGGTTTGGGATCCTGCTGAGCGTGTTGAAGGTTAGTACTAAGACAAAGGTTTTAGATTTTAGAAGAGCTCAGAGCTCAGTTGGAGGGATTCTGTGGGAAGTTTCTACGGACAATAAAGGAGCTAGCCAGTGCTGGGAGTTTTTCAAGAATGCTCTCCTGGAAGCACAAAACCTGTTCATCCCCACTAAAGGTAAGGGAAGTAGGCAGAGGGCAGAGCAAGACACACACACACACACACACACACCCCCACACACCCCTTGGCTTAACTGCAAGCTTTAGAGTCTGCTCAAAACCAAAAGAGAACTTTACCAGAGATGGAAAAGTGGATGAACACCCGTTTAGAACTTCAAAGGCATAGCCAGGGTGTGCAGAGATGCAATTAGAAAAGCAAAAGCCCAGCTCAAATTGAAATTGGTCAGGCATGTAAAAAGCTACAAGAAAGGGTTCTTCAAGTATGTAAAGAACAAGCAGAAACAGAAGGAAAATATTGGTCTGCCGGTCAACAGGAGAAATGAATTAGTCACCAACAACACTGAGAAGGCAGAGGTTCTCACCACTTTCTTCACCTCTGTCTTTACCAGCACTGTTGGGCCCCAGACCTTGGGAACAAAAATCCAGGTTGGTGCAAACACAGACCCGCCATCAGTGAAGGAAGAGTTGGTACGTGAACTATTACAGAAGCCTGATCCCTACAAATCGATGGGCCCTGACAATATCCACCTGAGGGTGTTAAGAGAACTGGCTGATGTGGTTGCAAGGCTGCTCCCAGTAATCTGTGAGAAGTCATGGAGACTGGGGAATGTCCCAGAAGACTGGAAGAAGGCTAATGTCACCCCCATCTACAAGAAGTCCTTAAAGGAAGATCCAGGAAATTATAGGCCCATCAGTCTTACTTCAGTCTCTGAAGTTACGGAATGAATCCTCCTGGGGGCTGTCACAAGTCAAATGAAGCACGTGACTGGGAAAAGCCAGCATGGATTCACGAAGCGTAAATCGTGCTTGACAAACCTGATTGCCTTCTATGACAAAATAACCTGCTCAGTTGATATGGGGTGAGCAGTGGACATTGTCTGCTTGGATTTCTCCAAGGGTTTCTATACTGTTTCTCACAGCCTCCTCCTAGAGAAACTGATGCAGTACAGCCTGGACAAGTGGTCTGTGCGGTGGGTGGGGAACTGGCTGACCGGCTGCACCCAGAGGGTGGTGGTAAATAGCTCCTTTTCAAACTGGCGACCTGCCACAAGTGGGGTCCAACGCTGCTTAATATTTTCATAAGTGATCTGGATGATAGTGTCAAGTATATCCTGATGAAGTTTGCTAATGATACCAAACTGAGCGGGGAAGTGGACACTTTGGAAGGGAGAGCCACTGTGCAGGAAGACCTGGATAGGCTGGAAGAGTGGGCTAACAAGAACCTTAAGTTCAACAAGGACAAGGTAAGGTCTTGCACCTGGGAAAACATAATCCAGGAGTGCAGCACAGGCTGGGATCTACCTGGCTGGGGAGCAGCTCTGTGGAGAGGGACCTGGAGGTCCTGGTGGACAACAGGCTCAATGAGTGAACAGTGTGCTGCTGCTGTGGCAAAGAAAGCCAACAGGATGCTGGGTTGCATCAACAAGGCATCACCAGCAGAGATAAAGAAGTCATTATCCCATTCTACTCGGCGCTTGTCAGGCCATACCTGGAATACTGTGCTCAGTTTTGGTCCGCACTATACAAAAGAGACATGGACAGGCTGGAGAGGGTCTACAGAAGGGCCACAAAGATGATCAAAGGACTGGGAAGCCTGCCATACAAAGAAAGGCTGAGAGAACTGGCTTTGTTCAGCCTTGAGAAAAGGCTTAGGGGAGACCTTGTCACCACGTTCCAGTATTTAAAGGGTGGCTACAAAGAAGATGGAAGGCTCCCTTGTTACAAGGAGTCACATGGAAAAGGTAATGGGTGCAAGTTACTCCTAGGGAGATTCTGATTGGACACGCGGAAAATTTTTCACAATGAAAACAATCAGCCATTGCAATAATCTCCCCAGGGAAGTGGTGGATTCCCCAACATTGGACACTTTTAAGATTCAGCTGGACAGGGTGCTGGGCCA
>JANZLQ010000027.1:4497732-4534897 GCA_026212715.1 Elanus axillaris | reverse complement strand
GGAAGTGGTGGATTCCCCAACATTGGACACTTTTAAGATTCAGCTGGACAGGGTGCTGGGCCATCTTGTCTAGACCGTGCTTTTGCCAAGAAAGTTTGGACCAGATGATGCTTGAGGTCTCTTCCAACCTGTTATTCTATGATTCTGTGATTCTATTGCAGCTAGACAGAATATTGAAAAAATATAAATTTTGGTCCACAAAATGGGGAGAGTGGACATTTTTCAAAGAAGTGTTCTTTTTTTTAACCAAATGTAGTGAGCATGTGTCTACTCTCTTTTGATATCTCTCACTATAGTAACAGAACGAGTTTCACTAATATCACTCATCAGAATGATAAGCAAGAGATCGACAAGAAAAAGCAGATAAGAGAAAGCAAAAATTAAAAGGGATCCATTGAAATTATCTTTCCTTTTCAGCTTCAAGAATATGATTTGAGGATTAAAGTCAAAATATTTTAACCTTTTTGTCTTGTCTCATATTTCCAAATGAATTACATTAATGACCTACCCTGAAAGTTGTCATCAGCCTAAGTGCTCTATAAACTACCACTTTGCAAACAAAACCAAAATAAAATCCGTCACCAGAAAACAAATCCTCTTAATGGCATGTGCAGACATTATGCTGCTATGTCATGCAGTAGTTATTCTCGAAAACTCATTGCGTTTTTTTTCAGTAATTCCTGAAGTCAAACATTTAATAATTTGTTTCTGAACCTGAAAACATCTAAACACATCTAGTAATGGAAAAATAACTGGAAGCATACTCATACGTGCAGCTAACACAACAAGTCTTCTCAGTGTCATGGCTCAAAGGACATCCAAGGTTGTCTTTCTCAGCAGAGGGAACAAAACTCTGTAGTTTGTACTCTGCCACTTTTCTACCTACAAGCTGCCACCGTCTCTGCTGCGAGGGGCTGCCCAGGTACCCCGGGCATCTCTCCTCTGGCACCACGCTGCCTGCAGACACTGGCACTGCTCTGGACACTACGTTGTGAGACCTCCTGGTTGGCAGCAGGATAAAGCTGTAGACACTGTCAGTATCACCCATGCAACTGGCTTACTGCTGTATGAAACTACAGTAAAATTTCACATATGGAATGATTGCAGAGACTATGTGATTTAAAAGGGGGAATTACAGGTTGCTGTATTTGTGAGCAATTTGTGTCATGCTGGATACTTGATGGAGTGATGAGTCATTCACCAAATTTGGCATCCTGCTTAGAAATCCAGACCAGCTGCTGTGAAAAACCCTTCCAGGATCACCCAAAAGCACGGTATGAGTTTACAGGTGCACACATTACAACAATTCTCAAACTGGGGTATATGAAAAAGCCACAACAGCCTAACAGTTATAATCCCAGGAGCAGGAAACACGTTTGGGTCTAGTGGGGACTAGATCTTACCTGTTACAATAAAGCTGACGTTTCTTTCAGCTTTTCCCACTTTATTGGATGCCACACAGCTGTAGATCCCAGAAGATTTGGCTTCAGCTACAATGAGAGTGCTAGCAGTCTGTGAAAGAAAGAAGAGGTTTAGCTCTTGTTGGCTCAGAAACTCAGTTAAAGTTTCCTTTCTCTTTTTCCTAAGTCACTGTTGACAGTCCCATGATCCACCTTCTCCATTCGTTCAGTGATGGGCACCACTGGGGCTATTAAAAGGAGATGTCACCATATACGGTTTTGGAAAGGGTGGAAGAATAACAGGAAACAAGCTCCTCGGGTGACCTTTATATTATCAGAACCATCATAACCAAAAATCTTTGAATGTGCCTTTCAGATTGATTTATCTCTTGCTGCTGATGTAATGATAAGCTACAAAACATGAAGCGTGACACAGTGCGGTTCACCCAAGGAGATAAGCAGCCTGTAGGAGAGCCAGACTTTAAATTCATTTATTTCTCTTTAATTTTCTCACATACGTGTCAGGTGAGAAAGGACAGAGGCAAAAGAGATGTTTACTCATCCTCTTTTGGACTGTTTCCTCTCCTTGGACTTAATATTTCTATTATTAAATAATATGTCAGTTTTCGTTATGTTGTATTCTATCACCATCTTAAGAGGTTCAGCACACTAAATATTTTCACAAAGTGATATGACTTGCAAGATAAGACCTTGGAAGGCCACAGACCAACAACACCTGATGTGCCTTCAGAAAAATAAACCCCATCGTAATAAGTTACACCTTCACGGTGATGGAAAGCATTGGTCTAATGGCTAGAGCACTAAGTGAAAGAAAAAAGTTATGCAGAAACAATTGAGGTGTCATTCTGATACGGAGCTGAGACATGGGGCATGCACATGGAGCTCAGTAAACGGGAGGTGCTCTCAGATACAACTTGGTAGCTTAATTTTCTGTCTTTCTGTCTCCATTTTACTGCTTCTGTAAAACATGCTTTGGCTGGAGTTACAGGCAGAGCCGGGACAGTGACGAAAAGAAATTGTGTGGCCGTAGAATCCCCTGGTTTGGAATTCTTTGACTTTTCTAAAAACTTTCAAAATAATTTTTGTGCAATTAATACATTCTTTTAGAGTCTGCCTGATTGCTGGAGTCCAGAGACAAGCACAAGAGGATGAGTCAGTAATAAATAAGGACCAGTTATCTGCATTTCTGCGTAAACACTGGCTGAACATTTGCACTGCTTCTGTGTCTCCTACTCCGAGACTTCATGGCTATTCCCAAACTCCTTGTTGAACCCCTAAATAATACAGATCTTCTGGTTTCCCAAAACATTCTTCAGTAGAAAAAGTCTATTATTTTTCCTACTACTTGAGAAAACACAGTGGAGTCATGTAGTTTGATTTCGGTTTATTTGTTTTAGAAAGCTGCCCTATGGTAAATTCAAGACTACTGCACCTCTACCCTGTTAAGCTGTCTCAATGGTCAGCTACCTGCCTGGTAACAACCTACACCTTATTTCTAGCTAGAATTTTTCTAACCTACCTTTTTGGCTCTTCTGTAAGATGAAAGAGGCTGAGTAATACCAGATAGATAATTACAGCCCTTAAGAAAAAAAATCATCCTTTTTCTGCTAAATTCAGTAGGCTGACCTCTATAAATTCCTAATTATAAAGCGTGGGTCCAGCCCTGTCTATATTTTGTCATAGTCTTTGAATTCCTTCCAGTTTTAAAACATAATTTTGTAAAGTGTGGACACAGGGCCCAGCACCAGGACTCCTGCAGCCGTTTTATCACCACTAACTCAGAACGGAAGGAAGTCCCATAACATCTGCCAGAGGCCTAGCATGGGCGGTCAAACACCGCTTCTGCCATCCCAGACTTTCCACCACAAAATCAGCCTTTTCTGCATTAGTTGGTATTACCTTATAGCAACTTTGCCCAGGTAAAAACAGTGACCTAAAATGCACAGTGAAGGAGAACCAAGCTCTTAATCTCTGATTCCAGGACCCTTGTCTTCATCCTACTATACCCAGAGCCAGAGCATTTCTGAGCCTGAAAAATACATTTCAGTTATTCCTCCCACAATTAGTCCAATAGTTTGGAAAGTTTTTGGTAACATCGAAGTGTATTTTGTCCCAATATTATCAGGTATTAGTTTTTAATGAAAAATTATGTCTATCTGAATTTTAGTGCTCCAGCTCACTATGATGTGATTATTACTTGTATTACACTGAGGATGGCACATACAGTTACACTAAAGCAGTATGACTGCAGTTACTGACCACAGTGCTTACAGATTATGCCTTTTCTTGTGTACTGAATGGCTCTAGACAACATTACTCGGCACTGAAATTCAGTGATTTAAACTGTTAGCTTTTCCCCAGCATTGTTTTGGTTTTGACCAACTTGCACTGTCCCAAACACTCCTCTAGCACAGGCCAAGGATCGCTTCCAACAGGCAACTACCATGCAACCGACGTCTTTTGGAGGGAGATAAATGTTACGAACGCAGGCCTTAGCGCCAGAGAGCAGTCATCGGTATGTTTACTTGACTAAGGCAGAGAAAGCCATAGTGTCTAGGAAAAAGCAAGACTGACTTTGCAACAGAACAGAGTATTTTGGAGACAACATGTCCTACATAAATCTTTTAGCTTATAAATTAGTCATAAGGATAAGATAACATCTCTTTACATAGTTTGTGAGCCCTCCAGTGGTGCAGTCTGTGTTCTGCATTGTGGATGCCAGCCAAAACCCACCAGAGAAGACATGTGTACAAAACTAAGCCTGGCATGTTGTTTTTTGAGCAATTATGGCTGTTTGAGATCAGTCCGTGCTGCGTGGTTCCTCTCTACAGCTATTGCTGCAAAAGGAGCAAGGGAAAAATTCTCAGAGCCTTGTATCATCTGGGAATGGAAGGAAGCAGCAGGAAGCTTCAGGCCCTGGATTTGCAACCACATTATACACAGAGAGTCTGAATCCAGTTGCCATGATCAGACAGAACAGGGCAAATCCTTCCTGGCATGCTTGGCATCTTGAGCATCATCTGTCCACAAACCACATTTACCACCAAAGCTTAGATCCTTGATTCCTCCTTTCTGCACCCACCATCTCTGCTGAAGCACTCCGCTACAGGCTCATCCCAAAGCCAGGGGCTAGGGAAGTAAATCCCATACTGCTGCTGCTTCTGCTGGCAAATAAAAGAGGTGTAAAGCAGAAAACCTGGGAGATGGAAGAGGAATTTATGGATTTGTTTGTGGTGGAAAGAGAGTGCAAAGCAACTGGCATGACTTGTGCTTGGAGCCAGGGTGGGCTGGTCTTTCCCCTGGTGGGTCTACTTGAATTTCTCTTGTCTCAAAGCAGCTTAGATAGAGGATTCCCACTGCTCCAGCTGATGGCAGAGAAGCAAGAGGAGGTTTCAGAAAATGGTTGGCAACTTGACTGTTGCCTGACTTCTAGAAGGCCTCTGCAGACCTTGACATAAACACGCTCCGTTCAGAGATTGCTGTCGTAACTTCTCAAAACAGCCCATACATTTAAAAAGCAAAATGCTGCCCTATCAACATTGAGCAAGTTAGCGCAAGTCTGCCAAATATTTTTGATTCTCTCCTAGTTATGCTTTGAAGATGTATTTGTTAAAAAAAAAAAAGGAAAGAAATGAAAATATGCTTTCCTCACCCCCTTGGATTTATTATTTTATATGTCATTTAGGAAGACCCATATTGAAATATTGGCAGCACACCATTGGATTGGTCCGCTTATGCCAAAGACATATGATCTGCATGCCTCACATGTTGGCAAGGAGCATCATTGCAAAACATCTGGGCAACACGCTTCACCTTCAGGACCGCCACAGAGCAAACACCAAAATATCTTCAATAGCAGGACATGAATACATGCAGGAGAGCAAGTCACTGCTGTTTAGCAAGCAGAGCTGCGGTTTCCCTCTGCATCCCATGTTGTCCCACTCAAACAGGCCATGAGCCTGAAGACAGCCAGCTGACTCGCGAGGAGATGATGTTACAGCCAGCCGTGCCGTGGACCCCCCGTCCTCCTCCCCAGGGCTATAGGTAGAGAGAGGCAGCCCTCGATTCACACGCACCGAGGGAGGGGATCCATTTCAGGAGCCGGAGGGAGCCGCAGCTCCGCAGAGGCAGGTGCCAAGTTCTGCTGGTTTTAATCCCACAAAGCGCTCGGCTCGGCTGGCACCTCCCAGCGATCTGTTTAATAGTGTTGACAGCGATTCTAGTAGCACTCAGGAAGGCCCCAACGTTACAATGTGCTGAAAGAGAGGCAAGCTGCACTCCCACTGCTATCTTTAGCCTGGCTTCCTAGGAAATTCACACTGTCTGTCCATCTGTCTGCCAGTATTCTCTCCTCCCCAACGCGCCCAGTAATTTTTGAACCTATTGCCCAATTTCAACCCAAATTGACAGGCAACTCAAAGCTTGTAAGATCTCATGCATTTCATGAAAACCAGCTGTTGAGTAGAGGAGAAAGATCAAAATGAGTGTTGTCGTAGTGAGCTAAACAGCTTTCTTTTCTGCCTTGGGTTCCAGATGGCCAGTCGGCACAGATGTACTGGCCAGACAGTGTAGGGACTGAGAACAGACACAACACACGCTTCCTCATCTCATCGGTAACGAGGGGACATGGAAGAGAGCTAGAGGTTTAGGGCTTGGCATGGAAGATGCAGGAGAGTTGGACCCGTCCTATTTTGCATGGTCACACCTTATCAGTCATGTCCAAGAAGGATTGATTCTTCTGACTATCTAGCACTCCACCTTTATGTTGGACGGTCACAGTTTTTAATACTACCCACAGGCAGCACGCGTCAGGTTGACCCATCATTGCCAGCCAAACCAGAGATGGACAAGGGCGAGCCTAGGTTTGGTCTTGCAGAATCCTGTTACAGGGCCATTATTTTCCATTTTCCCTGAAGTCAAGTGGCTTTGTCACTCGCAAAGGATGGGGCCACTAAAACCTTGTGTCAATAAGGTATTTATGCAGTGGAAAACAAGGCCATACACATATATATACACACATACACATATGGATGATAAATCCCAACTTCATGCATTACTATTCTTTATACACAGTTCCTGGAGGCATGTGCTGTGACACAGACCCAACTTTCATGGTACCTGTTATTTTCAGTGGGACCCCAACATCTGCTAGCAGCAGAGGGATGGGGCAGTCAGGGGCCTTCTGTTCCATGTCAGGTTCTCAAGAATGTGGCTCTAGCAGGTTATTTCCCCAAAAGGAGGGGGTTTTGTCCCACTCCTGCCAACTTTTCCCTGTACTCAACTGCCCTCCTGTCTACTGTCTCCTTCCCTTGGATTTATCTTCCTTTCTTCTTGGCCAACACTTTCTACTCTCTCTCATCTGAACTCTCCTTCTTAGCACTCTTCTGCACATCCTCCATGCCCAGGATCTTTGTCCACCTCTCCTGCAGCTCCAGTCAGAACAAGGAATACTGACTCCTTTCAAAGCTGTTGATAAACCAGTGTGTACCTGCACACACAGAAGACAACACATGCCCAATATGTATGCACTGATACCAATGAATGCACCAGCTCTTTGTACCTCATTATTGCAGGTCATTCACAGATTGACATCTTAATGAACACTGATCATGCTAAGAATAATGATAATCAGTATTAGCCCTGAGTCATACATAGCAGTTGGCTTTAGCTCGAACACTGAAAAATGATGGGGTTTAGCAGCTGAATGACAGGGGAGTGTCTGTCAGCTGTTTATATGATAAGCCTAAGAACAGCCCAACTTTGTAGAAAGTCACTGAAACGTCCAACAAAACGAGAATGAAAACTTTGGGTGGGGGAATCAAGTCACTTCAAAAGTTGTCCTATGACTAAGTATTACGGCGTATGTTACAAAGTTCTTCCATTATACCACACAAGTTTCTTAGTGTCCGTTTAGAGAGGCTTCAACGGAAATGTTACTAAACCACTGTTGTTTTCACGTTTGCTCTATCACCAGAAGAATAATGTAGCGCAGGCTTCCTGCATTACTTTAACCATACAGACACGAGGTTTGAGGTTTTTCTAACCTTAAAAACATACTTGTGACTATGTTGATAACCACAGACAAACAAACAACCAATCAAACTACCACAGCGAAAAGCCAAACTGGAGGGACTCAGATGTTGCACATACAGGAAACGGGTGGAACTGGTACAATGTCTTTAAGCAAGGTAAAAACAGCTACCTTGATTGCTAAAAAGAAACCTTTTGACCATTCCTTGTTCATCCCTTCCCTTGCTTACAGTAATCTCATCCTGTGGTCACCCTCATTTCTCCTTTCATGCTAACCCATGTGCAACTTTTTGAGTTTCTTCATCCATCTCCTACTGCTTTGTCTCCTATGTCTTTGTTTCCATTGAGCTTTGAGGTTGTTTTTACCATGCTTACTATGCTTGGATGTTGAAGTGGGGTAGACACTCTGTTTAGATAGCAGGACTCCGTTGATGTGGAAGTGCCTCAGAGAGCTGTTCATAGCTGTTTGCAGTAGCAGAACTGCTCACAGTAGCAGTCCATCAGAGCCAGACACTTGTGATGACATGCTGCATTCAGTGAGCTCAGCACTATTAACAGTCTTACAATATCCCAGCAGATGAGGAAGGGTTTTGTCTGAACTGTGTCCCTTTGAGTTTGCTCCAGGAGACCAAGAATGACTCTTTGACTGCAAAGAGTGAAAAGCTATAGACTCCCATGGAAGAAAAAAAAAAAAAATCCTGGACGCTCTAGAGCAGCTGTGTGTGCACAAATCATGCAACTCACAATTTGGCCAGGAACCCAAGCTTAGAGAGCATTTTCTACTTACAATAGCAGTCCAGCTGTGCTTGAAAAGCTACGGAAGAGCAGCAGAAATGAAGAAACCTTCAAAAAGCTGTGAAAAAGCTGAGCAAAGAGATTGTTTCACTAACCTCCCCTTACCCATAGGGAGTGGAAGGAATAAAGCAATGCAAGGTAGACCTTTCTTAGTTGAAGTAAACAGCACAAAGACAAGGAATACCAAGGAAAACCCCCAAGTTTCACTGCAAAACTTTCCATGGAACACATGGAGAGACCATTCCTTGGTTCATTTCTGGGCACAATTTTAAAAGGGGGCTGCTTGCCAAAGACTTCAAACAAAACCTGCAGTTCTGCTGCAAGGACCCATTATTAGCATCTTCCTCCAGGGAGGAATTTATTTGCTGTTGACTGGAAGTTGCTTTGACATTTCAGCCACTCCTCTTCCGCTGTCTCCAAAATGCATGGCACACAAAGAGAATGACATCTGGTATTAGACAGCTCCTTCTGCACCCTGTGAGCAGGTAGGACTTCACCCATAGCATGGCTAGATGCCTTCTGGAAAATAACTGGTTCTTATCATCTTTTATTCATCATTCCCCCTTTGGAATTGATTGTGTCTTCCTGTGCCTGAAATGATTTCCCTTTCCTCCTTCAAATCCCTCCTTATGTCTCATTTTTCATGTGCTTTCCTACGATAGTCTCCCCTAGGAAGCTGTTTGCTCCCATCTTTGCCTTGATCTTTAAGCACGTAGAGGTGGCCAGCTAAATAGAGCAAATGCCTCACTGGGATCCAGCCCATTCCCATGTGCTGGAACGGTGCCACGAACACCTGTGGTACTTTCTAAATAATACAACAGCAGGAGAAAATGCAGTCCCAGGCCTGATTCTTGGCTGCACGCAAAGCCCTATTTATTCTGCGGTGTGTGAAAGGGCCCTAAGATGAGAATAATTATAGTTTACACTCATTTTCGTATGCAGAAGACTGAAGGCAGCCAGCAAGGAAAGGAGACCTATATCCCCAGTGCCCGCAGAATCACAAAAAGCATTTCAGTATCCTTAAAATGACAGGCCTAGAATAAGGTAGGCTGAAAATTTATAATCTCTTCAGACATTACTGCCACAGACTAAACTCCCTGTGAAACCAGGTGCTGTCACAGTGGCGTGGCATTGTGCATCTTCACCTGAGCTCCGCTGTAGCACAGGCTACCCAACCCCACCAAATCAGTCTCATGTCTAACCCAGGGAAGTGCAGCTGATCTAGGGCACCCTTCAGTAAAGGCTTGAAGGTTTTAGCTGATAGACAATCCTCCATGGCCCTGGGCAAGTTAATCTCATCAGCTTTCTCTCCCACATTAGACACCGACAGACTATAGGCCTACTCGTCCTTCAGAAGGGCCTGCATCTCCCCATGGCCCATAAACGGATGCTTGACTTGGACTAGATACTTAATATTCAGATGGTTAATGCCACTGGCATGAATCCCACCATGCCATCTCTGCCTGAGATCTCTCTTAAACCTTCCTTCTGTAACCTGGGTTCATTTGGCCCTATAAATTTTTTATTGCAAGAAAAGACCAAGTCATCTAATAATCTAGGACTACATCAGTGAATAAAGTCTCTAATGAGAGTAAATTGTTTAATTTACATAGAAAAAAAAATAGGAAATTGTGCAATGTCACAAAATGAAGTAAAGATGGCCTGAAACCCTGCCCCTGTGCTCCTGAGGTGCCTCAAGATACTACAGACCAGCTCTAAGAGAGAAGTTATGATAAATCCCACCGATACGCTCTCTTAGCACGTCACTTACCTTAATATGACTGCACGCAGAAATAAGTACCTCTCTACATCTCAGCAGATAAATACCAAGTATGAAAGTTATTTGCAAATATGCAGCTCTTCAAATCTAAACAATATAAAAATACTGGCTTCTTCACTGTTGCCTTGATAACATCTTACAGTGCTTTTTCAATACATGCTGTCATACAGAAAGGTTATCTGCTCCTAGGAATCATACCTTATTTTTGCCCTCTATTACAGCCGTTCGCTCAGTGATGCTCTGGATTCTGTTCCCTATGTTGCTGCCAGCTTTCAGGACGAAAGATCCTTCGGTGTAAGAGCAAAAGCCATGCCTGGAGACAACAAAAATTGAAATTTTTTTTTGGTGATAGACTGAAACATTCAACACATAAGACAAAACAATTCTTCTGGAAACAGTGATCAGTCAGGGAAACTGCAGGTGCGGTGATGACCAGGCAAGTATAGTTACTTTTAATGAAACCTTGAGGTTTGGGGCCTGATGATTGGATCCACTTCCACAGCCCCTCCTTGAATATCAGCTCTCTGGAGTCAGTGTTAACACGTAACCCACGGTGGACTGGGAGGTCAGACTTTACAGTCTGAGCCTAATTATAGGGCTGTGCAAAACTGACATCTGATTTCCAGCGCTCCTGTTTTCAGCCATTGTTATGGTTCAGGTTTGGCTTCAAACGTGTTCATATTATTTTCAGCCTTGAATTCAAGACAAGTTATATTTGTTTCAAGATTCATTCCATAATGTATTGGATGCTGTTTCACTATGTGCAGGTTCTTTTTGTTACCATGAAAAATGATGCAACTTCTCATGTCTAAATGTTTTCTTTAGTTCAGTTTACAAAATGGCAAAATATCAATAGTGGGGTTCAATGATTAAAAGACACAATATAAATAACCATAATCCTGCAAATTAACAAAACAAAGTTAAACAAAATTATACCTAGTTGCCAAAGGGATTTAAATGTTCATTTAATCTGAAAAAAAAAATACAATCCAAGTCATGTTAATGAATGGACATCTCAGGGAAAAAATATTTTTGCCTTATGCAACAAATTGGCTTGTAATCAGAACATTCAGGTGTGGTCACGGTAGAGCTAATTTGTTTCCCAAAGCCTAATTTGGTACACATGGAAATAAACACATTGGAATGCATTTTTAATGCTGTCTGTCCCTATTCTTCTTTGGGGATATCTACTTTTGCTTTTCATCCAAAATTTAGCTGTTGCTTGTTCAATTCCAGCTTCATCAGTAGAGCTTAACCCTTCAGCAGGGTCAAGCTCTTTCGAATACGATATGTTCCTTTGATCTTCCATGGATTTGAAAGATAATGACTGTAGTATCTGCAATCAAATAGTTCTGACATGTATATCAGTTGTTTGGAGAAATGACCCTTAAAGCCCAGTGACTGGATAACGGCATGTGATGCAATCCTGACCGAAGAAGGATGTTCATTTCCCTTCAGCTAACTGTGCAGTTTGCTTCAACTTTGTGCTGTTTATAGTCTCGGTGGTACACTAGCTTTACGTGCTTGTTTTTAATAGTGTAGCTTTGCGCCAAACTGGCCACTGTCTTAGCAGATACTACAGCTTAGAAACGATGATATGTAAACTAACTTGGGCTGCAATTATTAACACAGACAGATGATTGCCCAAATTTCTTAATGTGCATCGAGAGGCTCAGTGAGCTGAAAAAGCCAGAAAACAGGAGCAGGCCACGGTCATTCACGCGTGGAGACAGGACAGGGAACAAGAGCACGGCAAGAAAGCTGTATCTACACAACCAGACTCTGGTTTAAAAGTCAACTCCTAATACATGATAGTTGAGGCCAGAGTGGATGAAAGACAGCTGCATTAAGACAATTGATGCATTCAGATGGGGAAAAAAATGGTTAAAAATTATTCAGAAATGTAGATGCCATTTACTTTGCACATTCAATGCTTTAAGAAGTCTGGCTCTGTAACAAGGCTAGAACACAGGAGACATGATAATGTTGGCAAGCTGATAACATTTTCATGCCATAGCAGATATCAGAACTTATTTCATGATGCCAGTACTGTAGGTGCACAAACAGGCATCATCAAAGCCCATTCTTGTGACTGGCTATTTGGGCAATCTCTGTACAGGAAGACAGGGATCCCAAAATCTCATTTCGCTCATGCTAAAAAGTAATTTAAAAATTGTTTTTCCTTTCCCCACAGAATGAATTTATATTTCTTTGTTACGATGCTGAAAATTTGTGCTCTTTACTATAAAAGTCCTTACAGAGACACAGAGTTTGGTAAAGGACAGAAAGAAGGTATAATGCCTATTGAGAAACTGCTTGTGCATCTCTGAAAGGCATCTCCAATCTCCTTTCTTGCAGCTCTGGAGGCCCCGGGCTTAGTTATTATTATAGTCTTCCTCATAATTCCTCAAAAAAAGACTGTCTATATTTAGGTTGCAATGTCTTATGGATGAGGGCAGTGTTATGTCTTTGTTGATGCTTAGCATAGTGAGGTGCTGATTATTCATTAATACCATAATACAAACCACCATCATAATTACAATAACATCCCAATAACAAGAAAAAAACCATGTAAAACACTAAATGAAATATTAGTCCTGGAGGCATATATGTGAACTCTACTGACATCACATACCATACTATCTCCAAACTGCTGATTACAATGTTAATGCAATTATAGTAGAAAATCGAATACACTTGATAGCTGTTGTCCATGGTTTTAAGAAAAAAGGAGAAAAAAGGAGTCACAATCAAGCGGAGAAGACATTATCCGGCAGCCCACGGTACACAGCGGGAGATGCGAGTGCTGTCATACGCACCACTTCGGCTCCACGGTCTGCTGGATCAGCAAACATTTACAAACCAGTTGCAGCGTGGCTGCCAGGCAAAGTCTAGGACAAGACTCAGACTCATCCCTTTGAATGCAAAACCAGATGCTTTTTCTCCTCAGCTGCCAAATGGTCTCACTTTAACCTCGAATACGCCAACACGGCTTAGGGACAGCACACGAGCCACCTCCACTCTCCGGAGCTGGTTACTCAGGTTAGTACTCACTCGTCCTGCCTCTTGCTGCTGCCAGCGGTGCCATGTGAAGCCACTGCTTAAGCAGCAGCATCAGTTAGAGATGGGGAACAAATGGGAGTAATTAAGTCCTGCCTCCTAACCTAACTTCAGCTTCTAACAACAGGCATTTTGTAACAGAAAGAGAAAAGGCTTTGCTGAACTTAGATGTAGTCATCAAACCAAATGTTTGTGTTAAGTACAGATGCTTGGAAAGAAAGAGAGAAAAACGAAGATGTAAAAAGTTACTCTGGCTGGGATTAAAATACACAATCATCTTTCCATTAATTCAATTGATGTTTCGTTGTGTGTGTCCTCAGATAACATCAGCTACATATTTTTTTGCTTTGTAAAGAAATTGCAAGTTACTTCAAACTATCCACTTGATAAAATAGCAAGGGTATCCTATTTGTAGCAAGAACTGCCCGTGTTTGCAGGGAAATCCCACTGAATTTTAGGTACCTGAATCTTACTGCAGATATCTCCTGAACACATGAATTCCTGAAATGTTTTATTGTGGGATGAGCCGCACTGCTTTTCATCTTCAGGAAAGCTTACAGCAGGGTTACCGCCAGGTTAATGAAAAAGCACACAGTGTGCACAGAGATTGATAAACAAGCTGATAATCTGCCAGCACATTTCTAAGCACTTCTTCCACCTGTTTCACTGCAGAATTCCTTTCACGTCCCTACTTTGTGGGTGAGACTAAGCACGCGTAGAGATCCTCTATAATAAATGCTGGAGGGGGGTGGTGGGCAAATGTATGTTTATAAACATTATGCAACGTCAGAGCGAGGTAATCAGACTCTGTTGTCTTAGTCGAGCGCTGGGAGAAGCTGAGTAATCAGGTTTCTCACCCCGCGAGTCGTTTTTTCCCCATGTGCTGCGTGCCTGCTGGCACGCGCATTTGCCTGCGTGCGTGCACGCACACCCCCCGCGCCCGCACGCGCGCTTCGTCCTTCGCCTCGAGAGCCTGGCGAATTGGTTATTCCTTTCCAACAACAGAAGCCGTTAATTCTCCTCCGGGTTCCGAGGGGCCAGAAGGGCTCTGCTGGCGCTGGGGGAAGCCGGCAGCGCGGCGCGGGACGAGCTTCGCCGGCAGACCTGCTCGCCGGCCGTAGCTTTGGGAGTTGACGCTTCTTTGGAAGGGCTGGGGGTGGTTTAGGCAACCAGAAGTCAGTTCAGCTTTAGAAAAGGTCTGGGATGTGCAGAGCTGGCACCGGCGGGCGCCCTGGAGAAGGGGCCTGGGGGAGGGGAGCCAGCCTGCTTCTCAAGAATACATCAAGCCCTTGAGGAAGCAGAGTGTGCCATGTTTGAAGATGCAAAGATAATCACAGTGCTGGGAACCGTCTTGTGTAGCGGAGGAAGCCAAACAACAAGAGGAAAGCAGCATATGCTCCTGATTTCGCACAGGAAGCTAGCAGCACCTCCTGCCAAAGTGAGATAAGAAAACTCCCATGGCCTATTCTGGACGAGGCCGTGGTTATCAACCTTAGCTTCACACTGTCCTCACTCTGCTCCGCAGCCCGCTCCCTTTCCTAATGAGTTTCAGAGCCCTCACCTCTATTAGCATACAGCATGCCAAGCACAATAGCGTGGTATATTTATAACTATCGACGGGGAAAAGTTTCCAGGGTAAGAGTGTACTTCATGTCATCTTGATGTATTTTACTGAAATCAAACTACAAAGCAGCTCCAAGCTAAAGTCCTGCCCACGAAACCGCTGGTCTCAGAAGAAAAGTGGGTTTGCGGTCGCCCCAGTGATTTATAGCAGAGCATGGGAGCTGAGGTACATCTTCTTCCCCATCCTGGAGACAGTTCTGCAATTTGCAGTTGAAGTAGTACGGTGACAAATACCAGAAGAGCAGCCTCGATGCCCGGATCAGTTGGAAAAATGCTCATCTTCTGTCTCCTCACCTTCTCAGCTCCTCCTCCCAAACCCTTCCGTGTGATGCCAGAGGCCATTGCAACCTTTCCCTCGCGTAACATCCCATTCAATTCTCTAAGCGTTCCTCTTGGCAAAGCCACTAGTAGCCTCAATCACACTCTTATTTACTGAGGTAGTATTTGGCAATTGCACCAGTACTAGGAGCAAGAGGAAACCATCCTGTCAGTGACGGTGACCATTTTTGAGAGTGATTAATGGCAGGCACAACATTTTTCTCAGCATCTATCCTGTTTTTTAGGGCAGCAATCAATTCATAGCAGCACTGGGGCAAAGTTATTACGAATCCAAGTTGGGCTGATTCACGTCTTTCAAGAGGTGATGGTGACGACACTAGCTTCGAGACAGGAACTCTGGAAATTCCTGGAATTGTAAAGAATATATAGAACCTGCTTTCCACTTGGAAGTTATCAAAAAAATCTGAATGACATTGCCTCACCTGCTCCGCGCCTCAGCGCCCAGTGCCGTGCAATTGGTAGCACGAGGCTGGTGTAGCCACGTGTCCTGGGGAATATTGAGTCGACTTGAGGCAGGAAACAGAGAGGGGAAAATAGTAGCCGGGAGCATGTACAGGTTGTGAAACGTGCTTTATGGGGGTGGAGGGGGAGAACGTGTGCTGGCCCCCCGCCAGTGTGCTCCACGAGCTTTGGCTGTGGATGTGATTCTGTGATTCTAAGGAGCTATGGTCTAAGCGTTCCCGCTCTAGGTCAAAACCAATCAGTTAGAGGTCGAAATGTTGGCACCGCTGCATTTGGTGGCAAAGCTGCAGCTAGCTGGGAGTTCATCCCAAGCACCTTCCCTGATATGCGTGTTAGTGGGCCTAGGAGGAAATCTTCTACAAATGGTAGGAGACGGATACATTTTACATCATATATTGTAGTTTGTTTATTTCTATTTATTTAGGAGCTTAGCAAGGAGTGCCAAACAAGAAATCCTGGTGAGAGTGGTGCAAGTTCCTTCGGTGCCTGTCTCGTTCGCATCTTTGCTCTCGCTGTCACTGGTCCCTACTGCTTCCCACTGCGGTGTCAACACTTGCCCACCAAGAGTAGATGGGATGTCACCAGCCCTTCTCACTTCAGACACGGTCACGACTCTCAGAGAGCAGCAACTCCTCCATTGCCACTCCTCAAGCTCCATTTCCAGTGCGGGAGCAACTTTTGACCAGGGACAGCATTAGCTGTGCTAAGAAGTTATTCACTGACGAGCTGCAGCACGGCTGGAGGATTTCTCAGTGGCCTCCGTGCTTTAGGCTGGGTTGGGGCCCTGGTGAACTTCTCAGTTGCCAGAGTGAGGACTGAGTTGTTTTCTGTTTTGTAGGGATGCTCTGTGTCCCCACTGAGGGGAGATACTTAGAGGGAAAGCACAGTCTCTAGGGGAGATCCACGATGTCCTGAATGCCTCATCCTCCTGGTGAGCATCTTTGAAACCAGTAGGGTATATGACATTCATAGCTTTGTTGCCTATTGCCATGGCTCTATGGGAAAAGAAAGTGTTTGACAGCTGCACACTGCCTTTCTTGCTATTATCTACATGCAACCAGACAAATGGATTGTGTTTCCCTTTCACATTCATCCTTCCCAAACGTGGCTTGCCCTGAACTATTCCAGGGTGCTCCCACAGAAAGGTGATTGACCTGAACTATCTCAAAAGAAGCAGTAAGATCAACAGCAGTCCTACCTATTCCACCTTTCAACCCTTCATCAGCCCATGCTCACGTTTCCACAGGAAAAAAAATCACTTCTACATCAGCACACCTGAGCACCCTGCAACACCAGCTATTCACAGCAAAAAAGGCAAATGCCTGAGGCTGAGGGTCCCCAAAACCCACATTTTGCTTCCAACTTCTTCGCCAGTACTTGAGACCCCTGGTCATTAGGGAACATGGCAGCATTTAAAAGTAATTTTTCAGGTGTTTGCACATCCTGAGGTGACCTGAAATTTCCTCACCTTGAGTTTCTTATCAGGTAGTTATATTTTGCTTCTTGAGCCTCAATTTCCCGCTCTACACTGCTCAGCATTCTTCACGGACACACAATACCATCTTATTTCAGCCAATCCTTCCTTCCTTCCTTCCTTCCTTCTTGTCCGTCTCCTTTCCCTCCTTTGCTAGACTGTAATCACTCTCATCTCCCGTGCAGTCACTGTGACTCAGCCTCCACTTTCTCTGTTTGAAAGCAACAACCGTGTCCTCCGCAGAGGACCTGCAGAAATATCACTCAAAGCATGAGGTTTCCACAAGCGCCTAGAATTTCTTTCAGGGGAAAAAAGTGTTTGATTTGAATAGTCTGTAGTACTGAAAGGAAGAGGTGTTTTCTGATTTGGTTGAGCAGTCAGAAACCTAAGGAGAAAGACCATGAAACCTCTACGTACGATGTCCACCCTTGCACTCCATTTCTTCTGTTTCCAACCTACATTTCCTGTATATAAAGTCCAAGATATTGTTCAGACCCTTCTAGCATAAAGTTATTTTCCATGCGCAAGTCACTCCTAGCAGCTCGCTCAGCTTCTAGAGATAACCTCACATCTATAGCCTTACCTCACATCTATAGCCTTCCAAGCTCCAGGTATCCCCAACACCTTCCTTCTCATAATGCCGAAATTCCCTTCCTTCCCTTTTCTGCTCTGACTGGATCCTCTTGGCCCTAGAAAGGAGTGGCTCCTTACCAATCTATTTACACAGTCCTTAATACTCCCTGTCTTGCTGATAAGCTGGAAGCACAACTAACACCCTTTCCATTTTCCAGTGGAGGAGATGAAAGAGCTATTGCTGTACTGAGGTTGTGTTTTTCAAGACGATTTGTTTTCAGCTTCACTGCAAGTAGGGGTCTGAGAGCAACTCTGGGCTGCCTGGAGCGAGGGACTGGAAGTGCAGGCAGAAAACAAGGAAGGGACGAGAAAGAATGGAGGGAAACATTTTTAAGGGGAGAGGGGAGTTGATTAGAGGGAAAACAGGAAGAGAAAATACTGACAGATGTGGATATAAGACCAAGGATCCATCTACCCCATATCCTGTCTCAACAATGACCATAAGCAGATGGTTGGGGATGAGTAAGAGCAAGACTAACTTCAGATACTTCCTCCTAATACTCCCCCAGTCACCAATTATTATCAGCTCAGGAACTTCCCATAACGGAGGCTGTTTCTACACTTCAGTGGACTTCTCTTCCAAGACTTAGTGCCAACTTTTCAACCCCCCCAAATCCTCGGGCAAGGAGTTTCACAGATCTGCTACCCATTGCATGAAGAGCCATCTCCTCTGTCTGTTCCAAACTGTGCCCCTCCTGGCTTCGTTTAATGGCCCCTGCTTCTTATACTGGAAAAGACATACACAACTGATCCTCAGACATGTGTGTCCTTCACAAGTCTGTAGATCTCTATCGTATAGCCCCCACGTCACCTCTTTTTTGGTCTGCAGAGCCTTGACCTCCCTCCTCACTCGTCCCTCACACATTCCTCTCATTCCCTGAAATTCCTTTGATCTTTTCTGTTGCCCCTCCTGGTGTGCCTCCCAGTTTGGCTGCATCCTCTGAGATGAAAGGATCAGAAATGCTCATAGTAGAAAAGATGCCAGTAATTTATGGATTTATGTGGAGTTATCATGGTGTTCTCTATTTGGTTCTTTCTTTCTTTCCTGGTAATTCCTAACACTTGATTCGCTTTTTGAGCTGCTCATGACTGCGATTGCTTTCACAAGCCTATGTATCCCAACGCTCAGATCCCTCTTTGTGCTAGCAATGATCAGCCAACAACCTTTTTTACACGTACAGCCCTTTTACGCTTATGTTTTACATGTGAAAGCGGGATTGTTTTTTTCTTACGTACATCATGCACATTTATCTTCAGTGAATTTCATCTGCCACTTTATCACTCAGATACCCAGATTCTGCGTTTCTTCGCAATCAGCCCTCATCCTTACAAATCCGAATAACTTAGTATCATCAGCAAACTCTGTCACCTCCTTACCACCTTTTCCAGGTTATTTCTGAACATGTTGACAAGTACAGACCCCAGAACCAGCTCCTGAAAAACTTCACTGGTCACCTCCCTGCGCTGCAAGGACTGGCTGTTCCCTCTTAACCCCTGGTTTTGGTTTTTTAACGGAATATTTTTTTCTAAGCACGATCTTACCTCATACGCTGTGTCTGTTCAAAGCCTTCTGCAAAGGCTTTTTGAAAGGCGTACACGTAAAAGGAAAAAGGATGCTAGCTAAAGTTTGTATATTTTTGTAAAAGGTGTACTCGATCCAGTAATAGTACTCCATTCATAACCACTCCTAAGCACACACAGAGTTTGACCTGGTGCCTTCCTTTGGCCGAGAGCCCCTGCTAGCGCAGGAGCAGGTTTCTGGCTACGGGCTGGGACGTCCCACGGGCTCGGACACTGCCAGTCCCCACGTCCAGCCTGGCACACGCTTGAGTTTCTATGGGCTGGGCCGCGCTGAGTAAAAGACCAAGCAATAACATCCCACCGTCTGCATGACCCTTACGCGTTCGTCCTTAAGCTTGGGTGCCAGACTGTCCCTTGTAAAGGCAAGAGACCACCCTGTGAAGGCAACAAGAGGAAAAAAAAAGAAACTGGGGGGAAAAATATAGAGGGACAGCAAGGGAAAAAAAGGTAGGCGAGTGAGGATAAAAGTGTGATATAAACAGAACACCCCCGATCGCCTGAATCTTACTGTAGTCCCTATGCTTTAGGGTTGATCACTGACCAATTAAAAAAATTACTTGGGCAATATAATGCATTTTGTTTTAAAACATTTCCTATTAAACCTGAAGAACTTTTATTTTAAGTGAGTTGAAAACTACCAATATCGAAATTGGAAAGCTTAAGCTTCTGGTTCAGCTAAGACCCATAATCAAAGCATTTACAGCTTGCAGAATAAATTCATCAGTGTGTTACCCTGGGGACAGACTGTGGCAAACCGTACTCAATGTATAGCCTGTATTTGTCAAGCTTATTCATCCATGTGTATATGCCAGGTCTGATTCATATGGCATTTTCTAAGTAAAATCTTAAAAAATATAAAAAACCGCTGAATACTGACTGAGGACAAGGATACAGCCCTACTAACTGTTTTCAGAGGATGTAAGGGGTTCACAAGCAAGCACTGACTTTCAGCTCACAGTGGAAGTGCAGAATGAGATGCTTCAGCACATTGCTTGTTCAGGCTGAGGCAGATCAGATGCTATTTCACTCCTCTCTTTCTTTTGGCTTCAAATTCTCTGCCAGTCCATGCTGCTGCAATGGACACTCATGTCTGTTCGTCTGCATTTTTTGAAAGATATGTGAAAAAGATAGGGTCTGATTTTTATTTGCACGAATCTATTTCCCCAACCATAGCAAAATAAGGGAATAGCTAGCCTATTTTTTGATGTACCCATTTTAAGTACCTTTACATTACTAGATCGCTGTAAGATTTTCTTGTAGCAGAGCAGAAGGCACGAAGGCCACCGGCCAGATCCTCAGCCAGTGTGAATTTAGAGCTGAGGATCTGGCCACATGTCAAATTAAACAAAGGCATTTTTGAACTACCTGTTTATTAATGGCATCTGACCTACTTTTACCAGCTCTAAGGACTCAGACTTCCCCTTCCCGAAAATAGAAGGTGGCATGGGGAACAAAAACAGTCACTGTGGACAAACTAATGGGCATCAATGTTTGCAGACATCCAACAATTAAATTTGGGTGGTTCAGTACATTTCTAATTAAGTACAATTAACATTTGTTCTTTACTTGTTCATTTTACATACCTCACTGATGTTCCAAATCTGGTTTCCCCTGATAATCTATCCAAGCACATCCTAATGATTCTGCTTTTCAATCCCTTATTAATACACTGACATAAACAATGCAGAAATGCAATTAGACCGCTATGCACACAGGGCCTGCCTCCTCTTTCACTGAAGCTGGTGGGAGTCTGGGCATGCGCTTTCGTTACGGTGGTTTCAGTCTTTCCATATCTCTGCAGAAGTTTTGAGGAAAACCTCTAGTTTTTGCCTCGCAGAGATCCACAACACGCTCCTCTTCCTCCCTCTGTAGGGCTGGAAAGCTATTTCTGTGGGAAATCATTCATGTGACCCTACCTTTACACTGCAGACAAGCCTCAAAGGGAGGTAATATTCCCTTCCTATCACTCTGTGTTAAATCAGTAGAGATTTCAGCGAGGACCCCCAAGCATCAGAGGGCTGCAGACGTCGTGGTTTCCTGAGACGAGGTCTTTGGCAGCTCAGGCATGGCTGCACAGCCTCTGGTCCCTGCTGCCTGCTTCTCTCCCCAGCTTCACGTATTCATTCCCAATCCCATCGTTCGGGTGGTTTTGCCACCGAGAAAAGTTCATATCCTGACACTATAGCCAGGGGGGCAGGGAATTAGGTACTAGTTTTTCCAATTACTTTTTTTTTTTAGGCATCTCCATGTTTCTCTCTCCCTCATGCAGTCACAGAGAAAAAACAAACCCTCCAAAAAATGCAGACTGATGTGATGGCAGGGCTGTAAAATAATAATCTGATACTCAGTCTGAGGCTATACAAAAGTGATCGCTCAAGGAGAGAGGGGGGCAGCAAGGTGATCGGAGACTCGGAACACCCAAGGTAAAATTTCAGTGTTGCATCTTTCTGCAGCTTCTGAAAGGCCAATTGGGCAAACCTTGGGCAGAGCACGATGAAGATATCTCTTGAACTGCCCACATGGAAATGTCCAGGGAGAGAAACCGCCCCTAAACGCCGCCGCACAACCGCTGCGGAAACCAGCGCTTCCGCAGAGCAACCTCAACATCCCCCGCGTCTGTCCTGGCAATCTCTGCCAGGCCATTTAGGCCAAACACAAACCTGCTGAAGAGATTCAGGTCAAGAACCATTACCATCGAGCCCGTTCCCAGCATCCAGGCGCTCGTTCGCCAGCCTCGGAGCCGATGAGTTTTAGGTGGAGCCCAGCCCGGCTGGCTCCAGAGACCCTCGGGAAGCCCGTGCCGCTGGCGGCCCCTCCGCACACCTCCGCCGGCAACCCAGCCTCAGCCAAAACAAGGCCAGAAGGAACAACTCCAGGGAGGTAGGGAAGAGGCCAGGAAGGGTGACGGACACACATAAGTGTCCCACAGTTTCTGCTATACCCACTGAGCAACTGGGGGTCCAGCCTGGGAATGTATGTGTCTGCTACAGAGCAGCACAGTAAGCTGGAGTCAGATAGCACTGGAAAAAGAAGTTTCTCGGTCATTTAAGAAAGATTAGTTTTTCAATTTTTGGAATTGCATTTTATTTCAACTCTCATTGCCTCTGCTACTGTCTTTTGCCTGCTATCTCTGAATTTACTAGCCCTGCATAAGCTTTACAACCCCCCAAAACATTACTTTTTGCCCTGGACAGTTTTTCTGGACTCCTCTATGTTTCCTTGCTGGGGTGCATATCAGAAGAGAATCTTTCCACCTACCCATCTAGTTAGCTAGCTACCTAACAAAATGTTATTTAATGGCAATAGAGTTGGTTTAAACAAAGTAATTTTAACAGAAAATAAAGAAAGGGGAATTTTAATGATGGTGACTCCACATTCTGAAAAGTCACATTTGTTGAGCAATTTTACAGCTTTTTTTTTGTTTGTTTTGTTTTAGGTTTGCTACCAGGAAACTATGGAAACTGTTTAATTTGGCTGGCCTCCTGTTATTGGCCTGAATGAAGTAGAGAGGAGAGTTATGCAAATTGATTGTATCAACCACAAAGCATTAAAATTTATCTGCATTTTATTTAAAAGCAATGGAATCCATTGAGATATTTTTAGATTTTTGAAGCAGAAATACTGTCTGGAACAGAAATTGAAAGAAGCAGCCAGATAACCTAATCGTTTCTATTAAGGAGCCCATAGGCGACAGTCCTTCAAAGATAAAAATGTCTAATCTATGCACTATGCGTCATTCCTCAGCTGGCAGTGATAATATTCAAGCGATATGAAGTTAAGCACGTATGTAAATCTTGGAGCAAACGGATCTGTGCACTGCAAGGTCTTTGCAGCAACAGCATCTTTTTACTTGGAGTGCATGCTCTGTCCCATGGCACGGGACTCAGAAAGTTGATGAGAATCCCTACTGCCATACACTGAATAATGGTAACCTGGGGGGGTATCAGCTTAAGGTACAAGGCACATCTGTGCACAGAAATAGGCACTACCTGAGCACACACAGAGTAACATTTTAGCCTTGGAAACCTAACACTGGGCAGGTAAATCCAAAGCAATAAGGTACATTTTTTTATCTGCTGCACAAGGTGCACGCACCTTAAATCTGTTGCTTAGTCAAACCTTCCCTCACACAAAGAGGAAATTACAGGGAAATAGGTGGGATTAAAGGATTCTCCCATTCCTCAGGGAGAACACCTGAAGTAGCACAGGCATCAGCCTGAGCAAGGCATGCCAGCTGCCAAGGTAGTCCACTCTGCTCCCTTCCCGGAGCAGGAGAAAAAAATGTAATTATTCAGGTGCCTCTGCCTTTCTGCAATAGTTAATTGTCACCATATTATTCAGAGGGAGTCATTCCACTCCTCTTAGGCAAAGCATTAAAAATGGTGTTCTCCGGACTACTTCTTCAATGAGCATTTAAAGGAGAAGGAAGGGGAGGGGGTTAAAGAGAATCATCACAGAACAATTATGAAGGCAATTTGGAAGCTAGTCTGGAAACAACCTTGTAACAGAGCCAATAGCTGATTCAAATTGTTACATTTCTCCTTTGATCACCTGCTCAAACACACTTCTAATTAGCATTTAATCGAGTCTACAGTTTAACACATTATTAAACACCTGCTTGCGGATATTAATTTCTATTTCTGACGACACTCTCTCCTGTGCTGTAGTGCAGATCTGTGCTTGTTAACTGAAGGAAATATCTGACAATGGACAAGCACCACCCCAACTCCCAAAGAAGAACCAACTGTTTTATCAGTGCCACGCTGTAATCTCAATCCAGAGTAGGCATAGATGTATAAACCCTTGAAAGAAACCAAAAGCTCGAAAATTTTCATATACGCCTTTCACAGGGTTTCTCTACTTAAAAGATACTGTGATTTCTTTTCTCTTACATCTTGCACCTATAAGCCAAAATAAATTAATACTCAGAATTCTGCAGCTTGTGTTTTGAAGGTAACATAACAGGTAGAGGAAATGTAGCCCTCACCTGTCCGTGAAACGGAGAATTTCAAGGTATACCTGTTCCAGCAAAAGGAGAGCTTGCTAGTGCCACCTCTTGGTGAGAAAGGCACAGAAAGCCACCCATTAGCATAACCCCAAAGCAAGGCATAACTGGAAAAACTATGTATGCTTCTAGGAAGTGCTGACCGCTCTCTCAGTGATCACAAAGCACTTACAAGCGCCCTTAATTTGAAATAAGTTGCTCGTCCTGTTGAATTGAATGAGGTGTCTTGCATCCCTGCAGTTAAGCGTGTGCTTAAATGTTTGGCTGGACTGGCACTAAACCCCAATTCTACAAAAGTGCTGAAGAAGTTAAATCCTATGTAAAGTGATTATCTTCAACTGAAACTGAGAAAGTGTTGGTTCCTAAACTTTTGTTAGGTTTTTAAATACCTTCATTGTGCTGTGATCCAAATACCTTCCATGGCTGAACCCTCCAACAGCAGCTTAATGCTAATGCCATTGTGGAGGTTGAGTGTTAATCATTAAGATCGTGTCAGATTTCATGATGCAGGAAGAGCTTTCGATAAATGAGTCAACACACAAACTTGTGATCGTAAGAAACAGAGTTCAAAAGAAAGATTAAATATAAAAGAGAATTAGTTAAGTGCCACATAAGTATCAAGTAAGCTTGTATGATGGACACATTTGTCTTGCTGAACTGAATCTATGAGTCAACACATCATAAGAGAGTTTTGACCTTCATAAAGGAAAAAGTCTTTCAGATTGTTTCTGCAGAATTTCCACAGAAGCCACACAGGGGAATCAGTGTGCATGGAGGAAAGCCTGGGGGAAAGCATGGCAACCTCCTCCCTGAGAAAGCATGTGAACTTTGTAAGACATTGTCTGCAAGGCTTCCCTCATAAAAATTAAAAACCAGTTATCACCCCTGGACATTGCATGCATGAATAGTGGTGAACTGTAAATAAATCCAAGTAGCAAGACAAAGTAACAGCTCTGCCCTCCTTTTTCAAATAATGATGCAGAAAAAATTGCACTGTGCCTACATGTTGACTAAAAAATACATTGATTAAAAGTGTACAAACTCTACTAATGAAGCAACGGTCATGGCATGCTTTATTCTTGTAAAGAAGTAAATATTTAAATGTAATAGTAAGGGAAGACATGCTAAATAGAAGTAAGGAAGCTGTCCTACCTTGTTTTAAAATGGTTTTTTCTACAGGGATACCACATCCATGTAATTTTAGGCTGAGGAATACCATACACAGTGCATGTCAGCACTTGTTTGCTGCTCAGTAAATACAGATTGGGATCAGGGAATGATGACACGGCATTTTCATATATCTGGGGTTTCACTGTAAAGGGTAAAAATCGGAAAGCAATTAAAACCAGCTCATTTCCAATGTATCATGATCATGAAAAGACTACATTCCTGCAGGGTGAGTAATAAGAAAAATCTCCAGGAAAACAAAGACAAACAGCAGGCCTAAGTCAAGTCAGATGAGCGGTTAGTAAAACATTTAAGTCATCAGGAACAAGTATGTGACCGTGGAAGACAGAAACCCGTTTAATGAAAAACAGTGTCTGTCTTCTGATTCCAAGATGGGCCTGTCGCCCTGCATATGGGGCTTGGATTTGGGTCCAGGAAAGTCAGTAAGAAAACCCACAATGACCCAAACTGGGCAAGATGGATGAAAATTTAGCTCAATGAAAACTTAGCATTTACTTGTTCAGGAGAAGTTTGGGAGCATGCTGTAAACTTACCATTTACTGTAAGAGTGACTGTAAGATTCTTAGACAAGTTCCACTGTCGTATGCTCAATATTATAGTGTAGTTTCCAGCATCTTCCTCAGCAACATCCTTGATGATTAACGAATAGTCTTTAACCATGTACCGGGCACACTTCTCAGCAGCAGGTAGCCCATCTTTTAGCCTATTTAAAAGAATTCCAGAAATCAAAATTTTGAAAAATAATCTTGCTTAAACTGCCTACATTATTTCGTTTCACAACATTTCTCGATCTTTGGGCAAAAATTGAATTTACAGTCCGAGATTCTGTTTACCATAAGCTTATCCTTCCCTTACAAATAAGATTGCTGATATTTATAAAGCACTTTGGAGAATACCATTCTATATATCAAAATTTCTAAGGATCTGACAGGGCTTTATAGGATTGGAGAGCTGCTGAAAATTGCAACTCTGTCTCTAAAGATCCCACTTTTCCATGCTTGTGCCGCCATTTAGTCTAGAAGACAACCATTTTGGCCAAGTCGTTCACAGAAATAAAGGTTGCATCATCCAGCACTGACTATTTCTTTATGACCTCAGAATACATCCAGGGACAAAGTATTACAGTAGCCTAAGCACAGCTGTGATTTTAGGAAGAGGAAGAGTAAGTAGATTAGATAAGCCCTTAAGAATCAGATATCCTGCTATCATGTGAATGTTTTTAAAGATAACAGAAAATCAACATAGAAAGTACTAACTGTTGCTCACACACAGATTCCTGAAGAAGCACAACATTTTTCTTCAAAGTCTAAAATACAGCGCAAAGCACATTTTGGTAGGTTGCTGTATGAAGGTTGACACAATGTTAGTAGAAGAGTGCAGAAGAGTTTCACTATGATGATGGACTTGATTACAGTGATTCACAGGTTTTCGTAAGTATTTACAGAAAACTCTTACTGTTATTAGAAGGGCATGAAAAATTGGGTCTAAGGACTATGGATTTGGGCATTTCACCGTACCTGTATTTTAAAGAACCACAGAACAGCTGAGGCTGAAAGAGCCTCTGGAGATTGCCTAGTCCAACTCCCTGTTCACAGCAAGGTCAGAAGCTTGCTCAAGACCATTTTCAGTATGGTTTTGATTATCTCCAAGGGTGGAGACTCCACAGCCTCTCTGGACTACTTGTTCCAGCGTTTGACCAACCTCACAGCGATAACTAACTAACTATATAAACAAATAAATAAAAATTCTTGTTTAAATGGATTTTTTTTTTGTATTTTAGAAGTTTTGGATATATATGTGTAGTCAACAAGGCCAATCATTAAAGAAAGAGAAAACACTGTATAAATGGCTAGCATGAGCTCCACTTTCACCCCTTAATTCTCCATGTGGAGCTATAAATGTAAGGGGTTTGAAAAACAAAACGTTTGGAGCAAAAGTAATTTCTGGCTGTGAGTAACATGAACTCTCACTGTTCGTGTATATATGGTTTGTTTTCTTAATCAGTCTTGTCATAGACCCTTTGTTAAAGTGCAATGAATTGAGCAAGAGCTAGTGGTGTTTAAAATTATTTTAAAAAAAAAAACCAGCTTGAGATCATGAATAGATAACATTGTTTTATATTAGTGTTTTGGGTTAATATGAAAAACTGCTCAAAAGATTTCTTAGCACAGTATATGTGAGCCAAAGTGAATGCTCCGGTCACTAAAGTAGATCTACAACCTGCAGATCACCATATAATAAAACCAACTTCCATTGTTTCTTTAATAGTGCATGTCTGTATGACTCTACTCAGTCAGCCATTTTAATGAAAACCTTCTTTTCCTTCTCCTACTGTCTGAAAAGCAAGTTCACGTCTCATATCTAGGTCTGAGTGAACTTGGATGCAACACTTCAGTGAAGGTCGATAGAGACATTTAGCTGTAGAGTGTCCACTGGTTTCAATAGAAGACATATCTATCATATTTGAGGATCTGAGCTTTAAACTTTCCAGATCTTCTTTTTTGCACCTGCAAAAAGGAGATAATGTTCTCATAAATTGCTAAAACCCAGGACAACCCTGAAACTTCCAGTAACACTCCACAACTGTATTGTCTCCTGTTTGTTGCTGTTCAAGAGGTCTTATTTGAATATTTTACCAGGATATTATTTTTCATCTAAGAAGAGGTCCAGTATGCATATGTGGAAGTAACTGTTGTCCTACCATATAACCTCTGGAGAGGGAAACGCTTTCACTTTCATTGACAAACGATAGGATTTTCTCCCAGCTACAGCCTCCAGCGCAGTTTTTCTTCGACGTTTCAAATTAATGAACATTTTATCTTTAAAAAAAAAAAAAAGTGCACTGTATTACTCATTTTCAGCCTGCAAAAAGATTTGTTCTACTAAAGAGAACAGGAATCTGAATACAAATTATCTTCGATAATTTTGGTGTTCTTACATGGCAACAGCAAGAATAAAGACTAACATCCAAGAGATGTATAAAATATATAGGGAAGAATACCACGAATATACGAGAAACTGAGATACAGTTCCCAGGCCATGAATCTGCCTGGAGAAAATACACTCTAGCCAAATTCACATTGTTCTTCAGTCAGAAAAAAAGGCACAAGAAATAAGGTGGTTTGTGGTACATGGGAAGCTGAACTAGATGATCAGATGACCCTTCCACGCCTAGAGACCAAGAATTAACAGACCTTCCAAAAGAAAATATTCTGCCAGAGAGGATTTAAGGGACCTTCAGAGAAACAGCAAAGGAAAAGGCAGAAACTTTCTGCATCATTGGTAAACAGCTGTTTCATCAAACAAACAAATCTTTATCACTTCATTGGAACAATCTCAACCTGCTGGAATTTGCTCTTTTCCAGTTGTACTTCCCCATATTTCAAACTCTTTGGCAAGTTGATGGCAATAAAACACAGTATTCATACAATACAAAATCTTTTTTTTTTCCCCCTCAAACTGCACTTGAGCAAAATAAAACATTCAAAACATGAAAAATTGTTTGAGTGTCCTTTTGATAGTACCTATGGTGCAATATTTACTCACATTATGGACTCCATAAGGACATTGAGTATCTATTAAACAAGTGCAATATTTAATCACACTTGCCACGTACATTGAAAATAACGCGCAGAGGACAAAGCAGTACTTTAATTACACAAATCCAGTTATAAAGATACAACCCTGATTCTGCAAACCCTTATTCACATGGGCTCTTTCTAATATGGGTATCTCATAGATGGGGCTGCTTATGTGAATAAGAGTTTACAGGCTAGCTTCAACAGTTCCAGCTTCTCTGGCTTCAAATTTAATCTAAAACTTAGTTTCTGACAGCTCCAGCTTATCTGTTTATGAATATAATAAGTGGATATCATGATTCATCCTATGCTCCCAGTGACTTAGTACAAGGCTTAAATAGAGAAAAATGGACTTAAACACTCTCTAAGAATACCAATATGGGGTGCTCAGTCCACACGTCCAGATGAGAAAGAAAAGGCAGACCACTGAAAGCATAGAACAAATCAATATTCTGACCATGAGTCATCTGTCATAGAGGACACCCACCAACCACTTGGTCTTTAAGGCCAATGATGCTCCGAAGATCCTGGATAGCCCTAATTGTAATAGGATGGCACAGAGAAGGTAGCATTTCATAGAGGCCCAATGCACAAAAGTCCTAATTCGCATAAACTTGAAATAACACCAGAAATTTCCAGAATGCACAGAAGGCCCAGGCAGACCATAGGAACACATTTAAGGCTCCCGCTGTAAAAGCATACTAATGAGTTGCAGTATCTTGTGCTTGTTCAATTTTTTTGAATGGTCTAGCAGCTACTTGCTCCCTGTAGAGCTAGTATACCTATTTCTTCTTCATTTTTCATAGAAAATAATGAATAAGTACCACAGAAGAGGAAGTAGGAGTCTTCTACTTACATTCAGTTTGTTGGTTTTTGGGTTTTTTTTTTTTGCAAACTATAGCTTAACTGATTGCTTGCGTCAGAACTACCTGAGGACGGGGTCATTGCAGTGTTCTGCAGACCAGAGTGATCAAACTTAGTATTAACACGTCTGCCGCCAACAGTACAAAACAGTCATGGAGCAAAAGGTACGTATTCTCTCTGGTCTCTCTCCTTTTTCTGGCCATGATGAACGTGCTACAAATTGACTTCCACTTTGTCTCAAGATGTAAAGCTATTGTATGGCTGAAGTTGGTACATGAGCATTTGGTGTTCTACAAATCTGCAACACTTCTTACCATAAACAATGACTGTTGTGTTCACAGCTTTGATTGATGGCCCGCTCTTCACGTGGCAGGTATACTGGCCTTTATCAATATCACGCACTTTGTCGACAACGAGGATACTGTAAAAAATATTGGCTTCTGTATTCTTCTGGTCAATACGCTGCATTACAGAACCTCTCTTCCTTGCCTATAAAAGTGCAAATGAACAAGAAAGAGCTTAATCAAACCAATTCTCATGATTATTAAGATTTTTATTTTAAGGTACTGACACCATACCTAAAAACAAAACCAAAAAAATCCAGATGCCTCTGTGCAGCACAGACATGCAAAAGATGCCTAACGTTTCCAGAGGGTCAACAATAAAAACTTTAAGTAACATTATATGGCAATTCATTCCTATGTTCACCAAAGTTGCAATAGCATCCAAACTAGTTCTTTCCAGACAAAGATCACCCCTTCTATATGGCCTGCTGTACCAACATGCCCAGATCCCCGTTGCGCCTTGTCCAGCATTGCTTGTAAAAATCCCCGAAGCCACGCCATGAAGAGCAGCACATAGTTTGTGCCTGGATTCAGTGTCCACAGACAGCAGATATACAGAAGAAGAGGGCATTAACGCAAGAGGGGGAGAGTTCTGGAAACGCTGTAGGTGGAAAAGGGACTAGATCTGGCAAGGGAATAACAGGGTGGAACTGAAGATAATGTGAGTCTGAGGAGTTATTTCCTGCAACTCCCCCTCAGCCTTTGGCCTCAAAGTTTATTTAACCTGGGACATTGTTGGTGTCTTATAAACACTGAGCACCCTTCAGTCGCCATCCAAATAAAAGCAAAGCAGAATTTCGCAAGTGTGGTGCCCAGCTAGGGCTTGGTAAGGCAGCAGTGAGGAATATAATATATTTGGAGCATTTCTTGTTGCTAAGTTGTTTATTTCTGAGGTGAAAAACTGCCAGGGAAAATGGCTACAGTATGCAAAAAACAATTGCATTAATCTTCCCTATATAATGTAATCATAATTTCAGCTTGTGATTAGGCACAATGAGTGACATAATAAATGACCTTGACTTGAATCACCAGCATAAATCAAACTGACATGAAAGGAATGGGAGTTGTAAACCTTAAAATAATGTCAAATTTCTTATCAGCTTTACACGGACTCCCTGGCAGTTATCCTGTGAGCGACAAATATTTATGAGGATGCCCCCGATGTGAGGGGAGGTGAAGCACATTCAAGATCATTCCTGTAGTTGTCAAAACAAGAGGATTGTTCATGTGACACTTAACAAATGAGATTTTTGCTAGCTAAATAAAAATACCTTTTCTAAACATGCTCGAGTCGGGTGCCTGACTGTCTGCCAGTCTTTTAAATGGATGTGTTGAGAAAGACAGCCTCGCTGAAAACTTTCTTGTCACAAGAGTGAGCCGCTGCCTGGGACTGGGTGATAAAATTCTACCATTTCTGCAAGTCGAAAGGAAGCTCCCAGGGATGAAACCATTCTAGCGTTCGCTTGTGATTATGCAATATAACCAGAGTACATTGTGTAAACATGTTTACTTCTTCAATTAAGTACCAGAAAGAAAAATAGAAGCCTTCAAAGACGTGTCAGCAAGGGTCAAAACGATGGAATGCAAACCACAGCAAGCGTTTCGAGGCGAAACTCCTCCCGGGTTGCTAGATGCAGAGTGATCTATGGGAAACCGCCAGCTTCTTCATTTCAACCACAGCACTCACCTCTCCAGGATAAGTCCACGTCATCTGCACTCTGGTGTTCCAGGCTGCGGTGACGGTGCAGTTAATTGCCAGGCTGTCTCCTTTCAGCAACTTGACGAGACGCGGGGTGCTTAACTGAACATCGAAAATTGTGTTGGCTGCATGTGATGAGGAGAAAGAAAAGTGAATGTGTCACCAGAGCAGAGTGCTTAATGAAAAGACGGGGGGGGGTGGAGAATGCTACTTACTTTCTCGGTGCGTTAGGTACTTTGTGCTGTACTTGTGTCCACCAATGGTTGTCTCGCAGCTCAGGAGCCCTATGAATTTGTAGGTTGCCTTAGGTATTCTGAAGCCTTTCATGCTGTCCCAGATTATTGTCTTGCCATCAGGAATTAGGGTTTCGCGTGGAATCTGGAAGTGTCAAACATGCGTCATAAAAACAACTCATCCTCATGCCACTCTCTAATCAAAGCAGCCTAATAAAAAGGAATGGGAAGAAACACCCTAAAAAATGCCAATCAAATTAGAAAGGATGACATTTAATTATGCAGATTTTTCAAGTCACATTTTCATCACAAAATAGAGGAAAAATCTGGGTGAAGAATGTGGATGTTTTATTTGTTTCCAAGATTTCATTATTTATAACAGGATGTAATTTATGACACAATAGATTGACACTATCATTAGCCTCAGCACTTGGGCTGCTATTCTGTTGGCTCCTGGTTGGCAGCTAAAGTGCTCATCTTGGCAAACATTTGCAATTAAGTATCCTGGGTTTACCACTGAGACACAAATACATGTTTTTCAATGGAGGTGACAAATGGACTTAATTTGCCATCATTCTGTGGCTTTAACAAATACCTGCCAGGATTCAATCTGATGCTTCTCATGTTTATGTTGTCTAAAGAACTGGACTGATTTAAAAAACAAAAAAAAGTTAAGGACACGAATGCTTGTTCCAAAGCTGACAGGTCACAGAGTACATGTCACTAAGTCATTACATACGACATGAAGTGAAAATTTTAAAGCCACGAATCCTCCTTCCTTGGGCATTTTCATTTACAACTACTGATCATGCTGAATGACAAAAGCGATAATGACTAGAGATTTTGAAAGGATGCCTTGAAACACTAAGTACGTCACATTTCCACAGAAAAAGTATTCAGTTCATTTTAAAAATCTAGCATCTGTAAGTCCCTTGGAAGCTGAGGGCCCAACAAGTAATTGGTATAAAGCTATCTGGTGTTCTTAAACTTGGGACCTGAAATCTAATACAGACTAAAACGTTGCCATGTGGGATCCAGTGTTCACTTTGTCAGAAGTACAAATTACATTTTACATTAGGAGCCTTTGAGTTTTAAGCCCCATTTCCATCAGGTATCAAGAAAGCCCTGAAAAGGCAAAGCATGACATAGGCATTGAAGCTCAGAGAAGACCTTTTTTTCACATCACAGTTTTGTCGTTATGCCATATCAATGGAATAAATGCCACCGTTTGGACAACAAAGAGATCAGCCATGAGTACAAAGCCTGGATGTAACTTTGCTTTTATAAAGCCTGCTTTTATGGTAAAATAACAGATTTTTAAGGATGGCACGTAGCAGAGTTTGAGTGAATTAATGCCCTAAGCAAAGACCTGTGGGACAACTAAGCACCTTGCAGCCCATCAGCTCTCACTACGGCCCCTTCGTCTCCTTCGCCTTTATTTGAGCAGAGGGTTTGTGTGCTGGCCAGCCCTCTCCTTCCTATGGCCAAAGCCAGCACGGGTGGCTGCCAGAGGCTGGGGGAACTGTGGCTGCCCAGCACCTTCCTGCACGGTACAGCTGCGCTCCAAAACCCGGCATCCTCGACACTGTATGCTCAGCGCATGCCTAAAGCTACCCTTGAGATCACCTCCACTCATCTCCTGCCATTTCCTCCAACAGAAATGCATGATGAATCAAATGAACAATAATTACAGAGCAAAAAATGCTGTGGTAGAATTCCTTATCTTTACAACAACTGATAAGACGCTATAATAAGCATGCAAATCACAGGGGAAGCGTGTGTTACACACACACACAAGTAAAGCCCATTACATTACAGCCTGCTGGCTACCATTCAACAATATCTTGGACTCTAAGAGCTCTCTTGCCATTCCTGTTCTAAACAAAACAAATATTCAAGCTTTGGTTTAACTAGTTCTAGCACTAGTTGTGCTTTCAAGGGCTGGATTTATCCTCTTGCTGCGCTGGTGGAAACCAAACTGCTTCTGAGCATATTCCTCTACATGTTTTCATATATACCACGAAGAAAGAATCAAGTCGGAGCCTCAGAGCCTCCCTAGATAGACATTTCCCAGGGAATGCATTCCCTTCACATTAATTGGTCAACTGATGGATTACGGAATTTGTCTTAGCCTTACTCCAGGAATGGGAAAGTAACCAAAAGGCCCAGGAAGCGTCTGGGTCTTGGAAATAAAGTGCTCATAAATAGGATCCTGTTTTTGCAACACTTAATGTTGTGAGTTGTCTGTATAGCCAACAGGCTCACCTGCCCCGGAGGCAAGTCCTTGCCTGCACAGTTTACTCACCTGATACCCCTCAAAACCAGCTACAGCTACATCTTTGAGTGTAAATTTTTGCAGCTTTGAGACTAAGAAGTCACATGCAGTCACACAGGAAAGCGTAACTCGACACTTTTAAGTTACTGTAAGGAAAACTTTAGAAAACTGAAGTCTATGACTAGCAAAAGACCACTGTGACACAGCTGCTCTGTGGCTAAGTCTTTTGGGAGGAGGTGGGGGAAAAAAGATACTGCAACAAGTCCCTTTCAGAGGGTAGGAGTACCAGGCTTTTGTCTCAGAAGACAACAAGGGTGGTGGCTGGGTGCTCACCAGCTCTTCACAGCTCTACGCTCTCTCCTTACTTGCTTCAGTTTCTCACCCAGCTCTCCTCCGCGCCATTCTCCTCCGCTAACCCCACCGGTTCAGATGACCTGTTGCCTGTTCTCAGAGAAGCAAGGTTGCTTTGCTCTGCCCTAAACCAGCTTCCAGGCCACCACCTAGAGACACGGCATCGTCGCCATGATGATGACTGCATGCACGGTACAGGACGGAGAATCCCAGAATCACACGATAATTTAGGTTGGAAGGGACCTCTAGATGTCCATCCCTGGTCCATCCCCCATGCAGAGCAGAGCCAGTGTAGTTCAGGGCCTTGTAAAAAAACTCGGGAAATTGGTCATCACTGAGAGAAGTAGCAAACCTGTGAAGAAACGCAGTGCTGGAACAGTGAGATTTCCACTGAAGCAGCAGAGGATAAATCCAGCTAAAATAATAGGTTACAGATGGGTACCAGCAAATAGGCAGAAGCATTCAAAGATTCCGTTTGCGGTGATGGCTGCAGTAAACACTGAATTTATTGTCTACATACTTATCTGCATGAACCACATTGCTGTGGCTCCCAGTGCTGTCTTGGCCTTTTACCTTCTTTGTACTTCGTTTCAAACTAGACTTCAGTTTCTTTTGGTATAGGCTCTGCCTCCTTCTTTGCTCAGCACCAACCACTGAACCTTTTTGGTACCTGGTGGCATTAACACAGTACTACCACAAGGTTTTGGGCACATACGTATGGTCAAGGGTACACAGTCAAGCTGTGGTTCCCCACATCTCCAAAGGCAGATTGTGTTGGAAAGACCCAGCTGAAAGTATAGTAAAAATGTACGTTAGACTTTTGAATGTTTGTCTTTTCTTTCATGTTTCCCCTTCCATCAGTTTGGGAAGGATGAAGTGACATTATTAAGAATTCAGACTGTCCACAGACGTGACTCTCAACATCCTTGGGTTTTTTTCCTCTTTTTATTCCTTATGCTGAAGCTTGTTTACCTCTATTCCCACCAATGTCATTGTTGACTTTATGACAGAGAATCCAAAAGGAGAATAAACAGAGAGATCAAACCATTGTACCAAAAGGTGATGCTTTCTCTATTTAGCAAGGTAAAAGTAAATGAAGAGGCAAGAGAAGTGCAGACCTTAGTTGCAATAAGGTTTATTTTAGTGATCTTGAATGACGCTTCCAGAATCATATTGATAGGAATGATAGATTCAGAGGCTCTCAATATCTGTCAGTTAAGCATTAGATCAAAACTATCAATTGATTCTACAGGTCTTCATATGATGAGGAGGAGAAGGAGCCAACAGCTGTTTCAGATACAGGTTATAACAGGACCTGAAGGCTGAATTTGAAATAGGAATGAAAAGCTCCATCCCCATTTCCCAATCCCTGTTTTATTAGCTTCATGATTTTTAAGACTCCTCCTATGTTGTATATGATTGCTATGCTATAGAATACAATTTGCACAGATGTTCAGCCTGGAAGTTAAAAGCAACACAGTATCTCAAAAGGGTTGACTAAGGTAAAGATGCAGTTTTAGTAAAAAAATAATTTGTACTGATGAAGATGGATAATAAACCTTTCCCACATTGGTCCATTAAAACTAAGAACTAGCACTGCACAGGAACAAAATGCTGAAGGCAGTGCTCATGCATCTGTAACAAGTCCTTCCAGAAGAGAGAGATTACCAAAAAGTATTTCATCTTTTTACTTCCTGGCAATAGAGAATGCAGAACCTAATGACTCTAATGCTGGGGTTTTCTTTCCAGCTCCAGAGATTCCATTATGGGGACACTGACTTCTTCCTTTGTCGCTGAATGGAAAACAGAATAGCTTTTGCCAACTCTCCAGAAGTAGTACGCCTGCAGCTGTGAAATGCATTTAACACATCTCTTAATTGCTATGTGAGCAAAAACTTGCTGGAATCTTCATATATGAGTGCACAGATGATAATAAAGTAAGATATGATGTAATGCATTGTAGCTTACATGCTTCAGGAAATTCTGCGATTAATAAGGGAACACATTTATTTTTCCTGGAATGCAAAACATGTAAGCAACCAATCCTTTCTTTCAAACTTGGCTCCACCTCCTCTTTCTTCTTCCCAGAGTATTACATCTGGTTTTGATGGTGTAAAGATGTGACTTACGCCACAACCTCAAGCTAAAGGCAAGCTGATATGAAAGAAGAGAGTAGATACGCCTCAATCTCCTCCAAATAAGGAGAAAACAATTATTTTCATATTTTTCAATAAGAGAGAAACCTGGCAGGAATTTTCTCAGTTAGGTATTTAGTATGCTGAGATTTCAGGTGCAACACTCCAGTGTCCAAATAAATTCCCGCTTTACAACATCCAACCTATGGAAAGCCAAGCCGCAATTACTTGTGATTCTATAGCCACAGAATCTTGTGCATCATCCACCCCAGTGCACTTCTTGCAGAAGTGCGTG
>JANZLQ010000027.1:4471689-4497632 GCA_026212715.1 Elanus axillaris | reverse complement strand
CCGCAATTACTTGTGATTCTATAGCCACAGAATCTTGTGCATCATCCACCCCAGTGCACTTCTTGCAGAAGTGCGTGCACGTGTGTGTGTGTATACACACACGTATGGTAACATCCTAGCTCAGATTACTTTCTTTTCTCTGCATTTTGCTTCCTTTTATGTGATTTAATCAGTGGAAAGCAAGAGGCAAAATCAGTATCTATGTTAGCAAAGTAGCACTGGATAGAATTTGTAAACCTCCAGGGCAAGTTAAAACACAGGATCAAATCTGTGGCTTGTGTACAAGTCTATAGTCAAAGAGGAATCAAAGACGTATTGATCTAGATAAGCATCTTACAGTGGTACGATTTGGCAATTGCATCTTATTCTATAAAAAGACAAATTTCTTCTCCTTGTAACAATGATGAACATTTATGCCGCTACGTACAGAACTCCCTTTATTTAGAAACAAAACACCACTGGCACTTCCACCTAATTTTTAAGCCAAAGAAAGGAACTTCAAAAAATAGAAGCACCGTTCCCTGTCTTGATACCAGCTACTTCACTACGTACATATAGGTCAGTTACCCGTCCACGTAACTCTCAAGGCACCTAGGAAAGAAATGGCTTCCCAAACCCATGAAAAACGTCTGGTTTTTCTAATACTGGCCACGCTGTCTCAAACTCTGCAGGTTTCCCTACAAAGAGAAGCCATCCCTTGTCTGATAAGCGCACTCATATGTAAAAGGAAGCAGCCAAGTGGCTGGTGGGAGTGAGGTAGGGCGAGGGCTTGCAGAGATCCTTGTGCAGCCCCAGCAAATCTCCGGGGACCGCACTTACCGGCCGTTCCAGGGGACAGAAGAGGAAAGGAGAGGAAGGGCAGGGGAAGAGGTGGGAGGAAATCTCTTCTCCTAACAAGAAATTCCTTCCTGGGCTGAAGAAACCTTTGTCAGTGAAGATTTAATAAAATGGTATGAAAAGTTTAATTTTCTTCAGAAAATTCTCAGCCAGTGTAAGAGATTTGATGAAGCCCTTCTGTGAGATTTGAGATGAAGCCTCCAGGGTTGAAATATCTCTAAACACACTGACACCCAGAAACCTTGTTTAAGAAATACTAAATTGTCGAAATATTTCAAAATAATTACAATAGTTGTATACAACCAGACAAAAGAAGCATCATCCACAATAGCACTTTCAGAGCACGCTTGGATTGAGGTACCTTTTTTAAAGTAACATCAATGTTTGGTGCTGTGACTCTGCATGGAACGATCATTTCTCTCCCCACAGTCATGTGTATTATTTTAGGTATATCACTGTGCATCTCCACAAATGGATTGCCTGTATCTGCAAGCGAAGAAAAAGGGAAAGGTTAATATCTGAAATCTTAAGACAGCGTGTGGAAATTGTAACGGTGCACACAGCCTTGAAAGAACAGACTAACCCTGTCCGTAACGAAAACTAGACAAAGTCCTCCAATCAATCTTCTGTTTACTTTTATCTAAACAAGTTCAGCAAAATATTATTATGTATTTGAAAATATATTTATCACTCAATATCAGTAGCAGTACTTTGGTATCTCCTTTAAAATCCAGGACAGTCGAAGTACATTTTTCCCATTACAGCATCATCTCTATTGCTGAGATATATGCTTTTTATTTCAGGGCATTTCTATTTTATTATCACCAGGAGAAGTAATTACATGGGAAGTGAGCTGAACTTCACTTATCAGGAAACCACTATACAGGACATGTTCCTGTTCTCTGCGAGGAAATTGATGGGGAAAACTCACGTTGACTTCACCAGGAGAAAGAATCTACTGTGATTATCCAGCCATATTTTCAACTCTGAGAATAGGGACTAACGAGAGTTAATTATTCTCCTCCTTCCCACTGTCACAATACCTATATGTCTCTTTTTTAAGTGACAAGGTAAATGAAAATGCCAGGAAAACATTAATTCCTTTCGACTCAATAACTAAAGCTTGGCAGAGTAATTTACCGTCCCTTGAACAATCCCCATAACAAAGGGCATTGTCATAAATAGTTTGCGCTGGGAACAGGGAACATTGCTGCTGCTATTGTTTGGGCCACTTAACAAAGAGGGGCTGAAGCCACAGGCTCTGGCTCCAAATCTTCTTTGCAGGTGTTCAGATCTGAAGGTTCGGTTTGACTCACATCGCAGATAGACTACCTCAAAATTCACATGAGGTTTGGGTTTTAACTCTTAAAGAAGTGGAACATTCAGAGCTTAATTCTGTCCTTATCTACAGCTCCAGTGTGTTTTCAGGCAAATCCTATTATTTTCCATCAGTCAAAAACCTTACAAAAACCAATGGAAATCTTTCTTGGATAAGAAATGAGTAAAGCTAGCAAGAGCTGACCCTTTATAAAACCGCAAGTCGTAATACTTTGTTCAAGTGTTCTGGTCCCAGATTTCTGCATGTTGACCTATGTTCACCCAAGTAGTTCTTCGAATACATTACTTTTGTTTCTCTTTAAAAAGTATGATCTGCACTGCCCAGTGTCATAAAGCTGCTGCGCCCTTAGGATCTCCTTTTCTTATTGTATGCAATAATATTCTTGTTTGAGATGATATCAAACAGGAAGAGAAGCAAAGTCTACTCTAATTTATACTGGGGAGAATCCTAAGGTAGAGGATCTCAAGTGTACCCCAGGATACAGAAAAAGTTTTCCTAATGAGGTTTAATGAAACTGTTATGCAAACTTTCTGAAATGAAAGCCACAATGCTTTATTTAATAATAGGTGTTAAACGTCCACTGAAATCGCAAAAGGAACTTATGAGTAATAGGGGATGCGTATGTAATAAAAAATACCCTAAGGACTTGTTAGGTTGACATTTCCTCTGCTGTGCGATTCAAGGAAAGACCAAGACTGAACCTGTTTGTAGCATGGTGAAAAGAACCTTTTTTGTTTCAGGGGCTGCAGCCACAGAAGAGGTCACCTGCCCCTTAACATCACCAGACAAATGGATTTACTACTCCCCAAAGACTCGTTTGTCTTTGTCACAAAATTAAGAGCTCCTGCCCAAAACCAGCAAGCTTTGCAAAGTAGTTTCCTGTATCATAATCTCCAGATCGTTACAAGCGTGAGGAAGAGCTGTTCTGGGGACTACCGGTGCTGTCTGCAGACACAGTGTCACCACTGACTGATGCCAATATTGAGGCAGTGGGGGCTGTGCGGCTCAGACGTCGCAGAATTCCTGCCCATCCGAAGGCAGGGACAGGAAACAAGCACAAAACACCACGCTTGTCTCTCTTTTCCCCCTCCTTCTTCAATGGAAATGTACATTCGAGCCTGGAGAAGTCAATGAAGTGCTCTGTAGAAGTCAACTAAACGCCCTGGCTGCTCTCAGTAGGCTTTACCGCTCAGTCGCAGCCTTTCTTGGTACAATCCCTGCAGTGGTACGCCAAGGCGTCTCCGTGCCCCTGTTATTCGCGTGCAGAGCTCCCATTGACATCACCGGGGACTTCCGCCATGGGCCGGAGGGCAATTGATGGCCCCAAGTGCTCCAAATGTCTTCCTGCTTTTGATTAAAAGAAATACGCATCGTGTTTCCTAGCACAGTTTTGTTTTCATAATGAGTGTGGAGGCTTTTCCTGATTCCCTTTGATTTTATTCTCTTTCCGTCTTAATGGCCATAAGGGGATACTCTCGGTGCCTCAAGACCAGAATCTGGGGCAGACTCTACCAGCCCGGATCAGGCAAAGCCGAACCCGCAGCAGAACCAGGGCAGGTTATGCCGCCTTGGCAGGGGATGCCAACAATGCCGAAACCTTCTCTCCCCCAAATAACAGCACTCTTGCTTCTTTTTTCCCCTCTTTCCCTCCCATCATAGTCCTAGGTATTGCCAGTGGCTCCTGCTACATTTCCTCCCAGTTCCTTCCTGAGGGGAGGTAAATGCCATCCTTCCCTGAACAGCTGGCTGGCAGTACATTTGGGATGACCTAACCTCCTGCCAGCGGTCTTCTGGGCCAGCTTCACTCACTTTTATGTTCAGAAACCTCTAGACATAAAAGGAACATCGTGGATTGACCCATCTTGAAGACCACATCCAAGTTACACATTCAGCTCCATCAGGATTTGGAACGGAAGATCTAAGAGGGTTGACCTATTTAAAAAAAACAACTTCTGGTTGGTTGGTTGGTTTTGCTTTTTTTTTTTTTCTTGCTTCAGAGCTGCTTGCAAGGGCAGCAAAATGAAAGATGGTCAGCCAGAATATTTGCATATGCTAAAGGTTACTTTAAAAGTCAGTTTAGTGTATTTTTAAATTGTGCCTGGAATTAATGACTGTGCTGGTTTGACTGTGTTCCTTACAATATCTCTCAGTTACAATCAATGTGAAACCACAAAGAGCATTCATGAAATCACAAAATCCATGAAGGTCACTTGCTATATTGTTAAAGAACATAAATAGCAGCTTTTTATTAAGCTGGTTGGCAGCCAGATACAAACTTGATAGGAGGCTTAACACAAGCAATATTATGTCTGGTATCAGTAACCTGTCTAGACTATTTATGGGCTTTGCACAAACAACTAAATTAGCCAACACCGAAATGCCAAATTCAGAAAAGGTGGAGAGGTTCTTTATTTCTACAAGCTTCAGCTACTGTTCTCGGGTTTGTTTTGTTTTTAATAATCTGAGCTATGTGAGTCAGAGTACTTACACATACATTTGCAAGAAGAAAAGCCTCTGCAGGAAAATCTGAGCTCCTTGAAATCTCTGAAAGTTTGTCTTCTGAAGTTCTTCCAAAATACCTACTTACACTTGGCTCATCATTAAGATTTTTTTCAGGCTAAAAGAGCCAACACAGTTTCCTCACATTCACATAACACCCTTTTCCCTCATGCACGTGAAGAGGACCAAAGTCTTCACTGAAGTACAGACATGCAAATTTCATTAAAGCTCATAGGCAAATTGCCAAATTCCCCTTTCCATTGTAGAGATTCACCCTAACTAACTTTATTTATCCCAGCTAAAATAGTAGGGCTGTTCAGAAATAATCTGAGGAGAACCTTGCACACCAAGAGTGGCTCTCATCCCGCTTACACATCTAAAATATAGACATTTCTCACTGAGCTACATGGCCAAACTGTTAGTATTGTCACCAGGGAGTAAAGGGAGAATTCTACCATGGGACTCATCCGACCTGTTTTAGACATCTGGTTTACAATGAGATTAATCATGCCTTAGGAAACACACCTATTCAACCTGCTTACATATAGGCGTCTATGTTCCTTTTAAAAAATCCCATTTTGTATGTCTGGAAGCACTCCACCTATCTGCAAGAAGGGCTTTTCCACTCTTGCCTCTTAGCCTGTAAAATCATACTCTTCAAATTCAAATGATTTCTAAACTTTGAAGGAAGGCTTGAGATATAAATGAATGATCACAGAAGTTCAGGGAAAAAAGAAAAAGAAAAAGGAGTGGAATACTTTGTATCTGGAGCACATTCAGACACAAAGCATTGCTAGCATAATTATACGGTGATTTTTAGGCGGGTTTGTTTGTTTTCCTTTGGGGCTAGTTATACGACGCTATCATCAATGTAGGTCCATAAAACACATAAAAACCACAGTTAAAACTCTTAAGGAAAAACTTTCTTACCCACATTAGCCTGGAAATCCACCCTAGAGCAACAACTATGTCCAGAAAGCAATGTCTAGAAATGCTACTGGGCATTAGGAACACATTTTCGGATGTATCCCTCCCTCAGGATGGTTCATCTTGGAAATGTACTTCTCTTTCAGTAGGAGCTAAAAACTTTGGTGAGGAAGAAGGACCTCGGAGGGCTGGGTGCATGGCCCTTGATGCTGCCAAGGCATCCGCACACGCTCTGCTCAACACCGTGTACTATGATGTGAAGTCCATATACAGGCAATAACGAAAGCGTGGCAGTTATAGGTGATTGACCTCAGCAAGTCCTAGAGGGCTCTGTTTTGTAACAGGAACCTCATTAGACACTAAAAATGTGTCCGCATACTTGATACAGCTGTAGCATAGTTTAATTTCAACTAGTTTTCTTTTCATAACAGGAGCACTATCATATTTTTTGACTCTGACAGTGTAAGCCAAAACCGTGCTGCTCATACGCTAAAACTGTGCCGAAAGCAAAGACAGAAAAAAGACACGGGGGAGGAAGAGCTTCCCAGGCCTCAGCAGGTTCTTCTGTCAGTACATTATTTCTGAAGAAGAAAAAGTAAAAGAAGAAGAAAATCTCCCTTTCTGTTGGCTTTCAGGGTGTTTTTGTCTTACTGCCTTTTTCACCTGTTGAATTATTTTGATTTTGACGCTTCTGATCTTAAGAGACCCTTTAGGGGAACTCTTTTGATACCTTTCCTGTTCTGCAACACAGTACCTTTAGGGTTACAGGAGTCAATCCATTCAAGCTAAATCTTAACTCCCTGTCAGTTCTGGGGCTGGATCCAGCTATCTGTCAACAAGTGGACCTCCCAAGGAGATGCCAGACGGTCAGCACTTGCAGAACACAACTCTAGAGTTCGAAAAGGCACTCAAAACGCCAGCTGTTTTCGCTCTTCAAAGACTTAAATTTTGAACCACTCGCTAATGCTAAAGCCCTTCATTTTGGACTGTCCAACCTGAGACACATCTCGAGCCAAATATCCAAAGCTAGTGGACACGTTTGACATTCCAGCCGTTGGTGAGTACAAGTACTCTCAGGACCTGTACCTCTCATTACCCAGCTCTGATTTGTGTCACCTGACTTAAATCATCTCAAAGCAAGACATCTATTGTAAGCTTGTTCTCCAGACGCCTTGTAAAGTCCGTGATGAGAAATACGTACCAGAAGGTCCTTTCTTCCCTCTGTTAAGCACAGAAAGAGAACAGACAACTCACTCAGCCTAAAGGTCTGATTTTAAAATGGAGTATTTTGAACGGTGCTTGACTGAAGTACCAGTATATGTCTCATTTTGCAAGGAAAAGTATGTGGTCAGAAGGCGTGTGCAGCAGGATTGTGAGGAGAGGGAGAACATGCACTAAGAGGTGAGCTAATACCCTAGTACAACTTCACTTAGAGAAGAATTCTCTGTTGCGGCAGAATTAAGATATTACTCTTGCGTATTAATAGCTGAACGCTGTCTTCATCACAGGAAGCAGCAACACTTCAGCTTGAATCAAAGTTTGTTTAAATTCTTGCAAAAATCTAACCTTGATATATCAATGTAATTGAACCTACATGCTTTTCCTCTGTCACACCATGGGAACAATTGAACAAAGGCAAGAGATGATGAGAGAATGAAGAGAACTGCGCATTTCTGAAGAAAGCAAATGAGCTCCAGCAAGTAGAAAAGAGTGCCTTGGAGATACCAGGCAGGCAGGAATAAAAGCCTTTAGCACTGTCCCCAGGGAAATCTACAGAGGTTTCAAAAGAGCCTGCTGATAATTTGGTGTTTCCTGAATGTCTTTTTTCCATAATTATCTCTTTTCAAGCAGAAAATTCCCCATGCCTCACTGCAACGTATGCAGTGAGTGTTCATTACAAATCTTTCCATTTTACTATCGCCAAACGCTGCAGTTGTGTAACAAAGCAAAGATCTGAGCCGTTTGGGGTCCAAGACAGTGGAGAAACTGGCAAAGAGGCTTTGCTTCATTTCAGATTTTTTCCCATGCCTTGTGGTGGAAGTCAGGCCATCAGTTTTCTCAGAGCAAAGTCCAAGGCTCTTGAGAGAACGCATTTCCCTCGCTTGATGTCTCAGTTCCTGAGCTGTGTGTGGTCAAGAGTTGCTCAGCACACGCTGCCCACTCACTCCCCCGTGCGAGTCAGTAGTGACCTCTCCAGCTGAAAGAAGAGTGGTGTCAGGACTAGCTCCTGCCAGAGAAGCCACCAGCCAGCCCATTCTCCATCACCCAAACGCGGGGCTTCTTCAGAGACGCTCCAAGTCATCCTGGGGCACTGGGACTTGCGTTCTCCTTCTCATCAGCTTGCGTCTTGCTTTTGTCTATAGAAGCTCATCTTCTGCCGTAGCACATACTCTTTACTGAACCGAAGGACTTACTGGGTTTATTGTTGTTGGGTTTTGGTTTTTTTTTAAATCCAGTTCATATTCAGTATCACTCTAATTACGGAAATGAATAACATTTTTAAAACAATAAGTGATGACTTCCTGTACAAACAATATCAACTTTCCTGATTCGGATTCTGTGTTTGTAAATAGCAACTATTTGTTCTCATCTGCAGCATGCTAAGACATGGGAAACAGGCACCTCGGTGATCCACATGGAGCTAATATGGGAAATGGACTGACACAACGTCCTGCCACAGGAAACAATACAAAACTAGGAGGGACCCAAATTTTACAAATGTTTATAGCCTAAGCACCCACAAATTCATTTAAAATAAAACTAAAGTCAAGAAAGGTATTGTCACTCTCATCTCACCTCCACTTGAGCCAGATAATTGAATTTCATGCATGTTGACAGGAACAATGACTTCTAGTAAGAGATTCCTTAAGTATTTCCTTTCCAAATGCTAACACTACACTGATCAGAAAGGGTGAGTTTGGGTACTCGGTATCTTGTTTCTTTTCAGTCTACTCAACAATTCTTCCTGAAACTGTAAATTTTTGGAGGACTAATATACCTTCTCCCCACCTTAGGGCAGAGTGACACTTTCAAAAGGCATTAAATAAGCAGTTACCTTGCAGCCTTCCTTGTTATCAGAGGTTCGCCCTAACACCCCTATGTGCTTACTAGGACACAATCAATACTTAAGTGTTAAGAAATTGGTTTTCAAGCCAAAGGCTTGTCAAATGCAGAAAATTAAGATGCCAAAGAGGTCTACGCTTAATACAGGTTTGTCCCTTAAACATTTTACTGGGTTTTTGGCAACTAAGGTAGGAGGAGAAACGTAATCTAATCCTATACTCAACAGTGACGTCAACATTTAATGACTGAATGGCCTTGAAAAATCAACAAAACTAAGACACCCAAGCGGTCTTACTTAACTGATTGGGGCAGGAGGGGGGGCTGTCCAAAAAAAACCTATTTCTCCAATGACATGTTTCTCTTCCATCACCATGCAAATTAGGCGGATAATCTTGGTTCACATACATCTAATTGAGGATCTCTTTCAGATGCAAGCAAGCTACGTACAATTCGGGAAACAGTCAAGAGTTAGAAAGACTCATTGTGTCTTCCATTTGTAAAAATTCAGGATCCAGAAAAATTAACACTTCAAACAGGAAAGGGATCAAGAGAACATAAAGGAATCTCTTATATCGTAAAGTGGGTTTAGCAGAGAGGTTTTCGGTCAGAGACACAACCATCCTTGTTCTTCTCACTTGGTGCATGGAGAGGATTGTGGGCAGATCTCAGATAGAGGTGACATCCAAGGTGGGAGGCTGAAGAAGGTCCCGTGATGGGAAACTTGCAAAAGTCATCCAAGAAAGGTGTGAGTTTTCCTAGGCAGCAGGAAACGTTGGTCACTAAATGAATAACCTACTTTGGTTATGCTTCCATGGATGCATCTGTAGTTGGATATCAAGGGAATTATATGGAAATAGTTGGCTGAGAAAAACACTCTGTGGTATATTTCAGATGAAGAAAAGCAGAATGAACAGCATGAATTATTCAATAATTCTCAATAAAGCAACACACAATAATGGGGGGAGCTATCTTCTTTCCTATCACTGTAGTGAGAGGTCCACTTCAATCTGCACCAGTCCCACTCTTTGTGTCACAAAATGAAAACAAAGGCTAATTCACTCTGATGTGAACTCGTTAGAAGCAGCAGACACGTAATTTGGAAAACTTCCAGTTGCACATGCTCTGTAATATGGGCTTTCAAATCTGTGAATCCTGATATCTTGCAGTAATCTATTAATTTTATTCTGTAAAAATCAAGAAAAACTAAAATATAAAATTAAATTAAATCTCTAACGTGTTGATAATTTTTTCTTTTATTATTGTGTCTATGGAATTCAACTGTTCTGAGAAGTGTCTGATTAATATCCTGGAAGAAAACAGGATCAGAAAGCAATTTCTGTTAGAGCCTAACTGACCTAATTCCAGCATTTCCCGTACATTACACCATACTTGTTTGCTGAACACAGTTCTGTGTTTAGTTTGATTCCATTTATTCTAGATTTGTACAATCTGTGTAATGTGGACTACAGAGCACATTTTGGGATGTGACTTCATATGCAAATAGTAATTTCCTACAGCATGAGACAATTCAGTGATCTGGATAGACAGCTTTGGCATCCTTCAGCTGCCTAGAAATCTAGAATCTTACACAGGTGGATGTTGTACCAGTTACATGATCTTCATCAGTCATCATCTGATTCTGTAAGGTATGATTTCTCTGATACCCATTTCACAGATTCACTTTTAGTCTACTTCCACGTGGAGTTCTATTTACTCTAGTAAACTGGTTGGATTGGGTCTTTTTCATTCTTCATTTTTCTTCCCAACAGATAAAACTCTAGCATTTGTATTTGCAAGCTCTGAGAAAGCAGATTTTATACATCAATTGGTAAATTATCATGACATCTTGCAAGGCTGAAAATATCATTCAAAACCCTGAACTGCCTTACTTGTCCATTTTGCTGTATTGAAGTGCAAGTACCAAGAAGTGTTAAAAAACGTAATCTTACCGTTAATAAATACATAGACTGTAGATTCCTTCTTCTTTTTTGCTGGACTTGTTGGGTATTTGCAGCTATAGTTTCCAGTGTCACTTGCTTGAGTTTTGCTCAAGGTCAGACTGCTGCAGGACTGCTTCCCATTCCTTCCACAGGCATATTTAATGACTTTCAGCCTTTTGCTATCCTTACTTAGAGTTTCAGGCAAGGACCATGAATGAACCATTTCCCCCCTGCAAACACAGATAAGGAAGCAGAAACAATTATGTTGGGCTGCAATTATATAGCTCCAGTTCCCAAGCTTTCTTTTTATTATATCAGGCTATTTCTGGGGTTCTCTTTTATCTTGTTTTCCAAAAACAACAACAGAAACAACAAAGAACTATTAAACAATTGCCATTGAAGTTCACTCCCCACCTTTCCCCACAACATAAGGTTTCATTTTTTTCTAATTTCAGTTACAGAAAAAGAAAGTGTCAGGTGTATGAACTCCCAGCCAAATTATCAGAATCCAACTCAGCTGGTTACCTGCAGGTGAGATTTAAAGTCTGGCCTGCTTGAACAACGTGCTGTGTGCCATTTATACTCAGCTCAGGAACTTTTAATTTTGATCCTGAACCGCGTCCTAGAAAAACAAAGAAAAAGAAAAAAAAAATAATTAACAACGACGAATCAGCCTGTTCCCAGTCCACTCACTCTTGTACTGGGAGGGGAAAGCAAAGAAAATGGGTTGCCCCCCGCCCCACACATACCCTCTTCCTCTGAGCAAAATCCTGCTGTCCTGACTCAGGACTCGCATAATCTTCCACGAGAATTACTCAGGAAAGAAAGTAGACAGCAAGCTATGCAAGTTTCGGTCAAACCCTTTGCTCTCAAATTGTTCACTGAGCGTTCCGTGAAGAAAGTTCAGGACCTTGCGGCGACACGTCTAACCAAGGAAGCATGCCCTCCAGCACCACTGGCTGCATTTCCTTAGGAAACACCACCATGGCAGCCCCTTCAATGGGAAGGGCAAAAGTCAGCCTCTTCCATGGCAAGAGCCACGTATTGACCTCTAAGACACCGAACTCTCACTCACACAACTTGCTGCAAAGCTGGAACTGCTCTGGAAGGAGTGAAAGGCGATTAAGGATCTTCCCTTCCTGACTGGAGGTCACAGCGCTGTTACCTACGGTCCCTCACTAGCTGCAGGCTTCCTTCCAGTGAAGTGATGTCAAAAGGTAACGAGACAGCTCTACAATAAATTTTGAGAAGAAGATCAAGGCACCTCCAGACCAGATTTGCTGCTTATTGAGAAGGCAAGTGTGCCAGCATGGCCCCAGTCATGGCCAGACCATTCTGGTATGGGTGAAACCCAGGGTATCAGTATAACACGAGGTGGCTTAGGACACTTGAAAACATCCAGGCAGGCTTCTCACAGGCCATGCGAAGGCAATTTTTAGGAATTCCATGAAAAAAATCCATGGTCAGAAGGCTAGAGGAACACCAGCCCTTCCCCCTCATCAAGACGGCGAATGCTCCAAAGGCAAAATGTTTTTCATCTTTGCCCCGTAATAGCTGTGGCCGCAAAAGCTTTCATGCCAAGCAGGAAGAAACGCATGCCTTAGAGGAGAAACAGTCTTCGATCCGTCCCATTGCCCTCACGCTGACAAAGAAGTGTTCCAGAAGCTAGGAACATAACAAGAAAATATTTTGAAACAATTAAAGTTGTAAAGCAGTTTAAGTCTAAATCTGGACCTGAGTGCAATGTGTGAAGATTTCAGTGTTGTGAGAGAGGAGCAGAGTAGCTCAGAACACTTTACTCCAAGAGAAAGTTATTTGTCAACATACGAGAGAAGCAGCATCATGTAAACAAGGGTAATGCAGATTTTCCACTAGAACTCAGTCAAATACAGTTTCAGTTTAGTTATTTTAAGTCCTTCCAAGAAGTCCTTGCCACAGCCAGCTATGAACAGCTGTATGCACCAAACATAGTAGAAATACGTGAACCTTATTCGGCTGCTATGGATCACCCACTGGAGAAGCCTCCCTCTTTTGTTGACTATAGAAGGAACTTCTGGGCACCAACTCCGGCTGAGATTGGCAACTAAATTTCAGCTGTATAAACCCTCCAAAGTCAATGGCTGCTCCAAATTCACCAGCTTTTACCTAGCAGCAGATGTAGCCTCAGATTAGAGGCTGAATATCAAAACGTTGTCCTGTGATGTGGACCTGAACTCCTTGGTTCCTTAGTCTGTGAAAGGCCTAGAAGCCAAGTCTCCACTTACGGAATGAGATGCCAGAAGGACAAGGATTTTGTACAAAAGGTAAAGAGGCACTGCCCTCACCTGCTGTTTTATGAGGTTTGGGGGGGGGTTTTTTGAAAAGCCAGCTCTGCTCCATTTGTATTTCCTACTGACTCCCTGTGACATGGGTGGAGACAAGAGATCTAAATCACCATCTGGGACTACCTAGCACAATCCATGAAAAGAAGCAAATAGCTGATTAGGTCTGCAAAACTGTTTGCCAGAGGTCTTCAGAGACCTGTTCTCTTCTTTAGCAATACAGGAAATGTACACTGTAGGGGTTAACTAACTTTTAACTCACCTTTGGCATCTAGGTTAGTTACATTTAGCTGCATTTTTCTTTTTAGCCCTGTATATCTTATTTAAGTTGTGGCTCCAATAGTTTTCCTGTATATACTATCATCCATTCCTATTCAAAACAAGATTTAAAGGGTACACTTAAACACAGACCTAAACTAAATTAGAGCTCACTTGAACACACTTCAAGCAAGGGCATAAGAAGTTTTCAGAATAAAGAGGTCCTCTGAACTACACCACAAATATTACTAGAAATTTGAATGGTGATACCATACAAATACACAGACTTCCTCTGCGATTTGTCTAGACGATCATACTTCTAACGAGAAACGAATATATGCTGCCAGCTGTTAAGAAGGGAGAAAAAAGGTGCAGGAAATCTTTGAAGAAGCAATTTGTTATGTGATATATTGCAAACACAAATTTTTTTCACCCACCATTTATGGATCTTATCTCTGAAACACTGGCTCTCCCAAAGAGTGCACATGCTTTTAAGGGATAGTCTCCCATAGATGCTTACAGTCTCTGAGTCTACTCTTTCGGCATTCTGAAATAATGTCCCTGCGGCTAAACACTGCGAAATTGAGGTAGGACTTTACAAGAGCTTTGGCAGCTTCTTGAAGAGCAACACAGGCACTTTGGTTGAGAGGGTTTGTCAATGTCCTCCAACTAAACAATCTGACAGTTTCATGAAACTACCATGTTCCTGCATTTCATTCCTATTCCTCTTGTCATCCCAGAATTAGAGGCTCAGGTGCCCTCCCAAGAAGGCAGCATTTCTATCCAGCTTCATGAAACTTCTTCCTTACTTCAGGGGGAAACCTGGCCTCAAGCCTCCCTGAACTGTTCCTTATTTCAGGCTCTAGAAAAGCTGAAAGCACGCAACGATGTTTACAAACAGTTCAATATGTAGGAAAAAAACATCAGTAATGGTCTGCCAGAGGAACCCATCGGGATCAAAGCCCAGCTGTTAAGAGTTGCAACACTCAACCCAGTTGCTAGAGAACAACACGTAGGTTGCTTCCAGCATAAAACTGATGGAAAGGTGGAAAATCCATGTGAGCGACAGGCACTGAGAGCAAGGCAGGAGAGCAAGTGCCCGCTCATGACTGGGGTGCTGAGGGTTTGGCTTTGCTCGGCACCGGCACCGGCCCCGGAGCAGCGCCAGCCACGCAGCACCGTGCCCTCACCTGAGCCGTGCTGAGACCAGGAGACCAGCCCTGGGAACGTGGGCTGCTGCTGTTTTCAAAGGCTGCCAGAGGTGAAGGGCAAGAAACCATTATAAATGTTACAAACTTTTCTTTCGACAACTCTACAGTGATATAAGCAAAGACCTCCACATGAAAATCTCAAGATCCATCTTAAATTAAGCTTAGAAACCAAGACAGCCTGGAAGCCTGTCTGTCAGAAGGTCTGCCTCTGAGTTATTAAGATCAAATGAAAAAAAAACCAACCCAGATCTTTTCATCCCATCCTGCAGGCAAAAAAAGGAAGCCAGATATACTGGATACATATTCAAGCTTTTGCCCTTTTACACGTATTACGTGCATCTAAAAAACACCACAGTATTTGCAGATATTGTGGGTGGGATCTTAAGGAGTGCTTCGTGTTTGTCTAACTTTGCTCCCGTTGATAAAAGCCAGAGTTTCACAATTGACTTCAAGTACATTTTAGACACTTAACTCCAGTAGTTAATCATATTAATATTCACGACCTAACATCAATGTATTTGGCATGACGTATCAGATTTGTTATATATTTGTTTGGTTTGGTTTTCACTGACAAAAAGCTGAAGTAAAAGCCCCTATTTCAAGCCAATATTGTTGCTTTTACAAGCATGCACGACAACGCTTTTACCAGCAAGATGCTAAGTCTTGAAGAAAAATAGCTTTATTTGACATCCTATCTATTCATGGGTCATTAGCTTCCTTACATTTTTAAATGCTTCAAAATTGATGCAGAGTACAAATGCAATAGAGTTTGACATGTTTACCAGGAAAGAAAAAGGAAGGAGAATAGCGGGGAAATTCCTACTGTCAATATTTAGAAGCGGATTATGCCTTCTATGTACCTTCTCTGGGCATTTTACTTGACACTGTCTTTTCTGAAGGGTCATGGCTCAACAGGACACGTTCACTTATCATTGTGCCTGTCACTAAGCGACCATCAGCAGCCTACCCTCACACTGACCTACATCGGGGGGTGCAGCTTCTTTTCATGTGACAACAAGAGAACTAATTAATCCTGATAACTGAGGAATCTCCTCCCATAGGGAAAGGGGTGATTTTGGGGGGCATATTCTATTTGTTTCGGAAGGCTTATTAGGTACATGTGGAAGTCAGTCAATAGGGTTGCTTAATTAATGAGCAAGCATTAAAAGTTAGCCATACTGTCTAAAATAAGGGAAGGACAATTTTTAATTTTTTTTTTGAAGAAAGCAGAGGGTATAATCTGTAATTTACAAGGGAACAAAAGAATAGACTTTCTTCAGTTATTTTCTGCCTTGCAAAAAAAGGTGATCCTCTTCCTGAATGAAGTAAACAAAAATTTGAATTATCTGTTATTCAAAACCACTGACGACAATTAATTAAGGGAAAAAAGATATGAATAAATTAACATGCATACATTTTTCCAATATGATGTGTGAGTTCAGTTCTACAGACAAATGAGTAACCATGCACACACGATCGGCCTTCCACAAGATTTCAGCTAAATCTTGATTCCTCTTAAAAGTACAGATCTGCTGAACTCAAAATCAGGACCAGGTTCTGGATTATTATCCCCATTCTGACTTTTCCAGCTTTTACTTTTAAATTTCCTTTCATTCATAGTCAATTTGTGCTACTTTTGACTAAAGAAAGTAAACCCAAAAGCTAGCTTTAAGACTTCCGTACAATATTAGAAATTTCCTTGAAGTTAACAGGCTTGGTGGCTTTTTACTTTTAACATCTTTTTCATAATTTGAGGCTGAGTGACTGTCTTTCAACCACTCCAGTTATCCTGAACATGTAGACTAATCTGTTTTTCACCTGCACAATGAGAGGTTAAGGAGAATGATCAGTTTATCTTTGCAACTTCAGTGTATACAAGGAATCTGACCTTCTGGGTTTAAAGTGCCATCTGTGGGCAATAAAGTTATCCATCATGAAGTAATTGTTTCAGTCATTGTTAGATTTGCACATGGTTTAAGGCTTGTTAAACATAACCGACCTTTTGCAGTTTTTACCATCAAATATCATTTCCTCCTGAGTCAAACACATTCAGCAAAAATGTATTTTGTAGAGGACACTCCTGCACTGGAAAGAGAGTGCATGTGATTTCTTAATAGGTTCTTCACCTCTCTCTGCTCCTTAAAACGTGGGTCATTCAGTTCAAATGCAGCCCAGGACTTTACTCTTGCTTATAAGCACTTCCTTATGAGTCATCCCATGGAAGGGAATGGGAATACCCACATGCATGCAACCAAGGAGCAATTGCAGAACCCAGACGAAATACTTGGGAGCGTGGTAATACCCAGTGGGTTGACCTTCAGTGCATCTCCAGTGAAAATGAGCTGGCTCTGATCTGCACCACTGCCTTAGCCAGAACATGGCCACCAGCTAACCTCAGACGGGATATACAGCTTTACTCCATTTTGTAAGGAAACCTGGGATATCAGTAGTTTTCTTTATTTCAGAGCTCTTCCTGACAAGCGATTGTATTACCATCTCTTCTAAAGGTACTTGAGGCCACTCTGTAAGTAAATATAACTTTTTTTTTGGCCAAACAGTTGTACCTATTTATAATAATTCCAATTACATCATTACGCCAAATTACTCCGTGTAAAAAAAGAAAAAAAAAAAAAAGAGAGAGCAAAAAGGAACTCTTGTGGTCAACTCTGAAGGGCCATTTAAAGTTTTGATTTACATCTGACCATAAGGACTAATGTTGACCAACAAGTCCTCCTACTTTTATCAACACTGAGATTCTCATCAGCGTCCGTACTTGCATTTATAAGACAGGAAAGCTTTTAGGCAGAGTTATCTCAAAATGTGGGTGGCGATTGGAAAAAAATATTTTTTTTCCCCTGCTCGAAGTGTGAATGTCTGGCCTGGCCCAGGAGGGATCGTCCTGGATAACAAAACTGTCTGCTTCTGTGACTGCTGGGGGCTGGGGAGAACCGCTACTGGGAGAAGACACTCTTGTGTCTCCCCGGCAGCGAGAGCCCCCACCTCATCTATGTCCCCTGGGTTTCCAGTGCTCAGGCACAGGCAAAGCAGGCAACGCGGTCTGGTTCCTGCACCTAGAGGTAAAAGCACCATCTCTGTTGCCTGTGCTTAGAAACAGCCCCCAGGAAAGACCTACAGTGCCAAACCATGAGCCACCCTGAGATTCAAAGCAGTATCTCCAGGTCTTCCACGTGCCACCTAGGTCACCATTCTAAAGGGGACCTCACGGTCCTTCATACATCTAATTTCACACCACTTCTCTGAAGCAAATCCAAGCGTCATGCCTGAAGCCTGCAGAAAAGAAGCCAGGAACAGCTTATCTGTGAGAGAACAAGGAGGTATGCCGTTGTCCCACGCCGACTTTGACAGTTGTCCAGAGGCACAAGCTCATGATCTGAAGCAGCAAAATGTAACCGCTATTTCTGCCGAAGCAGAACTTTGCAGGGCAATTAAGGGCCACGGGGACTTGCGAGAGTTAACAGACATAGGTCCTAGGACTGCAAGGTTGCTTTGTCCCTGTTTCCTGCTGGATCTTGTGCGAAGAGAGGCACCGCGTGTGCCGATACCCGGCTGGCAACCAGAAACACGCTCAGGGCAGAAGAAGAGAAGAAGCAGCTCAAGCTGTCTCACTCCTCAACGGCTCTATCGCTCACACCTGCCTCTGTTGTGACCGAAAGGTGCTCTCGTTCGCTTTCAAGACCGAGAAACTTGTCGGAAGCTATTACAAAGTACCCGTCGATGCATAAAAATCATCAATTCATTGGTTTGTCCCTTTCAGGTCCAGAAGGGACATACTGATTATCCAGTCGGATGTTCTACAGCACACGCCAAGTGGTTTCTGGATCAAATGCTTAAGTCTGATTAATTTCAACTGTAATTTAAGAATTTGAAGTGCCATTAAGACATAACAGCCAGCCAAGAAAATGGATAGGTTAGTGGATGAGAAAGCTGGGCTGTTGTATTTATGACACAGCATCGTAATAGAGTCTGACCAGCATAAGGTTTATCACAGTAGATTAGAGGAGTCCTAGGCAGGCCTTGACCCTGGCTCCGTGCCCTGGGACTAAAAATCCGTCAGCAGGGCAAATTGGTGGGCTACTGACCCAGAAAGGCCTTCACAGGCCCAGAAAGATGTGTACGTCGATTATCTGAGCAAGTGTGTCCCTTCCCTCTCAGTTCTGGATCGCAGAGCAAGCGATAAGAGTTTATTTACTATCTGTATGTATTTGCTGTCCCTAGATGTGAATACATACTGATATAAGAATAGATGCCATAGAGGCAAAGCAAAACACCCCGCAGCTAAAAACAGAGCAAGTACAATTCTGATAGCACTTCATTAACACCCCTGAGCAGTACACGCTAGCGTGCCAATATGGTCAATAGCTGTAAAAGTAAACAAATATGTATTTCCCCAATAACTGCCAAACGTTTTGCCAGTATTTGCCCTAGCTAAGTCAGGCTGTTCTTACAGAAGCCTGTGACAAAGCCATTTTCTTAAAGAGCAGAGGATTTTGTTCATTTAAAAATTTAGATGTAGAAATCTAGCAAGCTGAAATCACAGTTGGTTATTTGAAATAAATCTGGCTCCAGTTGCTACCAATAGAAATTACTACCATTTCCCATCATACCTGGGCAGCCAAGGCCATGCAGTTCGGTGCGTTGTGCCCACACAACACCTGCTTGAAGGCACTTGCATCACCAGCTCATCAGAAGATTGTGTCCTGTCTGCCCTAAACTCACCGGGTGACTTCTGGGCACGAGCACGGGCACTTTACGTAATGCCAGTTAAAATAAATTTCACAATTTCACATTCAGAGAACCTGAGAGGAAAAAAAAATCTGAAGTTTTCTCTTTTACCCATCCAGTTTTAATAACTCTACAAGCTTAGCATCTGAAATGAGCACCTTTGCCACTATCTAGCCTGGCGAAGGTGCTCATTTTATTAGCTATATAGGGAGAAAGCAATTACAGAGAAGTAAAACCAGCCACAATCACAACCTTTTTTATTTCCCGTTGAGCATATGGACTTGAAAAAGGGAATTCAAGTGTACAGCCTAACGCATCCGTTATGAACCCTCATGGGATCATCACTTTGGTAAACCACACCAAGGGGGCAAAACGTACATATATATGGTGTGCGTTGAGAAATACCACAGCTGTGTCCACCTTAGTCTGGTCTTCACTCCAACAGAGTGAATGCCCAGCTTAAAAGAAAACAGGTCTGCTGAGGCTGCTCTCAGCAAGAACCGGTGACAGCAGAATTAGGCTGTAGCAATACTTTCACAGCCACATTGGGCACAGGTCCGTGTGGCTCACGGACCCCTCCACCTTGACATGGCTGTCCTGGCCCCTCCAGGGAGATCCTGCTCAGGCCATTGCAGGTGAGAAGTGGTCGTGACTCCATCAGCTGCCCATCCAAAAGGGATGCCGTGTGATCGGCCGCTGGCATTCATCCAGGAGTATGGTTTCGTGCCTCCACACACACTTAAGCCTGTGCTGCTTACAGGAGTGTAGGTAGCCCTACCTGTATTACACCTGTGAGCCATCAGATCTACTCTATCCCTTACCCACATGTGTCAGCAACTGCTGCGCCTCTGCTCTAATTCCACCACGACAGATCCCTGCGCATAGTCATCAGTTCAATATTTTTCGAGGAAGGTTTATCCCATTAACTAGTGTAGTAGGAAGGAATTGATATGGTATAAAGACAAAGCAAATACATCAGAAACAGGCACAAAAAATAATTTAGAAGTCCCATATAGAGTAAGGGGTACATTTTCTTGACCAAATTAAATTTCTTGACCAACTTGATACTTAAGATTTGTTACAGATTCCCTGGCAGGACAAATTCAGCAATATAATAGGATTGAATTGGAAGACTATTTCATATAGACAGACAGACTGCCTACCTGCCCGTAACCTGCCAACTCAGCCAGCTACACAGGCCTGTCACATTCATCTGGGCCTACATTATTCAGTAAGCTGTGCACACAGAAATAAATTAGGAACTATATAAAAGAAAATGTAAAGCAAATTCGCAGTATTTCCACTTTGCTGAAGGCTGCCGATCCTATTTCCGATGCTCCTGTAAAGCATTTGTCTGGCTAAACTTTCCTGTAATGCTGCAAAATGAAAAAAAATCCCAAATACTAAAGAAAGTCGGGAACTGACTTTCCATCCACCCTACTCAAACCTGTGAAAGAAAGCTACAAGCAAACACCTTGGGTTCAAAACAAGAGAAAATAACTAATGCAACACGACAATTTAAACTAGAGAGGTGAGAAGAACCAGAACAGTCTGCATGGAGGACTCCCCTGCAGTGGCTCAAGAGGCTAAATCCATTCCACAGCTAAATGACATCTAAACCACAAAGTCTAAGGTAGGTGCAAGTGCAGAAAGCTTCTGGCAAGCTTGCCCATGGCTCAGTTTACATTGGGAAATTATAATCGTTAATACTTATAAAATAGATTGGGATGAACGTTAATTACAGCACTGCATGAAACAAAGAAAGGTGGGGGTCCACCCCGAAAGCTACCAGCACAACAGATGAAGAAAATTCTCTGTATTATACAATATAGTGCAATTTAATCCCACTATGTTATATCCATTTGCCATAAACACAGACAACACCTAACTTTTGGCAGACGCTAATTTTGGTTTCCTTGACCCTCAATCCCACGGTTTCTCAGTAAATAATAGTGGATTTTAGATCATACTACAAAAAAATTTCCTCTCTGGAGAATTTTATCAGATAACTGCTTCCTGCAAGGTTCCTTGAACCTCCCCTGAAGATCAGATGTTGGACACTGCCGGAGACATGACACGCAGCTAAATAGAGCCCTTGTCTGATCCAGGACGGCAACTCTCACGCTTCTGTTAACGTTAGTCCACGGTGATCCTGATGAGAGGTTTCTCCACAGAGGAACGACAATGGGAACAAAAGGGGCAAATTCCTTCGCTCCGTGGCAGGGAAGAATCCCACAGGAAGGACGCTTAAGCAAACTATGTGGAATTGTGAAATGCCTCTCATGAAACGCCCTCACACTCATCCCTCGCCGCTCCCCACGCTCTAAGCAGGGGGTCCTGTTCCCAGAGCACGGGCTTCCGGAGGGAACTTCCGAGGAGCGGAGACATCTGCTCATGGGTCCCCGGCTCTGTGAGGGCAACCGTGCCCTGCCCGCTCCAGCCCTGCTTCTGGGCACGGTGCGGAAATAATGTCCCTGCATTGCCACGGCATCTTCACCCCAATGAAGTGCTAGGAACAGCTTCCTTCTAACCGCTTCCCCATCCTTCAGCTGCTCTAACGGCAAAGAGCACCTTGTTCCGAGGCCATAGCTTCCCCGAAAAGAGGGAATACGACTTAAAAGGGATCGCATTTCGGAGTGCTTATTGCCACGTATCAGTGAATGTTGGAAGAGCAGCCCCACCATCTAGAAAAGTCATGCGAACGGAAATCAGCATCAACCACATCACATTTAGCACAACCACGCTGGGTTGTGCTCTAGCTAAATACGTTACAGGGGTGACTTAACACTGTGGATACGGAAAAATTGATTTTGGTAATGAAAATCAACTGGGATTTGATGGAAAAACAACAGAGGTAGTAAAATCAGGTCATTGTAAACGCGAACCTTTTGCTTCTCCATTAACACAAGCCAAACAGAAGCCTGGGAAAGATGATGAATAAATCGGTTAACTATTTCACAAACATCTATAATGGTCTTGAATAATACAGATGCATCATAGGCAAAATCATCCTCCTCTTCATCTTTAGTACAGCACATTTCCACCCAGCGTGCCAAAAAAAAACAACAAACCAAAACCAAATACCAGACATGACTTATTGCAGAAGAAACAGCCATCCACACTCCCAATCCAAGTTTCTCCATACATCTCAATGGCTCAAGACTTAAGTTTCAGGCAAAAGTACCTCTGAAACGTATAGTTTCAAATCTCTTCCCCCGCACCCTTGTGTTTCTCAATCTGCTATGGTTTCGCTTAGTTCCAGCATGAATTCATTCTGCCAGTCACAAAAGGCACGACACTGTGCCACGCTTGGCTTTGGAGAGAGCCCTAATGTCTGTATTTTCACTTTTCAAACTGCTGCTTGCAGCAACTCTTTCTCTTTTAACCACCAGGATTTATGCAGTGCTGACCTCCAACCGTGGGGGAACGAAACTGAACTTCTGCATCTTGATAGGAGAAAACTGTGTGGGCACCTTCCTGGCAATCCCTGGACAATTTTAGGATGAGCAGTTCCCACATGGGGGATTAAGAAGTCAGGCCATTCCCAGCTGGGAATTCTTGGGAAAGGTTGTTTCTCCGTTGCAGGAATATGTGTAGTAAGGGTGCACAAGAGCAGAGAGAGAAGAGCCTGGTGCTGTCCACGGGTGGAATTCTTACTCAAATATACACCGAAACATTTCCCCACATTCTTACAAATATTGACGGGGGGAAAAAAAAGAGACTGCTGGGGGAAAGTGAGATCTGAAGATACAGCATGTCTGGGGAGGGAAAAGCTTGCTTCTTGCATGTCTCATACCAACAGGAGAGGCTCAACTCCAAGAGCAGAAGTGACTGTGGTCGGGCATCCTACGCTTCATGGCAAAGCTACTCTTGCAGCAGTCTCAGTTTCCATTCCCTCTGGGGCTGCAGCAGGAAGTCCCAGCCCATTACTTTGGGGGATTCAAAGGAACAATTTTGCTGATAAAGCCCCACCACAGCCCCGCTGGACACAGACCTCTGAAATGCCAAACCTTAACATTCATCTGCTGAGCTTCTTCCTTTCCCAATCTCAGTCGGACACGAAAACTAGCGAGTTGATAAACACTGTGCTTGAAGTTTCCAAACCACATTAAAGTGTAAGGACTCAGCAACCGTCCTGAAAATCTGGACAATTTGCTTTTGTCCTACACACCCACACAGTGTGAAGGGCTACTGGTTTCAGTCTTTGAAGCATCTGACAAAAAAAAGGCTCAGTTTGTTTGTTATCGTTCACGTGTAAAAATAAAAACCCCAAACTCACCACCACCCAAAATATCCTCAAAGCTCCCCAATGGCAAATTTTTAGGGGTTTAAATGTATCAGGTGCTTCTGGATATGAAGATCTTTACGAGGGCACAGGCCCTGCTTTCCTCCAGCTTGAACCATAGATCTAGAAGACGCTAAGCTAGCCCCATAGAATTGCTCCAGATTTGCACCAGCTATAGGAGAATGAAATCTAGCTTTGTGCAGAGGATACGAGCAAAACACCTGTCTGGTGTAACATCAGTAACTGATCTAAGTGGTTTTCTTTAGCAATACCAGAAAGTTTGATACTTAAACCCCATGTACCCATTTTCTAAAAACATGTGTTATACAGCAGGGTCTAACTCTTCTGCCTTACCTGAACGTAGTCTGGAATTTTGAAGGGAGCCCAGTTTCCATGAAAATCCAGAAGAAGTGGGAAACCCAGTTTTTCTGGACTCCATGAAGATCTCCAGTCCTAATCCCAAATTAGACCACTGTAGCTGTGCGTCTGCGCAGCTGTTTCAGTGAGTACTCAAATCAAATTGAGACCTTAATGTATGACCTTCCGTCTGAATAGCACTTTCGGAGAAGTCAGGTGAGTTATTGCAAGAAATTAACCTCAGTGCTGATTAGATTTGACCTGGAATTTCTTCCTTCATTTTTTCCAGCTGACCATGAAATTGAAAAGTCCATCATTCGCTGGGGATTTTGATGATCTAGTTCCAACTGGAATAACTGAGATCTGTGTAGCACTGTTCACAGATAAGATTGTAATGGAGTCTATTTACCTTCTAGCCGCTAATTGTGAGGTATTGCTTCTGGGTGGAAAACTGGAAATACAGCCAAATCATCAGCTCATGTTTCTGGAAATGCGGCCACGTAATCCTCGATCCAGGCTGCAGAATCTGATCTTTTCGGGGTTTAAACCCAGTCTTTCACATTCCCTAACGCTACCAATTAAAATTATTCTCATACAAAGTCTAGGACTGGGAGATTGAACATAATACAGCATCAACATTTTGCATATTGACCATTATATGTACAGTCTTCAGCATAAATGTACGCAATACAATTTGTGGAATAAATATACACCGGCTATAAGGGAAACATATGGGAGCACTATGCAAAAAACCAGACGAAAGTATTGTTCTTTCCCATGATAGCCAAAATACGCGCATGCACAGAAATAGAAGAAAGCCAAAGTGCCCAACACTCACATGTCAGAGAAACATGATTTTCTTCATTTTTCAAACGGGGACTCTCACAGCTTGTAGCTTGCATGTTGCTTTGGGGAGATTTAAATTATTAAATAGACATATATAAGCTAAAAGTTCTCCTTCTGTTGCTTCCTGACGAAGCTCTCTCCAGTAACTCCTGAACCGCTGACTGTTTCTCTGAATCCCCTCTAGTACCTGTCACTGAATGGAAGCTCAGCAGACACCCGCAGAGACTAAATTACAAGAGTGGACCGTACGGCGGTGATGAATCTTGTTTCACCAAGAACACTTGAAACGGGAAGTGCTGGACAGCCTGAGTAAGAGTTTTAGGTAAATAGGGAGTGAAGGGGGGTGAAATGGGAAGAAAAGCACGGAGAGCTGCATGGTACAAAACATCCCACCGCTTCACCAATAACTTTGAAACTCCCCATGCAAATGCAGGTATGGAGAGTTCTACCACTGACCCAGAAGAAGCACGATCAACCTGTCTGGGTTGTCCAATCGAAGCTGTGCAAGGATGATTTTCTTTCCAAAAAAAAAAAAAAAAAAAAAAAACACCACCAGAAAATGGAACAAAAGCAAAGATTCTGAGGAAGTCTAAATTCTCTTGTACGTTTAAGGGGGGATATGAATTCCCAGTAGAACGGTTGTAAAGGCACTCAGCCCAACTCCAGAGAAGCATCTTCCCAGTGCCGACCCCGGGATGTACATTCCCGGCACCCGGAGCTCCAGGTTTTCCTCTAAACAAGCCCCGTTTTTCCCGCTGGAATCGGTCTGGGGTGCACATGTCCCTGACAGTCCCTGCCACGGGAAGGTGAACCAGGCTCTCTTACAGCCCCTGGCTGACGGAGTCCACCTTCTCTCTCCCCGGGCAGTTGGGTTTGCCATGATTCGCACAATGGGAAACCTTTCCAACAGGAAAGAGGAAGCCGGTTCCCCAGCATAGCTGGTCACTGCAGGAGCCCATGTGGGAGCGGGACGCCGAAGTTCAAGCTCAAGCTGTGAAGGAAGCCTGGCAAGGATTTCAACCCACATTTCCTCTATCCAGTCCCATGCCCGTGCCTATTTCAGCCTGGGCATACGAACCTCTTTGGCAGAGACAAATAATGTGGGGAAATTAGCGCTTTCCTGGGGAAAAGAAAGGGGAAAACAAAAAAACAAAACCAACCCAAAACCCACCTATATGTCTACACCAAAGTTGATGAATCAGCACTTCCCGAGCAGGAAAACGCCTCGTCGGAGCGGCCCCGCCAGCTCTCGCTGCCCCCGCCCGGCAGCGCCCGGGCACCGCGGCGGGGCCGCCCCCGCGGACCGACCCGCCGCTG
>JANZLQ010000027.1:4427634-4455346 GCA_026212715.1 Elanus axillaris | reverse complement strand
AAATTTCTTTACTGAGAGGGTTGTCAGGCATTGGAACAGGCTGCCCAGGGAAGTGGTGGAGTCACCGTCCCTGGAGGGATTCAAAAAGGGCGTAGACAGGGCACTTCAGAACATGGTCTAGTGGGCATGGCTGATGGTGGGACTCGATGATCTTGAAGGTTTTTTCCGACCTAAATGACTCTATGATTCTATGATTATGCTGTGTTGCCAGCACAATCAAGATTCTCTCGCAATGCCCATTCTGTACCCATCTATGCTTTTTCTCTCACTGAAGCCAGCAACAATTCAAACCAGAAGTGATAAGTGACTGATACTGATTTCTACTGTTGCTAAAATCTAAATCGGACACAATTTCTACTTCCTTACAAAAAACCTCACATAAACCCTTGATGAAGTTCCTTGTTCCAGTGGCATACCATAACACCTAAGATATTCCCAAATGTATTGGGATGGTGGCTGCCTAAATGCCATCTTTACACCTATAAAATTAATGAGGACCACCTTCTGTTTTCTTTTTTCCGTTTAGCACTCTGTTTCAGAGTTTGTCAATCTTTTGTTAATGCAAAGAATACCTAGTCTTTTAGATGAAAAGAAAATGGAAGGACAGTTGCTAGTAGGGTTGTTACAGAGCTTTTCACTTAATTCAGTGAAAAGTTGGCTAAACTGCTTTTATGTTTATTTTCCCTGATTCATTTGGCTTGCCTGCCTGAGTGGAGAATGTGTGTGTCTGTGTGTTCTTCTGGCTGAGATATGGAAATTAAAATTATTCTGTGGTTTACTGTTTCCAGGATAAAAATTAACCCACAGGCACTAGCTTGAGGAATTGTGGTTGAAGAACTGATCTTCCTTTTTGAAATTCAGTCTGTGCTTCCCTTATTTGTCAGCAGTTGTTTCCTTTATTCTTCTTTGGATAATACTGTAGATGGCTTGTCCGCCTCTGAACAGAGTATAGCACACCCTCAGATGCCACAGTCACTGTGGTCACCTTTCTTTGTCATTGTGTTTACAACTTCCTTTTATTTCAGAGAACAGAGACTTAATGATATTTCCTCATCGCGACCATCAGGACCTCTAAGTGTTTCCCCATAAGTTAATCCTCACCTGCACCTTTCTAGTTTAATTTTTTTTTTTTTTTGGCATCTTTCACTTCTATTGTGCTGGGAAATGTGACCGTGTCTAGTGCAGTGTTTCATTTTCGGTTGGCACTCAAAGAGTGCTTTGCCTATAGTGTCTCTCTGTTGGTTTGGGGTTTTTTTATTGTTTCCAAGGGCTCATCTTGTTTGGTCTGAATTTGCAAGTCAGAAGGCTGCTGATCTGAAAGACCATTTCACTTTCCTCTCCTTCACAAGTGACCACAGCTTCTTTGATGACATTTTCCATATATTTATTCTCTCCTCCTGTTAGTCCTGTTAGAGCTTTGGTTTTTATTTATTAGAGACTTTTAACTGCTTCTTTATCTAGAAGGGGTATTGCTTCCTTTCATTTGTTCTCCTTCTTTAACACTGTTCTTATTTATCTAGACTTCAGTTACACTTGCTGGAAATCAGGAATGGTTGTTGAAGGTTCAAAGCTATTAGTGTCAGCTGAAAGGGACCTGACATCTTCCCACCATTTTTTGAAAGAAATAGAATAACAAGAAAATTAAATTACCTGTCCATACAATTAAAAAAAAATAATCTGTCATAAACCAAAAATAGAGCCCGTGCCATCTGGCTCAAGTATCATAACCACACATTTACCATTTCTTCAATCTGTCTTTCTAGTTGCTGCAATTACAGAAGAAAAATGTCCAGGTCATAAATCACTTCACCCTTTTAAATCTTAATGTTTTAAATATTTAAGCCTTTTAAAATGTTTTAATAGCTTTATAGAGTAGTTCCGCAAAGCTATGCCGCAGTCACTGCTCCAGAACACAGTAATACATCATTCAATGCTTTTCTACTAGGTGTTTCCAGCTACTAATTAAAAAAGAAAACATGAAGTGTGTTGACAGACAGCAGTGGCCCTGGGCACAAAGACATAAAAACAATAGTAACGTGATTGCTAGAGAAATGGAAGTGGTCATTAACTAATCACAGGGAAAGAAAGATAAGATTAGCACCAGCAGCAAAGAACATGAGAGAAACTAATGCTGTAGAAGCAGGAAAGATTTAAAAAATAGTCCCACAAAAGTCAACTGATTTGGTGATTTGCTATTTTCCTATCCAAACCCCAGAATTTCTTTAAGCCCACAGAAGTTAATAACACACCCCTGAGCACTGTGAGCAGAACTCGCAGAACATGTTTTGCCAAGAAAGGACAAGAGAAGATTTAGAAAAATTATCAAAATGTATACAAACACGGTTTATTTAAATTTCTGCTTACCTGCAAGCATTTATCTTCTTTTTTTTTTTTGAACAAAAGCTATTTACCCCTTTCCACCTGAGAAAAACTGCAGACAGCCACAGACCCACGTTGCCGTTGAATCACCTTCCCTCACCTAGCCTGACTTTCTTATTCAACATGGTTTTATTCAACTGGCCAGAATTAAAGCCGTTCTTGAAACACAAAACACAACTCCTGTGCCTTATAATTAAAACAAGTTATGGCAAGCCCAGATTTCAGTAAATATAGAAACTGATAACAAACAATTACGAACTCACTCACCCCTCCTGTTCTGCTGGCAGCTTATGTCAACTGAAGGGCACACATTATATGCTCTTGCCACCTAACTGACTGACATTTGTATTAGTTTCTTGGGTTTTTTTGTTTATCGGGCTTATCTCACCTCCTTTTATTGCAATGAATCAAAGGTTGACCATAGTAATGGATGACTGATGAATTTTCCTCTGGGCCCATGGACTTCAGCGGAGGAGCTGGGAGAATCGCCGCAGAGCGCGAGACTCGGCCGTATGGAGAAGAAAACAGTCATTGCATGATGGGCTTCTGTATCCTTGCAGGATCTTGGCAGTGACCAAGCTGTTGTACGTCAAATGCTTATTCAGGAAAGAAACAAGTGCAGTAAAACTTGCTGTCAAATACAAGTAACGTTAGAGCAATGGATCTGAAAACACCTTTTCAGGGACATCAATGTCATTATGAAGCTTCATGTGCTTCAAAAGTGAAGAAGACGGGAAGCAGGCTGGATTCAAATTGTGATGGGGCGTCTTTTGCACAAGAGAGAGAAAACATCACTAACGCAGTGATAATGGTCAGTAGCACGATCATACCTGGACCATGAGAAAAGGGAGATCCCAAATCCAAACCTCCTGGACACTGAGAATGCAGAGGAAGGTGTCACCTTGCTACACAGCATTAATGTGGCGAAGGAATGGATGTGCCCATCACAGCCGCAATTTCCACCAGTGAAGTAGTGGTGTCGGACACTCCTAATTCTAAGTGCCCAACTAGAAGTATATTCAGAGGATCTGATTTTCAGAAAGCAGCAGGGTTTGAAATTCAAGACTTTCGGAGACTGTCATGTAAGCTGCCCAGAGAATTGGGCAACAAAATAATCTCTGACAATCAGTAAATGTAGTAGTTACTTCATCACTTCTTGGGGAGCAGTGTCGAGGAAGCCAGAGATGACAGTAATGTCAGGAGATAAAACTGCAATAGTGGGAAAGACTGTAAACCACAGAGACACTGGTGACTGCAGGGAAACTGTTAAACTAATGAGGAAGGAACTTGAGGAGAAGTGTAAAAACTCATCCATCCCAGCCCACGCAGTAACTGTAGAATTGCCCATCCCATTCCTGCTACTACAAGCAGTAATTTCTTCATCTTAGACTTTCAGACCACTAACCAAATAAATCAAAACCAAATAACATAAGAATGAAAATGGAGTGCACAAGTTTATTGAGGGACTCTAGAGGGGTTTATTTCCCCCCACACTGCCCATAGCCTCACCGCACTCAGCCACCGACCCCGCAGTCTCCAGCCCTGTCCCATGCCACTAGGAGATATGCTCCTTGCACGACATTTCTCTAACCCTTCTGAAACCCTTTTTTCATTTTGTTTTTTTTTTTTTTTTTTCCTTTACCGCTGATATAAAGGGAGAGCAGAAACATTTCCATCAGATGCAAAAAGTATGTTTGTGAGAGGAAAATGGGAAAAATATTCTTAAAGAGTTGCGGTATCTCCTGCTGACCATTTTTGCTGTCAGATTGACTGTATTATTTACTATTCCGTATGACTTCACTCCCTACTCCACTTTGCTCTAGGTAATGTAACTTACTGTTCAAGGTCTATCTGCCTATGACAATTTTGCCTTTCTGTATGCTCTGTAATATATGTAAAATTGCGTAGCATCTCTGTGAACACTTTGGGAAACTTTTAGCAAGCCTCTCTTTGCATTTCTTTTTCCATTGAAACCCATCCAGCCAAAGCCTTCCAGAGCAGCAGTGCAATAGGTCGGTAGCAATATACCACTATTTGGAACACAAGTTTACCATTGAAATGTTTTGTCTTTTCTGAACAGAAAGGGAAGGCACAATCTACTTGGCAGCCTGACTGAGGGATTAATACAGAGCACGTATTACTTTTTCTGCTTGTGTACCCTGCAGGTCTTGTCACAAAGACTTACAAGAGTGACACAGGTCAAAAAGTTCGTACGGGGGTTCTTGTCTTAGCGTGAAAACCCATTTCCTTAATTCTAAAGGTGCTAAGAATTGACATTGTTAAATGAAGTTAATGGAAGGTACAAATGTTCTGCCTCCTTTGGAATAACAGGACACAGTTACCCACTGGTTTTAGATATCTATGGTTGAAGCAATTTTAAACAGTATATCTTGCAGGGTCAGAACGCAAAGAAGGTAAGCCAAAAGGAAGTGGCAGCTGAAGTAAGTGGTAGGATATAGCCTCAGAATAAAAGGGATCAGCACAGCGTATTTTTAGATGCTTGGGAATGGGGCCCAAAAAGAATAAAACTGTGCAATCAAGGACACTGCTTCCCCTTCCAATCACACACACACTCTCTATATTGTATCTAATCACTCACAGTTATGGAGTCATTTCCTTAGGAGTTCTAAGGGAATCACGTTTGGATTCCAAAATGTGTAAGCAATGCATTAATTTGATACTATAGAAACTTGCATCAGAAGTCCTTGACCAAAATATTCAGCACTAGGAATGTGGTATCATTCTTCCAGTCGCTTCACAGTTTTCCACCTGGTACATATTTCAAGGACGCATATTAGCTCAGAAAATGAAGAGAATAGATATTAAATTGGCCCTAAACTGATAATGAATCCTTGCATGACTTCATGGTCACATTAAGGAATATATTTCAAGACAAATAAAAGGAATCTTGACTAATTTTATTGTTTCTGAGAAAAGCCCTGTAGAAGGAAGAGTGGGTGGCTGAATAAGAACCCATAAAACATTCAGCATTTATGAAATAAAGGCAATCGCGTTGATAAGTGAAGTGAAAACTCAGTGTGTTATCACTGAGTCACACACTGAGAAGCACATCTGTTGACACAGAATGTAGAATATATCAAAAGAATACAGTATGATACCAAGCAAGCCCTTACAGAAGCAGCAGAATGTAAACGGCTTTAAAATCATTACACATAAAGAATATAGTCAGGTAACATCCACGCAATCTGGCACTCACGCTGTCACTAGGATGGACAGAACCAAAAAAAGTAAAGCCATTCAAAAGCAACCACTTGCGCACTGAAGCATAACAACCAGCTATCTTTGCATTTTGTATTAATATCTGAAACTCCACCTTGTTTGAAAAATCAGTAGTTTTGAATGGCTGCCCTCTGAATGACTGATAATGCCAACTAGACATATGTTACAACAATACAGGCACTGCAGTAATATATATATATACACACGGAGACATGACGATTGTTATTTCACTTTTAAAAGTCACTATGCCCTAGGGCATAATTAACAGGCAATAAATTCCTACATGCTACTGAAATGTAGAGATTAGTGTTTGCCTGTCAAAGCATGGAAACACATTTACACCTAATAAAATAAGGCTAATTAGCTGTTTAAATAATAGGAAATATCAGTCAGGGGCCACAAAAGGCTATGAACAATAACTAAACCCACCACCAAAAAATTAACACGTGTGTTTAAAGAAAAGTCGAATGTTAAGCATCTAAAGGAGCCTTAAATGTTTGCCAAGTCTTCCAAAAGAGAAGGAACTTTACTTAAGGGATGAAAACAATAGGTAGTGGTAGAAACTTACTGGAGTACAGTAGGGCATGTGTCACTCCAGTCTGTGCACTTCTTCACAGATTGATTTAGGAAAATCTTGTACCTCCTGGACAGGAGTTCAGTGAGAATTTGGAGCATAGTACAGCTTCTTAGGACACGGTTTGGCCTTGTCCAGTTGTAGGATTGCAGGTGATATCAAAGGGTACGTCTGAACCGCAGGGCAGACGCGCTCGGCCTCGTGCCCTGAAATTCCCATCTCCCAGCTATCCATGACTGTTGGAAGATGCGCGTCTCCCCACCGCCCATCGCCCTGCCTGTCCTCCCTGGGGAATCGAGGGCATGGCAGGAGGATCCGACGGCTACGAAGTCTTGCTCTAACATGAAGTCAGATGCAGCTATACATACTCCCAGACCCCCAAATTGGAAATACAATGAGAAAAAGTACGCTCTGGATTTAGGACTCTATACGCTTACTTGAAAGTTAGGTAATGCAAGGAAGGAGGAGGTGGACAATAGCACTGGTGTGATATGCCGCTGGAATGGACAAGTGATTTCTCTGTACGTGTGACCTGAGCCATTGCTTCTTCCTGAGAAGACAAGAACGGCGGCAGAGGCAGGTCTTCTAGACGTTGATACAGGCCAGGTAGCTCTGTTTCGTAGTGGTCAAGGAACAAAAACTGGATCCTAGCTAGGGCTAATGTTGGTATTTGTCCACCCAAATATCTGATTAGTTTTTTAAAAGTACTATAAATACTTTTCTGTTAGTTTTAACAGCTTCTAGTGTTCTTCTGTTTTCTCCTTTTTTTCTCTAGCTTTGAATTTCAGAGAGGTTGAAGCCGTCATTAGCCAGCACCTATATAAAGAGACTAATAGCAAAATTTCTGGTTGATTTCATGGTTTGGCCTTCTACTCAGCACTTATAATCTGACAAAATCAAGCTGTATCACTCAAAATTGAAACTACATCATGAAGACATGCTTTTTTTTTGCTGGTGTGAACCCCCAGATGAAAAATAGGTACAACAAAAGTCGACTCTTGCCTGGGATGCTTCAGTGTGCCAAAATTGCACTGAGCACAACCCTGGCCCAAAGCATTCAGCACCTTTCACAAACACTAATGAGAACAATCTGTTGCTCAGCTGAGCCACTTGGAAAACATGCATTAAAATAATATGTTGCATTAAGTAGTGACAAACTGGAGAATAAATCATCAAATACGGTTTTGAAACCAAAAAGGTTTTGGCACCAAAGTTCAAAGGCAGTTAGTGTTTGCTGAATTTGTGGATTTTTCCCATTCTGGATTTCTTCTGGCCCATGGCAGGAGTCAGCCCTCAGGCAATGAATAGAAATGGTTATGAATAAAAGCAGGACATGCAAAGTGCTTGTGATATATGCCCACTCTTCTCTATTGTCTGCTCTGCATCAGTATTCCGACGCAGCGCTGAATGATAACCATGCGCTGCGTTAATAACAGCGTAGCCAGCAGACTGAGGAAAGTGGTTTTCCCCCTCAGTTCAACATTTAGGAGGTAATCTCAACCAGTGTGTCCAGTCTGGGGACCTTCAGTACAAAGACACAGACAAACTGGAGCAAGACCAGTAGGAAGGCTACCAAGATGTTTAAGGGGACCCAGTACGTGACAGAGGGTGGGACAAGTGGGTTCATTCAGCTGGGCGAACAGAAGCCTAAGCAAGGATCTGATTGCTGCCTACAACTAATTAATGGGTGGTTTTAGAAAACAGATTCTTCTCAGAGAGGCAAGTTGCAGCTGGGGAGCTCTTATTAAATATAAGGAAAAAAAAAACCTTCCCAGTGAGGTGCTTAGGTGGGGGACGAGTTCTGCTGCTGCAGAATCCTCATCCTCAGAGATAGTCAAGGCCCTGAGCAACACAGTGTAGTTTCAAAGCTGACCCCACTTTGAGTAGGGGACTGAGTTTAGACCAGATGAGGTCCTAAGACCTCTTCCAAGCTAAAGTACTATATGATTTACAAGATCATGGCAGGAACACAATGTTGGGAAACACCTAAACCGCATGATGAAATACAGTTTAGTTTCAGTGGTATTTAAGCATGTGTTTGAATTACTCCTGAAACAGAATCAAGAAATAAATATAGCTGCATGACGTAAAAAGATAAACCGCCTACATATAGCTTCAAAAACTCTTGAAGAGGGGAAGGGTACCTAATCTAGCCTGCCAGATTGGAACCAAGGAGACCATTTGTCATGTCCAACTTTTTTTTTAGAGGCTATTTTGTGATTTGGGGCAAATAACTTAATCTCACTATAAATCAGCTGCTGACTTATTAAGTAACAGGATAAATCCATTAATACTTAGGTATTTTTGAGTCCTTCAAATAATACTAAAAGAAAGTTCACAAGTGGATTCCAACAGGGCAAAGGAGAGGATGCATCTCCTTAAGTTCTGAGTCATCTGTCTTAATGTAAAACAAACTGTGCCATAAGAGCATTACGGACAGCAAAGCTAGGAGGTTTAGCTCCAGGGCAGACATCTATCATGTGGACATCTGCATTGGGTTAGAAGAATCTCACCCCGGAAGCTATGATGCAAAACTGCTTCCTCATGCCAGTTCCTCAAGCCTTCAGACAGAGCGGCATAAGAAATAGGATGGATGTTTCTTTTCTTCAGTCTCTCAATAATTGTGTTTGGTGAGGGTTTGTTGGGGTTTTTTTCCACTGCTGCAAATAAAACATTGACGAAACCACACTGTAATCTCTGGATTAAAACCCCCTAGATTATTACAATCATAAAGCTGCCCCAATGACTTCCAAGAAAGAAACTTCTGGATGAAAACCAAATAGTTCAAATTAAACTTGGGTTGAATATGAATGATGGTTAGGAAAAATATCTTGGGAATTGTCCTAGGACCAGTACATTGACTGCTTACCTACACAGAGATCTGTGCTCATTCTTTCAACAGCACAAATCCTTTGTCCTCCTCAATTTGCCCTGCACTCTTTGAATGCCAAGATCACCACAAAAATGAGACATCACTTTTTCCATATGATTAGTAGATACTACGTCCTGTGTTTACAACTGGGGATCTGTCTCCCTGCACTTTCCACACATCCCAGTGTGATTATTACTTCTCCAGGTGAGAGGCGGTATATGAAGCAATAAATAAGTGAAGCAGAAGTGAAGCTCTACCACAAGTCTGAGTTCAGTAAAACAAAAAAATCTATCTTTGAGCAAGAAGCTTCTCCAACTACTTTATCACTGATATAAAGGTATGGAGTACTCCCAAAAGCAAATGAATCTACCAACTTATTATCTGCTGCCACACCTATTTTCCTAACCATGCTTCTAGGAAGTCCCATCCCAGCCCTCTCTTCTTTTATCTTGCACATTGATATTCTTCCTGGAATTACAGTTAGCCTGACTTAATTCAATTAGCATCAAGATGATGTACACATGTCCTACCACAGTATTACTTACAGTCTTTTAAGCATGTGTCTATATCCCCAAGGGCATCTTAGTCTATGTCTGGGGCATTTTGAATCCACATCACTTACTCAGCTATGACACAAAAAATTAAAGTCTCTAGGTCTGGGCTACAAACTTCAGCTCTTGACTTTTCTTAAGCTTGGACTGTAAACATGCTACAGTAGAAATGATCTTTTCATTCTCTCTACGTACTTCACCTAGCACAATGTGACCCTTGTCCAGTATCAGGACTCCTGCATATTTTATACTAATACAAATAACTAATATCAATGAGCAAAATCTTTGTGTGTGTGTGTAACAGAGAAAACCTGCATGGGAAGGAAATGACTTCTAGTTTAAGAAATGAGCAAAATCTACACACTCAAGGGTAAGTAAAAATCCAGAAGAAAAAGTGATCAAATTCCATTGTCATTTCTGGCAGATCTTAATGAGGGGATGTCGTTTAAAATGCTTAAAACCCACACTGCTCGGGTCTTGGGAAAACCATGAGGTAGACTCAGGCAGGTAAGAACAGCAAATACATCACTGTAGCTTTTTTCCTCAGATTCTGGGCTGCTACAAGGTCTCAGGCAATCCCGCGGAACCCGCGTGTGCGGAGCGTGTGGGCTTCCTTACGCCACTGCCCGGCTTCCTCCTCCCCAGGATGGATGCGGCGAGCGGGGCTGGGAGGGCAGGAGAGCGTCCAGCCCTGGAGAAGAGCTCTTCATGCTGCTGCAGCCAGAGGCCTGTCAGCATTTCCACTCTTTCACACGCGTCCCAGCTTCAGACAGGGATTACATCACTTTAACCACTTTTCTCACATTTTAAAAAGTTAAAATTAGTCAAAACAAAAACAGCAACCATGTGTGCTCAGGGATGTGAGCGGAGAAATAAGGATAAACAAATCTGCTGTCTTGCATATCCTACCAGCAGTTCGTCTCAGTGTGATCCTTAAAAGCAGCAGGGTGCCTAGTCTCAGCTTTTATCAAATAACATTTATAGGACACCCCACATTCCCTACCAGTGGACCACAAAGAATCAACCGGGAACTAATAGGCTGTCCTTTATTTTTCAAATGTTAGGGTCCAGCTTACTCAAAAAATACTATGATGTATTTTGTTTTGTTTTGTTTTCTAGCATGGGAAAGAATGAATGAGAAGTGACCCATACAGGCTTACTTACGAAAAATTACGGTTCGTATTACAGGCATGTTTATGCAAACAACTGGGTGTAAGGACAAATACCCTTCAAAATCATAGTTCTGCATCAGCATGAACACACGAAGTTTGCTGTAAAGTCTGTTTTAAGGGAATGTCAGTTTTTCAGTATAGGAAGAGGGAAGGCAGGCTCTAGTATGTCTAGACAGTTGTGTTCAGGGGTGTTGTCCCTAGACAGCAGAGGATATATGGCTTTTAAAGAGGACAAAGATTGGCTTTGCTATAAAAGAACAAGCCACTTCCTGGAGAGGAAGATGCACTGATTTTTTAGGAAAATGCAGACACATTGTGAGCTCCAAGGAACAGCGATCTAGAGAGGAAGGAAGAGGCTGTGGTGCGAGGACTAAACATTACCTACCTATAAACTTTGTAATTAAGGCACATAGCCTGTTATAAATGAGTCTTTCTACAATCTTCACCTAGATGACAAGAAGCAAATGCTTTATTTTATGTCTTTATTGTTTTCCTCTTCTGCTTCTCTCCTGCTTGAAGAAAAAAAAAACCTTGTAAAATACACCTGTAATATGGATTTCACTGCTGGTAAGGAGGAAAGCCAAGGCAGAAAAATGCCTTGCAAGAGAAGCAAAAGGCTCTGCACTCAGGAAAAAACAACAAAAATAAGATACTATAGAGATAACCTGATAATGCAGAGGGATTTCCCAATGAGGTGCTGTGACTCCAAGCTTAGACACGGACTCCTTGGACTCTCAAAGTTTCAAGGAAAAGCTGGCACTGTTACGTTCACAGAAGTCATATAGAAAATAGGATAAGTTTTCCAAAATTTTAATAACAGTTTGCAAGGTCAGCAGGTTAGGTTTTTCTACAGGAAAATTCAGAAAAGCAAGAAAAATATGTGAGAGGGAGGCAACGGAAAACTGGGGTTTAGCTTTCATATTCCAGAAAGTAAGCACATAACATCCTTCCTTTGGCTCTAAGACAGCTATATTCTCTAATATTTTATTGTGAATAAGCACAGATACAGGTTAAAGGAGTTCTTTTCCATGGTTCCTGCTGTGGCTTTTAACTTCTCAGTAAGTTTATTGAGTTGAGTTTCTTTCTCCATCATTCTCCAAATGATGAAATAATTTTAACAGTATTATGAAGATTAACGTATTGATGTTTTACTTATCACAACTCAGTAGCTTGTGGTTTCAAAATGCTAAGAAAGGAAGATGGGGGGGTAGGAGAGACCTAAAATCCTTTGAACAGAGAAATAATCCTGAAATCTACTCTTCTCTTTCTTATCACCAAACATTCACCTCTTATTATGTTCAAATATGCCAGACAGGGGTTAATAATAGATAAGTATATCTAGAATGAAGGCCAAACACATCATTTCATCCTCCTTATCTCTGTAATCTTCATTCAGAGGAATTCTCTTCTTCTTCTGGAATCTGGGGCAACTTTTCTGGAAACCACAGCGATAGCAAACTCAGTAAGTTATCAGTCCCCACAACAAGTGTGAGCTGTGGCTGGAAGCAGAGCAGATGAAGGTATTGACTAACAGCAGATTTTTTCCATAATATCTGTCATTAGACTAAAGAAAACATGAGTTCATGGCACATTGTGTACAAAACGAAGGATGAATAACTTAACAAGGCTTTAAGGAAAAATGCCAGAAAAAGCATGGGGATATGTGGCATTGAAACAGAATAGCAGATCCATGCATTAGCCTCTCATTGTTGGGCTAGTAAGAAGCTAGCTGAGGTTATTAATGAATCAACTGGTGGTGTCCATTTAGTAGACTTTCAGGAACGTATCTCAAAGACAGAGCGTCATTTTTAGTCTGCCTTTGACAATCATCCAGGAAAAGTCCAGGAGCACATGTTTTTGGCTGGATCTGAGGACTGCTTTAAGGAATAAGCAAAACATGTTGGCAGGCAGAGCTAAAGATGGGTAATGCAAAATGCTAAAGTGCACCTGATGTCTATAATCTTTTCTTTATTTAAAGAGTGAGAAAATGGTGATCTGTAGGGCTTTGGAAACACATTGGATATATTTTGTTTTAAGAATTTTGTGACTAACACTGGCACAGCGTAGTTATTGCCTCTGTAGGGTAGCTGCATGTGAGGCCTGGTGCTATAGTCTTGCACGCATAAAAATGGGTGTGAAATAAGAAAGAATATAAGCATATTCAGGAATACCTCCCATTCTGAGGAGAGAGAAATAGTTGAAACATCTTAACCACCCAATCCCAATGCTACTTCTCAGAATATAATGAAAATTAAGTTGTTTCTCTTGGACACAGCGCAGATCCACGTCACCTCTCAACTAAAAAGAAAATTCTGATCTCCCTTAGCCAAATCTTGTGCATTAAGAAGCTACAACACAGCACACCTTCTAGGGCATGATCCTTATTTACACTCTTTAGACAGAAATATCCCAGAGGAGAAGGCTCCAGACACTCTTCCTTCCTCTCTTTTTCAAAGGATTTTTTTTCATCTTTTCAGGATGGTCAGCATGCTATTCTCAAACAGAAGCCAAAAGCTATAGCTTTACTACAATCAGATTATAGTAGGAATCTAGAGGGAAAATCAAATGTGGAAAAAATAATAATCAAAGTTTTAATGTAGGTATAGTTTTTCATGAAATCTGGTGTAGATCCAATTTCTAGCCAGGGCAGAGCCCCCCAAAATGAGTAATCTGCCTTAGTTTTCAAGCAGAAAGAGAAGGTGCAACACAGTAGCAAGGTTGAATGGTAATTTTGAAGAAATCTGTAAAATTGGAAATGTCCAGAAAATTTTTAAAAGCTGAATGGCCTAAATTTAATGATCCAGGTAATTTTCATCCTCCAATACTCAAAGAATCAGCACAGCAATCACAAATCTTACACTAAGAATTTTCAATAAATCTTACAAATTTGTATTGGTTTTATTGGCTGGTGGTACACCTAGGAGCTATATTTAAGAAAGAGAGGGAAAGTGTATCCTAGATAACAGTAGAGTCAATAATCTGATCATAAGAATATGCAAAATTTTAGAATAAACTTTGAAGGAGAGGATAATTAGGCATTGGGCAACTGTAAAATAACATATTCTAAATAATGGATTTTCTAAGAGGAGGCTGTGTCAAAGCAATACAATATCCTTCCTTGATTGTGTAGAGGAGGTTTTGAAAATAGTAAAGTACAGCTCTTATCTAGCAGAATTTTAGTTTAGTATTTGATACAACATCACAAGGAAAAACATTGTTTGAGATGAAGAAGGGTGTTAATAGTAGAACTGAAATTTGAATCAAATATTACTCAGAAGACTATTAATGAAGTGCCTTGAAATGGGATGATTCAGGATATATTAGACTTCCTCAGGGACTGTTTTTAGGGTTAGTCTTATTTAATATTTCCATAACTGGTGGTCCCAGAAGAAATAGAAATATACTAATTAAAGTTAATGGTAGCCGAGAAAGTCAGAAGGTCTCAAACTAGAGGAACATCAAGCTAATCACATGCGGAATACATTAGAATAATGGAAACGTAACAGAATAAAACAAGGTCATTGACTAGAGATTAAGAACAAGACTCTTGGCAGCGAACTAGGAACTTGCCAATTAAAGATCTCTGGTGAAGAGAAAGCCTGAGAGTAGCCTACGAAGCACCAGTGTGATGCGACTATGAAAAAAAGCAAATGTGATCCTGTATGAGAAGAACTGTATTGCTGTAGCTGTGTGGGCACTGGTGTGACCTCATCTGAAGCACTCGACAAAATCCTGACTGCTCATGTTCAAAAAATGTAGAATTGAAGCATGTTCTGGGACTGGTTACTGGGACTATCACAGACGGTCTGGAGGCTTCATGTCCTTTTCATGGAGGAAGAACCATGCAAGCTAAAAGCCAGCACAGCCACCAGAACAAATGGGTATGAGCTGGCTGGAAATAATTTCTGGCCAGACACTAAGTTGCATCATGACCAGAGCAATGAGGTTCCAGCACAACCACCCAGAGTAAGAACAGTCAAGGAAGAAGGAAGTGGAAGGGGATCAACTTAATATGCAAGTTTATGAAGATGTTATGAAAATAATTATATAGCATGGCTCTTTGTAACAGCAGTGGACAGGACTCAGTGAGCCAAGAGGAGCCCTTGAATCCAAATGTGATCCTATGTCGACCTCCCTTCCCCCTCTCTGTCTCCCTTGAGCCCGTATATTACTTTGATCTGCCCACTCTGATCCTCCACCACAAAGGTATTCACACAAATTTACTCTCAGAAGAGGATATGACAGTCTCTCTTGAAATGTCCACTGTATATATTTCCCAAACCCTTTCAGGACTGTTTGCTCCTTTGAATAAATGGCTTGGGGTTTGTTTTTCCGGTAATCTTTTACAAGTTAAAAAAGACTTTCTGAAGAAGAAACCACACAAGTTTTCATGTTCATTTGCATCTTCTTTGTTCCAGCCTAAATCTAATTCTTTAAAATACTTGCCTTTTTTTTTTTTTTCATTTTCTTTTCTTTCTTTAACCTAGAAGGTCACTCTGAACCCAATTCACAATCTTCCTTTACAAAAACAGTGTTTGTTAATTTCTTCTGAAACTAAAAATAGAGCATCTGCCTGATCATATTAATTTAATTTGTTTCCTTTCTCTTTAGTTTTAGTTCAGTATGTTAAATAAGAATATGTTAAATAACCTTTACAGCACTGTAATGGCACATGCTTCAGTAACTTGGTGCAAATAAACTTACCGGCTTTCTGCTGCAACATTTTTTACTTAGTAAGTGCAGGGCTGCCACTTTTTTAATTAATCGAGTTTCTGCCACAAGCATTTCCCAAGGATGCTATATAAACTGCATAGGAAATCTCATTGTAAAACGAAGTTACAGCAACACATTTTCAGCATCTTTCAACAATAAACTTGAGCATAGGAACAGGATTTAAACTGGTAGTATGACACATAACAAAAGAAGTAATTTATGTCATAAAACTGGCAGCTGTAGAGACTCAGAATTAAGAGAGGCAATACAAAGAGCAAAAAGAGTTAAGCCCATCGTGTGGAAAACCTGCAGTAAGGCAATATGAATAAAATCATCCATGGAAACAATTAAATAACTGCCAACATCCTTTACAGTATAATAATGTTGAATTTCATAACAGCTTTTCCTGAAGAAACACTGTAATAGTTCTGTACGTAGGCAACGGTGCCGTCTTGCTCCAGCCTTGGCTCGGTGAAGTCCCCTCTGTGGGGTCACTGCACCCATGTGGAACCCTCTGAAATTCAAGCAACCTCTCCCCAAGTGTCAGGGTTTGCATACAAGCTGCTTACGCTGCTACGACTTCTGTTTACCTACATGTGAGCAAGCTGCAGTATTCTATCAGAAATGAGTCATCAGATTCAAAACTAAGCCCAAGCTTGGCCAAAATTCAGGGGGCTCTAGACCCAGTTCTGATTTTGCAGGCTAAAGGTAGGCATGCTGGCTCACATCTGGAGGAGTTCAATGCCTTTGGAGATTTGAGCCTTAACTCTTTCTAAGCCAGCCATCACCATGCCCTCCTTGAGACTGACGACAGCATTCTTAACCAGCACGTTGTGGTTGGATCAGAAACTTTGTCACGCTTTTGTTTTTAAAATGACAGAAAGAGCGCACGGAGAAAATTTTCTGTTGACAGTTTCTTACAGGGGAAAGAAACATTATTTGTAGTGATGCACGTATTTTTACTGAAAATGTCTGTTTTCTGTGTGAAACGCCAACTTTTCAGTTTGGTGATTATGGGCTCATTTATTGTCTTCAGCTGTAAAAGGAAATTAAGGTGACTTCTGATTATCTTGCTACTTGATGGATATGGTTATGAGTCAGAGCAGTCTCAGACTCCCCTTTTGCTGCTAGGCATTTTGGCAAACTCTTGGGTGATTTTTTTTTTCCTGCACAGTAGCAGGAATGGGAAGTAATGTCCCATTCAATTCTTTCAGCTGGGACTACTATTAATTATTTTCAAGGTATCCCTTAGGAAGACACTCTCACAGGAAACATGCTCTTAGTCTCACCTATATGTGCAGGGTGGTTATGCTTCTGGGAGGCAAATTACTCCAGGCTAAGGGGGAAGACAAAAATATTTTGGGTTTGTTTTGTTTGGTTTTTTTTCCCCCTGTGAATTCTCATGAGGGACTTGGGTTTCAGTGCCAAAAAAAAAGAGTTTTGGAGCAGTGAGGTCCTGACTACGTGAGCATCGGCTAGGTTAAATGTCGGGCTCAGGCCGAAGGATTGGTTTAAGATTAATATTGTCGCAAGGAGGTAGTAGAGCTTACTGAAAATAGTTATTCAGCCATTAATAGGGAAATACGCCTACCAGCATTCCCCGAGGTATTGCCCATGTAGCTTCAGCTGTTGCATGTACATTGCTTTTTATCTTTCGACCTTGTTTTTTCAGAATTCTCACAGCATTGTGACTGAAGAGAAAAAGTCCTCAAAATAAGCCACAAGCATCAAACTCCCAGCTAGACTGGAGAGGCAGAGGCGGCTGGTAAGCGCCGAAGAGGAAGGCAGGTTCAGGGAGCTGGTTGCTGAGCATCCCCTAGTGACTGGCTCTTCCCACTACAGCCTCCTGCTTCTGAGTCCACAAAAGCAGCAGAGACGAGAAGCTCGGCTTCTCGGAGTCCGAACAACCGATTACCACAAATAAAGAAGTCCTAGACTTACAAAAGCACCCACAAGCTACAAAATAAGTCATCACTTCCAGACAACAAGGACCTCTTTTTTATCCAAGTATGTAATTTGGGATTAAAAAACAGCTGGCATCCCTTGTTTGACCTACCCAAACAGGAACTGAAGATGCTTCTACAGATATACTATCTTTGCACTTAAAAATAACTAATGACTCATAAATCAAATAATGAAACGATGGTTTGTTGGTATTATTTCCCCACTGGATGCTACAGCACGTTAAAAACTTTACATTTCATAGAGAGATAACAATGTGCTTTTTTTGGTCATCTGTTGGACTGCTTGCTGTATGATGAGGATGGGCAAGTTTCGCCTCAAGAAAACCCTGCAAGCTGTAGAGTTTGCTGGTAAACAAACAGGAAAAAATCATCTGCTTCGGCAATATGTGGGATTCTTTTTTTTTTTTTTTCTTCCCTGCAACAGTAACTTTTTTTCTAAATACTTTCACCAGCTTCAGGAAAGGGTGGGTTAGAGTCAGGGGTTTCCTGAGCCTTTTCAGAACATGGTTTTAACGTAGCCGTGTGTTCAGAAGAGCCCCTAGAGAGTCTTGTTTTGGAACACTCTGACGCCTACACATTATTATCTTTGCTACGTTTTGCAGTTTTGTGTGAAATTTATTTTTAATCTTTAACAAAACATGCCCCTGTTTATCTTAAATTCAGAAAAGGTTTAATAATTTAAAACAAAATAACTTTTTAAATAATTAGATTTACAATGAATGCCAAAACATAAAAGCATAAAGCAAGTTAACAAGAAAGGACTTCTTAAAGATCAAAGAAAATGTGTTTATTTGATTTGATTAAAAACAAATAAAAAGTACTTTCACTTTAACAGGTTATAACTGGCTGTTGACAGAAACCAGTGAAAGAGTTTCCCAGTCCCACAGGATAAAGGTTTTCTTCTGATAGAGGTTCACGTACTCAGAACAGATTGCCCACTGATACGTCAAAGGAATTATATTTTGAAAAGCGACAAAGCTGCATCAATATTAAAAACTGTGGATACAAAGGCAAGTTTCCTTGGACAGCACACTTCTTTTGCTATTATTAAGTAGGACTGACAGTGTACATCAATGGGTATTTCTATCTTCCATCCCTCTGTAAACAAAAAAAGCTCTGGGAATGGAAGAGGTAAAAAGTACCATTTAATTTAGTGGAAAGGCAGCATATATTAGCTCAAAAACTGCTTTAACATAGCAGTAGTGAGCTGGCTTCTGTAGATCTCCTCCTCCATGGGCAGAGGAGGCTGGAACGTGGCAGCCTTTGCCCTGCCAGCCATGTTGTGCCTCTGTCGTGACAAGCTTCGAGTCCACGGGGGAAGTCTCTCCCCGAGGCTCCAATGGGAAATATACAGACCTCTCATGAAATGATGCCGTGCTGGGATCCAGCAAGAAAAAGCTAAGCAATTGAAAGAGGAATTTGCTTTAAGTCAGGCTGTTTAAAACTTTGTTTAATGAGGTTTTATGTTTGTTAATACCAATTTAACTGCTAAAACAGCATTTGAAAGAGCATGGGTTTTTTTTAAAGAGTAAACACTTCCCTCATTTCTAAAAGATAAAAGCATCCATGGTCTAAAGATCAGTTGAAACCTCAGTGAAGTCCCCCAGCTAAACCAAAAAGACCAGATTTGACATTCCAAAAATGCTGAGGTAAAAAACATCCAGAAAATATTTAAAACCAGACCTTCTCTACACAAAATGATGAAAAAATCATTCTTAAAAAAATAGTAATTTGCAGGCTACCTTTAAAAGCAACATGTGAAATTCATCATCCTAACTTTACAGACGTAATCATTTTAGAGGAGCAGTAGTTATTTTCACACTAATTTTAGAGCATCCACATACTCTAAAAAGTATGTCCACATAGTCTTAAGGGTGCCCACATACAGGAATGGCCTCTTTAGCAACCACAGTCACTGCACCTCACTTTCCACCCTGTTACCATCGGCCTGGAAGATGCCTGCAGACAGACTATCCAGACCTGCACGCCAGCAACACTCCCCGGCAGGCAGGCTTCAGCACACAGGGCCCTGTGGTGCTGGGGCTGCTGCGCCTGGGGCAGTGCCTGTGGGCTGCTGTCTGTACGGTGCTGGGGGCAGCCTTGAAATCATCTGCAATGCAGAGGGCAGCCATACCTACTGCTTCTGAGCCGTCGAAGCACTCATCGCCCACAACATGCTCTCATTTTTGATCAAAGGTTTGGTCAGCCTGACAGTTCCCCACGTAACTCCTATTAACTTGCAGCAGAGCTGCAGAGAGGAATGAGATACTACTACTCCAATCATCCACCATGGAGATGCTTACTGTAAGAGCATTAAAACAAAGCTGGTAGTGAAAAAAAATCAAGCCTTGCTCCAATTTAAAATACTTGGTAATTTGATGAGAAAATATGTGTGTGATTTGTGTTTATGTCTGGAAGTTTTCCCTAGCGTGAAAGCCTTTAAAGGAAAACCAGATCTTTCTTGCAATGTATGTTCTTTTATGTTATGCAGCCTAGACTGCTGATTGCAGTGATGTCAAAAACGTACATGGAGTGATTGCATCCTGTCTGCGTCCTGCAAGAATGACTTTGAAATTTAGATGTTTCATCTCTACAGTCATATCCTGATCAACAAACTCAGTCAATAAATAAATACATTTAGTGACAAACCTAGCTTTTTCTGTAAGCTGCAGTTAAACAGGAACTTGATTTGTTTTTTGTATTCACATCTATTCTATAATAATGAATCCACACCACAATATCCAAGTGCCCATTATAATTAGAAGATCAGAGAAACCTTTGTGGTACCCACTTTCCTAAAAATTATTTTAAAACCCCAGTCCTCCATTCTCATTCTTTTGAAGTCTTTGCTTTAAGCCTAAGACCTGAACACAAAGGGCTAGAACTTTGGTTGTTTTAAATGGTGAACTGATTTTGCCCAAGAAAGAGGAAAACACAAGTACAAAGCGTATGATATCTTCAGTAATTTTTTCCAAAGCTGAGAGTGCCATTAAAACATATATAAAATTCCCATTTAAATATTGGTTCTTGTACAAGATTGTCTTGTTTAATTGTCACATAGGAAATCTGTCGCATCAGGGAAATCTGGGGCAAAATCTCAAAGGGTTGAGTGAGCTCCAGGTCTCAGAAGAAAAGCATAAAACAGATACGCCAGACATCTATCAGGAGCTATGCATCGAAATCTGTGGAAAACTTTCTCATGATTGTTAGAAAGTCTTTCAAAGTTCTTCAAGTGCAAGCTAATATGAATTCTGTTACCATACTGTTATTTTGGCTATTAATACCTGCCTACTAACACTACCATTCCCAAAACTAATTTTCCAAAGATTAACCTGCTGCAGGCCCATCCCTGTTGGTCACTGACAGAAGATCAGGGCCTCGAGGGCTGCCCGAGGTCCCCGGTAGAGCGGCGCACCCCGACACCTCGCGTTTGCACAGCACCGCCCAGGGAGGCTCAATGGCTGACCGCGTTTACCTCAGGGAGGACCGCGGCCTCGTTTTGCTGTCAGCACCCTGACGCTGTTGGGGGTCACCCAAGCTCTCTGCTTTTGCTCCCTGTGGCCCACCAGGAGAGGATGGGTTTGACCAAGACAAGCAGCCCACACCTGACACCACAACATGGCCGCTTCCGGCCTACCGTGGGGAGCCGTTACTCAACTCCAGCTCCTGCTTGGGGCCAGAGCGGTATCAAAACCGCCGTGGTTTTGCTGCCATGAGGGAGCAGTGCACTCAGACTACGAGCAACAGCCCTGGAAGCAGGCAACCCACGGCCAAGGAGGGCGCAGGGCCGCAGAGGAACCCCTCACACCACCGCAAGGCAGCGTGAAGCCCGGTGCCCGCCATCAACCACCGCATCCTCCCTCACGGCTACCGCGGCCCCGCCCCCTTCGAGGCCCCGCCCCCCCCCGCGAGGCCCCGCCCCTCCCCGCGCGACAGGTTGCGGGAGCGGGCGGGGGGCGGGCGCTGTTCCCGCCTTGCGTCTGACGCAGCGCGCCGGGGGCGGGGCGGAAGTGAGGAGGAGGAGGCGGAAGTGGCTGCGCTTGTGGGGGCCAAGATGGTGAGTGCGGGCTGGCGGCGGTGCCGGGTGGGAGTTGTCTTCCTCCTCCTCTTGCCGGCCCGGGCCGAGCCGGCGCGTATGCGCCTGTCTGCCCCGCTTCCCTCCCCCGCCTGCCGGCCGTTGGGGTCCCCGGGAGTGGCGGCCGTTGGGCGAGGGGCGCTGGGGCCGTGCTGAGTCACGGGGGTCGGGCCCAGCCATGGCGGGCGCTTGTGCCGCCGGCCGGGGGGCCCTCACCGGCGGAGAGGCGTCCGGCGACCGTCCCCCTCCCCGCCCCTGCGCAGGCCGGTCTCCGTTAGGCGTCCTGCCGGGCGCTGGGGGCCTGGCTGCTGGGGGGACGGGGAGGCCGAGCGGCCTGGTGATGCTGGCAGAAGGTCCCGCCTCGGTTCTGTGCGGTGGGTAGCAGTGGTGTGACCCCCGAAGACGGACCGGGCGCTGGCGTGACTCGAGAGCGTTGCTTTTGGGGGGAGGGTTTCCAGGTTTTCTCCTTACGTTTGACTTTCACTTTGCTCTTGTCACCTCTTGCAGGTAATGTATCTCTTTAATGCTTTCACTGGCAGCGATCTCGGAAAGGTCTGGTCAGCGTTGAGTACGCTAGTTGGTAGATGCTTTATATGCATGTAATAACAGGTATTTTCAGGTTTTCTAATAGCTGTTAGTTATTGACAGTTAGCATGTTAGTGCAAAAGACCTTAACTGTAAGCACGAGTTTTCTGTTGGATCCGACAGTGCTCGTGGAGGAAACTCCTGCACTGAACAGCTCATCACTGTCACCTTCCAGAGTTTATAAAAGAATTTATTATGCGTTGGCCTATTGGTGGAACAATTTGTATGAACAGTCCTAAAATCACTTCAATAAAATCAGGCAAGTTAACATGAAATCAGTGGTCTGGGTTAAGATGGCTTTACTTAGTAAGCCTGTGGAGGTGTGTTTTTCTGGTCTTCTGCTACAAGTTACTGTTTTTCCTTTGCCCTTTCAGTTAACTGGCATCCTAGACCACTTGCCTATACCTTGTCCTCTTTATGGCAGACTTAAAGCATGGATAAAATCAATTTGATCTTCCTTGATTGTGTCTGTGTTGGAGAAAATGAAAGAATGCTCAGGCATGTTCCTTTCTGTCCTGTCAGCTGAGCATGACCTGCTTTCTTCCTTTCCATCCCTGCAGCACAGGGCGGGAATGAACAAGGGGTAATTGCAAGTTTAACTGTTTGAGCCAGATCCTAAAAATGTATTATCAGTACCTTTACATCTTATCAGACTCTCTGAAAAAACTGTAATTTAGTATGGGGTTTATGTTTTGGTGAGGGCTTTTTTTAAAGAGAGCCTAAAGTCTAGGGCTTGTGCATGAGTAGTTTAAGGAGTCTTTGAACACTTTGTTTCATTTGCCTGGCCTAATGGCCCCTGGGAAAGGGGTCTGGTTCTGTTAAAGTAATCCCAACTTTTTTGTTCCAGAATTCCAGAGGTGGTGCTTCTCTGTTGAAAGATAGTATCCCAATTACTGAATTTTCAGCTTCAGGACCATTTGAAGGTCATGATCTTCTGCGTAGAGGGTAGGCTTTCCTTTTTTCTTGTTGATTTATGCTGTAGCAAATGTTGAACTTTAGATATAGGAAGAATGTGTTAAATGTTGGCTTTTTAAGAAGGTTCTTGGAAGGTGTATCACAAAAGCTAGAGCCTAAAGTGCACATATTTAATCAGATTGTCCTTCAAGTGTGAATTTCCTGTGAAACATCACTTCAAGAAGTAGATAACATTAATGGACTTTTACCTGTGTGATACTCCTCTAAAGAGATGGCAAAGTATTAATGATTATGAAAGATATGCTAGTTGTAAAATACATGTATATGAGCGGGCTATAGCACTTTGGGAAATGATTAATTTCAGCACTGGTACAAGTTAATATAGTAAAAATAGTGGGTTTGGATTTTGCCATTTTACATGAGTGCAGAATTATGTACATGTCTTGGATAATGAATCTAAAATAAGTTCATGGAGTTTAAAAATGCAGGTAATACCTTCCCCCACCACTCATAGTTTTATGTACAATATTCAGTTGCAAAAGCTTGGAGACTTCTAAAATTAGGTACCATGTAGCTTGGACATAATTAAATCTATGATGTTTTCATTTATTAATATTTATCTCTATTTCTGAAAAGGGTCAAGGAAGAAAAACTGTCATTCTGTTTTGTCAAGGATAAAGAAAAAAGGATGCCTGAAACTTAAATTCTTTTTCTTCTGGTAGTGCTGTAGTTAGAGGTCTTATTTGCTGCTTTACTGTTAAGCTTTTTGGTTTTGTAGTTCAAACTGTGCTAATTGTGTTTCTCTGTGGGTTGATGTTTGTATCTGAGATTAGTTTTGGAATGCAGCTTAAAAAACAATATCCTGATTAATTTGAAGTTCAATTTTTTTACTTGTATTTCTAGCTTTACAAGTGTGAAAAATGAATTGTTGCCCAGCCATCCGCTGGAGTTGGCAGAAAAAAATGTAAGTATAACATCGAGTGTAGCCATCTTTACTTGTAACTGATTATGAAGTTTAAATTAACAATGTAGTTACCTGGACTGCTTTGTGTGGTAACAAGTAATAAATGGGGTCTTGCCTTTAACAGAATAAAGATGTTCAACAATAGTAACATTTTATTCATACAAGTGACATTGTTGGCAAGCTTGTTTAATGTTAGCCTCCTAGTGTGAGACTCTGCACTTCAAGTATGTAAGCAGGCTTCCAAGTAGGGATTTACTTAGTAAGGTTTAGTCATCTAAAAGTTATCATCTAAGCTAGTTGTGGATGCAGCCTCTCTAGTTAGGTGGGGGGTACCCCTGCCACTTCTGGAAGGCTGATCCTCCCATTTTGTCTATAGGTTTACCATATAGCTTAGTTTTCTGACTTTCAGTCTGTGAACACATAAACATTTTTCATTAAATTACTTCATCCCATCTAGAAATTGTATACAGACAGCGTGTTGTAAGTATATGCGATCTTGTCCGGTTTAGTCATCACTCATGGACCACTGAAGAGTGGTCTGTGAACCATAGGTTGGAGGTAAAGGGAGACTAGACAGTCTTGGCTAAATAGCTGGTTGAACTGAATCTCGTCTCTGGTACCTGTTTTGTCAGCACAGATTTGTTGTAATAAAATGTCCTGAAGTAAAGGCAGTATTTGGATAGAAAGTCCCAAATAGCGAAGCTAATCAGCATGATGAGGTCTGAATGTAATGTCTAATATATTCTAATTCTAACCAGTGCTAGTGTTGTCTTGAGTTAAAAGGATGATGTTAATGTGACACCAACTTCACAAGCTTATTTATGAATACTATAAATGTTTTAGAGCTATTCTTCATTTGATTTTTTTTTTTAAACTGAGTGCTATAAATTAGTTTTTTAACTCTGTTCTTGCTATATAAAACCTGCATAATTAAAAGAATACATGTTAGAGAGAAAAAAACCCACAGAAATTGTTAAAACAGGCAATGTGATCCCTTAGGAAGTATGTGAAACTAATGGGTTTTTTTCCACATATTGTTAGGTTAGTTCTTCTGTAAGTTTATGGCTAACTTATCTAAGAATTATTTTTATGCACATCTGCATGAAAAAAGGCTTATCTTAGCCTGAGATAGTTATGGTTGTTTTTACTGCTGTAGATGGTAGGTTATTCAGATAACACAAGTAGAAAACAAATCTTTCTGCTACCGAGCTAAAGGACCGCTACCTTTATAAAATAAAAGAAATGGAAAACCAATGTGACCAGAATCGTAAGTTTGGGATGAGGCATATAAATAGTATTTTCTGCTAACTTTTGAAGAGTGTTCAATATAGGTTATTATGAAGAAAATGCATGTTATGCCTTTAACTTGTATTTTCCTGTTGACTTTTGGGATCCCTCTGCATAAACAGGATGATATACCAGAAGGCTTTTGTTATGGTGATTGAGTACAGGGTTTAAAATTAAGAGATTTGTATTTTTTGTTTCATTTACAATACTGTATTACGTCAACGTTACAGGCATGTAGTCACTACTATAAAAGCCAAATTTGAGACTGGATTACTCAAGCTTTTAAGTTTAAATTTAAGCATAAGTTACTTTTGTGTACTTTAGTATTCTTGATACAGCACTTTTTTCATTAAAAGAACCCTCTACTAGATAGATTGTCTTGCTGATCAGTTTTGCAGCAGTTGGTAAAAGTGTGAGCTTTCCTTTGCTTTTCAGAGTCATATGGAGTATATGTGGTGTTCTGTCTTCCTACTTGACCAGAAAAGAAGTATTTCAAGTAGAGTCTTTGATGACTAACAATAACATCAATTGTGGCTTTAAAGTTTGTTTTCTTACGTTAAACCAGACTTAGCTTCCAACTTTTGCTGACAATATTTTAGTAAAGTAGTGCAAAACTGCACCACTTGGTGGTGTTACATGACCTGATAGTCAAAAATAACAAAATAAAATTGCTACTATTGATTTGTAATAAAATCCAGCAAAAAGCAATTTCAGTTTCATGAAACAAGTATTACTGCATCATTATCTTTCATGTACATTTGAGACAGATATGACAGTATCACTGAATTTTTACATATACATTTAATAAGCGTGCTTATTTCAGTGGGATGTCACAAATCTTTTCTATGGCTGTACTGGAAAGTAACTTTTTCTAAAATAAAAATCAATGTTGTTTATGATAGTTCCAGTTAAATCAAGACAAAACAAACTTTGCCACGCTGAGAAATATTCAAGGACTCCACGCACCTTTAAAGCTGCAAATGGAATTCAGAGCAGTGAAACAGGTAGGCATTTTTATCCAACCGGTATAACTTAAGCCACTTGGAAAAAAAAATTTTATCTCGGAACATGCTTTCAGAGAGACATCTTTCTTTATTGAAATACCTTATGTTTCCAAAAGAAATTCTTCCACTGGACTGCTTTTATTAAAAACAAACAAACAAACATTGCAATTTATAGTTTCCAGAACAGTCAATATGCTAAAGCATTTCATCTGTTGTTCTCTTATTGGTTACTCGGTGAAGTGGTAACTGCTCTAGATTTTCTGTGGACTAGCTTCCTGGAAGCCTTCAGAGGAAAAGCAGGAGGAATTGAGTATTAATTCCTAAAATTAATACTCTCCTCTGCGGAATGTATGACCTTCATGGGGAGGAATCTCTGCACCTGTGGGGTAGACTTCAAGATCTGAAGCAGGTATTGATTTGGGAATGGCTATAGAGGTAATGTGAAACCTGAAGCAGAGAATTTGCTATGTGCTTATTTTGTTCCGCAGCCTTTCTTGTAAGATCAGAGGAGGTTTACAGGGAGTTACGTTCAGAGGTTTTAACTCTTATTTGGGAAGCTGAGTCTCTCTCCTTTTCTTCATCTCCTAGGGTGGAGAGTAACTGGAGGGAGGCTGACTTTTTCCGTTACAAAACATGGAAAGCTCATTGGTCCTAGTAAACTTTTTTGGCTTGTTGAAGGTTGTCAAGCTATTAAGAGTTGTTCTTCCAAGTGAGTCAGAGCAATTTTATACTCCCTTCCAGTGGATCAGGTGCTACTGAACCACAGTGAGCTGCATTAAACTTGGCAGAGATTACTGGTCCTGAAGATGTGAAAGTCAGAGAGGATGTATGAAAACATCCCTTGATCTCAGCCGGGCTGTCTTGTGAGGAAAAATCTTTTTCCTAACTTATGTTAGATATACAAGTTCTCTTGTATTTTTATTTCACTTTTCTAAAATATAGCCAGCAACTAAGCACCATGCAGCTGCTAGCTCGCTCCCCTCACAGTGGGATGGGGGAGAGAATCAGGAGGGTAAAAGTGAGAAAACTCGTGGGTTGAGATGAAGACAGTTTAATAGGTAAAGCAGAAGCTGTGCACGCATCAAAGCAAAACAAGGAATTCATTCACTCTTCCGATGGGCAGGCAGGTGTTCAGCCACCTCCAGGACAGCAGGGCTCCAGCATGCGCAATGGTGACTTGGGAAGACAGATTCCATCACTCCGAACATCCCTCTCCCTTCCTTCTTCTTCCCCTAGCTGTATATGCTGAGCATGATGTCCTATGGACTGGGATACCCCTTGGGTCAGTTGGGGTCGGCTGTCCCAGCTGTGTCCCTGTCCCGTGTCCCCCCCCCCCAACACCTTGTGCCCCCCCAGCCTGCTCGCTGGTGGGGTGGGGGGAGAAGCAGCAAAGCCCTTGGCTCTGGGTAAGCCCTGC
>JANZLQ010000027.1:4406589-4427122 GCA_026212715.1 Elanus axillaris | reverse complement strand
GGGTGGGGGGAGAAGCAGCAAAGCCCTTGGCTCTGGGTAAGCCCTGCTCAGCAGGAACCAAAACATCCCTCTGTCATTAACACTGGTTCCAGCACAAATCCAAAACACAGCCCCATACTAGCTCCTGTGAAAAAAATTAACTCTGTCCCAGCCAAAACCAGCACATACAGATATGCCATTCTTGGAACGTTTAGAATCTGAATGCTGTGTGTACCACTTGACATGTTTTTGCAATGCTGTCACTGAAGGGTACAGAAGAGAGTGTTGAAAGTAACTGGGAGTGGACTTGAAGCTTAAGAATTGGTAGGGATCAGAGAAATAATTATTTAGATTAATTGCAAGGAGGATTATGTTTAGATGTGAAAATCAGCATAGCTCTTTCACTTACATTTCTGACTTGTGTTGGAGATGTAGGAAACTTAGAATGTAGTTTCTAAACACTGCAGTATACATCAGTCACCCAGTACTGACCTCAGGTTGTAGATGTGTTTGCAGTGAGCCTCCCCACCTTTATGTGATAACAGAGGAGAAAGAAACCCTACTTTTTTTTTTTGTTTTAAACTACTATTCATTGTTGGTTTTGAAGGAAGAAGTGACTTCACCTGTTGCTTTTCTCAGTCACTTCAGACTGAGAAATGCAAATATAAACCCCCTCAATTTCAGACTTGCAGAAACTTGAACTCTTATCTTTTTACAGGTCCAGCGTCTCCCATTTCTTCATAGCTCAAACATAGCACTGGATACTCTGAGGGGAAATGATGAATGCATCGGTTTTGAGGATATCCTTAATGGTAAATACATGCTGTTTTGAATGGGAACGTTTGAAAGTAAAATTTGGGAACTGAAGTTCTTTGCCTCTACAGAATAAGAATTAAACACAAAATACAAAAAAAAATTGAATTCCTAAAGGCAAAGAAGCACTGGGGGAAGGAGAAATAAGTGTCCTTCAGCTGCTAGTTGTGCAGAAATTACTCTGAAATATTGACTAAGTCGGTATTTGCTTGTAGGCTGGCTTTCTAAAGGAGTAGAACATTATGCACTTTGGTTGTATGTCTGTTTCCCCAGAAACTTTTGAACTACTTGTGCAGATTTGACAGGTGGAGGTTACAAAGATACAAAGATCTTTTAAGTTCTATAATTAAAAAGAAAGAAAGTCTAGGGGAGAGATACTGAACTAATGAACCAGAGACATGGCAGGGGCAAGGCTCCCTCAAATTAACTCAACAGTTTGCAATTGTCTGGTGGGCTACTGACTGACAGTTAGTATGTATGGAATAGAATAAACCTGGAAAAATAGTTTGAAAAAATGATTTCTTTCTAGCTGGTAGTTAAGGACATGGAAGAAGGCAGAGGGTATTTTGTGGTGGGATTGGAGAATGGAAAGAGCCAGGGAAGTAGGAAACTGGAAATAATGGAGGAGTAAGTGGGATTCTAGAGGCATGAGGTACATCTGGGATTATTTTCTCGGATGGATTTACGGGGAGCAAGGGAAGGAATCTTAGGTTATTGTGATTCAGGGGGTAGAGCAATGTCAAATGTGATTTATAGGAATTTAGTTATTTACCATTGCTCACAACAAGCTGTTACATATTACAGAGTGCTGAGGGCTGAGTAAAAGTGGTTTTGGTTAAGTTTATCAGCTGGGGCTAGATTAGATAATTTTGGTGTCTCTGGAGGAATCAAAGGCATTAATATGCCTTATTTAAACACTCCAGTACCCCCATAAAGAAAGGTGTATTTCTTCCAAAGGGCACTCACAACCTTTTTTCTGGCCTTGATTTTTTTTTTATTTTTATTTTTTATATGGAAATGAAGTTCATACCTGCATGTTCCTTGATAACCTTTGAGTACAGTGGCTAATGTCAACCATACTTTACAGAATGGAGTAATCTCAGAGATATTTAAGGGCATAGAAAGTCTGTGAAACTAGATGGTTAGGTAGAGAAGAGAAACCATGAGTATGTCACAACTAACAGAAGGGAGGAGCATGAGCTCTGTTGTGCAGAGAAGTTGCACTGGAAAGAGGTGTGGGGCACCAGTGGGGAAAAGCTTCAGTCAGACTTGAGTTTTCTTAAATACAAAACTCAGTCAGCCTTGAGATCCAGGCGATAGGAGGCTGTGCTTATGTAGAACGGGTCAGTTTTACTGGAAGTGTGTGTGTGTGGGGGGGGGTGTCCTTATGAAACCCTGTTTCACTATAAATATATTTATCTCTTCATTGCTTTGGATGGAGACTTCAGGAGTTACAGACCTGCATTGTGCAACACTCAAAAATCAGTCAAGTAACTGTTGCACTAAGCATTAGAATGGAGAAAAAAAAAAAGTCATGTTCATAGTCACTGTTGGTCTCTCTAGCTTGGCAGAAGCCTCATGCTGTCAACTTTTTTTTTTCCAGATCCTTCACAGAGTGAGGTTATGGGAGAACCACACATGATGATGGAATACAAGCTTGGTTTATTGTAACAAAATGTACTCCACAAAAGTGTTTTGTGTGTGTCTTTATACTGCAGATTTAAATACATGATACTAAATTGACACTCACAGTGTTAAGCAGTCCTACAGTTATCATTTGCCTTCCTTGATGAAAAGGCACATTAAATGTTTGAAGTCTATAAATTGTTCTGTGCTTGTTGTCAATTACATAAATGTCTTGTAACTAGGTAGTTTAAATAATGTCTGTTCGTACACTGCTCAGGACAGTAGCTTCTTAACTATGGAAATGCTATATATGTATACAAGAAAGCAAAAAAAACCCATGCATTTTAAAACTGATTACTGTAGGTAAATGCATTTAATGGATGTTCTTGCAGAAGAACTTTTTAAGGGGGAAAATAAGGTATTTTCCGTTGAGTAACTCTTTGTTCATGAAAATTTCCATACACTTTTTAAACTATTGAATAAAAGTTTGCTATAAATGCTGTTGCGTTCCAAAATATATTTAATCATAAATCAAGAATCTCTTATGCACAACACAAACAGTGTTGTTCCTTTTTCTTGCAGTATCTTTAAAGATCTTTAACTTCTACACTGCCAATGGAATCCTGTTACATACATTTTATCCCCCACCCCGTTGACAGTTGTTCATCGGTGAGCCATTAAGCTTTTGCGTATAACTGGAAGTATCGCTGTAAGAAGGGAGTTAAAAGTCTGGATTTTTTCATCTGTGTCCCTGAGAGGATATTCTGGTTTCTGGAAGTAGAAGTAAGTTCCACTTGGAGTTTAAAGAAGTGTTTTAAAATCCATTTGGGAACATAATCCAAAAGAGCACTCCCAGATCTAGGTATTTTAGTATTCAGAAGGAATGCAGTGCCTAATTAGGACAGTATCTAATAAAGCTGCTGCAGTGAGAACATGAAGAAACAGTGGTACTAGATGACAAATACAGAAATAATTTTTTGTGGGTTTACCAAAATCAGATCTTAATTAAGGGAGAATGAGAGACTTATACTTAAATACACCTTTTAAAGGAGTGGGCCACTGAAAGGTTTTTTATTTGCTTAAATGGGGCAGGGTGTGTGTGTGTTATTAAATTCAAGGTTATAACAACTATTTTCTGATGTCAAACATGTGCATGTGTAATACATAAACCCTGCAAGGCAGCTGGTATGAGGTGTATCAAAAGGAAAAAAAAAGTCTGTGGTTCTAAAGAGGTAGTCTCTTGTCATATGTGGGGAGCCTGAAACAGTATTTCTAAGACAGGAACTGTCTTTATTCAGCAGGTTTTAATGACTTGCTTAAACTGCTAAGTGTGCCTAGTGTTCTGTTGTAGATAATTTTAGCAGAAACATTGCTGTAAACTTCTTTTCACAGTCCCAAATACCTTGTGTACTTAAAGCTGCCCCAAATTCCCTATCCATGTAGGCAAAAGCCTCTAGCTTCCATCCTGTAAATTTTACAGTGTTTTTATGTGCATCTTGCAAAACATCTCAATTAAAAACATTGAGATGACACAGTATGAGACACTTTACTGGTGGTTTTGTTTTTATATTTAAACTCGCTTCATTTAAAAAGTGAAGCTGCTAAAATTGTCTTTCACTTAAGCTTTGCAGAGATTAGAGGCTTGTGCTATGAAATATAAGCTCTTTCATTTGTATTTTTTGCCTTAGTGAAGCTAAACATAGGACAAATCGAATGTGCAAGAGCAGACCTAAGCACTGTTTTGTTTGCCATAGCTGTCCTGGTCTTGCTGTGAGCTGATACACTTTACATCAGAACTGACTATTTTATAATTGACAAACTTGGCAGTTTTGTATAAAGCAGAAGTAAACTGTTGCTATAAAGCAAGCTTAGGGTTCAGTAGGCTTTGTGTTGCTTTAGGCTTAGGCCAGCAGGGCTGAGGGATTACTTTGCCAGGTCTGGGACAAATTAAGGTACGGGCATGGATTTTTAAGAGGATTTTCAGGTCTGCCTTCCTACCGGCCCTGTTCCAGAAAACAGGGAGCCATCCCACAGTTCTACACAGTTACTGGTACCTTACACTGAGGCAGGGAACTGTATCTAGCTAGTTGGCCTTTCCTGGTGTTGGTTGAAAAGATGGACGCTATTTTATCTGAGCAAAACTACATTAAGACAAGTAATTTAGTACGCTTTGTCATTAGCGCGGTGAAGAGCGGACACGGATTAGGAGGCTGGATGTAATTTCTGTGTGTTTTTGTTCAACAGTTAGTATACGTTTATTACAACCTTGGGTGAGGTCAAGCCATATTCAAAGCAAGGAAGTTGTATTGTTCATTCTGTCTGTAAGGAAGCTGATTTTAGGGGTTAGCCAGGCTGGGAAGCAAACGGTACGTGTAAGAGGCCTGTGCAAGAATTTATGCTGTTAATAAAGTAATGGGAGTCGAAACAGGACTGAGGCAAAGAGGTTTTGAGATAAAAAGGAAGGGTGACACTTGTGCAGCGTTGCAGTGGGTTGGGCTGGGGACTGGTCTTCCTGGCCCAGCCCCTTCTCCCTGTTTCTACAAGCCTCCTGGCAAGTAGCGACCCACGGAGGCGAGCCAAACGAGGCATGCTGGCAAGTGGAGCTGGGACAGACCCAGCCTTGGTCTCACATTGGACCCAACCTGGGTGAGGGGAAGAAGGCGCTTGCGGATCTGCTGGTCTAATAGGTGCAACACAACCCCCCACCATGCTGACTTCTTGCGGACAGCAGTGCTGTCCCTGCTCTGCAGTTCCCCACCTCCTCTTGGTGCTGATGTTCTGAGCAGCAACCTTTCCTCTCCCCAAGCGCGGGAGGGAAGCAAAAGCACATCTACCTGCACTGCTGTTTGTTTGTTATGACCACAAAAAATAGACAATGCTGTAGTGGTGCTGTTTCTGTTTACATAAACGTTCCTCCACCAGTAGTCCCGTTGGCCATTTGTCAAAAAAACAAGGCAAGGACTATGACACAGAGTTTAAAAAACCAAACTTCATTATTAATTTATGTCAAAATAATTTGCATTTATATACAAATAGAGCAACTATTATAAACTTGGAAGATTTTCATTTAATAATCTGAAGCATATTAGTACCTGGTTTCCTCAGCTTGCACCATGCTAAGCACTTTAAAAACACAGTTCATATCCTTCATGTGTTTTGACCTAAACTTACAGCTAGTTCTAAATGCTGCATCTACCAGAAATGTTTGCAAAGAGCAAGTACTTTGTACAGCAAAATCAAACCACAACAAAGCCATTCCTGAAGGGTATGTGCTTGTTCTCGTTCGGACTGACAGAATGCCACTGCAGAACTGGCTTGCTTTGTTGCCACCTTACGAGTGCCAGCAGGTGTGTGCATTGAAGAAGAGAAAGCGAAGGCACACACCCCTTCTTCATTTCCTTTACTTTTTCCAGGCAGTTTTGTGTGAAATAGTTAATTTCATAAAGCCTTACATAACTGCATAATGAAGAAGCAAGGAGGACAATGTAATCTTTGTGCTGAAATCTTTTACATCAGTGTTTTTTTAATCTCTCTACAAACACTCATTATGTTGTGGACCCACCGATTATTGTAAAACTCAGCTTGCTTCTCCAACAAGTTGGCAGCAACTTGGGTACCTCAAGGGAGGAGAGTTAAGCAGTTTTATTTACTGGCCAGTGTCTAAACTAGCTGGGAAAAGGTAATGATCTTTAATGGTCAAAATGAGCCTTGATAGTTCAGGACAAAAGTCTAAGAGCTGGCTATAGTTTTTAGCTGTGTAAATATTCATTCCCCCTGTCCTGGATAAATGGCACTATTTTCACCAGTGACAGTCTCCTGGGTAGTATAAACTCTCCTTCACCTTATTTGAACCCTCTTTCAAACTTCTTGGCAATCACGATATGTGGCTTGGAAACAATGCTGTCATTCAAAGAAAAAGGATCTACAATAGTATCATGATGTGGTACTCATTGTTTTGGTGGAGTTCCACTGAGAAGCTCTGAAGAGTACTCTGTTGATGCGATGGATATTAACGGCTGTAAGCAGAGAATTGATTATACAGCATATACTATGTCTGTCTTCATTTTTATCCTATGCAGTGAGCATGTGAAGTCAGTTCCCATATTATAGTTGCTTTCCTAGAGTTTTCCTTCTGTAAATGTCAACCACTTTACATTATTTTGATTTCTCTACCTAATCTGTTTTGGGGGAAGAGAGTCATGTACAACCTACCTGTACTTTCAGGGATCAGAACAGTATTGGCTGTCAAACTCCCTCTGAAAAAAACACACGGAAGTGGTCCTTAACATGGTGTTATATTTACACTTCTGCTGTGCTGTGCATTCCAGAAGCTAATACTCTAGATAATTTCTACTTAAATATCTCAAGCAAAAAGGTGAAGAGTCAATGTAGAAACTGATTTCTAAGTTTGGCAGTCTCAACAGTTTGTACTGTGGCCCTGGGCAAGTCACTTGTCCTCTCTGTTAATTTCTCTCTCTGTGCAACAGGGCGGATAATATCTATTATGGAAGGAGGTTCTTAGTAGCATTTGTAAAGTGCTTTGAAGATGAGAAGTGCTGTTCAAGTGCTTATAAATTATGCTGCATTCAATGCAAGATGATCAGATGCATGATACGGATTTGGTCGCCTCATTTCAGTGTTGTTAAAAAAATAATCAAAGATCCACTGAAAAGAAATGCTATTACAGCCTTTCACTAGAAGAAACATTTAAGCTAAGTACAGCCAACTTCACTAGAAAATGAGTTTCTGTGGGACAAAAAATAGAGGTGTCTATATGCAGTCCCTAATATATGGAAAATGATAAAAATAAATGTGCAATATGGCCTCTGCAAAATGTAGGCATAGGCATAACTTCACACTCTGCAAGCTGGAATTTTTTTAAGTATGACAGTTCCGTGTGAAAATCCATTTTAAGAACTAAGTCACAGGCGAGGTCCACACATCATACATTAAACTTACACAGTCTCTGCTAACTGCAGAGCAGTAAGTCTACTTAAAGCTGGTGCAAGTACTGCCTCCAGTTTAGTTGCTTTCTGAAAAAAATGCTGTTTGGTTTAGTAATTTTAGACAGCTTTGGGGTCTTCACCATTAAGACAGGCCTTTTAAGATGTACACAGTGGACCACATCCTCAGCTGGCATGAGCTCCACTGGCTTCAGCAGAATTGCCAGCACCCTCTGAGTTGATAAGCTTATCTCTGTCACCCCACTTAGAATGATACAAGATGTATCACAATACACTGCTGACATTCTCAAACTTGAGAAATGGCAAGTGTAAAGAGAGTATCACCCTATCTTATTTTTTTTCTTCATGCTGAAAGCAGCATTAAAATCTCCATTGCCGGCCTATTTGCATAGTGAAGTATAAGAGCTAGCTTTATTCAAGTGCTAAATAAAAGACTGGATAAAGAGTGCTATACCAATTTAGTGCTTATTGCTGCAGGGCCACTTTGAGATTGTATCTGCCACTGTTGTGTTATCTCTATGGTCTCTGTATGAGATAATGGTCTCTGCCACTGCATGTCAGGTTAGAAAACCCAGGCAGGTGAATCCTTTGTTCAACTATCAGTGCTCTCTATGCTGGATACTTCTTCAGGTACAAGCAGAGCCAAGTCCTCCCCATTCCAGCTTGTGCACAGAAGCCAGCTGTAAGACACAGATAAGATGGGTATCTTTAGCTGAGATAGTTAAAAGTACAGCATGCTGATTCAGCACCAACAAACGCATTTGCTAGATCTGTTACAGCCATCTTCTGTGGCACAAAGCTGTCAACTGCTCTCGAATAGTAACATTGCATGACACTCTAAAAGGTTTTAGAGAAAGGTTGTTCAAAGGGTGGGATATCTGAGACACTAATGACAAAAGGAAAAGAAAAATAACTTAAAAAATTTATGGTGATGATGGACTACAGTCCTGATTGTAGGATGGACTACCTGATGGTAAATATCTGTTGCCTTTTACAGAGAGTAGAGTGCATTTTTAACAGAAACTTTCTCTGCCATACAGCAGTGAACTAAACTAAAACTAATATTCAATAAACCAGAAGTATTTACTCTAACTGAATTCCTCACTTTTTTACCACTTTACTGAAAAGTATTCTCCACACTCAGCACAAGACCTATTTGCTTCAATTCTCTCAGGTCTGAGACCCATCACTACTTTAGTCTTAAGTTATGATTAGTGCAGCTTCTCTGAATAGACTGTGTAAAACACTGTAGTCAGGCATGCAGACTTGAAATTATGTGAAATGTTACATACCTACAGCATTATCACTGCCTATTTAAAACTTAAAATGCAGCTGATGTAGAGATAAAAGGTGACTGAGGTAAAATCTAAGCATCAGAAAAAAGATAGAAGTCTCCAGCAAGAGTACCACCCTCTTAAGAAAAACAGTTTTCCCCCTCAAATATAAATCTTCCTAATAAAAAGTGATCCTTCTGTCATTTAGATCGATGTTCCAGCACCCTAAAAAAACATAATTTATATTGGAAATAATGTAAAGTGAACTTTGCTTTTGTGAATAGTCATGAGTAATGACCTTTCACTGTCAGTATTACTAGGTAGTCACTAGGTATGATTAGATGCAAATGCTACAGACGCATATTTTTTAAACATGACTAGAGTTTTATTCATAGGGGGCTTAAAAGTGCAGATCTTTTACAGATTTTGATGGTACTTGGTCAAAAGGTACCCATGACCATGGGCTGGGACAGATAATTTTCCATTAAATTCACTGCATGATTGGTCCTGTTTACAACCCTCATTAGCAGCCAGGAGAGCTCAGACTGCAAAACTAAGCTCAAGCCTTTCAAGTGATCTGCTACTTTTGTACTTTGTCAAAGGCTTTCCTCAGGGACACGTGTAAAGGTCTCCAACCAAGGGAAGGCACACACAGGCAGTCAAGGGTACTGTGTATCCCTACTAGTACATTCAGGACAGATTTCTGTTTGGGGAAATTAGATGACAAGTTCACAGCACGAGGCTGAGGTGAGGTAGCTGGATCAGGGCCAGAATGGGAAATCTCCAGCAAAGGTGTAGGGGGGATAGGTGTTGAAGAGAGAAAAAATGTGAAACTAGAGCTACTAGAGCACACTAGAAAATACTCAAGTTTGAGAACTACTGCACTAAACCATTCAGCTTCAACTCATGTCAAAACAGAAATTACTGGCAAAACAGTCAGAAGCACCCTCCTGATCTGTACTTACCATAGGACAGCCAGTGGAATTAGACAAAGGCCTGCCGATAGGAGGAAGCTAAAGCCTGAAAACCATGCAACAGTAGCTGCATAGAGAATATTAAAAACTGAAAGTGAAATAGTGCCGGTCACAACTTCTAAACAGGCAATACAAGCAAACACAGCACCTGCCAAAAACAAATGGATCAATTACAAACAAAACAAAATAAAACCAGAATGCCTTCAAAGTACTGAAGTTTTAAAATTTGTTTTGAAAGATCTATCTATTTATCTACAGTACTTTAGCAAGTATGCAATTAACAAGCACCTGAGTATCGTATGTCATTGCTATAGAATTGTCTTCTGTGGGGACTCCTACAAAAGACTTGGTTCTTAAATAAACCAAACCAAACCAAACCAAACAACATTTTGCTGATGGAAACTATTTTTCTTTGCTACTGTTCTGTCACTATACCTGTTTTCTTGAATCTGCTTATCACATGAAATTCAAACTCTTCATTCTCACTAACCATATTCTGCACATCTCCATCCTTTACCCCCTTCCAATTCTCCTCTCGATTCTCACTCTTCTTTTTCATGTTTATTCCTTCTCTAATCTTCAGTCTTACATGTGGAAAAGGCTCTGATCCAACAAAGAGTGCTGGTTCAGCACATAACCATCTCCTTCCCATTTTTGAAAGAAAAGAAACAACATTTTTTTGCACTGAACTACCCATTGGGGTGGCAGTCTATCCCATTGCTGTTTTGTTTGAACCCGTTTTCCCAAGCCGCATTCATATTCATGGGACCATAAACAAAATCACAATAGGTAAGCAGAAAAGAATGACAAGAAGCAACCTGATTCCTGCATCAAACTACTCAAGTAGCCAAAGCCTGAAGAATGCCAAGAAACTGCAAGAACATAGGTGTATGTTAGCATAGTTAAGTACAAAGAGATCTTTGCTTTAGTGTATAAATAATGTCTTTAAAAAAATAAAACCAAACAACTCAGGAGAATGCTTCTAGAAAGTATATGCTCCCCAAAATCTAGAAAGTATATGCTCCCCCAAATATGGGATACTAGTGCCACATTTTGAGGCCTGACATGCTTTTTTCTGTGTTCCATAAGGAAAGGACTTTGAGAAGTACTTATCATATCTTTTGGGACGTGTATAAGTAGCCATGGGCACCCGTGAAGCTGGGTACATAGCTCAAGATCCAAGTCTGTTTTCAAGTGCTTTGAAGGTTGACCACCTGCTGCTTACCTTTCTAAATTATTAAGTGTGGAATTGACTAAATAACAGAAATAGATCTTTCTCTGCATGTCATAATTTTGTGAATGTAGAAGCACTTCTGAAATCACATCTGTATAGAACCTGAGCATTCCTCTGCTTTAAGTTCCCCATGGTTTTTATTTTTAGAGCAGATTTCCTTTGAAGGTTGAAACTTGCAGTAGTTTTTAAACACAATGTTTTTTATATTAAATTCAGAATAAAAACCATTAATGTCACGACACAGGGTCACATTATATGGAACTTGGAAGAAAAGCAGTCTTTAAACACCAATACATATCTGTTTGTTTAAACGTAATCTTGGTGCATCTCTGTTCTGACATACCATATTATTGTATTCTTTAAAACCAATTCTACTCACCCTGTTCACCAGTGAGAACCACTTTTGACAGCATGGATCGGAGAACAGGAATAGGCATAAAGCAGAGCAAAGATGGCACTCTTACTGTAAAGCAAGGAATCAGTCATGAGACACTGAAGTAATAAAAATCCAGGGTTTTACAAATACATTGCAAATGAATTAGTCATATACTTCTGAATGCTCAGTTCCCCATATAGTAAAAAGCAATAGAAAAGTCAAACTAGAAGTGCACTGAGACACAATTATCTAAGCACAGAGAAATTAATAAATCCAATATATCTCTATGGCACTAAAACCAAATAATAAGCAAGTAATTCTGTTCTCTCTCCACACACTTCATCTTTTAATTAACTCCTACATCAGTCTGATCAACCTTGTGTATTTTACCTCTCTATGGCCCTTTCAAGATAGTATGTCTGATATCTACCAACTGCGCTCACTACTGATAACATAGCAGTACTTTCATATATATTGTTGACCATGGAACAACTGATTCAGAACTCACCTAAAAACATGAGCAGGGTAGTTTTGGCAAAGGCAGCCATGACCATTCCTCCAATGTAAGAAAATATCCCAATAAAGACAATATAAATGTCTTTGAGACATTTAGAAAATAAGTAAACTCCTAAAAAACTGGTCAGAGAAACAGAAGTGAATGCAGCTGCTCCGTATCCAATGTACACTTCATTCCAGCAGAGTGGCTCATCCAGTTCATACAGTGTAAAAAGCGAACTCCCACCAACCATAGTAAACAAGTAAGTCATAAATGTAAAAAGTAACACAATTATCAAAATTCTCTTTTTATAAGGGGCAGTTTTAAAAAGCATGTACACTCCAGAAAATGTCTCTCTAAGAAGTTCTTTACAGGATACTGGTGCCTCGTGCTGGAATTCAGACATGCCTACTGTATCTTCCAGAAAAAATATAATATAGATAATATTAATGACATGAAGCAGAGATGCTGTCACAAATGTCCATGTAAAGCCTATTCCTCTTAGAAAGTAGCCAGATGACAGTCCTGCCAGTCCAGACACAACTCCAAAAATCAAATCCACCACAGCTATTCGCGTTGTTTTCTGCTTCTCATCGTGACACACGTCTGCTATAAAAGCAAAGCCTCCTCCAAGGAAAGTTGCCATACTCCCAAACAGTCCAGTAATAAATGCAACCGCAAATAGGATAGAGAGGGACAAGGAAAAATACGCTATTACAGTGAGGCAAATATCAGCAATCAAAGCTCCCATTGATGGTAAAACTAAAGACCTTTTGCGTCCCTGGCGATCCCCATTAGCTACAATGACAAAGGCAACTATAAGGCTGGGAACTGCCCCAGTTAAGTCCAACTGCATATTAAAAACAGAGGCTTTTTCTTGAACTTCCTGTGAAGAGAAAAGAAAAATAATTGTAAGTACTATAATACATTGTAAAAAAATCCAAACTAATCTATAATAATATTACATAATGATTAGTATGCAATATAATGTATAGCACAGGGCATGTTTATACATTATAAATTCTATTATTATAAACCTTGATAATACATTATCATAAGATTATATGACATTATATTATGCTATAATAAAATACATTACTATATGTTTATAAGAATGCATTATATTACAGTAATCGCTAATGCAAAGGGATTGCATATTCAAAGACTCGCACGTTTGTAATTTTACCTTCAATATTCCTCAAACATCCCCTGTTACATTTTAAGCCAGAACTTACTTCTCAAAATACAGTCTTACTAGTACTCTTGACAGAGAAGTTTCAATGGAGACAAGAGAACACTTCTTTTGAACATGCATTTACAAGAGCTGGTGCTTATACTCCAAGTATCTCCTTCAGTACAGGGTATGGCAAAAGGACACTGGGCCTATTTTAATCTCTTGGAAATCAGTAGTAAAACAGTCTTTGACTGAGGAACACAACCTGTGCCCCTATGCTACCTACTCACAGGAGATCATTTTTCCTCCCAAATAATCCTACAGAGAGGGTTACAAGAAACAATTCACTGACTAGCACACTGTGCAAGTAAACAGATCAGTATTTGCTCTGGCATTCCAATGTACAATGTTAATAATAACAACAATAAAAATGTGAAACACAGCATTAAAAATTATACCGACTCAGAGATACATGAACCAATTAATTTTTAGCACACTGGAAAGCTCTGAGTTCAGAAACTGCCCAAATCGGTGATGTCTCTATAGATATACTGCAGCAGGTATTCACATAAGGAGCAGCAGCTAACACTATGACAATAAACTGTAAACACCCATTATGGGAAAAATTTCTGAGTTCTTTTTAACAGAAGTATAAAAATCAAACTTAGCTGAAAAACAACACTCATGTTACTAGAACATGAATGGCTGTGGAAAAAAAAAGAGAACTAACGAAAAGCCAATTAAAAAAAAAAAGACTATCTTGTTATGAAGCCAGCTGCTAAATGACAGTCAACCAGCTAATTCAGATCTTGCATTTAATGTATCAGTGCAGGCTAGATAGACAGCAGCCGTGACAGCCCTTTCAAAGACAACCACCTGATTCAGACAGGAGAGCAGCAGGGAAAAAGGAAGTAAGTTCATTCAACCCTTTATAAGATAAACTTTCAGATGCAGAGACTAAAGTCACACTGAAAGTTCTCTTCAGGTTTTCTGAGGTATCACACTGACTTGGGCAGGGGTTCTACTCTTCAGTCAGTGGCAGGCACAGCTCTGTAAGTCTTCCCAAGCCATTCTCAGCCTATATTCAAGCCATCTATATTCCATGTTTCAGGTGTTTCCTCTGTAGCTAACATAATCCCCACTGAGTAGCACCCAAAGGATGAAGAAACCCTAGAATTTCCAGGAATGTACTTTGGGCAATTTTAAAAGCTGCTGAATGCTTTATAAATTCATACTTATATTTACAGGCAAAGACATGAGGTTCTAGTTCAATCTCTTCCTTTGCTTACAAGATACCAATTTTTATTGCAAGAGGAAAATTCAGCTGATCCTGAGGCCCTCAAGGAAAGCTGTCAAGATCCCCAGTACTCCGGAATCTTTTCTCTCTTCCCTTGTGGTATCTGACTACCTTAGGATTCATGATGTCCTGTCCTCTGGCCAGCACTGTTGTCACCCTGGAAGGGTCAAAACCATGAAGACTGAACAAACCAAGAAGGAAAATAATATTCTGATCTTTAACTCCTCCCCTGCTGACAAAGAGAACTCTATGTAGTTGCAGGCATTCCTTCTTTACTGGGATTATCATGTTCAAAGGCATGAGCGTCAAAGAAATTCTAATACATTAGAAATAAAACTAAATGTTATTATATATCATCTCAACCCACATTAACCATGCAATACAAATACTATTGCTGAACCATAATGGAGTGTAAAACTGAAGGAATAAAACAGCAAAGACTTGGGTTTCATTGTTTTGGAAGTAGCTGTGCAACATAAAGAACATGGCGACACATCCAGATACTGCAAATGACCATAACCTTGCTGACATAAATGACTTGCTGTCTATTGACAAGAAGACTAAAAGACAGAAGTACAGGAAAACTCCATTTAGAGTTTAAGGCATTCAACTGCCTACTTTATGTTTTTATAAAGTCAAGGGAAAGAAACACAGAAAATAATAGGTCAAACCTTCAGCTGCTTTAAAATCATGTAACTCTATTAAGTAATCAATGGAACTACATAAATTTGAAGAGAAAGGTCTAGTTTTTTAATCTGCAAATTCAATCTACTCTGAAAAAAATACCCATGGTTGACACAAAGAGTTCTTAAAATCAAAGATTTAAAAATTAAAAGAATGACAGTGAAGCAGCAATTCACTTATATAAGGATTAAATTGAAAGAGAAGTGTGGTTGGTGCCTGAGGCTGAACAATGTGCAGGATGTGATAAACTGATGGGCTTATAAAATTAAAAACTATTACTGAGTACCAAAGGAAAATGTATGGATTGGATAGTAAATAACCTGGATAATAAATAATGTTTAATGACTGATAATACAGCTCTTTCTAAGCTATAAAAAACCCTATTATCCAAGCCAGTGATTGGAATGCTTCAGCTTGAATTCAAATTACCTTTGAACTCATTTCATTATAAAATGACTAATTTCCTTTAACTTGTAAGAAATAATTAATCTAAATGCTGCAAAGACTATCCGTTTTGAACTACATTCTACTTTTTTGCAGGCTCGAAGTGATTTTTGTCTTCAATTTCCTTTTATGTTTTGCTTTGAAAAAGGTGAGATTAGTATAAAGCTTCTCCATTCTCAGAATGGAAGGACTTATACTAAATCACCTACTAAGGGAGGTGTTCTAAAAGTTAATGCCAAACAGGGCCTGTTGGGAACACTCCTGAGAGCAAAATTCACAAAATCTGTAAACATGTAGTCAGTTAGGATGGTCTTGGAAAACCCAGAACACCTACTTCACATACCCTCAGCATAGGGCTTGGGATTGAGTTACTAGATCTACTCTTTGGCCCATACACAAGACTATTACTCAGCACAGAAACCAAGTTCCGCTTAAATTAATGGGTGTTCAGAGCATTTTACATTCCTATACTATGATAACAAGTGTGGTATCAAAATGCAAGCAAGACACCCAGACAAGAGCATAATTGTTCAAAAGCTCATGCTCTGCTGGCAATCATTGAAATGGAGGGAATGGAAATTTGGCAGCAAAGGGAAACAAGGAAGTTCTGTTGGCCATTATTCAACTACTGTCTTGAAGGGTTCATGTTCTCAAATACCAAACTAATAATAGTTTGCAACCTTTATGCCAAAAAACCTGTAATGTGTGAATTCACCACCACATCAGAGATGCTCTCTAAACTTCAACTGAAATTAAGCACTCTGCTTCAGTGTTTTGCAAAAAGAAATATGAAGACTTATGTCCTGACTCATAGGTGATCGCAATGTGAAAATCAGGTTGAATTTGGGGGGGTTCTAGCAAATGCAAAGCACAGAAATGTTTGTGAAATGCAGGTTCCTTGATGGGCTCTGCGATTAGAACTGTATGAACTGTATGGTTTTCTTAGAGTTGCTCCTTCTATATGACAAAATGCCCCCCCCCCAAGCACCAAATGAGGAGCTAACTCTAAAGAAAACACTTTGGGGGAGTGACATACAAGCATTAGTCAGACAATAATTGGTTATTATCTCCAAATCAACTCCAATCGGTAGCACACATTACCTTCCTCGGCTGATGGGTTAGCCCAGAAGGCATGCTGGACTATGATTCTATTGACCTTCTTACTTTCACATTCTTTCTACTAAGACCAGCTTCTGTCACATGAGGAAGAACCTACTGCACACTAAAAATCCTGAATTATTTCTTTGATCATCTTCAATGGAAGCACATACCATTAAAAATTTTATTTTATATACAACAAATGAGGCAGATAAGCTCAGGTGATTAGTCTTGTGCATACACAGCACATCAGAGATGCAAATCTGGGACTTGAGCAAAAATTTTCAAGTGCCATCTTTTCAGCAGCATAGGGGAATGCCAGCTGACTGTTTCCATAACTCCATCTTCTGTGTAATTTACAGTCTGAGTCATCTACTTTTCTGACCCTACAGTGGTTTCATGTTCCACTTGATCCAACCTAACTGCCAGCTGTTGCCAAGGATGGTTCTATTGCATCTCTTGCAGAAATGTGTTCCCTTTGCCAACCCCATGTTAGATACAGCACAATCCTGTAGCCACAGAGTGTGTCAGAGCAATGCACTGCTTCAGAAAAAAACAACACTTAAAAAGCAACAAACTCAGAAAAAGAGATGAGCATTCTGTTGAATCAGTGCCCCAGTCAAATCCAAACCATAACCTCTAACTGCGAAATTGTGAGATACAACACATGGCAGGGAGCAACTGGGGGAGAAGGGAATGAAGATGGGAGTACGATCACCTATTCTGCCGGCAGCCCACAGTTAGCTCTGATAATGTGTATCATTACAACTGCATTGGAACTGCAACAGAAGAGATTCCAATCAACAACTAGCTATCCAGCATGCTGAACTATGAAAAAGTGCTAAAAAATGTAGTCGATCACGGGATGCTGTCATCTTGACGTCTTTGTATTTCAGCAAGGCAGCCTAGCGCTCTGAATGGTAAACCATCAGTTATATTTGATTGTGCAAATATCAGTTAAATTTTTTTTTCACATTTTAAAAAGACAAAATGTTTTATTTCAATCCCCCCTCCCCCCATCCTTTTTCTTGTAATTCCTCTGAAAGAAATGCATTCTAAACTAGATCTTATTCCTGAAAACTACAGGACATTTGCTAAACCTTACACAGTTACAAAGAACGCTAGAAGTCACAAAGACAACTGACGGCTCATGCACACATGCACGACCCTTACGGGGAGGAGGCACCTTCGGTGGTACCGGCTGTAATGTCAGCTGGACGCCAATTTGGGCCCAATCCTCTCAGACAATTTCCAGCTCCCGCTAAAATACGAATTTATCTCAGCGCCTTCCTGGAGACAAACCTTTGTCCCTCAACACTAGAGCTACCTACGGCGCAACCCAAGAGCCATGAGGCAGCGGAGCCACAGCAGGTTACGGAACTACCGCTCTTCCATATATATCAAAGGTTGAGTAACGTTGTTCAGAAAGGAGAGGCGGTACCTCCTGGCTGTCACTGTCATTATTTACAGTTATGACTTTCCGCCCAACACCCTTACCTTCTGCTTGATGTAAGTCGGGCTGCTTTTATTCTGCTCGCAGTAGCTGGCGTTGCCGTCGCCGAGGAAGGTGGAGTTGTACTCCTCCTCCCACAGCCGCCGGTAGATGAACTGCTGCACCAGCGGGCTTGTCAGGGAAGACGCAAACATATAGATGAAAATGACGGGTTCCACACACAAAACCTTCCTCATGGCTGGGCCCGGGGTTTAATCCTCCCTACCACACAAACAAAACGCACCGACTGACGAAGGGCAAAAGAAAACACCCCGACCTACCGGCACGCTCCGCCCCGCCCGCTGACAGACCCTGCCTGGCGGGGAGACCCCCGCCCGCCCCCGGGCCCACCTGCCCCGCCGGTACCGGAGGGTGCCCCCGCCCGCCGCCCGCTCTCCTCCGCCCCGGCCCGGCCCCGGCGGAGGTCAGTGCCGGCGGTGTGCGACACCGGGAGGCGGGACGAGGAGGAAAGCCGCGGCCCTCAGCGGAGGAGTGTCCCCGTTCCCCCCCTCCCCGGGGCCGGCCCCGCTGAGAGGACGAACCGGGCGCCGCCATCTCGCCCCCGCGTCCCTCAGCCCCTCGCGGCCTGGCGCTGCGGGCCGAGCCTGCGGGCCAAGGAGGGAAACCCCCGGCCTTGAGGCGGGGAGAGGGACGCGGCCTGCGGGCAGCCATCGCCTGAGGGCAGGAGAAGGGTCTCGCCACCCGCTCCCCCCCCGCCGGTGTTTGTACCCATGGCAGGGGACATGTGGCGTTGCTGCTAGAAATCGGGACAGACCAGCAGTTTCCTGATTTCACCCCCCCAAACAGCAGCAGCCTGCCAAACATCGAGATCGCTCGGTGTTTACCGGGCCAGAGGGTTTGTTTTGGCCGGTTGTGTAAGGAGGACCTTTCCCACCAGCGGTGCTTCGGGTCAGCTCGGCCCGCTGGGGTCAGCCTGCCCGGGGGGGGCCCACACAGCCGCTGTGGGTTGTTTCTGGACCGTGCTGCCGTGTTCTCCGCTCTCAGCTGACATGATCTAGAGGTTTGAGTATAGCTGCTCCCTTTCCACGTGCTGTTGACTTGTCAGGGTGTGTAAAAGCAACATTTGTTAGCCACCAGCTGGTCTGCGGTTAATGCATCTCATTCTCTGCGAGTCTGACGTAGCTGGTGGCCTGTGTCTCTGTTGGGACAGTTGCTGTGGCACGTGCTTCGGTTCGACAAGGGAGGCCACGCTGCTGCAGATCCACAGTTGTGCTGTTCACACAGGACCTCTACCCACCTTGGTGTACACAACGGAGGGAGCACGCCCTGCCATCGGAGCTGTAAAACTTCAGGATGCGTTTTCTTGTATGGGCTACAGAAACCATGGCTGCTCATTGCATTACGGATACTGGTCTGATTCTGCGTTGAGGTAGGTGCTGTGGGATGGACACCACAGTACCCCTGCTCTCTTACTTCTCTTTGGTGCGCCGACACTGAGTAATGATTCTGGCTCCTTGCAGGTGTGGTACAAGGAGAGGTGACATAGCTGGGAGTCCCAAAGGACCTCCTTTCAGTCTTAAATACTGCTCTTTGATTACATATATTGCAAAAAGCTGTATTTGCTAAAAGCACATCAAAACTTCAAAGGTTCCCTGGTGTATTTTTTCTCTTAAGAAGTGTGATTTAATAACTTCATGAATATTCAGTTCCTTCATAAACTGATTTGAAGCTAGATTAAGTGTAACATGGGTCATATGATCTCAAATAAAGCTTTAATTTGTTTCACTGGCATGTGACATGTCATTCAGTCCCAAATTTAGGGACAACACTGGCCTGTCATGTGTCTCGGCATAGGATCAGCCCAATGTAGAAGCTCAGTGGCCTTGGTCATTTACTTCAGATGGTGAGCTCCTTTGGTCTGGCATATAGGCCTGCTCACAGAGACACACAGACAGAGTTTCAAAAAAAGGGTGGCTCTGGCCTGAGATCAACTGTAGAGTGTTGTCCTTCTCCTTGACCTATCCAGGTCCAAAGTCTGATTTACCCTGTGGCAGTATTTTGTTTGTCACAAGGTAAAGCAAAAACAATCATGCGAGGGTTACACGCAAACAGGCTGCTGGACGAGAGGGGCTGTTCAGGTCACTCAGCCAGCTGTTAACATGTATTTGGATGCAGTGAAGAAGGGATTTTAAGCCTGTGGGAGGTTTATGTTCAACAGAAGGATACTGTCCAGAGCCCCAGTAGGTCTCTTGCTATGTCCGTCAGTGCATGTCATTCATGAACACAACCTGCAGCCCAGGTTGCTGGGCAAAACTCGTTTTAGCTAGCAGTCCCTCCAGCACAGCCTTACCCACACCAAAGAGCGGAGCTCTGGCTCTGCACTCTGGAGAGGTCCTCTGGTGCTGTCCTTCCAGTAGCTCTGTTTAAGTTTGGGCTTGGGTTTGCAGAGCCAAGTGGCTCCAGCAAAGTTGTGGCCTCTCCAATGCTGAAGGCAATGCTGCAGCATGAGCTGGGCACCTCTAAGCAGCTGATCATCTTAGTCCAACAGTTTGAAGCCTGCTCGTGAGTATCTTCGAGTGCTGACAGGTAACATATACCCCACGCGCAGGTGCACTGGAACAGACTTGGCCCTCCCTTGTTTCCCCCC
>JANZLQ010000027.1:4376193-4406565 GCA_026212715.1 Elanus axillaris | reverse complement strand
CGCAAAAGCAATAGATGTGATGATGATTGAACTTTTAAGATCAGACTTAGCTGGGTGATGCTTATCCTTTGAAGTCAAGCATTTCCAAATAACAGAATACATGGCAAACTAGCTTCCCCTATCACAAAGATTCACGTCGGCCCAAATTTGAGTGATACGCTGGCGAACAGACTTCACGAAGGTCACAGGCCTGTAGTGGCTGCAGCTTTGTAGTTTGTATTATTTGTTTACTGACATCCTCAATGTATGAAGAATTGAAAGAACACGCGTATTCATTGTGGAGGTCAGGCTTTCTGGGAGCACTTAATAAGATTTCCATCAAAAAATCTTAAAAAACCAAACAGATTACTGATCTTTGAAGGTGATACGTTGCTTGTGTGTCAGGGCATGGAAAAAAGTTGACATGTAATGAAGTTCAGCCTTCAGGACATTTGGAGACTTTTGAGAGATCCCACCAGCACTGGTCAAAGGGCAAAGACATGTTACCTTCAGCGACAGAAATCTTCAAACAAAGCCTCCTGCACTTCAAGGAATTATTCTTGCTTTACGTGGCAAGATCTTGGCATTCAGTGATTGCTACGATTGCATTCTCAGAAAATTTTGTTGCTGCAAACAAAAGAGCAAATTTTAATTTTTTATATACATCTACAAATCATTAATACTATAAACATTTTTTTCTAGCAAATTCTTTTGATGAAGATGAAGTTGGTGACATTTTGGAGATCTGGATAGTCACGTTTCTTTGCTGAAGAGATGAGTAGTGCTTTAATAAATAATATTGCCATGTAAAACATGATTTTAATTGCCTTCTAAGAAGTTAAGTACTTTTTAACATTGAGGTGACTTTTAATTTTCCATGTTAACAATCTACTGAGATCATGGAGAACCTCAGCCTTCTACAAATCATTTGTGGATTACAGAGTGACAGTAAGAAGTACCATGTCTACTTCTGTTCAGCTCACGTTTTCAAGGCTATCTTGATAACGATGGTTAACACAAATTAAAAAAAGAAACCTGAAGAGGGAAGAGAGAAGCATACTTCCTGCAGAGAGTTGATTTTATACAAAATGTAGTTCTGCAGAAACCTTGCATACCCTGCATCTTGCCCACGAGCGTGGCAAACAGAGATACATGAAGGAAGTTCTCCAAATACTACCGCTGAGGGAAAGGAGAAGAGAATAAGCTGCATAATTCTGCAGAGGCATGCCTAGGTTTATATGTAACTGTTTGTTTTGTTTTCAGTATAACTGAGATGATTGCTGAAGCTTGAATGCAAGCCCTGACAACAAAGAGTAGTAATGAAGATTTAAATATGAGACTGAAAGAAAACATGATAAGGAAAATATGTGCAACAAATCCAACCACGCAGTTTTTAAGTACCTCTCTTTTATAAAAAGAGACAAGGAGAGACTATTACTGTCATCTGACACAGAGAAAACCCATGCTGGTTTCATATCACTAATTTTCATTCAGTGCAGATCATCACTGATTTTCAGGGCCTAAAATGGCATCTCTGATCTTTGACTATTTACACAGCTAAAAGCATCTGCCCCAGCAAGCGCTCACTGACCTGCAGCCCAAGTAGTGTGGAGAGGCTCACACCTTCACCGCTCTTATCTCTGACTGGCCCCGTCCATACTGCATGGCATTTGGTTTGAGACTCCTATGGCCCCACGGGGTAGCTGAAAGCCACAGATAATCATAAATAATAACGGTTTTGTCTTTTGGCAGCCCGGAAGGTTTCAAATAATGTGACTGAGTTCATCTGGTGTGGGAAAAAGGTGCTTGAAAGGTATGGGCACGGACATCCCACTGACCCAGTGTTGCTGAAAATGGGATGTTGTTCTGAAACCCTCTGTCGCAGCACGAACATTACTGCTGACTGTAGTCTCCATGCCATGTGATACTTAATACTGTTCTTAAGTACAGTGTTGAAAATTTGTGTCCTCAGACACGTGTAAGGCATCAAGATATATTTATTTTGTCTGAATTAGATAACCTTAACAGAACCTGTGTTCTTGCTGGCCTCTCATCATGCACACCATGTAACAGCAGCCATTTCTAACCGGTGTGATTTATTCAATTTTTTGCTTTTCAGCTCTTTTCCTCTTATGTATTTGCAAGTCCTCAGTGCTCATCTCTGATTATTTCGTATCTCAGATTTAGATGTTTCCATCGAAAGCCCTTCATCTTGGTGGCTTTTCTTTTTAGATGACTTAGGAGAGGAAAAGTTTGCAGCTCCCTTCACTGGGAGCTGGGTTCAGGTGCAAGCTTCTGTGGGCAGCTTGCCATGGTTTCATCCAGTTCAAAACAAAGCTACAAGGAGCTATTAGACCTGCCGTGGCTGGCTTTCAGGCTTCTCAAGGACTTGAAATTTATTTTATGCACCTGCTTGGTTGTGTTTGGGGGGGTGGTTATTTTGGGGTTTTCTCCCTGTTTTGTTTTCAATTACATTTATGTACTAGATGTATGATAGTTCTTCCCTGTAGATAAGTGATGTAAATTGTGTTAGTCTGACTGCATTGCTTAACACAAAATTTCTGCTGAGTGGTTTTACACCTCCAATTTAGCACATTGGTCTTACTTTGCAAAACTGCTTTGAAAAATAACTAATGGTAATGCTGTCCTGCCTGACACCCTTTGTCCCCTCCCTGTGAAGCTGTTTATTGGGTGGGGATGATCAGCAGTAGGCTGGAGATATTCCTGGTTACTGTGACTCAGCAAAATGCTGCTCTCTTTGGTCTGTATTCCACTTCACCCATTTGCAGAAGTGGACAAAGGCATAGAAGAATGTTTTAATCTGAAAAAGTGTGTTTCTTTCCTTCTTTTCCCTTTTTAAAATTTTTTAAAAAAATATATTTAATGTAAACAATTCCTTAAAATGAGGAACTGAAAGTAAGCAGCTGAGGCAGGGCTGGAGTGGCTGCATCTGAGTCACATGTTCTGTTGCAGGACGCTGTTAAATTTTATCTGCTCTTAAAATTTTGCTAAAGCAAGGTGCTTTTCCAGTTTGCTAAAGAGAAGTATTTTTCACTCCTAGTAAGCTGGTAGGACTGGCCAGCTGCATTCCCTCTTCAGAGATGAGGACTTGCCATCTGCCATCACCCTCAAGAGAAGCAGCAGTGTTTTGGTGAGCTTCACCAAGACCAGTAAGGAGAATGAAGTCTATTTAGGGTACAAGTATTTAAGCTGAGTACCATCAGGAAGACTTCCTGGTGGTGACAGATGATGAGTTGTTCTCACCTTTCAAAGCCAGTGGGAGATTTGCTGCTGTCCAGGGGACCGTGCATCAGGCTTGAGGCTGAGCAGCCCAGCATGGACCCCGAGACTAGTAACAAAGACTCTGGTCATTTGGAGGAGTTTGAATTAGAGTGAGTGAGACTGTGCCTGTACCCCAGACTGGGCATAGCTGATCTCATGTGCTCTTTCCAGTTTTAGATTCTCAGGCAAAAAAACCCAACTGGTCTCACAGGGGGAACCTGTGAAATGTTTCAGTGGAAGCAGGACTCCACCCTGCCTTGCTTTGGTTTAGGTGCTAATGGTGTTTTTCCTCACCGACCATTAAAACTGTTCTTGACATTCAAAGCAGCAGGGGAGAAAATTACCAGTCCTTATTCCTATCCATCAGAAAATACAAAAATACAACATTTCCCTCAGTTTCCAAACATCTGTCCAGAGCTATTCAGAAAGATCTGCAAGGTAGTGTTCAGTGTGCCGTGTTGCTTCTTTAACTGAAATACCTCCTTCCTCAGTATAATTCTGCTGTGGATTTGTGCACATAAACATTGCCTGGTATTTATCCCAATTATACTCTTTTTGTCTTAAAATAGTTGCGGGGACAGTAGATTTCCTGATGGTCTCCTAGGTATCATTGAACAGCAGCAGGAAATTCCCTGGGTTCTTCAGATTATCACAGTGCCTGAAGCAGATTTGTCATGTACTGTTTTCAGGCAAGTTCCTCACAAGATTTCTTATACAGGAAGATGGGGTAAAATTGTTGAAAATATTATGGCACTTGGATCCAGCTTCAGGTGTCATAATAAGCGAATTTCTTCTAGAATAGTACTGAATGCTATTTACTGCTCCCACAGGGAAAGTAAATAATAAAGCAGCTCCATTCCTTTGGAAACTGGGCCACTTATAAAGGGGAGATATTCTGTTTATCCAATTTAGTAAGTGTGAAGCCTCAGTTTAAGCACCTTAAACGGGTCCTTTGGGGACCTATTAAACCCGGCAACCTAACCCTGACAGATTTAAGTTCCTGGTTCAAAATGTTCCTGAACTGCAGATTCCTGGAAGCAGGGAAGGTATCCTGAGAACAGTCAGCACATTTGCTTGTTTTTTATCCTGTTCCCTAAGCATCTGTTATTTGCCACTGTCAGAGAGGGGAACTTGAACTAGGTGGGCTTTTGTCTACTCAATATGGCCATGCTTATTTTAGCAGGACTTCAGTGCTGATAGAAGAATAAAGGTAGCATTTTGAGAAGATTTCACAAAAACTGGGAGCATAACACAGGATGTAGGAGGTGAAGGCTGTATGAATTAATGAAGGGGAGAAGACACTCAGATAAGCTTGCATGAAGATGCACAATTTGGGTTATAACATGTACTGTTACTTACAAGCAGCCTTGCCCTGAATTGTTCAGCTGTATAAATGCATGACATTGTGTAAAATCCTGGAGAAACTTTTAGTTCTCTGTATGGGCCTGGGTGTGTTGGTTTTTTTCTATGAGAAGGTGTAAGTATTTTCCAGATAGCTTTGCTTTTTTTTTTTTTTTTTTTGACTTTCTGAACCTGATCAGAACTTGCTGGTGTTAAGCTTGCCTTGCTGTGGGCAGCAAGTTTTGCCTGCTGTCATGTCTATTTTTAAAATGAGGTTTGTGGTGAGGAAACTTAAAGCCAGTTATCGAGTGTTTATACAAAACAGAGTTGATGGTGACAGTGTGCCGTACAGACACTGAACCTCCTGTTCATAACTATGCTGTCTGCTCTCCCCGACTGTGTTTCTATGGCATGCCCACGGCTGCCAAAACTGCTTAATGGGGAAAAGAATTGCTAGTAAAGCGCTTAGGGGCTTGATTACAAAATTAATTTGCAAACAGAAAAAAATACTGTCTGACTCTTGAAGGTCTTTTCTCTTTCCTTCCCAGCTGGCTGTTCTCTGCTGCTGATTCTCATTCTTGTTGACTGTGTCGTGATGTTTTTCCTCCTTGCCACTCCAAACTCCCTGCTACCCTCTGCCCTCCTGTGGTGCGTCTTCTGCCCAGCTTCCTACGCTCCTTCTGCTCTGATGACTTCTCTTTGGCTGAGGCCTGGTGGTGGCCTCCAGAGCTCCTGTCCCCCTGGCATGCCTGCAGCCTGGGAATACCTGCTATTTTTCCCGTGTCTTATTCCCCAGTATGGACACCTCAGAGAAGCAGCTGGGCTCCCATCCATAGTTGTTCCCAGCTGTTTGCAGATGTGCCAGGCGAATGAAGCCTGGAAGCACAAAAAGGAGCTGGAAACCAAAAAGCCGAGCTGTTGCCAGCAGATCTAGCTGCTCTACACAAAACCAGCCAATGTCCTTAGCTTCATTTTTGTTTTTCATGGGCTTCACCTTCTGCTTGTCCTGCTCCATCTGCAGACGTTTCAACATTAGCAATCCAGTCTCTGTGTTGAAGTGGTTATACCTTCTCATACCTTTCCTTTTTAAACTTGAATAAACTCTTTTTATTCTATGTTGAGAAAAACTCCGTTACAAGAATGACATTTTGAGCCTGACCTTGTATGCATTCTCCAGGACAACACAGGAAAAGTTCCTCTTTCAAAACTGAACATTTCTGTTATTTTTAAAACAAAGACATTAGTGAAGACATTACTAAATGTCTTCAATAATTCAAAGAAAATCATGAAATCGATTTATAGTCTCACATACTGTATTCAAGTGTAAATAATGTTCACCTCAGAAAAAGCCGTCCGTGTGAGACAGTGACTACTTGAAATATCCTCTTTTCCCCCCTCTTCTTTTGTTTAAAACTCTCTGAGGATTGGACTATCACATCACTAGATACAGTACTCTTGTTTTATAAAAAAATCTGAAAATGCTTTAAGAGATAAATGGAGACACACTCATTCAGAAACATCACAGCCTGAAGTTTTTCTTTTCGATTGCGTATTTCCTGATCGTGGCTTTTGTTTAGTCTTTAAAAGATTGTATAAGCACTGTCAGAGAGCCCCCCTTTTTGTGCCCAGCTCAGCGTTTCGTGAGGGCCTGGCACTCCTCGTGGGCTCCAGGAGAGCTCTGCCTGTGCAGGAGGTACCAACCTCGCTCACGTCTACAACCCATGTGTAAGCTTGGGTTAGTGTGGGGGTGACAGGGTGGTGTGTTTCTTTGGCATGACTTTCTGGCATGTTCAGAAGATATCAACAACTGATACAATTATCTGAAAGATCTTTACTGATTTACTGTGTGAATCAAGGAGAGATTAATTTATGGTATCTCCCAACTCAGCTATTTCTTTTTAATCTCTGATCAGGAGTAGAGCTTCTGACTGGCGCTGTTATTGTCCTCAGGCCTTGGGTTAATAAAACAGGAAATCCAATTTTAGCATGCCTCATCCTGGATCCAAACCACTAATGCTACTTTACACTGATAAGATTTATTGCAGATCAGATAGTGTCTGACCAAACCACTCCAATGCTTTGCCTACATGACAGCCACAGGCTATCTTCCTTTGCCATGTAAAGCCATTATGAAAATGTGAGTCTAAGAAAACCCTCTTTTGAGTTAACTTAAGAGTAACTATAATGCCTACAGCTAATCTGGACCAACTTTGTCCTGCAACGTGATCTGGCAGTCTATAACCCAGGGACTAGCAGTGGCAGAGCCATGAAGCTGAGCTCAAGGTGACCCAGCCTGGATGTGCTGCCTCTCCACAGCTCTTGAGGAACGAAAAGCGCTGTCAGCTGCGCATGGAGAGGCACCTCTACTGCTTTCCCATGTGAATTAGACCCACAGCTTTGTGGGGGCTGTGCTATGCTGAGCCAGGTCTCAGTTTTCAGTTTTCCCTACTCCTTGGCTCTTTGCTTCTACTATCGCTTGTCCTTTACAGTTGTTTTTCTGGCCACACAGTAAACTGAAGTAAGAGTTCAGTTCCATTAAATACTACTGTTTTTTTCATGGTGTGACAGCAAGCAACAGGCTTGTGGTTAAAGATACTGAAACTGTTCATTAAGCTGTACCTTTGGTGGCTGTTACACCGGGGTCCTCTCTGGCAATCATTCCTTATTGCTGTAAGCAAATTCAACTCATGTTTGCAGGAGTCCTGACATGATTGGACTTGCAACGTCATTTGCACTTGTCATTTCTTTGGGTCCTGAGTGAAGCACAGGTAATACGCTGTACGCTGTTTGTTAACTGCTTGTCAAAGCCTGGATGAAGAGAGGTGAAAGCTGGTTGAGGTGAGTCTGAATTGTTTTCTGGTGGTTCCCATCTCCCTTCTTCCCATACTGTTACCTTGGCATGTGGTGTAGACTAGATACCTCACTTCAGGATGGTTGAGGTGAGATGAGATTGACTTCATCCTCATACTTGGCCTGCAAGTGGGGTTTGTGCCCCGAAAGGCTCTGGGGAGAAAACAGTACACACTTGTTTATAATGGTTATAGTCAAGGTCCAACCTGAAATCTTTAAAATACTTTTATTTACTGTGAGAAATAGGATATTCTGTTGCCTTGTCACAACCTCCCAAAACTCATGAGGACACAAAGATAGGCCAGAAGAGGCAGCTGACAAATATTAGCTATTCCATAGCAGGCAGATAAATGCACCGTAAGGAAAATGGGGCATTTGGACCTGGTAGGTATAAATCACATTTGTTAATGCATGCCCATTAGGCTGACACTATTAATTGCAGCTGTAATCAGCACATCAGTATTCTGCATTAATTGAAGAAAATTTGCTACCTGTATTTTAACTAATTTGCACTACATTTGATTCTTCATTTTTAGTAAGATTGGTATTATTTACCTGTCTTTGAAAAGCTGCCAGAATGAATGTAGCCTCAAGCCTACTTTAATTGAGAGGAGCAAAATACATTTTTTTAATAAGTAAGCATCCTGAAATTACTGATTAAAGACTGATTTAATAATTTTCCATCCTAGTGCAATTCTTCAGCCTAAGTCCAATACAATTTCACAGTTCATTCGTGCTGAGCTCAGCATAAAATATTTCATACTTTTTTGTGAAATCACCTCAGACTCTTACAAACCCATTATACTAATTACCGTTTTTAATGAGTACAACTGAAGGAAATGGGTGCACTGACAGGGTCCAGGGAACACTGTATGAAAGAGAGAATAATACTATTCTCAGCATTTCAACAGTGGATTTTGTTTCTAAGCTAGTAGAATATTCAGCCCAATTTCAGAATCACGTAGTGTGAAATCCCATAGTAAATGCTGGGAATTTATACTAAAAATTGAAAATTAAAGAATCACACTCTCTACCATTGTATTGGATCTGGCTGAGGTGGAGTTAATCCTCCCCATAGCAGCCATCCTAGTGCTGTGCTCTGCATTGGTAGCTAGAAAGGTGTTGATAACACACCAGTGTTTTGGCTGCTGCTGAGCAGGGCTGGCACAGCATCAAGGCTGTGTCCCCAACATTTTTGGCCCCCCCCCCAATGGCAGGCTGGGGCTGGGCAAGATTGTGGGAGGGGACATAACCAGGACAACCATAAAGGAAAGGAAAGTTCCAAAAAGTCTTGTTCGATTACATCCATTTCAGCGGCCAGATTTGTTGAAAGAAGCAGATTTTAAGAGGATGTGAGAAGGGTCAGAACACTCCAGAACTGAAGAGAACTCCAGCAAAGTGAAGGGGAAGCCTTGAAGATAAAGGTTCCTCTGCTGCTGTTTCTTTCAAGGTCTACACATTAGGTTACTGGTGGGGTATTCCAGGGGACACAAAGCAAAGGCCACATGCATTTTGTTGATTCTTGTTTGGCTGAAAGGCTGCAATGGGCTCTAACCACAGTGAAAAGCCATTCTTCCTTGGGAAAACCAGAAGCAAGGCACAACCCCAGTGTCACCGCTTGCCATCCTCAGGGGCTGGACTAGTGTAACCCCATGCAGGTGGGCAAAACCCCACGGTCCCAGGGAGACCTGCCCTCCTGGCATCTCCGCTCAGCAACATGGTAAGCACTGATCCTATCCAGCTTGTGTAGCTGAGTCCTGCCTGGCAGGGATCTGGCGAAGGAAATCGGATTTTGGTAAGAAGCAGCTCACCAGTGAAGCACGGCCCAGAGCCAGGGAATAAAAAATTGCAGCAGAAGAGGAGAGGGGAGGGTAGTGCAGCAGCTCACCTGCTGCTCTGCTCTGGTCCTGTAAGATGAAGCAAGCGGAATTCAGATAGAAGATACTGCATGAAAATGAATGAATGAATGAGATCCCAGAGTAGATGCATATGGTTGGGGGCAAGCAATGGGGTATCTTGAAAATGGAGCTTGCGAAGTGTCGCTTATACATTTCATCTCTTAAGGATGAACAAGTCCTCTTCCAGTCCCTAACAGAGAAGGTAGTAGCTGGGAGTAGAGGCAGCACCAGCTGCCAGGTCATGTTTGGAAGGGAAACCCATAGGAAATTTTCCTCTCCCCTCCCCTCCCCTCTCCTCATCCTTTTATTAAGCCTTAATGCTAGAAAATAATTATTACATTTTAATTGTTCCCTCTTTTTGTGGGACATGAAAGATTCACTCTGCTGAAAAACACTGGCTGTAAACTACCTCATTTACCTACATAATACATGAAGATTTCTTTCAGAAAGAAAAAGAAATGTTGTATGACATACTTTGCTTAATATTTGAGTACTACTTCATATTTGTAATTAGGAGTTTAAAGCACATATATGCCACTTCCTAACAGTTTGGAGAGGCAAGAGGGAGATAAAGAGTCACTTGCTGTGAAAGTCATTTTTTTTCTCTCCCTGCTTAAAGCGGATATAAGAACAGTAAAGCAAAGAAAGCTGTGTAGAAATCAGAGCGTCACACCACGGCCCCACTCACCTTGTTAACGCAGGCATAGGGTGTCAGGTACGGAGCCGGGGTTACCACTCCTGGCCCTGCAGCACCTACACCCCAGCTATCCCCTACCACCTCCAGGCAGCAACAGCAAAACCCTCACCAATCCTCTACTGAATGATGAAAAATCACCAGGCTGTTGAATAGTAATACTCGTTTTGAGCAGCATATGGGAAAAATTTGTTAAAATGCAATGAAAATTCTCTTCAGGGATGAATTTGCAATGAAAAATATGTGAACAAGGCGGGGTTTGCAGTTCTATTGGTCTTATGCCAAAAAAGAGACTTTGTGATATTTCAGGGCTATTAGCAATAATACCTGTGCAATGACCATACCATCACTGCACGTAACGGCAGGAATGCAGTGGATGTACATTAGGGCACGAGTCTAGCTATTATAATACATTATGTGTTCTGTAGTGATAAAGGAATTTAGGAAGAAAAAATGAGTGGCTCTTTGCTTGTTGATGATATATTGTGCACTCCCCTTCAGTAATGGGCATGGTGTAGAAATATCACAGCAGGATGATGAGGTTGCGGGTTGTCCTGGTTTCAGCTGGGATAGAGTTAATTAATTGTCTTCCTAGTAGCTGGTATGGTGCTGTGTTTCGAGTTCAGTATGAGAAGAATGTTGATAACACACCGATGTTTTCAGTTGCTGCTAAGTCATGTTTAGTCTGAAGTCGGGGATTTTTCAGCTTCTCATGCCCAGCCAGCGAGAAGGCTGGAGGGGCACAAGAAGTTGGGAGGGGACACAGCCGGGGCAGCTGACCTGAAGTGGCCAAAGGGGTATTCCAGACCACGGGACGTCACATCCAGTATATGAACTGGGGGGAGTGGGGGCGGGGGATCGCCGCTCGGGGACTAACTGGGTGTCAGTCTGCGGGTGGTGAGCAATTGCACTGTGCATCATTTGTACATTCCAGTCTTTTTATTATTACTGTTGTCACTTTATTAATGTTATCATTATCATTATTAGTTTCTTCTTTTCTGTTCTATTAAACCGTTCTTATCTCAACCCACGAGTTTTACTTCTTTTCCCAATTCTCTCCCCCATCCCACTGGGTGGGGGAAGTGAGTGAGCGGCTGCCTGGTGCTCAGCTGCTGGCTGGGGTTAAACCATGACACAGGTAGAAAACAATTGCAGTTACTTCATAAAGGTGAAAAGTAACGGATGCTTTAACGTCCCTTGGGAACACATCTGAATGATGCAGCTGCAGCGCTGTTGTATTAATGGCTTCGGTTTCCCCATTGCTGACTCTTGTGAGGTGGTATCAGTTAGACAGTCCTCTGTATTTTAAGGAATCATGAGAAGATAAGCTGTCATCCTCAGAGTGTTGTGACACTGCTGGCGTTATCAGAGCAAGCCTGTCTCCGTTGCTGAATCCCACCAGCTAAACAACACTGAAACCAAGGTAATAATTACTCCCCAAAGCCGTTTTTTTTCTGAACACTGACAATCCCTTCAGCTAGCAAAAACTGACAGACAACCTTTACATTCTGATTGTACTTTGAATTTCTCACTTTCCAAAATACTGACTATAGATTTTTTCCCTGCTGATAAAGATGTGTACAATGTTGAATGTGACCAAATTTGCTCCAATTTGCATGAAAGCAATAACAATGCATAGCTTTCAACCATGACTGCACTGTACATTTCTGCACAATAAATCTTCCTCCCTCCCACCCTGTTTTTCTTCCTGATGAACTTTCCGGAATGCTGTGCAACTTCACACAACCTGTAAAACAGCTATTAGGGAGCACTGGTTATCATTTCAGCCATGCCCTGTGTGGGACCGGGGTGGTGGTAGCTGGCAGTATTTGATTTTGCAGCTATCATCCTATCTTGCCTATCCCCTTGAGGCTATTATTATTGTCTGGAGTCATCTGCAGGCAGCCTGATACTGCTTGCAAGTAGACAGCTCTGAGAATTTTTTGCCTTTTCATGCTTTGAAGCTGTGGTTGAGGCAGCTCTGCTTCTATCCATTTTTTTCCTTAAAGCTGTTGTCAGCTATCATTTGCAGTTCTTTGGTTTAATGGGAAAGTGCAAAGGAACGGTCCAGCCTTATCTTCCCGCGGCTCGACTGCAGTCCTAACAAGCTAGAAGCAATATATTCCTATTGGCATCTCATTGTATCATCTTCCTTCTGACTTTCCTGATGCTTATCCACAAAGGCAGTGGTACTGTGCAGGATTCCTCGCTAGACTCTGCCTGTCTCTCTCCCCTGACCTTCAGCACTTCTCTTGTGGTAAATGCTACAAAGCGATGCCCAGCTGCTGAGCACCTTAACCAGGGTGAGGTGGGTTGTGCCAAAATGTCTGTGTGCAGGAAGAAGAGTTTCTTCACCTTCTGATCCACATGTTTTGTGCCCTCTCTACATCTTCTGGGTCCAGCTGCAGCCTTTGCACTGGGGCTGGATGATACAAAGGTAAGGAAACTAGTCACTGGGTATTAGTTGACCACCCCTGCCCTACAGCTCTCTGTGATTTACAAGAGCCACTGGCCTGTGTTCTTCTCTTGTAGGTGTACCAGAGAATGTATTAAGCAGCTGTCTGGGTGCAGCAATACATACTGCTCATTAATGCCCCTAACTATATGCTTCCCAAAAAATCCCTATCTGCTTTCAGAAGGAAAAATCTAGGTACAAATCAGAGCTGGCATCATCAGATCATCTGAGAGCTGCTGTCATCTTTGTCAAACTTCTGCTGCTTGACAGTGGGGAAAACAGGTAGGATAATACTTTATATTTGAATTTTAATAACAAATTATATTTATATCTACTATTTTCGGTCATGGATCTCTGAAGTCAGATACATGTGGAAGTGACTGGTGTGTATAGATCTCTGATTTGACGGTTGGTGTCCATCAATGCTGGGAATCTAGAGGGTCTTATAATTTTTAGCGCAGACATCAGAAGTTGCTTTAGATCACATCCTTTCTATTTCAGGATTTCCCCATGAATAATATGAATGTGGTGATATACTTCTGGTACAAGGAATATAATGCAAGTTCAGTGAGGCCAAATGCTGTTGTACGTAAAGAACATAAAACTGCCACCAAAACCAATGGAGAATCATGCAAGAGGAGAATACCTTTAATTCTTGTCAGTTGAAGGAAGATTTTTAGCTGTCAGGTCATAAAGAGCAAAGTATAGTCTCATTTCCTATCCATTTGATGGAGAATAATTTTCCCTGCTTCATGATATAGGTTTTATGAGTAATTGTTTTATTTCTGCCTACCAAGTCGCTTAGTGTGGGTTTTATCTTCTTGTATGGTCTGGATTACAGCCGCAGCTGAAAAGTTTCCTTTTAAAGGAAATTATAATGTCCCAATCTGCTTTTTTGGCTTTATATCATTTATAGACAAAATGAACAGGATCAAACTACAGCTTGAAGAATCATGGCATTTTTAGCTAAGGAAATGTTCTTGATGAAAACCCAGATTTTATTAGTGATACTACAATTAAATAAGCCATTATCAACTTCCTACAGATCTTCTAAGAGCAGCTCTCTTTCATTCTGGAGCCCAAATTACGGAAGCAATCTTCATAAAGGCCACTTCCCCAGCTATAGCGCCTGCTGTGATATGATTCATGCCTTTTGTCTTCTGCTTGGAATTTGGGGATGTTTATGAAAGACTGTTATAAATACTGCATCTAATTCTTCTTTTCACAAGATGCTTTATTCACAAGGAAAAAAAAAAAAGAAAATTGCATCACATATGTACGTCATATCATTTCCATTCCCATTGCCATCTGGCACTATTCTTGTTGCCTCCTTCGTATACATATTGAAAGGATGTGAGACCAGTGTCAGGCAGACACTCTGGAGCACACGTTTCACTACTACAGCTGGTAATTTAATGGTGCACAGGGACATTTGATACAATGAATCTGTGTAAATGTGTGTTTGAAGGCTGGAGCTAGAATAATACATGCTGAGGAACAGGAGGAGAAGTAACGTGTAAGAATCCCACTTTCCACGCTGTGCTTTGCTAGTGATCTTACACAAAAGTTATGAAGGTGAAGAGTATAAATGTCTCAGCTCTTTTTATACTGTTCAGATTTCCATTTTCAATGGGAAACAGCAATATTGTCTGTACTTGGAAAGTACCTGGCTGTTGATTTATCCTAAACTGTTTTCTAAAAACATGAGTCAGATTTTTTTGGCATGGCAACTTCTTTAGGACAGTAACCACCATGGTATGTCAGTACACTGCTAATTACAGCAGGATCCTTTCTCAAACAAAAGAGAGTTTGCAAAGGCTGAGAAAAAATGGTGGATGATCCCTGCAGACCCACTGTGTTCATTGTGCCTACTTAAGGTGAAGGGTGATGACAATGGTTGCATTCATATTCAAGCAGTCTATTTATGTGAACTGTTATGCTAATATGAGGCAAAATTATTGGTTATGAAATTCAGATGGACTTCCAGGTTACAAAGCAACTGTGGTCATGTGGCAGGAGAAAGGTATGAATTTAAAGAGTCAGGGATTTCATGTCTGTGCAAAACACTTCTTTGAAACACTAGAGGAATAATCTGGCCTTTGATTCAAACACAGAGCTGCTTGTTTTGTAAGGTATACCTAGTTATAGGTTACACTACTATCATCTCTCCTGTCTGTCTATCCTAGAGTCAATGCTACCCTGACTTCTAGCAGCTGTGCTAGAGCTGGACATGCAAAAATGTTTGTCAGCAGACACATCCAGTCATTCATGGTCTGTGTTTGCTGCCTTAGCTTCTGCCTCCCTCAGCTGGCCTAGGGCTCTACAGCATTGCCTTAGAAAGGCAATTCAGCTATATCCTGAGAGCACTGAGGAGGGCACACGGGTGGCCAGAGCCTGGGAGGAGGTGTTTTGGAGACCAAATAACTATCTCGGCATCGCTGAGCTGAGCCCAGCTCAGAATTGCTGTGGAGTGCTCACCGGTTGGAAAAGCAGCGTTTGCCTGCTCCCAAGGGGTTAATCTTGTTTAAGCAAGAAAGTTGAAACTGTAGCTCTAGAGCCTGCAGGTAAACAAGCTGCAGTAAACAGCACTACAGATGGAGCAAAAAAACCAAGGCATTTTGCAGTGGTTTTTTGTTTTGTTGTGATTTTTTTATCCTCCAGCTGAACAAAGGATTAGATGGATTATTACACATCCTATTTTGTGGTCTAGCGTTAAGTCATTAAAGTGATTTATCTTTACAAGGAGTGATTTTTAATCAGCTGAGTACAAATTAACCAAATGGCAAGAAACAAAACAATAACTTGTGAATTATTCATATTTAATGAGGCAAAGGCTGTATTCTCATCTCGGTAGCTCCATTCTCTGCCCTGAAACCCCAAAGAACACAAAACGCAAGCAGACCCAACTGTGGCTCTGGGTTTCTGTCTGATGTGTCAGTCCTGATACACAGGACAGATACAGCAAGAGAAACAAAGGCTGAAAAATCCAGGAAAACAAAATATAGCAAATGTGTCAGAGCGAGCTGCATGACCCTAATGTCCTTAAAGAAGCATTTAGTATAATCAGCTATAAATGAAAAATTAGTGGAATTAGTTGAACTTCAGGAATTGCTTCTGCAGAGTTCACCAAGTTCACCTTCTTCAGCTACAGGCTCCCCAGATGAATAATGCAGACTTTGAATGTCACTCTGACAGTGGTTGTGTGGGCATCTCAGGACACGGTCTGCTACCACGATGAGTGAAACCCTGTCTGACAGCACCTGGTGTTCGCCACTGATCATCAAGGGAACACTGACGACTGATGTACAGCAGAGTCCTGTTTCTAGAGGGCTGGAGTTAGATTAATTGGTTTCTCAACTGTAAAACAAACTTTCCATTCATCAACAGTGATGTGATTAGGAGCAGGAGCAATGAGATCTGTCTAGTCCAGAGCAAAGACATTTCCATCCCTCCTCAAGCTGCCAGGCAGTAACAGTTCCCCATGAACTGGATAACATAATCTCTATGCAAAACCCAGTTTCTAACCTCTCTTTATTCTGCTGGAGTTACAAAGTTGATACACACTTTCTCCTTTTCAAAATTACTTTCAAGCATTAAGGTGCATCATTTCAAATAGGGTAGGAAAACGGAAAGCTCCCACTGGTAGAATAAAGATGGTTGAATATAGCCTCTTGCTCTGAATCGCTTTTAAGAACGTTGCTTTCCCTTGATCTATGAAGGGAAAACTGAGCAGCTTTCAACATGGGTGATGCAACACTGCCTCCCACTGCTGCATCCCACTCCTCTGACGCCTCGGCCACCTGTCAGCCAGCACAAGCCCACTGGTGTTTCAGTGGGAAGGGAATGGGTCACAGCAGGTGAATGCTGGGACCTTTCTCAATTTTCTTCCACGCTGGTGATTCTACGTGTTCACACAGGTATATCTAGGTCCTTGTGCAGGGTGTAAGTCTAAACGCTGCTGGCGATCTTCAGAGCACAAACTTAATCTGCCGTCTCCCTTCGTGAGGAGGACCACTCCATCTTCCTGGGAGAGCACATGAGCGAACCACACTGCTGCCAACAGTTTTCACATACAAACAAAAAAATATTAGGCCACACATAGGATACTTGTTTTTCACCTTAAATAGCCAGGATTTTGTATACTTCCAAGCATAAGAATGCATACATACATTTTAGAATATATCTTTGCCACCATTTCACTGACCAAAGCCTGAGGCTGAGAGCAAACCAGAGGCTGAGAAGAACCCTCCTGTACCAGCAGATTGCTGGAGGGACTTTCCGTACCCCTTAGCAGCATAGTGGCTCACTGGGGGTTACTTGTTTTTCTGAACTGGGGCCTTTCCTGGCCCCACGGCAGGCTGCCTAACTCGCCAGGGCAAGTACAGGTATGTAACCACTTGCATCTACTTCCCAGCATAGCTTCCCCCGCCGGAGATCTTCCCAGAGATGAGAAGACACTAAACGTTCTTTTGACTCCAGCATTGGCCAGATCCCATCTGAACAGGGATTTCTGTTCTCCAGTATGGATTTGCTGGAATGGATTGGGAGATACCTCTGACATTTCACAGCCTTCTTCTGGCCTACCTGGGCTGCAACAAGCAAATCCCAAAATGGACTGCTAAGTTTCTTAAACTCTCACTGGTTTTGATATCTAAGGAGATCTTGGGTTTAAGATTGCTGGTTCAAGAGTATTAACATAAGATTGCCTTTCAGTGACCATGTGACACCACGTACCAAGCTTCTGCACCGTCCTGGTCTCCAGGTTCTGCTGCAATGAGGGACGTGCTTCTGCTCTGCTTGCCCCAGCCCATCCAGCCTGCAGGAGAACAGGCCTTACAAAACCTGACCCTGGATGTGTGCTTGTAAATGACTCAAACAGGTTTAACTTGTTTTGGAAGATACAGATTTTTATTTTTTTTTTTAAAAAGAAGCATCTAGAGTTAGTTTAACTATTTCCTTCCTGTCCTATGACAAAAATCAGTGTTCTCTAGTCAAGCAGCTGCATATCAGCTGGCAGCCTTTTCTAGCTGAAAATTGCAGTGCTTTTACACAGTTTGGGTTGGAGTCTGATATTTTGATCCTGAAAGACTGTAAAATTTGAGCATATGGCCTCTGACAACCTCCGGTTTTCTTTTGATTTCATAGGTGGGTTTCCAGTGACATGCAAGATTTAATCCCTTGTGTCTGGTCTTTCTTTGATGAGGCAGCCTGTTCCTTTGATCCAGTGGGATGCTATGTTTTTCCTGGCATTCAACAACGTAACACTCATGAATCAGTTTTGAAACCATCCAGTGGCATCTGAGAGAGAGGGTTCAATAACCAAACAGTTGGAAGAAATAAATTTGTGACTTGTACTGTTTTTTTCCAGCCTCTTCATAATGCATCTATAGAATTTCTGCCTTTTTCTACCTTTACTTCTCCCACCGTAAGGGACAGAAAAATGAAAGATGCAGCTGATTGATAGATATTTTTTACAGAGCTTGGAAGTGCACAACTCTAAGTTGGTGCTGTCTTTTGGGGCTGAGGTAGGTTGCATCCAGGAAGCTGAAAAACTCCTCGGTATCTTGCAGTTGTAGGCTCGTGATTTGTCCTTGGGCTGCGTGCAAGTGCTGCGGGGAAGCAAGCAGAGGAAATCCTTTCCTCTGGTCTCTTGGTACGTGTGGAACAGCGCACAGCTGGGGTCCACGCCGGCGTGCCGGGAGCACCGTGGCCGGCGTGCCTGCCCTCAGACACGGCCCATGCTCTGCAGGGAGGGGTGCAGGCATCCCTGCTGCGCCCCAGGTCCTGCACAGGCTGCTCCTTATCTGCAAGAATAGACACTTTCTGTACGTGAAGGAGAGGCTTTAATTTCCTCCAGGCATTCAGGGGCTGGACCCACGTGGCTGTGTTTCGCAGCACGGTGCTTGTTCTGGCAAATGGTGTGAGCCCCCGCATGGCTCCACATTCTGCGTGTGTTGGTCATGGTACATTCACACACAGGGAGACATTATTCCTGGATGCCAGATAATACTAGCTGGTGATACTGATCTAAGAAAGCACCCTGTGGAGTATGTATCCACCTGCAATGACATGTATCTCCCCTACTCCACTGCAAAAAGTTGGCATCGTTTTGCCGTGCCCCGGGATGCAGGGGACGTAGCAAACCCAAAGGCTGCCACAGGGTTTGCATAAATGCTTGCAACCAGGGTGAGCAGATGGGTAACAACCAAAGCTACAGATTTTACATTTGTGCTTTTTCCCATTCCAAAAATGGGAAAATCTGTTCAAGGATCCTTAGTGGTTGATTGTGTTTCATAAAGGGAAGGAAAAAAAAAAAGGAGCAAGCGGTTGTTCGGTCAAAACCCATACAGAAAATGCACATTGGGTCATAAAGACCTGAAGGGGGAACAGCAGCTACCTCTGGCATGCCAGATGCTGGCCACACTTCCAGGCCCCGACCATGGAGCAGCATGCTGCTAAAGCCCGTCATCTTTTAACAGCAAAAGGCAAACTCAATTCCATAGCAACCACACTATGTCTGATATGGTTGAAAGGCAGAATTCATGATGAGAAAAGAAAGCTGTGCGTGGCTTGGAAACCTGAACTGCCACTCTGACTATGGGAGTGAGATCAGAACAGATGCCACTAGAATAAGATGCAGGATGCTGTGTCACAGAATTGGGAAGGAGATGATCATTTGTGAGGCTTTTCATCTCTAGGATGGGGAATAAAGACAGAATGATTTTTGTTATCCTCTGATTTTCATTAGTTTCATTTGGCTTCTGGTTGTCATTAGTTTAACTTAGAGGAGTTTAACAATAATTTAACTTACTATAGGAGTATAATAATTATTGTATATCTCTGCTGCATCACGATAAGGTAGATAGATAGACAGGCAGCTGCAATAGTGTTGTAACATAGTAATCTTCAAATATAGTTGTTATTTTAGCACAGTTTACAGTCATTCCCTGCAATACGCAAGTGGAAAGTTCAAATCCCTCTCAAAAGAGCTAGATTTAGACTGGAAGAGGTTCAGAGCAGGATGTCAAAAGTGGTCAAAGGAATTGGTTCCCTACAAGAAATAAAAAGTAAAGTTCTAGCTGGAGAGGAGGTGATGGAGGAGGGAGGAAGGCAGCCTCTGAGTGCCGGGGCAATGGAGAACAGAAGACAGATTTCACCAGCTCTTCCAGTGCAGGCACAGGAAAGAAACCAGTGGGTAAGATGTTGCAGGGCAAAAACCAAGGTGGCTCTTCAAACACTATGTATGGTCCATGTGGAACTCCTTCCCATGGGCGACGAAGGGTGATAAAGGTCTCCAGGAGTTTAAAGACTCATCAGGGAAATTGATGAGGGACTGGTGAACACAAACCCAGCCCGTGTGGGCCAGGCAGTCCCTGTTCTGCAGGTTGTTACTGGCTGGCAGGGTGTTCTGGGCAGTATCTCTACAGGCATTTCCTTGCCTTAAATGTTTCTGTGGATACCTACTTCTGGTCATTGTCAGAAGAGCATAAATGGCATTTGATCCAAGCTGATACAGTTTTCATGTTCTCAGAGACTTGGCATACAGGCAGTGACTATTTTTAAAAAAAGGCCAGAAATCTCTAGTGGATGCCTCTGTCCTGCCACAGTTCCTGTCTCTTGTTTCCGCCTGGGTTGCGGCTCCGCTGAGCATCCTCACTGCGTACATGTCTGCTCCCACCTGAACCCCAATCTGACACAAAGTCCACCCTCCATGGAGGAAACCCCAGGTACAGAGTGGAAGTAAGTCCATCCATCCCGCCTGCCCCTTGGATGCCCAGGTACAACATAGGTGTAGGACATGTTGTGCTGAATTATGCACCCTCAGGGTCTGGTCCAGTATTTGTACCATTGTCATCAAGAGTCCAAATTGCTTTCTTACAACCGTCTTCAAGGCTGCACCAGATTTCCCATTTGTTTAGTTCTGCAACTTAGAGTGTGCCCCATTTCACGTTTGAAATGTAGCCAGCTCACAGGTTTTGCTACATGGTTATTACACAGAATTTCTGAATTATTCTACTGGGACCTTGATAACTATGTTCAGTTTACTTATTTTGTTTTCTTTCATTTGCTTATCGGCTGTATTTGGAGAAAAGAGGGTTTCATTATACAAAATGTTTCATCCTTGGCTGCAGTAGCTTGAAGCTTGATCCTGCTCACGTTAGCAAAGGGATGCCTGGGTTTGGGTTACACATTTGTGAAGAGCCTGTGAAGCTTTTCCGTGTTTTTGAGCCTGTGTTGCCCTCTGCTGACTGGTGACAGCTTGGAAAATCCCCAGGGTCCCTGCAGAGCAGCTCAGGTGCCTGCAGGCATCTCCCAGCTCATACAGGGATGTGGGTTTGACCTGGGATGTCAGCTGCACTCTTCTATCTACAGTTAGCTGTGTAGCCATGGTTATGAATTCCCCAATAATTCAGCAACTAGAAGAATATCCCCCTGTGTTAACGTTTTCAGCTTAGCTGACGTTGTATTAAAGTTTCGATTCTAATTAGCAAGTAAAATTAAATTGATGAGGCTTTAAAACAGGCTCTTTGTCACCTGTGAATAGTGTCTAGTGCCTCTCGTCAGCTAGCTTAAGAAAAGCACAATATGACACACCGTACGGAGGAAGGATAGAATTTGACATTAGTTCACACAAGAGGTAGTTTTCAAGGACAGGAAAAGGAAATGGCAATTATTTGAAAATAGATGCAAGTCTGTGCAAAGAGAGAAATCCAGCAGGAAATGTGAAGCCAGAGACGATTATGTACTCAGGGCATGAACCACTCCAGACTCATCTTCAGAATTGAAAGAAAACTCTATTACTTGGTAAAAATGTGCTCTCTCCTGCACGTCCTAAAAAAGCAGTTGGTCTGGACCCTGATCCTTTCCCAGGAGGTGACTGAGGAGTGACATTTATTAAAACGTTAACGGAGAGATTTGTGTCAGATGCAGAAAGACAAGCTTGCTCCTTGACATGGCAGGTTCCTATCTTAAACACAGTCTCTCACATAAAAATTGCTTTGAATAGCTCTACCAAGATTTCAGCAAATTCTTGTTAATAATGCTTACCTCTTATTTGTTGTCAGCTCTGAGACCTGCAATTGAAAAAGCAGAGCCTAAGCTGGAGGCAGTATTTATCTACAAGGACTGAATGCAGAAAGCAAAGCGAGATTGAACGATGCTGGTAGACAATGCAACAGCCAGTAACAATACTGCAGGCACAGATGCCCTAGATCTGACTTGCAATTTCATCCTGGATTATAGTCTTTTTTAAATCAACCAGGCTCAGGACAGGCTGAGCTGAGTATGTAAGACCAGTTTAGCTAGAGAGCTAACAGCTTGGACACACTAAAAAAAGCCCCAAGACCCTGCAGAAACAACTATTAGCTCAGATAGTGCTATTCACTCTTTCAGTTTAATAAAGCTGTGCAGGAAAAGTCCTGCATTTACAGATTTAGGCAGCTGGGTTTGCACTCTCGTTTGGTTATGGGTTAGTTTCTTGCTAATAAGCCCTATATTTTGAAACCTAAAGGTAAGTGCAGCTGCACAGCCATTTGATTCCAGAGTTGCCCCTTTTTAAATATGCTAAGAAATTCCATCTTAATGGCAATATTCTCTTTTCACACATGATTTCATCTTTTCATATGTAATTTTATATCTGATTTTGAAATGGAGAAACAAGGCTAAAGGTAGATCTGTGCTGTCGCATGCAATACTGAATGTTATATCATACTCTGACAGGCAACAGCTGACTGATAGAGGGCAAGACTCGTATCTGTCCCTACTTAAATCAGACTCAGCAGTGCTAAAGCTTTTTAAAGCATGAGTTCTTTCTCTGTGAGCATGCAAAACTTGTGGGCGAGCCCACATATAATGCTACCTGCAAGCCTGCAAAAAAATCAAACTTGGTTCAATTCTACAAGCTTTTAATAAGAGAGCGAGCTTCAGAGAACTGCTTTAAACTGTGATGACAAAGGAAGAGGTGTACTTTCATAAATATGAACTAACTTCAGTGTAAGTTTAATTAAGGAAACTCATTTAAATACAATGCAAAGATTCATACTCTCCATGTGAATATTAACTCTTGTGGTAGATTTACTTCTTATTTGAAATGCAGTTTCACTAATGGCCTGCACATATTGGAATGACTCCTGATTACATCGATGATGTCAATAGTGGTTTTCGGAAGAGGCATTTTCAGTTGTCACTCCTTAAGGACAAAGCAGATGTCACTGTAATTAGGAGCTATACGTACTGCTCACTTTTAAGAACAGCAAGATGAGCACGCTCAGGTTTGTTTGTTTACTTCAGATCTGATATCTAGCTTGGAAACCACTTACAGGATAAGAATCACTGCCAGGTGTCCTATCATCTCCTGCTGCTCAGAATTTTTATATAAATATGAATGCTGTCCTTACTGGAAATGAAATGAAGAGTATTCCTCCCAGCAAGCGGTTAATCCTTGGGAAGGAATTCCTGAACAATACATACAGCTTTTTTACTGGTGTATTCACTGTGATCTCTAACTGAATAATGCAAGGAGGTTGCAAGTAAATTCGCATCAGACTAATACTGAATTTATTTTACCTCATCCTATGCTTTCCTTATAGTTTCTGGACTTTTCTGTGACTTGGTTCTTCCCAGATTCTCTCATTCTTTTTTTTTCCTTTCTTTTTTCTTTCTTTCCCATACATACTATATTCTCCCATGCTGCTCCTGTGTTAGCACACTCTCCTAGTATGGTTCTCCTCCACCTTCTGTCTCCACCAGGTACCACCACCCTTTCCAGGCACCGAGGCATGGTCAGAGGGGTGGGCAGCAGCCTGAAATGGAGACGTGGTTAGTGGGGACAGTGCCTGTGAAGAGCTGTAATAACACTTCTACCCACACTTTTGGGTGTAAATGAGGCAGGACTCAGTGTGGCAAAGGGTCAGGCCCACCGGGTGAGATGGAGTGAAGGAAACACAGGACACTTGGGCTGAGGCTTGCTTAGGTTTTCAGACGGAAGCTAATAAAACATTATTTGCCTTTTGAATCTCTTGGTTTCCTAATTCCTTTTGGCCAGCCTCAGCCAGGTTTGATAAGGAAATAGAGATCTCATATCTCTGATACCTACCTGTGTCATGAAGGCAGCAGCCAAGTACCCCATGTGCCCCCGCCTGAAGCACAGGTAGGTGAGCTGACTTGCATTATTAGACACCAGAGAAGCCACGTGGGCTCAGGGTGCTCTCAGCAGCCTGGCTTCTCCCCACGCAGCCCACACAGGAGTTACAGCTGGCCTAATTGCAGGAGAAGGTTTCCTCAGCCACCTCACCTTATCGCAGGTCACCCAAGCAGGCAATGCCAAGCCTGGGGAAAACAGGCTCCAGCACCTCTGCAGCTGGAGGCTTGCACTCTTCATTAAAAGTCTTGCCAGGGTGCACCAGAGGAAAAACAAGATGGTTTCTCTGTATGCAGGCTGCAAGGTATTCCAGCTGGATGGGAGTCATGTCTTTGCCTCCCTTGGAGGGAGGACACCTCCGGTGCACCCCTGGGTGCTGCCCAGTGAGGACGAGCCCCGGTCAAGGGTGACTGTGTGGGCACAGCCTCCGCTGGGACGGAGGGGGCAGAGGACATCAGAGGACATCAGAGCAAACAGGGCAGTGTTTGGACTGCAGGGGTAGAGATTTACTCCCAGTTTTTCTCAGATGTTTGAAAAGATCCGCATCTGTCTCAGCATTTGCAAGGGTCAGGAGATGGTAATTCCCTGCCTGGCATAGTAATCCTTTTTCCATAAACACAAACTCTAGAAACTGTGAAGCTGATATTCCTATAGCATTTTTACAAAAATTCATAGAGAGATAGTAATCCCCTTATTCTAAGGGGCTTAGAACTGAGTTTGGTTACATATAATACCCAATACGATAGGTCAAGTGCCCAAAATGAAAACGTGTCCATCTCTGAGGTCAGTGCAGGAAAGTTTTGTGAAACAAGTATGTGCTGAGGAAGAAAGAAAGTAAAGAAACTGAAGAGGGAGAAAATCCCATTGCAGACCTCTGACCCTGTCTATAGGACTTAACTATGAATGTGTTCTTCTCAGAGGAGCAAATGCATCGTAGTTTTTTAAATGGGGATTTTTTCCAATTACTTTGGAGAACATGTAGCCTCATTACAAAGCAAAGTCAAGCGCAAAAGGCAGTATCTGAAGGGAAATGTCCACGGGGAAGGAGGCTGCCAGGTGGCCTGCCCTGGGGGAGGCTGTCTAACAGATGCTTGCAGGGAGCCCCAGAGCAGCCTTTTTTCTTGGCTCTTGGGGAAGCCAGAAGCTGGCCCTTATCTCTCAGCTGTACATACAAACCCTGTGGAGGCTAATGATGCCCGGGACTGTAATAATCCCTGAGGAACCATCAGCCCTGCACGGGCAGATGGGTCCGTGACTCAGCTAGCCTCGGCCTCCCCTCCGGCAGCCCCCCTTTAAATTGAAGTCCCTGTTGGCAAGGAGTTACCTTCAGCATCTGCAGGGAAATCTCAAACCCCATGATGTCTCTGCAGCTGAACTTGGGCTCAGGGGTGCCCGGTGAAACCTTGCCCTGGTGGAAAGCAAATAGGAAATGGAACTTAAACACTCCCCAAACCCCATGGGGCGGTCGGCCGCAGGCTCTGGTCCCAGTCGCTGCACCCCGGTGTATAGGAAAGTGTGAGAGTCAAAAGTTTGACAGTAAAACACTGGGATATTACTGGATGGCACCACAAAGCCAGAGAAGCTTGACAGATAAGAAGACAAGAGGATGGCACAAAGATGGCACAGGCTTTAATATAAGCACTGTGTAAATAATAGTCCTAAGATTTTCAGTTATCTGCAACATGCAGAAATCTGCCAGGGCTGAGCCCTCTTCTCATTGCTCCTTCCATCTGTGGCTGCTGGACTGAGCTGCCCTGGGGAGAGAAGCTGCAGCCAGTGTGTCACTGCTGCTCGCTAGCATGCTGAAGTGCTCGCTGAAACGTTCTCCTGCCTTGGAGCTTGTCAGACTCAGTGTTACAATTTTTCCTTCTTCCACTTCATTTGCAATATCATTTTCTGGAGGAGAGTCCCTGTCATTCAGGACTGCTGATAAACCCCATTGTCAATCATATCTCCACAAACCTCATTATTCTGCATCCACACGAGTGTCAATTCCCTTTGCTTTCCTGGCTGTGACTGTATGGCTGTTGCTTTCTTCCTGGTCCTCATTTGTGGCTATATTCCACCCCCCCCACCATATGCAATGAGTTGTCCCTGGAAATTACCTGCTGCAACTCTTCCAGCAGCTGAATGCCACAGGTAACAGCAGCTCTCCTGTAAACCAGCTGCTATTTTCCTTAGTGCTATTATGTAAATGTACTTCCAGGAAATCTAGCTGATACCATGATAAAGCTGAGCCGGTCCCGTTTCAATTTATTCTTGATTTTGACAGTTCCCTGCTCTCCCAGGAGGAGGTGCAGAGAAAGGCATTTGCATACCTGCAGATCTACCATTGTCCCAGCAATGCTGGCTTCACTCAGCCAGGATTTGACCATGCTCTGTATTCCCGGCTCACCGTTTACAGTGCAGCCTCAGCTGTGAGACTTCAAAAGAAGCAGTCCTGACAGAAACTAACATTTTGTTAAGAAGCTGCTCTGTTCTCCTCTGTCTGATTTATCACAGATCCAAACAGTGATAGCTGGAGAGAATGGGGTATAGTTTCCTACTGCTGATTTGCAAAGCCCTAGTGAAAATCAGACAAGGAAGCAGCTGAGGAGGCTGTCTTTGGGTATGATTTTACAACAGCCTACTCTGACCATCGAATTGCCAGCAATGTGTACAATGGGAAAGCCCAGCAGGTCTGGCAAGGTCCATATCCCTCTGCACAAACATCTGACTGCAGTGCCATCTCATAGCGGACCTACCAAAGTCCCCAGAATAGGCCTGTCTCCCCAATAGCCTAAACATCTTCAAAACAAAGCTCCAGTTTTGAATGCATTTGGGTTTTCCTGTTCACCGTGCAGCAACATTTAGTGCTTCAGGAACTGAAATCATGGGCCTTGGAAGAGCTGTGAAGTACCTTCAGCCCTTACTTTGGCTAGCGTGAAGAAAATATACACAGCCATACTCCTCCCCCTTCCCACCGAGGATATGTTCCTGAAAAGCATGAGTGTTAGGCACGCAATGGATAGCAAAGCAGTTTTTTCCCATTAGAATTAATGAGCAGATCACTGTTTGAAATGGTCTTGGCTGCTTTGTCTGAGAGACTAAGCAGCCAAGCATTATACTCCATTTCTGTCCTTCACGCTGGATTGACTTGACTGATCTTAATTTGTCTGAGGAAGACGATGCTGAATGTGGCTGTTCAGAAAGAGGCAGCAAAAATGCTCACAGTAAAAGATGTGTGCTGGGAGTTCATTGTCATGGATAAAGCAGCCAAGACAGCGAAATGCCTGTGTCCTCCCCAGGTGATGATCTGAACAATCCTGCTCCTGCCTCTTCACCCTGTACCTCATTTTACACTGTTTTTATGTATGTAAGCTGTTTCTTAGGTCCCTGGCACATCCTCCTCTGTTTCATTGATTCTAAGGGAAAAACTGCTTCACTGTCCAGTGAATTCAGTCACTTCACCAGCAAGGCTGAACACTTGACATTAACATTTTTGAGAGCATTCTTGGTTCTGCTTTTTAATAGTTACATCTTCCTCCTCCTCTCCTGCCTCCTCAGATGAATCAAGAGTCAATCAAGGTGAAGGATGGAGAATGCAGTAGTGAGGATGGTTGGTGGAGCAGGGGCTTGAATGATCAGTGATGGATCTCCAAAGCGGTGGACAGGGATGTGACAAAGGGGTGCTGCTGGGGTGCCAGATGAGAGCTGGGTGCATGCATACCCCTAACTTAACTTTAACACGCTGTTAAATTTAAGTCCAGGTCCTTCTTCCCACCCGTGGTTTCTGAACAGGGGTGTATCTCTGCTTTCTGCACAGGTGGTTCCCTTCTCCTTCCGCTGATCATACAGGACAACTCTGCTACACATGTCCTTCCTTTGGAGAAGCAACATGGCTGGTGTGCAAGGTTACCTTACACAAGGGCCACTGTACCCCACAGTCTGCAGCCCCTTCTGCTGCTTCTGCTCCCTTATTTGTGGAAGTGCAACTGTTGCATTGCCCAGGGACTGTTTTTCTAAATCCATGTTCTTGAAATTTTAAAAATTGCAACTCAGTTCCCTAAGCCAGCCTGCAGCGTGGGCTGTGGGTTTTAACAACTCAGGCTGTGGTTTCACAACCTATGTTAGGTGGAGCAGGGGCTCCTGCTGTCCGTCCTTCCCCCTCACTCGCTCCTTCCCACCCTGTTCCTTGTGCAGCCCTCCAGCCATGCACGCAGGGAGAAAGGGGAGCCACTGGGTAGGCAACATTTTCTGGGTGACCAGCTGCCTTTTACTGAGCAGAGCTGCATGATACAGCTGAGTGAATCTAAACAGCTCTGCCAAAAGTTGAAGTCCTTCTCCTTTTTGCTCCATGTCCTTCTCTCCTTCTTTCCCGTTCCTGCTCTCCCCACCCCATGTACCAATGTCGGCACTCACTGAGCCCCTTCATGGGGCAGTTCAGTTTATCGACCTGGCAGAAAATGAACCCTGCCAAAAAAGTCTGGCTGTGATGCCAAGGCAGCTCGCAGCCCGCTTGGCTGCTGGCTCTGAGGGTCTTGCCTCCTGCCCTCCAACCCCAGTGGTATGCTGCAGCCTTGTTGCTGATGCAGTTCAATATGCTAACTCAGGATAAGGTGAATCACTTGGCTTTTGTTGTCGTGCTCATTTTTTGCAATGCTGGGGTGGCTCAGAGCTACTCCAACTAGTGCTGGAGCCACTACAAAGAGAGCAGGACTGCAGTCTTGCTGTGCAGTGATGGACGGGGTGGTTTGAGAAGGGTTAGTGAAATGAATAGGCTTGGGTTTAATCTTGGAGCTTCTTGCTTTCCTGTTCTGAGCTCTGCCAGTCTCTAAATCCCACCTCCTGGCAGAGGAGTTGGAGGGAGGTGGTTGTCCTGGGATGTGACCATCCTGTTGTCTTAGACACTGCTATTTGAATAGGAATGTCTGGATCTAAGGAATCTCCATTTTCTGTGGCTCAAAAGGCACTAGAGGCAGGCCTGCAAACAGATTGCTGGCTATGTATATGCAGTTGCATATATTTATATATGTACGCATATATGTATGCAACTGCATAAATCCATGAGAATTCATAAAATGCAGAGATTCACACTGCTCAGGCTATCCCAACAGCTGAGCTTTCCTCAACTGTAATGTTTCCTCAACACAAATTGGAAAAAAAAAAAAAAGAACAATTTAAGTATATGTTACTTAAATTGTGCAATCCTTTCTCATGATGATTAGAAATTATGCACGTGAAGAGTCCTCTTCGTCCGAGTAAATGTGCTCAATTATATTTATTCAGATAGTAAGTCAATGTGTTGAGCAAGCTGCCATTTTTATCTGACCACAATTACTCTTCTTCATGATTAGGATTCCTCAGGACTCATGGGACAGATTTCTTCCATGGTGTCATTCACAGGAGCTCACATCAAACTGCTTTATCATCTGTCTGCAGTGTTTCACTGCTGTTATCAAGCGGTAACACAGCTCAGAGAGGCAACTATTGTGATCCCAGAAGACTTTGAATTTATGCCTTAAAATAATCCAAGCCATTTGAAAAGACTATTTGAAGTCATCCTCACCACTTGGTTGTACTCTACTCAAAAACGAGCAGGTTATTGCTATTAGCATGCCTAATGCAATATGTTTTTGCAGGATTTTCAGTCACTAGTAATTTGAGTGTACAAGATAGTCCTCATAATTTGAATGAAAGAGCAATCGACTTCATAGATTAAGTTGATATTTTTCTGGCAAGACTGTTTGCTTTACATGATAGATTTTCCCTGGCTACAGCCTTTTATTTCTCATTAAATTAGCCAGCCAACATTCACAGATGAGAGAATAAATTGGTTTAGCTGTAATTTATATAGAGCTCCTCTACATCTTTACAGCACAGGTTTATTTGGGGGGTTGTGACAAGCCAGTCTCTCCCCCGATGAGAAGACCAGCAGTCACAGTCAAAGCCAGCTCCTTGGTGTTTATAGATGCACAAGAGGTGTCCCACTTTAATTGCCCCGATAACAGCTTAAGTGACACCATCACCCCTTGTGTTGATGCAATAGGAAAGAGCTTATGTTTTTACAGCAATTCAAGACCAGAAGATATCCTAAGTCAGTATCAGACAGTTTCATTCTGGGACAAGTATGTCAGCACTCGAGTTTTATCTGGTGTAACTGAAATTTAAGGTGGTCCTTAAATAAAAATAGCTGATAGTCCTATAGTAATTGTCTAAATTAAAACAAAACAAAACAAAACAAAAAACCCCCAAAACCCATGCAAAAGGTCATACTTTCAACTGCAATTGTTTTGCTGATAAAATGTGTGTGGGCCAGACCTGGAAGGCTAAGGAAAATTTCCCTTTGGAGCGAGTAGCTTAAGCATCTTACCCAGCCAGAGCTGGGTACAGGGCTGCAGGCAGGCTGTCAGCTCTGGGCATCTGCATGTCTGTGCCCTCCGGCAGCAGCCCCCAGCCATTCTCCCTGCTTGCAGCAGGCTGTGCCTGTCACTGACTTACCAGGGGTAGCCAGGCAGCCCTCAGCTTTTCCATGTGCCCTCAGCAGTGCTCACGCTTTCGGCAACGCAACCTAGGAGCTGCTCTGTGGACCTTACGTCATGCAGATCTGAGCTGCATCCTCCCTGGTATAAAAAACCTTTTAAAAATCTTCTGGAGCTGATAGCCTTAATATGATGTTGCAGCTTTATTGAAGCAGGGGTGTATGTGTGTGGTCTGGGGGGGGGGGGGGGGGGGGGGGGGGGGGGGGGGGGGG
>JANZLQ010000027.1:4358631-4372482 GCA_026212715.1 Elanus axillaris | reverse complement strand
GGGGACACCGGAGCGGGGCGGGGGTCTCCGGCCGGGGGCGGGTTCGGGCAGCCCGGCGGCTGACGGTGCCAGAGCTGCAATTCCCGCCCGGCTCTTCTGCGGGGCGAAACGGCATCTCGGTATTCTCCTGAAGAACGCTGACAGCTACTGCGAATTAGAAGCGGGTGTTTTGGGATGAAAGGTAAGAATTCCGTGGAAAGAAGGGCAGGGGCTCCAGGTGTTCCCGCTCGGATAAAGCACTTCTGCTCGAAGAGCTGTTCATCTGGGCCGGTTGTTGCCAACTCCGTGTAGGTGAGACTGGGTACCTTTTCCCTCCTCCTCGCTTCATCTCCCTTTGCTACCTTTGCTTCTTTCTGCCCGGTCCCCGTTGCCCCATCCCGAAGGTAACAGCAGTGCTGAGGGGCTGGTGCCCTGTGCCTCGGCCTTCGAACCAGCCCCTGCTCCGCACGGGCACCCCTGTTAGGGAGCCGGTGATCCCTGAGCACTCTAAGCAGGGGAAGAGCCAGCCAGCAGCAGCCTTGACGCTTATCATTGCATTAAAACTGTCAAAGATCAAAAAATGAATAAATATTTTTCAGCCGCTCAAGCATTAGAAATATTTACCGGTATTAAGGCATCGGTAGCAAAATCATTAAGTGTCAAGTGTTCGCAAACAGGTTAACTTTGCAATGGATGACTGCGTTAAGGAGGCACTTGGCAGCAATTGTGCTGGATATAACGTGATGCATAAATGCCTTGTTTTGGCTTGTGTGATTTCATGCAGGAATTGTTTTATGCTCTCTACATTTAGTGTTTTGTTCGTGGGTTTTATTGTTTCTCATCCCCAATTTCCAGCAGGGTTGTGGGCTTTTCTTGATCTCCTGCTGCATAAACTCTTTACCAGTCTGCCCTTTTCCAATGCAATTAAATATACCCGGCTACTTGTCTCCTATCTCTGCAATCTGTTGTGGAGAGCACTACAGCCTGTGCTGCAGGAGAGTGGTAGCAGTGAGCTACATGTATGCAAATGAGGCTTAACTTCTTCTACTTTAGTTATCCTCACCTTAATTTCTGCAGAATAAAGTCCTATTTTTAAGGTACAATAGGGGGATTCTGCAAGTGATCCTTTGAGTAATTCACCATGAGTTTGGAAATACACTGGGGCTTTGGAAACCATTACCTGAGGTGAGAGAGGGTTTGAGAAAAACCTTTGCAAGGCTGTGTCCATGTGGCTTATTTGAAGTAGTTTTTTATATGGTACTGTGTCTTTAAGGACAGAGGTAGGCATTTGGCTACCGATGTAACAAATGTCACATGTAGGTTTGGAACAGATGAGTAGTTTTTCATTTCTTTACAGCAAAGTTTCTTCTAAAGGTAAAGTTTTCTAGGGTGTTGTTTGTTACAGTCACAGACAAGAAAGCAGCTTAAAACTCCTGGTCTAAATTTCTGGAGGGTGTGTTTCTGTGCAAAATACATTTATGGTATAGTAAGCAATGCTAGATATTTAGAAGATAGTGGGGAGACGAGAGCTAGCAGCACATCTGCTGCAGAAGTGCAGTTTTCCACATCTGTAAAGCACAACAGCATATCAGAGGCTGTGCAGGGAACTCCATAACCAGTGAGAAATAGTCCTCCCTCATAATAAGTTTGGAAAAACAAGTCTTTCAGCTTCCAGCGTGCATCCTCTATTTCCTGAGTTCATGCAGGAAGCATCAGAAATCAGCACGGGACAGGGAACTGCAGCCTGAATTGTGGGCTCCAGTGAAATGTGCTCTCTCCGGAGACTCATACAATAGTAGATGAAGTGAAGCACAATACAGTAGAGACTCATACACAGTGGTTGGTTTAATATTTGATTGAACACTTTGGAGGAGAAAAGATCTAGGCATAATAATGGACATATCAGTAAAGGTATCTGCCGAAATGCCAGCAACAAGCAGTGCAAGAGGACCTCTTCCTCTCCACCTCTGGGTGGATGCTGAGGTTTGCTAAAAAGACTACCGAGGCACAGCTGATTTAGCAAATGCTTTCCCTACACAAATACTGCATTTTATCGTAAGTTATTTATAATTATACTGGCCTGGTTTAAATGCAACTTTTACTGAACATTCTGCAGTCAGTTTTGTTAAAGAAGTCCTAAGTAGCTGGAGTGGAAAAGAAAGTAGCAAAGAGCAGCAAGACTATAGTGCATGATGGTTTCTTTTGTACCTGGGCTTGCTATTGCAAACTCAGACCCATTGAAACGGTCTTTCTTCCAGAAAATAATAACGATGGATTTTTGTATAACTTGTTCTGGCACTATCCTAATATAAATGGCATCCTCATGAGCCTGGGAACAGTCACTTGCTGTTGCTTGGCATGCATTTGATGCTTCGCCCTCCAAAAACCTTCTTTGTTTATTCTGTCCATTGCCATTATATGGTATCATCTTGCTATTCTGGATTTTCCAGTGGGGAACTGGGAAAAGGATAAGGTCCAACACTTCACCCAAGGTCACCAGAAAGATATCCAGAGTACAGCCAAATGCTGTAACCACCTGACAGGGTCCCCTGTCATTGGTTTCATGAGAAAGACTGATTTAGTGAGGGTTTGTAGGGTGAGAAGCAAGAGGGCGAATGATTAGCTGTTATAAATTGCTCTAACTACACAACCATGTGATTTATACCAATTAAAGCTCTGTCCCATGTTACTCTGTTATAATATAGAGCCAGGTTTGTGTTTTGCAGCCAGAAGGCATATCTGTAAAACATTCAAAATGTCTGAAAAATAGGTCTTCAGTACAAGAAAGGGCTGTTTAAGAGACTTTCTTTAAACAGTCACCTTAGTAATTTCTTTGAGGAATTCTATTTTCTTTTTCAATTAAGTGGCTGCGGAGCTGGTAGTCAGGCAAACAGGTTCAAAGCTCCTGGGATAGTGAATCTTCATGTTTCAGGGCAGGAACCATTTTCTGCTCAAGCAGAAGTTATTGCTGCTTTTGTGGCATAGTGTGGCACAGCATGTAGTCCTGAACAGAAAGTGGTGTCAGCGGTGCACTGGCTGGAAGGTAAGGAGATCCAAGTTATGTTCCTGTATAATTGCGGTAAAGTTGGTTTAAGACTGTGCCAACAACTGGGAGGAGTATGCTGGCCCACTCTTGCAGAGCGTTTGGGGACTGTGGATGGAGAAGTCAGTTTTGTTCCCGCAGAGGCATCCACATCAAAAGTCTCTGCAAATGACTTAATCCTCAGAAGCAGCTGGTGGAGCAGCAGTTCCCGGGCTTTTGCTGTTAGTGACATCACTTGCAGATCAGTGATTTTATGCAATCCTTAAAACTAGCAAAAGCATCAGCAGAAAAAATTCCTTGGATTCCCCTCCCAGCCTGCGGTCGTGACTTCATTTAGAGGATGGTGTAATACAGGTTCCTGCTCCTTATGTGAGCCTGAGGGCTATTCTGCCCAGAGATAAACTTCTTTGAAACAGCTACTGCATGGGATGCAGAGCTGGAAGAAAGGCATAACTTGTTCTTCTTAGCACAGCTGTGAGTTTCACTTTGTAGGCATTATCACCAAACACAGGAGAATGACTTCCCTTTGAAATCATAGTTAAAAAGTAAACAAGCATTTAAAACACATGCTGGGCTAATTAGTTTCTCTATTAAGTTTTACTTTTTGAATTTTACCTATTGGATAGCTTATCCTAAATGAGTTGGCTTCTGTGTTGATTATCCCCACAGGGTGCACTAAGTTATGGCAAAATGGTAAAGCTGCCAAAGAGCCAGTCTGGCAGGCAAGGGTAGCTTGATGAACAGAGATGCTCCAACAGTGCTTTCATCCTCTGGCATGTGTTGTATCTGCCAGGTTTTGCATGGGGCATGTGGAATAACAACCCTTTAAGTTTTTTTTCAGTCCAAGGTGGTCTTCATAATAATTCTCAAGTTTATACTGCCAGAAAAATTCAGAGGGACTGGATGACTCCCAGGAAATGTATTTCTGTGCTACAGGGTATGTTAGTGTTACTGAAAAAGAATTAGATTGTGATGGGGGAAAAAAATAAAGCTTTGTATTAAGCATTTCCAAGCTCGATGCCATTTGTTCATGCCAGAATGCTGGGAGTAATCATGACGTGCTATGCACAGGGAAAGCTGGCAGGATGCTGGGCCCAGATAAGGCATTCAGAAGTAAATTGCACTTGAGTGTGCTCGGCAGAACCGTGCTCTCAGGATGAATGTATTCCTTCTGGTCTACAAGACCATCAGGTGTTTAGGTTCTTTTCTTGCTATTATGATGAAAGGTTGTTTAGATATTGATGTGGTATAATAGTGAGGCTTTAAAATGGGAAAACCAGTGAAACAATCTCTGGAATGAGGCTTGGTGAAATCAAACGGTTGCATGCACAAGACTAGAAATGTTACGGAGGTCAGGAGCAAGTGCTTAGGAAAGGGTTGCTGTATCATGGTCACAATCTGGATACATTGTTCAGGGTTTAATGCTATGAGGATCAGAACAAATATTCAGCATGGCCACTAAAATTGGGCTGTTTCTTCAGTGTGTTAAATGGTTGAAAGGCTAGGAGAATAGATAGGAAATCTGAGATCTACATGAAGAGTGCTTTTTCTCCCCTTTTTCAGATCTTAAACTAAGAAAACTTTAAAAGAGCAGTTGAAAAGGATGGAAAACTTCTCTTTAAACATAGTTTGTAAGCTGGAAGGAAATGAGTAAGTTTCTAAAACAAAACCAGACTGGGCAAGTGCTAATCTTGATATGACAGCACCTTGATCAAATTACCAGCTAGGACTTCCTGAAACATCTGTGTCTACCCATCCTTGATATTGCTAGAGCATGCCCCAAATACAGGAGTTAAGTGGCTTACAGAAACAATGACTTTTTTTTGTCAATAGGTGTATGTTCTTAAATAACGTGTGTATGTGTAGATGTGTCATTGAAAATTGTGTGCATTACCATCAGAATTATTTACAGTAATAATTTAAGATGACACGGGACTTGGAAACTCTGCCAAATGAGCTTGCATTTTTCATTGATGAAAGCAAGTGTCAGTGGCTCACAGCCATCTGATCCAGGCAGCAAAGTTCAGGGCCAGGTCCACAGCCTTTATTCATATGAGTAATCCTTTAATGTCAACAGAGCCAATGAGATGCTGATGCTGAAGAAAGGAAAGCCCTCAGGCTTGGTTTAGAAGATACAGGCTTTGCCCTTCACTGAGGACCGGGTGGGAAGGTGGACAAAGGTTGCTTTATTTCACCTTTATGTATCTTGAGGCCTCGGGTGAAGTGAGAGCTGAGTCACTGTCCCTGTAAGCTACATCAGGTTTAAGGTTAAACTGATTAGAGTGGAAAACATAACACGGAGTCTGACAGACCCAGAATGTTAATTTTTAGCTGCTCAGCACTTAAAAAAATCAAATCATGGAAAAACTGCCCTGTTTGATTCTTCCCATTACATAATAGCAATGTCTTTGGGATTTGAGAGATGTCATGAGCAACATGTCCCTTACGTAACAAATCCAAGTTACTGTAATCCCTGCTGTGCTGCTGCTGACCCTGGGCAGCCAGGAATAGCCTGGGAGTGGTGCTGAGCTCCCCGGGCTCTCCTCTGGGGCTGCAGGATAGCTGTGGAGGAGAGGTCCTTTGCTCCCAGGGGTGTTTCTGCCAACCATGCTTGTTGGATTTGCAGTCTTTTTCTGCTAATAGAGTGCAAATAGGGGCTGAAGTCCTGTCTTGCTCCTTATGGCCAGAGCTGATCCTCCCCCACTTCCTTTTTTTTTTTTTCTTTCTGAAGCATCAGCCTTTACCCCCATTTCCAGCTGGAAACAGGTCATCTCATGATCTTGGTACCTTTGCTCCTTTACTTTTTTAAAAAAAATAAATAAAAAATGGGCTAAAGGCCAGGTCAGACCTTTGGAGCAAGTCCTCCAGACCCTTTCTTCCATCTTGTGGAACAGTGCCATGACCTGATGTCTGGGGGGATGTGCTGGGCTGGCCAAGGTGGGCGCTTTGGGGGAAGAGCTGCAGCCAGGTATCATCCTGAATTCAGGGGCCTACTGTGTCCCTTGGCTTTGGTGGGGTGTTCAGGCCTCATTCCTGGCCTCTGATTTCATGTGCTGGGTGCAGAGGTGGTGGACCAGCACATGGAGGCTCGTGAAGCGGGAAGGAGGCTGCTGGGAGAAGTCAACTCCATGTACTTGGGGGCTTGGTGTCTGTGCAGAGGGTCTGACCCTTAGCTTGAGCCTGTTGTGCTGATGGGTTGTCTTGATTAAAACGGGTAAACCAGCGTGGAAGAGCATCTTAGCCCTGCCCAAGGAGTTTGTGTGCCTTGCTGGCTGCAACTCCTGCCCTGCCTCCTCTGTAGGAGAGCACTGCTCTGCCCTGATCGCCTTGGCTGTCTCCAGTGCAATAAGGAGCATCTGAAGAATGATAACATTAAAAAAGCAACATTGTTGGATTGTTTGAGAGGGAAGGATTGAGGTAGCTGTGCACAAAGAGACCTATCTAATTAAAACCGCAGGGGAATGGAGATGGTGGCTAATGAGGCTGAACATACAACTTAATTTAACTGAGTTATTTGAAAAGAGGCAAGCTGCCTTGCTGGGGAATGGAAGGTGGGGGGAAAAATGGAATGTACCTGGAATTTCTTATTAAAATATAAATTTCACTGTAATTAGTGCATGTTTTGCTGTGAGTTACTTTGGATTTGGGGTTTTACCACATTTACGTGAAATTCATGTGAATGAAACATTTTGAAAGACTGATTAAATATTACTGAAAATCCCATTTATATCTTCAATCTTCTAATATTTTCTAAGCTTTTTATCTAACTTTTCTCCAGTTGATCTTTACCACAAGGAAAAATGAGTGTCATATGACTTCCCCTTTTTCCCTCAGCTGTCCTCCTCCATTCCTTCTCTGACTCTGCCTTTTCCTCTGTCATACCCTCAGGTCTCTTCTAATTTCCATCTGCTCTGCTTGTCCCACAGTCACATCCCTCTTCTTGATCTTCCTCGCACTTATACCTCTTAGCTCTTCACTCTTGATATCGCCTGCCTGTTTCCTGTCATAATACAAATAAATATGTATCACTGACATAATAGTAAAAAAAACCCAAAACAACTGAAAACCAAAACCTTTTCCAGCTTTTCTTTTGTCATCTTATGATCTGGTCAGCCCCACTTGGGAGATCCTCTTCTAGTTTCTTCTTTGATTCTTGCCAGTTTGAATTTGGCCCCTTTTACCACTGGTAAAACTGTATCTTGTGACCTCTTATCAAATCTCAGGACTGGCTTGCTTTCTTTCTCTGCCTTGACCCAATGTCTTTTGATATAACTCACATTCTGTGATTCACAATGTTTATTTCTTGTGATCGTGATCTTTCTTCGACTTCTGGGAGAAGATCCTTCTGTATGTTTTCTGGATGATCTTCCTCACTTTTTCTTGTTTCTCCTCTTCCCATACTTTTTCTGGGCGATCTCATCACAAGCAAATTCAGCTAAATCTCCCTGAATAGCAATACATCACCCTTATCCCATCAAAATGTGGCATAGGGACAAGGTGTCAAATAGCACAGAGTTCCTTAAAAACAATGATATCTGTAAATACATTAAAACCTGACTAGGTTTAGTCTGTGCTTCCCCTTCAGCTTGTGTACCTAAATTTGACTTGAGAGTGTTGACTTAATCTAAAGATACTGCAGGGGAAGAGGAAGAGAAAATGCAGAGTTTTTGTTTCACAAAGTTTTTGTATATTCTTCCCCTTTTGCGAGTAGGTGCATTGCTTCATTTTGCTCATTCCTAACATGGACTAGCTTATCTGTGAGCTAATGCCAGGAAACTTGGACAGGATCATAATCAGAAGAGCAGGATGTTTAATCTCGAGCACTGTGTTTACAAAAGGTTTGATGGTGTATGCCCTTGTTACCTACTTTAATTCTAATGAGTCATTTATTTATTTTTAAAGGTTTCCATCCTGGGACTGTCTTCTAGGGCAAACTATCACCAATGGAAGTAAAATTTGTTTTTCCAGCATTCTGGGTAAGCTCATCTTTCATATTATTAATGTCTGATTTGATCTCTTAAATGTTTTTGCCACCAAAGAACCCTTTTGCAAGTTGTCTTTGATTTTTATTTTAGTGCTACTCTATCCAATGAAAAGAAAACTCCCTCTAACAATTGTATAAACAACAGAGATAAAGGTGTCTTCAGAGGAAACCATGAGACACTTTTACTGGGGGGAATTCTCAAACAAAAATAGATCTTTGCTTTCCTAATGTTTTTGATTTCTGTCTGGTAGGTATAGCATATATTGAAAATATTAATATCTAAACCAATGTACTATATATCTAAACTAAATCTGGTACTTTTTGAGATAATGTAACAATATTTGAAAATAGTCTTTCATGCTTGGGAAGGCATAACTTTGTCAGGTGGGAGATGACCATGATATGGATCCTGGTAAAGTTCTGTTGTAGTGGCATGAGGTTGCGTTCAGTTGTGAGCAATAACAATGCTTGCTGAAGCCTCTGGGAGGTCAGCAATGATGTTTTACCTGGAAAAAAAAGATGACAGCTATGCTGGCAAGTTGCGGGGCAGTATTTGCCACCTGTTTGGGTGCATTGGCTCTTTGCCCACTAGCAACAGGCTGACAATGGTCCCAAAGCCTCAAGTGGGCTCCAGTGGGAGGCTGACTGTACAGGGTACTGCCAAATTCTGGATGGGTGAGGGAGGCCACAGGCTGCTTCTTCCCAGCCTACCCCCAAGCAGGCTGCCTGCATGCATCCCTGGCTTTGGCCCAGCCAGGTGTAACCTCAGACGGACCAAATAAAACCAGAGTTCTGAGGTTGCTTTTCCTGTGATGACCAGGTCATGATGGGACAAAGTCTCCTTCTGTGGTCTTATACCGTCCACAGTTTTACAGCAGGCTCACAGATGATTTTCCCTGTGCATCAGTAGGGAGAGACAGCCTGCTGTGTCCTGCTGGCTGAGCAACTGTAGGGAGGAACAAGAAGAACAACAAGTAGTCCTGCATCTCCTGGGGCCAGGCCTGATTCTGTCCCTCAAGTGATAAAGCACCGGCTGGCTAGAGAAGTTCTGATGGCAACCTGGCATAAGTGTTGCTCTTTCCTTTGGGGAGGCTTGGACCTGGACCAGTCTGGAGTCAGAAAGGTCTGACAAGAGCAGCCTGGGAGAGGGTCAGGACCCCAGCAAAGCCTGAGGGCATGGCTCTAGCATGCAGCACTGTATGTGGTGAGGAGGCACCCAAAGGGTGACGTTTCTGTGGTAGTCAGACTGAGGGCAGAAAGCAGATGGGAGCAAAGAGAAAGCACAGCCAGGTCATTGGGATGGTGGGAATGTCCTTGCCAATCTTCAATGTAGGAAATTCTATACCATGTCTCTCTCGCTCTCCAACCCAGAATGTTGGGCCAATAGGGACTGGCAGGGCTCAGAAAGATGAAGCAGACATCATCAGGGCATGATGCCTGGTGTTCAAAGGACTCTTCAGGCATGCAGATGCCTTTGGGGACAGTGCTGGGTGATCGGAACTGTATGGTTACAGGAGCTTGGGGAAATAATATCCCATGCCATTTGAGGACAACATTTGCAGGACACTGCCCTGAGTGATGTGAAGGATGTACAAAAATGCCTATACAAAAATGTATATTTCCCATATACAGAGGACTTCTGGTTTAAAAGCAGTTATAACTGTTTCTGCTTTCTCATTACAGCGGTTGTAAGTCTTGTAACTCAGCCAGTGAGGCTAAAGCTGTATGACTCTTGTGGGTGGGAAAAGTTGCTGTTTGGACCCTCTCAAGGAGTGTTCCTGTGTACAGCTCTCCCACTGCCATTAACTGGACAAGGTCAAAGGCTGGACACTGGATTTAGGGCTTGGCTACAGAGCTGGAAGGGCAGAAGCTGAAGTGAGAAATACAGATGAATCCTGCTGAGTATTCTTAGTTTTCTATATGTGCCTGTGGATTTCCTGGTTTGGTTGAGGACTCTCTAGTGCTTGGATGATGGTTATGAAAAGAAGAGTATCAACATCCAAAAAATGGAATTGCACAATGTTCCAATTTTCTGTAATTGCATCTAAATGAGATAAGATCAAAAAAAGCAGAGGAAGTAATTTCTCAGTAGTTTTCTCCAAAAGGTCACGCTAAAGCATTCCCTTCAATAAGGTATGTTGTTTCACTGTTAACAGGTACCGAGTACTTGTTTCACTAATGTGTCCTCTTCCTTTTTGAGCTGACATGTCAATGGTATTCAAAGTAAGGGCTGTGAGAAGCAGCTTGAAGTTTTGATTCTTTATGGCTAGCAGGTTTGGAAATCAAAGGCCATCAGGTAGAAAAGAGCTCTGGGAATATTTGAAATGAATTTGCTCTGTGATGAGTGTTAGAGATGTTCAGCTTCTGAAGGGGAAAATTGTGCCAGAAGTAGATCTTGAATAGAGCAAGAAATGTAGGAGACTATTTTGCAATTTGAGTGCTCGCTGTAGATCTGGGAGAGTAAAGTTTCCTGGCCCATTCCAGAGCTGTCTACAAGAATGGCATTTTCAGACCCCTGTGTTTTGTTTCAAATAGACAGGACCAAATAGTGTGTGTTTGGCAGAGATAATGTGACTTTCACCTCTCTCATACTGATCTTAGAGTGCTGCATGGGAAGGTGAAGGGTATACAAGAGCATAACCTTGTTTGAGAGATTTGTATGAAGTTAGTGTGTTAGTCACAGCTGTACCTGATGGGAGGCTTTCTGACATGCCATGGAAATACTGTTCTGATAGCATTACTTTAAAAAATGTTTCCTAAGGAATAGGTCAAAGTGGTCTACATGGGAAGTTGTAGATCAAGAGTTTGATACTATGCCTCTGTATTTATGCAAACAGCTAGTGAGATGCTTTAGAGGGATAGATTTTTTGCTGCTTTCAGCTAAAAATCAGAAATTCAGGGAAGTGACTTGATAATATTTTAAGTCATCCAGTAATTTAACACTGGATTACAGTTGAAATCCCATAGAAATACTCAAGACACTTTATACTGTATCAGATGGATTAACCATGATTCACTTATTGCATTAAATTCCAGAGGGATTAATAATGTCTGGGTCATTGTTTCCTAGGCTTATAAATTTAAGGACTGCAGGGAACCACATGAATATCTATTTGTACTGCCTGCTCAGTGCAGGTCAGAGAAATGCAGGATATACCAGTAGTAGCCCTTTAACTTTTCTTTATTTAGCATATCTTCCTGAAAAGAGACTGAGGTCTTGATTTAAAGGGTACCAGTAGTAATGAATCTACCATGTCGCAGGTAAATTGTTTCAGTAAATAATGAGCCTTGCCTTTTGAGGCAGTCTGTAGCTCTTTCCAGCTTCCAAATGGTATACCTCATTTTTTTTTCTGCTGGACTGACAAGGAATCTGTTACCTGGACACTGAGTCTCCATTTAGTTTCCATTTCGTTAGCCACTTTTGAAATTCATGTATTATGAGCAGTGTTGATGTAGTATGGTGAATCTTTTAACTCAGGATTTTACGTATAGCATGACTTGAAATCACTGCATGGTGTGAAATATGTCCTGTCAGCACACTACCATTATCAAATGATGATCTAACTGCATACAAATGATCAGATTTACATGACCAGGCCTGTTTTCCGTACAGCTGTGTTGATTAGTGTTAATTATGCTACTGTCTTTCAATGCTTTATTGATTGTGTCCCATGATAACCTTTCCCTGCTGTTGCTTACTACTGATGCCAGTCTAACTGTTTGAGAGGTGCTTAGGTTATCCCACTTAACCCTTTTAAATACTGCTTTGATATTAGCTCTCCCCAGTCACCTGGAAGTTCTTGTGTTTCTATTTGTTAAAAGCAGTCATTAAATCCAAAGTTATGGTTCATCTGCCCTCTACTCTTGAATGCAGCATTTTAAATGAGGGGTTATTTAAAGCTCTCTCCAGTTACTGATGGCATTATCACTGTAAGAGGTGAATCTTGCATCTCTCTGAATGCAGAACAGAAGCTGTTGTCAAATACATTTTTCTTTTTCTGAATTGCTTGATAATTTTTGTTTGGAATGACCAGTTACTGAAGTCATTGCTTGGTGTTCACTTATTCTTGTTCCATTTGGGGAGGAGCTCCTATTGTCATAAATGTCACTATAGCTTTTTAATGGTGTTTTCTTTTTTCTTTTTTGCTTCCATCATTTGCTTGCATTCTGAAATGTTAATTTGTATTCATTGCTATCAGTGTCTTTTTTACCCATCTGTTATGTACTGTGGGTTTGTTTTACAGGTTTCTCTGCTGCTGCTGTCACTTTCCTTATCCAGGATTCTTCAACCAAAAAAGCTTCCTTTCATGGGTGTAGCACAGTGATTTTTTTTTTGGACATGTAATAAAGCATCCCTTAGGTCCTTTTTTATATTTTTGTGTGTGACTATTTCCCCCTGCTCAGTTTTGCTCATGAATGTTTTTCGGTTTGAGAAATTGTCTTTCTAAAATGTCCAAACAAGTAAATTATATTGGCTAAGTTTACATATTGTTTTCCAATTGCAAAACAGATTAGAACATTGCCCTTTGCTTCTTGTGAATCATAATTTTCTAGTTAAATGCTTCACCTGAATCCAATAGGAGTCCAATATAACATCAGCTGGAGCTGACTACACTACTCTCTTGTGTTAAGCCATGAATATCTTGCAGACCTTCTCAAAGTCTTCCTATTAGAGTGGTTCTTCCAGAACAGATTCTCTGCTAGAATAAAATTAAATGTGACAGTATTTTTCATAACTTCAAGGACATATGCTTGAGGAGTGCCCCATTCTGTTCCCTTACCTCATTTGATGGATTTCTATCAAATCTCAGCCTTTGTCTCAGCTTGTCATTTGCCAGTATCCCAGATTATGCTTTTCTCTTTGGACATGTGGTGTCCATGGCTTTATCTTCTGCCTACCCTGTTTCTTTTAAGTACAGTGCTTTTTAGTGTTTATTTTTACCATCTGTTTGTCTGTTACCTTCTTAACCTTTAACAGAATTGAGCTTCCTTTTGAAAATGGCAATTCTAATTTCTGTTGAAATTGAGCCCAGTCATTGCCATTGTAAGCAAGCTTTCAGGGGGACAAATTGTTTGCCCTTTTTAAAAAAGAAGCTATTCAAATATCAGCAGTATGGTGAAATCATTGCTTTCTATTTCTAACTCTGTAATACATGAATCGCATTTTTTGACAATTTGCATTGACATGGGGAGGCTCTCTTTTGTCAGTCAGACCTCTAAAGTTGGCAGCTCTGAGTCCGTATGGTGTTTTGCAAGTCTGTGGCTTCTGCTAGGGTGCTGTGCAGACAAGGTAAACTTCATGAGATGGAGTTCATGCTGCTGTGGGTTTGGGGCTGGCTCTGGACAGCAGCTGAAGGAAAAAGACAGTAGCTGAGGTCAAAAGCTGATATACTTTCTCTTCTCTCATGCTTTGTGAAAGTCTTAGAAGCATAGTCTTAAGAAATGCCTGTTACTGAGATAACCAGGTAGATTTTTATTAGTGAAAACAGCATGCACCTAGAAATTAACTTCTCACTATTTGAAGCAAGCGACTTGTCAACATATGGTCTTGTGCTGTCGCCAGAACTGACTTGCACATCTAGCCTTGGTGAGGGTTTGCAAGGAGCTGTACAGGCACGAGGTGGTCACATCCAAATGCCTGAGAGACTCGCATTTCCAGTGTTTTACTGTGCTCAGCACAAAAGTATTTTGGCAGTTAAGTATCCTGAGTACAGAACCTGCAGAATGATTTACTAGATGTATTCAGGTGGGTTATGGGAGTCTTACTTGGCCCTGGTGAGGCCGCACCTCGAGGGCTGGGTTCGGTTTTGGGCCCCTCACTCCAGGACAGACCCGGAGGGGCTGG